>OZ020518.1:7388173-7988173 GCA_963971425.1 Bryoerythrophyllum caledonicum | reverse complement strand
AGTAAAGAGAGAAGACATGCCATACAACTTCATCCATACCAAAACCTAATGAAACAACACTTTCCATTTCTCCCCAATGAACAATTAAAGAACCATTGACATGCTTCAAACCAATTCCAAAATATTCACACCCGCCTCGACCACGCCCAAACATGCCCTCTAAATCAGACCATAAACACAATAGAAAAGGACATATATATATATCCTAATATGGAATGCTTCATCCCTCAACACTGCCCTCCAATGCATCCAAAACCTCACCACATACAACAACACCCCTCCTGCCATAATTGCCATCCAAGAAATCAAACTCACAACTACAAAATCTACTAAATATATACAACAAGTTTTTCCCAAATACAAACTTATATTTAATGATACCCATTCACTTACACTATGTATCCAACAATGACGCCCATACACACCAAGCCGTGGTGGCCTCCTCACTCGAATACACGGATCATACGCATTCTTCGGTAACAATGTCAAAATTCCCACACCAATGCACATATCCCCACACATACAAATCCTAAAAATCAATAACCAACCCCTTCAACCATGGATGGTATTTCACATTTACATGCCATTTCGCCTGAAGACATTAGATTCATCACAGACATCAAAAATACCATTACAATTTAAATTAACAATCATCCAAACCATACATATTTACTATGTGGCGGCTTACGTCTCACTAATCGGTAGACAACACAAAAACCAATCTTTCCCACCACAACTTATGGACCACCAATGGCGTAACTTTACAGATAACTTAAATTTTGCATATATCCCTACGAACACACAATATTCTAGACAAGGAGGCTTCAACTATAAAGACCTAAGTTTAATAGACGGTTTTTACATACTAAACCCCAATCACGCACAATACTCATGTACAACTAAAACAAGATTATTCTCAATTCTGACCACTCACCAATCTAATTAAATATTCCACAAAACACACTTATTAGCAGAATATCCAAAACACCAAACAACAAAAGCACTTGAATACTTAATCCCGTCCCTAAAACAAATACGCAAGCTTTCAACACGATGTTCTTTGAAGAAAACTCTCTACAAGTCGACCCCCTTATCAACCATCTTAAATACAATGATCAACTCTTCGAAAACCAATGGCTTGTTCAAAGCTTAGAACGTGTCCAGAACATCCAAACAAAGAAGCTATTTACCACGTACAGTCTCAGAAAAGTGGAAACAACACTTAACCACCTACCACACCATTTGGAAAACAATTAGAATTGTTAAAAACAACCTACAATGGTTTACTCACCCTATATGCCAAGAAATACAAACACTACAACATTTCCAAATTCCACCCCCATCACCTCCCTACACATCACCAGATGAATGGTTACATAATATTGCATTAATAGCAAAAGATCCAATCAACAAGCGAGGAAAATAACTACTAAATATACCAAATATAACATTAGAAAATTAATATCTAAATATAGACAACTATGTGAAATTAGCCCAAAGAAAATAAACAGAAGAGTCTTTAAGAACAATGAATCTCCACCACTAAATTGTATCACCAACCAAAACAACAATATCCTAACTAGCCCTGAAGACATTGCAAATGAGATATATAACCAACAAACAAAAATAACAGACCTAATGTATCAACACGTAGCTATTTACCAAACCACTTACTAACATGTACATGTGCAGTTAGACAATATCCATGGCATGACCTTGACGGCTTCACTGTAGTCAAGAGAGGCAAACCACAAATCTCGCTACACACATACTTCAATCGAGCCACATACGATACATGCCTCAAAAACCTAGGAAATAACAAAGCCCTAGGGCTTGACCCCATTCCAAACTCCATATTAAAACTTATGCCCTCAAGATTCCACGAACTTCTCTCCCTATTCTTCTCTCACTGCTTTCAAAACAAATTCCCGCCTTATGGAAAACCAGTTCTACAATACTACTATATTAAAAAGGTGACCCCTCAATGCTTTCCAACTATTGACCAATTGCCTTAGCTAAAACCATATATAAACTCTTCACAAGCACATTCACATCCACTCTATCTTCATATGGAGAGAAACACCAAATCTTACATGATAGTCAAGAAGGCTTCCGTGCGGAAAGAAGTACCGCTAAACAACTCCAACCTTAATTGCCGCACTCGAAGATGCACGAATTACAAACCAAGACATATACATTTTATATATTGAGTTCAAAAATGCATTTGGTTCCATTGATCAGGCAAGAATATTAGCAATTGTGTCTGGCCTCGGATACCCCACTGATGCAGTCACACTAGTTGGAAACATATACTCTCAATCGTCCACCTCATATGTTGGAGAACATTTTGGAACAACACGGCCCATCTCCATACAATGCGGAACCATATAAGGGGACACCTTAAATCCATTATATCTATTCATTATTTTCTTAGAACCACTACTAAGATGGATGCAAAGGGGATTCAACAGCTACACCTTTGGAACATCACAAGTCACCATAAATTTGGCTGCTTATGCCAATTATCTTGTCGCTATAGCCGGTAAACTTTGATCATTACAAATTCATTTAAATAGGATTGAAATTTTTTGTGATTGGTCCAATATGGACATTGGTGTCCAAAAATGTGCCGCCATGGGATGTCTTAACAAATCCAAAATGAACCCTACCGCATTCAAAGCACTTTTCTAGGCCACCAATATAAATTACCGTAACCAATCCATCCCTATACTCCATCAAAATGAACCATATATATATATCTTGGCACAAATCTTGTCCCCTCACTAAAATGGAAGATACAAATTCACGTTACTACCACAAAACTTACCAAACTATGCAAAGAACTAATAACATGTTCGGCTACTATGAGACAAAATAAAATGGTAGACAGAGTACTTAGACCTGGAGTTGCATGTAGTTTTTACGCAGTCCCATACTCCATGCTTGCTATCAATAAACCAGACAAAAAAATCATAGCCATACAAAAATCCATCAATGGCCTCCCAAGATGTATGTCAAATGCTATAACCGAACTTCCACAAAACTTATTCGGACTAGAAGCTTTCTCCCTTAAAAATGCTCACCTTCAATGTATTGGGGAACAACTCCAAAATGCATTCAATGACAAAGGTAGATTTGGTAAGATTTACAAAGGCCTCATCCATTCTATTCTTGCCAAATACTACGGTGTTAAAAACATTCCTAGACTAAATAAAACCAACTGCGTTAGATCACCAGTCATCTAAACACTTTGCTTACTAAAAAACAAAGCAAAAGCCTACCTAAAAAGCACATTTACGGACTTCCTCTTAGAACCATCACCTTTGGAACAGATATAGCTACAATAATCCCAAAATGACACAAGAATTAATCATAGCCTCTTCCAAAAACTATTACCAAAACTCCTTTTGGTAAATACCATCGACTCAAAACAAATTATATTACCAACTGGAATACATATAAGGAACCACAATGACTTCAAAACATTTCATGCTACACCATCTAAATTTTTAAAAAACGCTCTTAATATTGCCCAACACTTATTATGCTACCCTCCATGCCCTAATACATGCGCATCACCATGCTCTACACATCCAAACCTCTACACACTTAGACACATATGTCACCACCAACAATAATACCCACCAATTCATCCTTCCTCCCCCAATCCACCACAACCACCCCTTCCCCCCAACATACATCCTTAAAAACCCGTCCACATATCCCATAAATCTCATCATTAACCATAAAAATAGAAAACACATAGACTCAAACAATATTATAAAAAATGATACCAAATATTTATGCCAATGACAACACAATAACAATACCTACAACAAATGGCTACCCCAAAGAAACCTCTTCCCATGGCATGACCAAAACACCTCCACCTATAACTCCGCACAATTAATACAATATGATCAAAAGACCCAAAGCAAATTCTACTTAGAAATCATTCAAACACACCATCTCCAAGAACAATCCCGTGATTCAAGATCCGTTATCCCACCCACAATCATTCATCTCCTTAACATCCACACGATCCAATACAACCCCAAAAAAGATATTCTCACATCAAACAACACAATTAAAATTAACAAAGATCATGCGCATATATACGAAAAAAATTGGAGACATTTAATCACTATTCCCGTCACTAGACTCCAATGGCTATTGAACCAATACCATAACAAATTACACACTTCCACAAATATAGAGCCAATACCTCAACCTTTTGAAACTGAAATAGTTTGGCTATACCAAAGATAAAAATATTGCATCCCAAAACATGACCCCCGCAAACTCGCACAATACACATTACCCAGACCCATTCTAGTCTCACTAATCTCATCCTTCAACATCCAACACTTGTACTTCTCATCCCCCATCACATGCTCTATCCAACTCACTAAACTTCACTCCCACTTTGAAAGAGACAAAATCTTTGGATCACTAGGAAACCCCTTTGACCATAAATGGATCGGAACTCGTATTGCCCACCTCCACAATATAGAAGAAAGACAACAAGCAATACATTGGGCAAGACTTGCGGCTAAAAATGATCCAAAATACCCTTCCACCCTTATCATTATACCAAACAATAAATGGTACAAAAACTTTATACCACATTAGGGCCCATTCCCTAATCCCGGTAAACCACAACAAAAAATGGTCAAAACTTGAATATGTAAACACAACACAAAATTACCTTACCTCACCGCCTCCCCTCCCCACATATTTAGACCACATTCCATTAAAATTTGACCCTGCATATCGCTTTTACATAGACAGCTCCTTCAAAGAACCAACAGAAGCTAACCCGAGACATTGGCATAAAGAAAAAGCTAGATATAACATATACAATTCCACTAAAGAAATAGAAATATCCAAAAGACTACATGGACTACAAAATATCCTTGGAGCAAAAATGATGGCCCTACATAAAACCCTCCAAATTATCACTACACGATACGCTAATGAACCGCACACATCTTCACAGATTGTATAAATGCCTTATATTATTAAACACACAAATGGAGAAGGGATGATGTCTGAGAGTAGCTGAGAGCTCCGTATTTTCTGGTTAGGTGCGCAAAGAAGTTAGTCTCTGGGAAGAGGTGTGAGCGCAACGAAGGTGGCTGGATCCGTTGCATACCCCGCTCATAGCTTAGATCTGAGGCAATAGTGGGCTTCGTGAGTGGAGCTTGTGTTGGGAAGGGGTAGTGAAGGTTAGATCTAACTCTGGCATACAAACTATAAGCGATCTGAAGGTAGATCGGAGTGTGGGCTGATCTGAAAGCACTGGGACCATGTGTTGGAACCCGATCTAAATTCTTAGAGCTCATATTCGATATACAGGTGCAGATCTAGCTTGTGTTGGTTATAACGCCCTAAGCCCACTTAGACTTCTTGTAACTGCTGCCCCAACCCAGAAACCACCTCACATACAATCTGAAGTCCACACACATACCCGAGATAGCAGTAGCTCACACAAGAGATCGTTTTGCGAGACAAACGCGAGATCAACAGAGCCCACACAGGCAGGAGCGAACACAAGATCTGGAGAGAGAAGCCAACGAGCAACAAGAACGAGATCTAACTCTGCAACAAACATTAGCCACGAAGGAGTACGCCATCAATACAAAACCAAGCAGCCAACACTCCACCTCTGGAGTGCCCAGGTACAATCTGACCTTACTTAATTTCATTTTATTTTTTGCTCGTTTATTAGTGTTTGATTTGTTCGCACATTACAGAATATCAGTGATACAAAGAGATCTGCACAACACTTACACACTAGTAGTTACCTTGGACATCTCACATATCACCATACTCACACACACTAGATGCAGAACATCACAAGACCACTGTAACAACACGCACATAAAGCTCCACACTAAAATTCTAACAGAAAACCCTATTAAGCCTGTATGTGTAGACCGCACGCGGAAGCGCTGGAATTTTTTCCAGATCTGGATCTACCTACACATCAACAACAAGGATACACAACATCAGCATTGAAGCAAACGATACTTCGACATGAGCGCACAAGAACACGATGCAGCGGGCAACAAACTAGCAACTCTATCCACATCACAACAAGACCTCATAGCAAGGACACAACAACACTAGGAGGCAACAGAAACGATTAACACAAGGCGAAGAACACCTTCAGGCTGGAGAACACTGCAACAAGGAGTAACCCGCAACAACAACACATCAAGGAGCAACCCACATCAACATCACAACAAGGAGAGACACAAGACAATGCACCTGTAAGTAATCTACATCCACATCTTCATTTTCCATCTCCACCCCCCACCCACCTCACTTCACATCCCACCTTAACTCCCCCCCTCTGCCCTCCCACCTCGCCCCTCCCCGCCCTCCCCCTGGCTCCCCCCTGTTTCCCCCTGCTTCCCACTCCATGTCCCCCTCCCGGCCTTCTTCCCTGCCGCCCTCCTCTTCCCTACTCACCCCCCCTCCAACCCCACCCCCGCCGCCATCAGTCCTTCCCTACTCCTCCAACAGCCCAAGACCAATCTCCTTCTCCGAGTTGCATCTCTCCCTCGCAGTATAGACTATCTTCCTCCCAATACAATCCCTCCTGATACAGACTTTCTCCCTCGTAGTACATATCCTCTCCCAGCTACCTCTCTCCCTCGCAACATAGACCCTCTCCTTCCTGGTACAATCTCTCTCCCTCATAATGCAGATTCTCTCCCTCATAATGCAGATTCTCTCCCTCACAATATAGACACTCCTCTTCTCTGACTTGAATCCCCCCCTCCCCGATCTGAAATCCTTCCCCCCAGAACTCTGACCCCATCGAACAAAACTCTGTACAACCCTCTCCCTCCGCAAATTCTGATCCCCCCTCTCCCCCCGCGAATTCTGATCCCCCCTCTCCCTCTGCGAATTCTGACCCCCCCTCTCCCTACGCAAATTCTGATTCCCCCTCACCGAACCCTAGACCCCCTGCTCCAGAACCTGTGCGCGAGTAAGCCCTCGCCCAGAGACTATAACCTTCCCAGTACAAAACCTAAACCCCCACCCCCTCACCACGAACAGCCCGCAGCGACCTTCCCCTGCACAACGACCTTCCCCTCTCCAAACCCCGACCTCCCCTGCGACCTTAGAAAGGAAGATAACGACCTACCAAGTCCCCCCTTGCGACCCTAGAAAAGAGACTAATGACCTGCTAAGCCCCCCCTGTGACCTACGTTGCCCATCTAACGACCTCCCCATAAGCCATAGCGACCCCCCAACCAACCCCAGAGATCCACCAAATACACATAGCGACCTACCAACCACTAGGAAAGTCCCCCCTACCCCACACAACGACCTCCCCTCCTCTCACATCAACCTGCTTTTCTCCCACAACTTAGTTTTAGTCACATTCAGGCACATGGGCAGCATCAAAAGACTCCTCAACTTCAAAGAGAAGATGGACGAAGACACAATGGTGGTGGAGAGGTTACCACGGCAAACCGAAGAAACCTCAACCACAAGCAAGAGAATGAAGAACATCATGATAGAAGAAAACCCGCCGCACATCACCCAACCGATGTGCGTTAATTTCAAGTTTTGGATGGGGTATCCCACCATGGAGGCTATTGCAATTGAAGAAGGACTTCAAGAGCTCTATAGTGGAGAAACCGTCGAGGATATGATAACAAGAGGATTGAAGGTGGAAGAGGCGGAGGAGGCAAGCATGGCAAAGGTGGCTTTTCCTCACATCTCGCAACTACTTTATCCAAGCACAAGAAACGGAGTGGAGGGACAACACTACAACATCACCCAACTCCCCTTCGACATCACCATCAACACCTCCACAGGTTTGGCTCTCGATTTCCACATTGCAATTCACTTTGAACCCCCTTCCTCCCAAATCATGCATGATGAAATCAAGATAATGGTTACAAAAAGACTAGAAGTAATGGGCATAAAACTTGGCAATGAACTCATAGACCCTATCTCAATCCAATGCTTGAGTGTAAAAAATGCGGGAAAGAAGGGTGTATGGGCGGGGATAATCAAACTACACTTGTTAAAACCCGAAATTGATGGTATCATGATGCTTAAGGGGCTTAGAATCTTCATCCTTAAGCTAGATGGTCATAACACCATTGGAAAAGTTTGTGAGAGTTACCAAAACATTGCTAGGCATTCTAACCTCTCTATCAAGGTGAAGAGTGACAACTTGAAGGGCATATCGGCCAACACTCTCTTTAAGGATGCCCTCTTGAATAGTTTTCGAAGGGGGCAAGAGTTTGAGATCACCGGAGTCCAGAAGGCCATCGAAGACACGCATGCGTTCATCATGACCACCACACCACAACAAGCGAAGAAGATCAAATTGCACCAAGTCACCACACACCACGAGGTAATACAAACTAAACACATCACCGGAGGGAAGGTATCACAAGAGACTAAGGCAAAGAAGGATGCCTTAATTCTAACTCTCTCCCCTTTACCTATTCTTATGAGTGTGTGACACAAGTGATGCCATTTTTAAGATTATTGGTGATACTAACACTCAGTCTATTTGGTTCCACAAGGAATGTGGAACTAGGCACAACGGTAGTGCTAACGTATATTGTGCTAACCCAATTGTTTACAAACAATTCGTAAACAAAACTTTTGCCATGGGAGGATACCTTGTAGAATTTGCACCACACCGGAGGAGTCTAGAAGGAATGGAACCCCTCCGAAGCACAAGTGAAGGCATTTGGATTTGATGACGTAAACACCGCCATGGTCAACACAGTGGAGACCTTCAAAATACAAGAATCCTCATCCAATGTCACTAAACAAGACGTGTTGGAGATTGTGGAGTTGGTTATGGAGGAGAGCAACAAGAAAATGAGGAAGGAGACACGAGAGTATGCCGATCAAAAACATGAAGAATTGAAGACTCAAATGATGAGCATCCAACAAGCAATGAGCGCCGCGCTTGCTTCAATGCAAGCCATCATGGGAAGTATGGCTACACCTATGATTGAAGACAAGCCACCAAACATGTAGACTTCAAAGACTACAAGGTAAATACCATTGACCATACAATATACCGAATACATACACTAAAGTCTAGTATAGACTATAGCTACTATACTAATACATTATGAGTAGTAGTGTACTACCATACACCCGTACATGGGGCATATAAATACTGTATTAGACTTCATACTCATTACAAATACATCATTCTATACAAAGGGGAATACATATATACATACTCAAATACATATATTCATACAACTACCAAAATACATACAAATACAAACTTTCAAGACATACATACAAATATATATACACACAAGAATAAAAATACTACCTACAATACACATACACACATAAATATAAACACAACATCCACCACATATGTAAATAGATGCAAAAATAAAACCCAATACCTACGCACTAAGACTAACACAAACCAAAACACACAAATAAACACCAAACCAATTAGCAAAGACAACATACAAATCAAAAAACCAAAACAAAACAATAAACCAAAGAAAATTAGTTCAAGGGAAATCCACTCAAAAGAAAGAAAACATAACACCCACATTCCTCAATACAAAGATAAAATCAAAAACAAAACAAAAACGTACACTAGACAAACAAAAAAACTTATAATCGTTAAACATAATAACAAACCACCACATTATAAACTACTACTAATACTAGGAGGAGACATAGAAGCCAACCCAGGACCTATGCCAAACATACTAAAAAGACACCCAACACAACACAAGAAAAATGCCAAAAAATACTTCATACCAAACACAATAAAATTATAGCCGGAATACAGTCACATTGCCAAATCATTTACACCTATACTAAAATCCACACATACACTACACCAATTATACACCAACACACATCCACACATCATCCAATATATACAACAACAAAATGAACACCCCTCAACACACATCCTATACGCCGTAGTAACTACAATCCACCCACACATGGACGAATGTAACCTCCTATTAAACCCACAAAGCCCAAACATAACTCAATGGACTAAAACACTACTAAACTCCCTTGCTAACCTACAAAACCCTCCCGAAAGACACATTAACAATCCACACCCTTATTTGACATTCATTGAAAATAACCAAAATATTATAAAACATAAGACATCCATACATAAAGAATTATATGATTTTATACACAATCAACACATCCCACCATCACAAGAAACTATTAAACAAAAATTTCCATACCTTCCCAACAATCTAATTATTGAATCACTAAAATGACTTGACCAAATACCAGAATATACCCATCCATCCCCCCCACCTCCCTACCTTCTCCCACAAAACCAAAACAACAACCCAAATCAAGAAAATACATATATAATCACATGGAATGCCTCCTCCCTAAACACTGCCCTTCCTAGCCTACAAACTTTAGTCACACACACAAGCACACCACCAGCCATTACAGCTATACAAGAAACAAAACTATCCGCCACAAAATCTACAAAATATTTACAAAATCTATTTCAAGATTATAAACTCATTTTCAACAATACACATGCACTTACTAGATGCATTCAACAATGGAGACCATACACACCGGGCCACGGTGGCCTCCTTACATTAATACACAAAAAATATACATTTCCAGGCAACATCAACAAAATCCCTACCCCAATGCACATATCACCATACATTCAAATAATTAAAATCACTAATCACCCACTACAACCGTGGTTAATCTTTCACATGTATATGCCATCCCATCCCGAAGATACTAGATTTCTCTTAGATATACAAAACACTATTACATCCCAAATCAATAATAATCCCAATCATACATACCTATTATGTGGAGACTTCAATAGAGACATAGCGTTAATTGGCCGCCAAAATGGAAACCATCACACCCCCCCTCAAAACATTGATTACCAATGGCGTCACTTCACAGAAAACTTAAACTTCACTTATATTAATACTGATACCCAATTCTCTAGACAAGGTGGCTATAATTATAGTGATTGGAGTCTAATAGATGGATTCTATATAAATACAAACAACAATACACAATACACCTCCACAACAAACAAAGATATTATTCTCAACTCGGACCATTCACCCGTACAATTACACATCCCAAATAACACACTAATTAGTAGAACTCCTATAATCCTAAACAAAGACACTATACGCATACTCAACCCCATCCCAAAAACCAACATAGAAAAATTCAACACAAAATTCTTCGAAGAAAACTCCGTACAAATAGACTCCCTCCTAGACACTCTTGAAAATAATAGTCAATTAACACAAGCTCAATGGCAAGAAGCATGCCACACCCTAGACAAACTCATCAATAAAATCTCTAATACACTAGAACAAACTTGTAGAGCACACCCAATACCCCAAATGACAAATAGAACTTCTCAACAAGGCGGATACCTACCCCGCAAACTTTCTAAAACTTGGAAACAACACTTAACCACATACCGTACCATACACAAAACCATTAGAATTGTAAAAAAAAACCCTCAATGGCGTAACCACCCCATATACAATGAACTACTAACTCTACAACACATCCAAATCCCAACCCCGCCACCTCCGGACCTTCCCCACGATACATGGATAAAAGATATCGCGATAATTGCTAAAAATGCCAATATACAAGCCCGGAAAATAATCACAAAATACACCAAAGAAAACATTAAAAAAAACCATCTCTAAATACAGACAACTATACGAAATCAGCCCAAAAAAATTTAACAAAAAAGTCTTTTAAAACCTTGAATCCCCGCCAATGGACTGTATCACAGATCAATATAAGAATATTCTAACTAGCCCCGAAGACATTGTGAATGAAATATTTAACCAACAAACAAAAACCAATACTAGACCAACAGTACCAACATGTAATTACCAGCTACAACATACAATAGAATGTACATGCACAGTACGCCAATACCCATGGCATGACCTGGACGGATATACCCTTGACAAACGGGGCAAACCAGAAATCCCAATACATAAATACCTCAACAGAGCCACATACGACACATGCCTCCAAAATCTTGGAAATAATAAAGCCCCAGGCCCAGACCGCATACCAAACTCAATACTCAAAAACATGCCTCCAAGATTTCATAAACTACTATTCCTATTCTTCTCTCACTGCTATAAACAAAAACAAATACCAAACTCATAGAAAACAAGTACAACAATTCTACTATACAAAAAAGGCGATCCGTCCATGCTACCCAATCATAGACCAATTGCACTAGCTAACACAATATATAAACTTTTTACCTGTACACTCACCCACATACTATTTGCATACGGCGAAAAATTCAAAATCCTACATGATAGTCAAGAAGGATTTAGAGCGGAGAGAAGTACCGCACGCCAAATACAAACTATAATAGCCGCATTAGAAGACGCAAAATTTACTAACCAAGATATATACATACTATACGTGGATTTCAAAAATGCCTTTGGCTCAATTGACCATGCCAGACTTCTAGCAATAATGACACACCTTGGCTACCGAAAAGAGACAACTACACTTGTTGGAAACATCTATTCCCAATCATTTACTTGCTATACCAGTGAACACTTTGGGAAAACAATACCTATATCCATCTAAAGAGGAACTATACAAGGGGACACCCTCAACCCATATCTATTTATTATATTTTTAGAACCACTACTTAGATGGCTAGAAAGAGGCAATAACGGATATACTTTTGGCACATCACAAGTCACAATAAACTCCGCCGCATACGCGGATGACCTAGCCACCATAACTAACAAAATCAAATCAATCCAAATACAACTCAATAAAATTGATAGATATTGTAAATGGGCTGGCATGGATGTGGGAGTCCCAAAATGTGCCGCTACCGGATGCCCAAACAAATCTAAATTGAACCCTACCACTTTCAAAGCCCTAATGCAAACCTCTAACATCAACTACCGCAACCAACCAATCCCTATACTACACCAAAACGAACCATACATATATCTAGGTACAAATCTTGTTCCCTCACTAAAATGGAAAATCCAAATCCACACTACAACCACAAAGCTCATCAAACAATGCAAAGAACTAACAACATGTCCGGCCACCATGAAACAAAAATAAAAAATGGTTGATACCGTATTACGCCGAGGTGTGGCATACAGTTTTTATGGGGTACCATACTCTATGCCAGCCATAAAAAAACTTGATCAAAAAATAATCGCCATACAAAAAACCATATGTGGATTACCAAAATGTATGTCAAACGTAATAACACAACTACCTCATAACCTATTTGGACTTGAAGCTTTCTCCCTAAAAAACGCATATCTTCGATGTATAGGCGAACAACTACAAAATGCCTTAAACAATAAAGGTAGACTTGGAAAAATTTATAATGGATTAACTCATTACATCCTCGCCCAATATGGGGGCGCCGAAAACATACCCAGAATTAAAAAAAGCGACTGTATAAGATCACCAATAACACGGTCATTCTTCTTATCAAAACATATAGCCAAAGTCCACCTTAAAAGCACACTCCCAAACTTCCTCATTAATCCTACAACACTTGAAACACTATGGCGGCAAGAAACACTAAACCACAACACACTTAATGCCCAACTCTCCCAAAAGCTTCTACAAAAACTCCTCTCAAAAAATATTTTTGAATTAGCACAAATTACTTTACCCAACGGCACACATATCATGAACAACGAAGACTTCAAAACCAAACATGCCCCAATATATGTCGTACTCCTTGTAACATACATTTATACTCTCATATACTTAAAGACTCATTCATCACCCTCAACAATAACATCAACCCAAGAAATATCCCCACACCAATCAATCCCGCTAACCCTCCACATACATATCACCCCCGCCCCCACCCCCCAACATACATCCCCAAAAACCCTACCACATATCCCAAAGAAGAAGAAGAAGAACGCCGGTCCCCGGAGGAGGCCGGCGTGAGTAAAGTGTCCGTTCGTTCCACCACTAAGTCCATGCCCACCGGGCATGGGTTAGTAGTATGGAACTACTTCCCCCTTTCGAGGGTGGACACTATGTACCAGTAGCAAGTAACCAATATCAAAGGACCCGAGGTCCCAAAAAGTTTTTAAAAGAGGGAGGGCAAGTACAAAGAGTGCAAAAATGCAAGTGTAGATCTATGGAGGGGGGTTTAAAGTGTCCGGAAGGGGTTGATTGTTTTCAAGTTTACGTTTATGTAGGAGTATTGACATAGCATGTTGAATTGCATTAGTGTTAATATTTGAAAAGGTGGTTTGGATTGAAGTGATGGGGATTTTAAA
Organism: Bryoerythrophyllum caledonicum; assembly: GCA_963971425.1. Lineage (NCBI taxonomy): Eukaryota > Viridiplantae > Streptophyta > Bryopsida > Pottiales > Pottiaceae > Bryoerythrophyllum > Bryoerythrophyllum caledonicum. Next base: position 7,973,849 of record OZ020518.1, on the reverse strand, counting down.
GGTTTCTTCAATAATTGTCATTGAGGGGATGAAGGTGGTGGCTCTAGCACCCGCGGTGATAACAATGAGGGGGTCTACTTTCCATCCTAGTGCTTGAATATCATCAAGTAGTGGTTGGTATTTATTTGTTTTGTTTGAGATGGTGTCCGGGGAGAATCTATCATTACAGTATGTGAATTCAATAAATTGGATGGTGAGATTAGGGTCTATATGGTTTGGTGGGGGGTCTTTGTAAGAAAGTCCTCTAACACATAGTAGGTCCGGTTTGAATCTTGCATTACAATGACATCTTTGGGTATTACAGATGCATGGTAATAGCCACGGAGGGACCGTATTTTCTTGTGGATTGTCATTAAAGGTTCCGGCATTCATGAGAATGAAACACCGAGATTTGGTTGATGATATGAGTAGTTTACGAATAGCCCATACGGCTTTATTGTGTCTCTTGACAATTAGTGAGTGTATATGGGGGTTTTGGCACTTGAGTAAGACATGTAGCCATGTGTCTGGGTCCGTGGTGTTACAAATTGGACATGTAATTGTAGGGAATCTTTCTATTCCAAAGAAGAGTTGTTTACGGGCATTCCCCATGTATTGTCCGGTGCGAAATTTGATTAGGCATGTGATTTGTGAATCCGTTATAATGGGGTTTTTCCAAAAATTGTTGGATAGAACGTTATGAATGTTTGGGTTGCCAGTCCATTTATCAATATTGGGGAAGTTTTCTGTAAGTTGTTTTAGGTTATTTACAAGATCATGTTTTTTGAGGTATTTGTCCAAGAATCGTATGGGGCCTTTGTCAGGAGTTTCACCCATAGAGGGCCATTCATATCTATGGAAGTAGGCGTGTTCGTATGGGTGTTCGGCATTCTTGTGGGTTTTTTCTCTTCCTTCCTTTGCTAGTTTGTCGGCTTGTTCATTACCGTCGATATTAGCATGGGCACGGACTTTATGGAGTGTAGTAATTTGTGTACGGTTTTGGAGCATTTCAACCATAGATGTAAGGATAGTTTTATCCGGGTGACTATTGTGTAAAGTAGGGTGTTTAATATGTGTATTAAGGAGGTATAGTACATTTATGCAATCTGTAAAAATGTGAGCCGGTTCGTGTGGGTATTGGGTGGTGATTATTTTAAGGGTTTTGTGTATAGCCATCATTTCGGCTCTTAGAATATTTTGGAGTCCATGTAGTCTTTTACCTAATTTAATTTGTTTGGTTGAATTGTATATCCCATAACCGGCTTTTTCACGATGCCAATGTCCCGGGCTTACTTCGGTTGGTTCTTTGAAGGAGCCGTCAGTGTAGTAGCTAAAGTTGGGGTCAAATTTAGGGTCTGTATTAATTTGGTAGTAGGAGAGGGGGAGGCTTAATTCGGCAATTTGTGATGTGGAGATGTTTGTGTGGGGGGCTTTAGACCATTTTTTGTTGCGATTTACACGGGTTGAAATGGGTGTGGGAGAAGCAATTGCGGTATAGACCTTGTTAATGTTTAGATTTTTTGCTATCAAAGTTAGATGAGTAAGGTTGTCTAGAGTACCTATTTCACAAGTTTGTTGGTGTATACATAAGATACGTAGAGTTGCCGGTTCAAGGCGGGGTGTTTGTATTTGCGGTGGTATAGTGGGTTCTTTGTATGTCATAGAGTCCGCTTCGAATAGTACTATGATGTGGGAGTCCGGGAATGGGCCTAAGTGTGGGTTAGGGTTATGGTACCAATGATTGTCGCAATGATTGTCGGGAGTGATAATAATGGTGATGTTGTGGTTGGGGTCATTATTTGCCGCTAGGCGTGCCCAATGTATTGCTTGTTGAGTTTCTTCTCCGTTGTGAGGGTGTGCAAGGCCTATTCCACTCCACTTGTAATCAAAAGCTTTACCAAGAGAACCAAAAATCATATCGCGTTCGAATGGAGAGTAAAATTTTGAGATTTTTGTGGGGCATGTAACGGGGGATGAGAAGTATGAATGTGTGATATTCAGGGATGTAATAAGGTAGTCTAGGATAGGATCGGGTAATGTGTAGTGTGCATTTTTAAGGGGGTCATTTTTGGGTATTCGGTAGTTATATCTTTGGTATAGCCAAACAATTTCGGTTTCAAAAGTTTGGGGTATTGGTTCAATGCTAATGGAGGTTTGTAGTGCATTGTGATATTGGTTCCATAGCCAATGTAGTCTAGTGAGTGGTATGGTAATTAGGTGTCTCCCATTACCTTCGTATATGTGGGCATTATCTTGTTGTATTTTAATAGTATTTGTTTGTGCGAGGATGTCTGTTTCGGGGTTGCATTCGGTTGTAAGGATGTTAAGGAGGGGGATAATAAGAGGTGGCGTGACAAATCTATTATCTCGAGGTTGTGCTTGAGGGTGATGTAATTGTATGATATTTAGGTAGTGATTGTTTTGAGTTCTAAGGTAGTATTGTGTGAGGATGACGATGTTATGTATTGAAGTATTTGGGTTGTGCCAAGGAAAAAGATTTCGTTGTGGGAGCCATTTGGCGTAGGAGGTGTTATTGTGGGACCAATGGCATAGGTATGACGTATATTGTTTGCTTATATTGTGAGAGTCAATATATTTTCTATGTTTGTGCGCGGTTATGTTGTTTATTGGATGTATGGAGGGATTTTTTAATATGTGTGGTGGAGGGGTATGTGGTCGTGAATGTGGTGAGTTTGGAGGGGTTAATGGGAGATTGGTGTTATGGTGGGTGTCATTGTGATCGATGATGTATGAGTCTTTGAGTGTGTACGGTGTGGCGTGAGTGTTGCAAGGGTTGGGGCATATAGGGAGGCATGGAGGATGACAAAATAATTGCTTAGCAATATTTAGTGCACTTTTTATTAATTTGTGAGGGGTACCGTAAAATGTTTTGTAGCTCTTATCGTCCATGAGGTGTGTTCCATTTGGTAGTGTAATTTGTTTTAGATCGGTAATGTTTGCAGAGATAAGTTTTTGTAGGAGTTTGTCAGATAATTGTCGGTCGAGTATAGGGAGGCTATGTATTTCATTTGCCCAATTTAGTTCGAGCGGCGCGGGGCCTAGTAGGAAATCTTCTAGTGTGCTTTTTAGAAATGTTTGGCCTTCTGTTTTGAGTAGAAATAGTGTGCGGGTAATGGGGGACCGAAGACAATCAGTTTTTTTAAGTCTATGGAGGTATTGTGCTCCTCCATAAATGGCTAGGATGTGCCGAAGGAGTCCACTATAGATTAATCCTAGTCGTCCCTTGTCGTTAAGTGCATTTTGGAGTTGTTCTCCAATGCAACGTAGATAAGCATTTTTGAGGGAGAAAGCTTCTAATCCGAATAGTTCGTGGGGGAGTTGTGTTATGACATTTGGCGTGCAATTAGGGAGTCCGCATACTTTCTTTTGTATAGCTATGATTTTTTTATCAAGTTTGTTTATGGCGGGCATGGAGTACGGGACCGCATAGAAACTATATGAGATACCTGGACGTATGACGGTATCAATCATTTTTATTTTTTGTTGCAATGTGGCCGGACACAATGTAAGTTCCTTGCATTGTTTAATAAGTTTTGTGGTAGTAGCGTGAGTTTGGATTTTCCATTTTAACGATGGGACTAGGTTTATTCCAAGGTATATGTAGGATTGGTTTTGGTTGAGAACCGGGATTGGTTGGTTACGATATTGGATATTGGTAGCTTGAATGAGGGCTTTGAAGGCAGTTGGGTTTATTTTTGATTTGTTTGGGCACCCAGTTACGGCACATTTCTGGACACCAAGTTCCATCCCGGTCCATAGACAAAATTTGTCTATTTTGTCTAGTTGGGTTTGGAGTGATTTAAGGCGACCAGAGATGGCCGCTAGATCGTCGGCGTATGCGGCCGAGTTTACGGTGATTTTTGAGGTGCCAAATGTGTAGCCATTATTGCCTCTTTGTAGCCATCTCAATAGAGGTTCTAGAAAAATAATGAAGAGGTATGGGCTCAATGTATCGCCTTGGATGGTACCACGTTGGATGGGGATAGGGTGTGTTTTACCAAAAAATTCTCCGGTGTATGTAGTGGTGGATTGGGAGTATATATTACCAACCAGTTTGACTGCGTCTTCCGGATATCCAAGATCACTCATTATGGCTAGCAATCGAGGGTGGTCAATGGAGCCGAATGCGTTTTTAAAGTCGATGTAGAGTATGTAAATGTCTTTATTAGTGAATTTTGCGTCTTCAAGTGCGGCAATGAGGGTTTGAAGTTGCCGTGTGGTACTTCTCTCGGCTCTAAACCCTTCTTGGCTTTCGTGTAATATTTGGTGTATTTCCCCGTACGCCGATAATATTGATGTTAGTGTACTAGTGTATAATTTGTAGATGGTGTTAGCTAGGGCAATAGGTCGGTGGTTAGGTAACACAGATGGGTTTCCTTTTTTGTATAATAAGATTGTTAGGCTTGTTTTCCAAGATGCGGGAATGGATTTTTGCTTGTAACAGTGAAGGAAGAATAGTGATAGGAGATCGTGGAATCTTAGTGGCATGTTTTTTAGAATTGAGTTAGGTATATGGTCCGGACCGGGGGCTTTGTTAGTTCCCAAATTTTTTAGGCACATGTTATATGTTTCTCTACTATAATATGTGTGGAGAGGTGTTGTTGGCTCGCCTCTTTTGTCAATGGTAAATCCGTCTAAGTCATGCCACGGGTATTGCCTAACTCCGCATGTGCATTTTGATGTGTGTTGTGGTTGGAAGTGACATGGGGGGGTGGTTGGTCTGTTGTTTATTGATTGTTGATAATGAATTTCGTTTGCGATGTCATCAGGGCTGGTTAGAATGTTATTGTTTTGGTCTAATATGCAATCTAGTGGCAGGTTTGTGTTATTTTTAAAGACTTTTCTATTAATCTTTTTTGGACTAGATTCGTATAGTTGGCGATACTTGGATATGGCTTTTTTGACACATTCTCGTGCGTATTTTGTAGTAATTTTTCGAGCTTCTTTATTGGCAATTTTTGCAATGATTGCAATGTCTTTTAGCCATTCTTCTTGGGATGTGTTGGGTAATGGTAATTGTGGGATATGAGGGTGACGGAGGTTTTGTAGTTCGGAGATTATGGGGTGGGTTTGCCAATTTTGATTAGTTTTAGCGGTGTAAATTGTTTTACGTATGGTGTGGTATGTGGTGAGATGTTGTTTCCACTTTTTAGCTAGTTTTCTCGGGAGATATCCCCCTTGTTTTGAGGTTCTAGGTGTAAGTTGTGGAATTGGGGGCGCTTTACAAGTTTTTTCTAGTGTGGTAGAAATTTCATTAATAAGTTTGTCAAGAGTTGTGCAAGCTTCTTCCCATTGGGTTGGTGTGAGGTGTTGGTGGTTAGAAAGAATATCTGTAAGGGAGTCTATTTGTAGTGAGTTTTTTTCAAAGAATATTGTATTAAAGTTATGAAGGTTTTCTTTTGGAATGGGATTTAGTATTTTAGTATCATTTAAGTTGATGTTTGTGGGAGGTCTACTTATAAGGGTGTTGTGAGGAATATTGAGTTGGATTGGGAAGTGGTCCGAGTTTAAGTTGGTTATGGTATTTGTGGTAGATGTATAACGGGTATGGTTAGGTGTTTTAATGTAAAATCCATCAATTAGGCTAGTGTGTGTGTAATTATGTCCACCTTGACGAGAGTATTGTGTATTGGTTGGGATTAGATATAACCCTAGGTTATCCGTATAATTTCGCCATTGGTAGTCTAAGTCCATTGGGGGTGTAGTTACCTCTCCGTTTTGTCGTCCAATAAGGGCGATATCTCGGTTAAAGTCTCCGCAGAGTATTATAGTATGGTTAGTGTGTGTATTTATTTGTGAAGTGATGGAATTTTGGATTTCCGGGATAAGCCTCGAGTCTTCTGTGTGTGAGGGCATGTATAGATGAAGAATGAGCCATGGTTGAAGGGGTCGGTTAGTAATTTCAATAATTTGAAGATATGGCGATATATTAGCCGGGGTGGGGATTTTAGTAATATTTCCGGGGAAGGCATATGATTGGTATATGAGCATGAGTAGACCTCCTCTTGCCGGTGTGTATGGCCTTCGTTGTTGGATGCATCGTGTGAGAGAATGAGTGTTATTGAATATAAGTTTATAATCGGGGAATATTTTTTGGATGTATTTTGTGGATTTAGTAGCGGTTAATTTAGTTTCTTGTATGGCAATTATGGCGGGTGGTGTGTTGGTGTGGGCGGTTAGATTGTGGATGCATGGTAAAGCAGTGTTTAACGTTGCGGCGTTCCATGTGGTTATATATGTACTTCTATTGTCTATGTTGTCGTGGTTAGAGAGTGGAGGGGAAATGTAAGCGGGTGTCGGGGTGGGGTGCGTGTAAGCGTGAATTGGTTCAAAGCATCTAAGAGCTTCTAAGATAAGATTATGCGGGAAGTAGGGAAATTTTAGTTGTACTTCATCGGGAGAAGGGGGTGGGGTTTGGCTATGAATAAAGTTATATAGGTCAATGTGTAGAGAGGTTTTGTGTTCGAGGAGGTGTTGGTTTTCCTCTAGGAATTTGGTATATGGGTGGAGTGTGTCTATATGTCTTTCGGGGGGATTATGTAGAGAGGATAGGGTGTTTAGTAATATATTTGTCCAATGTGTTGGATTTACGTTGGTAGGATGCTGGTTGGTGATAATATTGCATTCGTCTATAGAAGGGTGGAGGGTGGTAATTATGGCGAATAAGATATGTGTGGATGGGTGGTTGTATTTTTTTTGGTGTATGTAGCGGGAGATGTTGGGGTAGAGGGTGGAATAGTTTTGGTGAAGAGTGTGATTGTTTTTTAGAAGTGGTGCAAAGGAGGATGCTAGTTGTTGATATTCAGGGTGGAGTTTTATAGTATTTGGAATGAAATATATTTTTGATAATCTTTTGTGTGTTTTAGGATGGTTGTGGAAGACATTTGTCATTGGGCCGGGATTAGTTTCTATGTCTCCGCAAAGTATAATTGATAGTCTGCAATGAGTAATGTTTATGGCTGCTAGTGGGAGGGGTGTGGAGTGTTGTTGTTGTTGTTGTTGTTGTTGTTGTTGTTGTTGTTGTTGTTGTTGTTGTTGTTGTTGTTGTTGTTGTTGTTGTTGTTGTTGTTGTTGTTGTTGTTGTTGTTGTTGTTGTTGTTGTTGTTGTTGTTGTTGTTGTTGTTGTTGTTGTTGTTGTTGTTGTTGTTGTTGTTGTTGTTGTTGTTGTTGTTGTTGTTGTTGTTGTTGTTGTTGTTGTTGTTGTTGTTGTTGTTGTTGTTGTTGTTGTTGTTGTTGTTGTTGTTGTTGTTGTTGTTGTTGTTGTTGTTGTTGTTGTTGTTGTTGTTGTTGTTGTTGTTGTTGTTGTTGTTGTTGTTGTTGTTGTTGTTGTTGTTGTTGTTGTTGTTGTTGTTGTTGTTGTTGTTGTTGTTGTTGTTGTTGTTGTTGTTGTTGTTGTTGTTGTTGTTGTTGTTGTTGTTGTTGTTGTTGTTGTTGTTGTTGTTGTTGTTGTATTTTGTTCTTGTTGTCGTTTTTGGTTTGTTTAGTAGTGTGTAGAGGTATCATGTTTTGTGTCCTATGTGTATTATTATAACTTTTCTGTAACTTTATAATAGTTGTTTTAGTATATAAATATACTGAATTAAATCCTTGTTTGTTTTTAATTAAGTTGTTATTTATATTTTGGTTGTATTTGTTGTGTTTAATAGTGTATAAATACACTAGAGTTATTATTATTTTTATTATTTTAATTTTATATGTATTTTGGAGATTGTTTATTATATTATATATTATAGTATATATATATACTGTTGTGTATTCTTTGTTTATAGCGTTGTTTGACAATGCTAGTTTGACAAGTCCATCTTGCCTTCAATGGCCCGTTGCTCTCTTTCCGATGCTTGAGATTCGGCCGCCATGATTGTTTGAATCAGTTGGGATCGGAGAGTTGACATTTCTCCTCTAAGAGATTTCACCGTGTTGGCTTGTACCATATCCGCGTATTGTTTGGCCTCTTGTACGATCTCCCCCTTCATAGTCTTCATTTCCTTTCGAAGTTGGTCGAGGGTGACCCCATTGCCCTTGTTTGGTCCATTCTCCATGGCTATCACGGCGTTTACTACTGCTGAGTTTATATCGGAAAATCCTAGTCTTGTAAGTTCATCCGCACTCGGTTTGTTACTTCCATCTAAACTTTTAGGATGAGGGGTAAACATGACATACTTTCCGTGAAGTTTTTTACTTTGTTTGACATGTTTTTTGTATACCGCAGCGTTTAGACATTCAATGTTACATGTCCCTACATGCCGCCCGTGTTCAAGCTTGAAGAATATATCAACCACATTCTCTTCGCCGAATATAGACTTGATTCCAATTGCAAGTTCTTTTTCATTTTTTGTCTTGTTAAGGTTTTTGGCAATAAGGATAAGACAATTCTTTTTTGCAATTTCATCTTCATCTAACTTCCTAGTTGCAAAAACCGGCAAAAAGATCTCATTGGAGAATGAGACTTTATAGTCTTTTACTTTCGCCGCTTGTTCCGGGGAGGGGGTTTTGACCCATGCAAAATCGGATGGGCCCCTTTTTTCCACCCCGGTTATTTCAAAGTCTTGACCTCTAGCAAAACTCTCTCTAACAATTTCTGAATGCAATTCAAAAGACTCCTTGTTTGCAAGGTTTGGGCCGGATATTTTGACGGATAGGAGGTGTGAAAAGGCAAGGGAATCGTATGACTTGCATACTTTTCCTTTGTGTGGGATCCCTTCATTCAAGATGAGAATGAAAGGTCTTAAACCTTTCAATAGTCCTCTACCATCCGAGCCTGGGTTTTTTAGGTGTATCTTAATAAGCCCATTCCAATTGTCTGTTTGGTGGTGGCAAAAGATGGCAATGGGCTCACCAATACCTGTCCCGGTAGGGATTTTCATTTCATTCAATCTAGCTTTGACCATACCTAATACAACATTTTTCAACCAAATTTGATCGCCAAGTTCGAATTGAATTGCCACATGGTAATCCAATGCATAACCATTACTGTCCACCTCAACTTCACTTGGAAGTTGAGTGAGGTTGAAGTGGTTACCCTCTTTCCCGTCTATCCTTGTGGCTGCCCATTCTTTTTGGGCAACGAATGGAAATGAGGGTAGTGCTTCGAAGCTTTCCCTTGCCTCTTTTATGTCTAGGCCGGACTTGACCAATTCCTCAATACTAACTAATGGTATTTTCTCACTTCCATTGGTCTTTGCCATCATATTCATTGCATGATATCCTAACCAGTATTCAGTGTAAGGCAAACTTGTTGCCTTCACTTTTTTCTGGGTAGTGTTTGTGATAAATAGAAGGTTATGATTGACGTTTACTGGACCAGGGTTTTCCTCAACCACATCAATAAACAAGCGCTTGGAGGAGGTTGCACCATCTTGATATTGAGACATGCTGTAGCAATAACAAAAAATGTCAATTCTAAAGGTACATCGTATTATCTCGTTACCCCTTATCCTCTTGATCTCAGCTTCTCCCCCCAACATATGTTGAGGGCTTTTCGAAGGAGAGTTTATCAAGAAGGGGTGGAAATTCGTTCTAATGGTGTACCAACAAGATACTAAAACAATTTCTAAAGGTTGGAAGTACAGCGCATTGACCTTTACACATACACACGCATGGGAGGCGCCAAAATATTGGGCACCTCCCCAAGTAACTGGCTTGATTAATACATTTTGTTTACATGTCCTTTGGATTGCATAATAATCCCAAAGTTGGCAAAGATCAATAAATTGTAATGGGGGTGTGAAAGAAGTAAAACCTGAGTGTGTAATTCCACCTTGCAGCCTAGGGGGTAGAGTCTTGATTTGATGGTCCCCCCGTGTGGTGGTGTACCTCTCGCTTGCCTGTAGCTGAAGTCTCTATCTGGTTGGTGTGAGCACCACTACGGTTCTTGTAGTACGCGAAAGACAAGGTTTGTTGGCGTAGCTTGGTGGTCCCCTTCCAGATGTCGCGCACTTCTCTTCTCCAGGTTGATGTAGCGTGGAAAGTACCTCTCTTATCGCGGCTCGCTTCTTCTTGCCGAGCTGATGGTCCTTGAATGATCCCCGAACGGATCTCTTCCAATCTTGGGCAGGCAGTTGGCGCTCTCTTCGCTCTTGTAGAACTTCTGGAGCCGTTACCGAGGTTAGGGTTTCTTGGGACGTCGGCGGAGTTGCCGCAACCCGTTTGCAGGACCAGCGCTTGGGCGTCTGTCGGCGGACCAGCTGCGGGGTTTGCCGAGGTTCCGGGAGGATGTGGTGGAGTCGCGGCCGTTGGGAGTGGTCGTCTTCGCTCGTATGCAGTCTTTGGACTTCACTTGCGCCGGCACAGCAGTCTCGCCTGACGTGTTGTTGGTCGGGCTTCGTCGGCCCTTCTTCGTAAGTGTGTGGTCTCCCTCTGCGCCTGTTGGCAATCTTCTTCCACCTACATCGGTCTTCTACAGCGGTTGTCTGTGGCGACTTGTTTGGATCTTGCGCAGACCTTCTTCGTGGTGCAGTCTCCTTGCTCTTTGTTCTGTTGATGTGCTCGGCATTCGGGTCTTGGGACAGGGCTTCTTGGTCCTTCTTGCGTCGGTGTGTGCCTTGGGGTCCACCTGCGGGGCAGTTTCTCGACTTCGACTTCGGCTGATGGATCCTCGAGTTGGTCTGCTACGGGCTTCGGCGGTGAGTCTGGATAGCTTTACTCGTTCTGTACTTCACCTGTATGTGTACTGCGTGAGATGCGACATTTAACAGAAGTTCCTCTACTATTGTCTGCAGGTGCAGGTGCCGTTCTCTCTGTGAGGCACATGTTAGCGTCCTGTTAACGACTGTCAGTTTACAAACAATCCCCATAAAAGACAACAAGATTACAAGGAAGGAAGTAAACCGTTCTTCACTGTCGTAGGTAGTCAAGGCGAGGAGTGTCCAGGCCGATCTTGGGGGTGACGTCTCTCTCCTCCGTTGGTCCTTCGTGGCTTCAAGCAGGTACTTGCCTTCAACTTGGGCTGAGCAGATGTCGCAGTGTCTCCACAGCGATGGGAGTGGGTGTCTACGTGGTATAGCAATGTAAGAGGGTTTGAGAGTAAAGTGATGGTGAGATATATACCTTGTGTTGAGCTCGTGTTTGATGGATGTAGTTGTGGTTGATGAACATCTTCGTTTTTGGGTTGTTGATCTTCTAGGGTTAGCTTCTTCTGGGAGCCGTTGAGTTGCGGCTGGTTGATTGTCTTGGCTTGGATGGAAGTTTGAGTCGTGCTCTTTCGAAAGTTCGTTGTTTTTGTATTGCCGGCTAGGGTTTCGTCTGTGTACTAGTGGTTGTCCAGACTTCCTTGTGAGTTGCATGTCCTTGGGCATCCTACTAGTATTTAGTGGTGTTTCCTTACCAGAGAAGACAGGAAACGAGGAAATGTTGAGGTTGCTTACCTGTACGTACCTGTTGTTTATTTGGTGTCTTGAGGTCTTGCTTGCTTGTAGTTGATGTGTTTGGTGGTGTTGTCGCTGCGGTGGTCTTGATGTGGGGCTGTCCAAGGTGTGGAGTCCATGGTCTTGCACTTCCTTCCTTGTTGATTTTGGTGGACTCTTGTATGTCGTTGATTTTTCTTTTAGCTCCTGCTCTCTAAATCGACGTTGTCTTCGGCAAATGATGTTGCAGTGTTCCCTGGTGAAAGTAAATTGGAAGCATATGATGTATAAACTAGGGGTAGGAATACTTACCTTGGCCAGTGGTGGTGATGAGTCGTTGTGCTTGTCTCCTTTCGTTGAAGTTGATGTCATTCTGTTTACGACGTGGGTCTTGGGGGCGAAGTCGTCCGCCGCGGCCTCTGGAACCGCCGCAGCCTCGTGGCTTTTCTTGGGCACCTTCTGGAGCTGCGTCTTCATCGTTGCGAATTGCTCCACCCATGTGCTATTTCCGATTTCGGTACTCGGTCCTCTTGCACCACCCGTGTGTGATAACACGTTCCTCATGTGCGCGGCGACCTCGTGCATGAGCTTGTTTTTCGGGAGTCTGATGTGCTGCTCGATCTTGGTCATTGGAGGTGCTGTGTCATCGTGCTTGATTCTTTGAGTTGAGGCTGATGTCATGTTGTTTACGCCCTGGTCCTGTTGTTGTTGACTGCAGGTGTGTTGATCTTGATATGTTGGTGCGGCTGCTTTGGATCTTCGGTGTGGTGCTGCTGCTGCTTCAGTGTAGGAGTGTAGATTCTGTAGGTCTTCACAGATTAGACGTAGGCGCCTCTCCTTCGTAGTGCTGAACTGCTGCTGATTATGGGTGGGCTCTATGTGTGAATGGTCTGCAGTTGTGCCAAGTAGGCATCTGTTCTTCTCTATTTCTGCGGGGTTATGGAATACACTTGCTTCCACTACTTTCCTAGTTGTATGTGACCCTAACTTACATTTCCTAACATGAGGTTTTGCAAGATGCCTTTTGCAATTAGACTTAGATTCTATACTGTGAAACGATGTAGGCAGCGTATTGTAATGAAAAAACTTAGCTGATTTTGTTGAATGTTGTCCTTGATAGAGTGATCTTGTGTCTCGGTGGCTGTTTCGTGTCTTCTGTAGGCAGTGGTTCTTCTTCATAGTAGTGCTGATGCTCTGGTTGAGGAGAGGTAAGGTGTATGGCATGTCTATGGTGTCATGGTAACCTAAATCTGGATCTAATTGATTGAGAGATGATATGGGGCTGCAACCTCTAGATCTAGATCTGGGCCAACACAGAGCCCCGCCACAGATCTACTCTCCCAAACTAGCTCTAGATTGTTGCAACCTCCTACATACTTTGCATCAATAGATCTAAGATACGCAATCCCTCAACACTTTGCACACCATAAGCATACCGTTCAGCAACAAAGGACGTGCACACAGGGATTTACAATGAGCCCAGCAACCCTCATTGATGTGTGCATTGCAATTGCGCCTAACACCTAGAAACCTCTCCTCACCAGGTTTTGCGGAGCTACTCTTCTCTCATCTCTAAACTCCCATGCCTCCACATATCCCATTAATGACATCATACACCATAAACATATCCAACACACAGACACAAATAACATACAAAATACCTACACAAAATATCTATGCCAATGGCAACACAATGATAATACATATAATAAATGGCTCCCCCAAAGAGACCTTTTTCCACGACACGACACCAATACCTCCACACATAACACCGAAAAATTAAAACAATACTACCAAAAAATTCAAAACAAAACATACTCGGATATCATCCTAGCCCACCACCCCAAGAACAATTCCCAGACTCAAGATCCGTAACACCACCCATAATTATCCCACTCTTAAACATCTACACAACAGAATGCAACCCCGAAAATGATATCCTTACATCCTCAAACACAATTCAAATAGATAACAATCAAGCACATCTATACGAAGAAAACGGCCGACATTTAAACACCATACCCATCACCCGGCTCCAATGGTTATGGAAACAATATCATACAAAATTCCAAACCCCTACAAACATTGAACCAACAACCCAACCCTTTGAAACCGAACTAATATGGCTTTACCAAAGGTATAAATATCGAATACCAAAAACTGACCCCCTCAAAAATGCGCAATACACAATACCCACCCCCATTTTAGACTCACTAATCTCATCCTTTAACATCGAGCACTCATACTTTTCCTCCCCAATCACATGTCCTACCAAACTAAATAAATTCTACTCACCATATGAAAGAGACAAAATATTTGGATCCCTAGGCAAGGCCTTTGACCACAAATGGATCGGAAATGGCATAGCTCACCCCCACAACGAGAAAGACATGGAACAAGCCATACATTGGGCTAGACTTGCCGCCAAACACGATCCAAATAACACAAAAACAATCATTGTCACACTGAACAACAATTGGTACCAAAACAACAACCAACATTCAAACCCATTCCCAGATTCCCACATCATTGCAGTATTCGAAGCAGACACAATACCATACGTAGAACCTAATATTCCACCTGAGCTAAAAAAACCCCGAACTGAGCCATCTACATTACAAATACTATGTGTCCATCATCAAAATCAAACCCTTGGCTCCCTAGAACAACTTGCGGAACTTACCTCCATAACAGACAATCTAGACATACAACGACCATACACAAAACCGGCCCAACCAACACCCATACAAACCCCCGTAAACAAAAGTAAAAACTGGTCAAAATTAAACTATATCAACAACACATTAGTCTACTCCGTCACACCTCCCCCTCTCCCAGACTACCCAACTCATACCACACCAAAATTCAACCCCGCACACAGTTATTACACCGACAACTCCTTTAAACCACCGGAACAAATTAGCCCGGGCTCTTGGCGTAGAGAAAAGCTGGATATGGCATATATAATTCTACCAAAGAAATTAAACTAGCCAAAAGACTCCATGGACTACAAAATATCCTCAGAGCAGAACTTATGGCCATTCACAAAACACTACAAATCATCACAACAAAATACAAAAATGAACCCGCACATATATTCACTGATTGTATAAATGTACATTACCTACTAAACACTCAAATAACACACCCTACCCTTCACAATAGCCACCCCGACCAAACCATATTAACATCAATGGTCCAAATATTACGAAACCGTACACAAATCACAACCCTTCACAAAGTGAGAGCCCATGCCAACATTGATGGCAACGAACAAGCAGACAAACTTGCAAAAGAAGGCCAAGACAAAATACACAAAAATGCCAAAGACCCACATGAACATGCCCATGCCACTCCATACTACTTTCAAAAAGAAGATTGGCCTTCCAAAGAAGATACCCCCGACAAAGGCCCAATTAGATTCTTGGGTAAATATCTCAAAAAACAAGACCTCTACAACAACCTTGACACAATCTCAGAAAATATTCCTAACATAGAAAAATGGACTAACAATAACGACATAGACAATGAACTCTCTACAAACTTTTGGAAAAACCCCATCATCTCAGACTCACAAATAACGTGCCTCATCAAATTCCGTACTGGTCAGTATATGGGAAACGCTCGCAAACAACTCTTCTTTGGAATAGAAAGATTCCCATCCATAACATGCCCCATATGCCCCTCAACGGACCCCGACACATGGCTTCATGTTCTACTCAAATGCCAAAACCACCACATACACTCTCTAATTGTTAAAAGGCATAATAAAGCGGTATGGGAAGTCCGAAAACTAATCACCTCCTATAATAAATCGAGATGTTTTATACTAATGAACGCCGACACTTTTAATAACAATCCACAAGAAAATACGGTCCCCCTTTGGCTACTTCCATGCTCATGTGTGACCCAAAGATGTCATTGCAATGCTAGGCTCAAACCGAACATCCTATGTGTTAGAGGTTTACCATACAATGATCCGCCACTAGACCACATTAACCTAAACTACACCATTCAATTCATTGAATTCACATATTGCAACGATAGATTCTCTCCAGAAACAATCCAAAACAAAATTGAGAAATACCAACCCCTCATTGACGACATCATTGCCATTGGATGGAAGGTGGACCCCCTTATTGTTATCACATCCAGCGCTCGTGCCACCACCTTTATCCCATCTATAAAAACTCTTGAAGATACCTTCAAAATACCCATTGAAACAACCAAAACCACCTTTAAAAACATTAACACCATCGCTATTCAATATGCCATGTCCATTTTGCTACATAAACGTAAAATTGAAAACAACCAAGCCCTCCCCGATTTACAAGACCCCCCTTAAATGCTTCTCCGCCCAGACTTATCCTGACTTGTTGGTTTTGTGGTTTTGGCGACTTGCTTAGTTAATTGTTACTTTGGTTGTTTGTGTGCTTGGTTGGTATTTGGTCACCTGTTACGTAGTGTCTACCCTTGAGAGGGGGAAGTAGTTCCAGTTTACTAATTCCTTGTCCGGTGGGCATGGTCTTAGTAGTGGAACGAACATACACTTTATTCACGCCGGCTCCTTCGGAGACCGGCGTTCTTCTTCTTCTTCTTAAACACACAAATAACACACCCTACCCTCCACAATAGCCACCCTGACCAAGCCATTTAACATTTATGGTTTAAATGCTACAAAATCGTACACAAATTACAACCCTCCATACAGTTAGAGCACATGTCAATATAGAGGGAAACAAACAAACGGATAAAATAGCTAACAAAGGACTAAATAAATCCCATAGAAATGCAAAACAACGGCATGAACATGCCCACGCTACTCCATACTACTTCCAAAAAGATAGTTGGCCTTCTATGGAAGACTCCTCGGACAAAGGCCCCATCAGATATTTAGACAAATACCTAAAAAAACAAGATCTAACTAACAACTAAGATCTAATCTCGGATTTTTTTCCAACATAGACAAATAGACTGGAAACAACAACATTGATAATAAACTCTCTACAAACTTTTGGAAAAATCCCACAATTACAGATTCACAAAAAACATGCCTTTTCAAATTCCGTTTGCGACAATACATGGAAATGCCCGCAAACAACTCTTTTTTCGAAAAGAGTGATTTCCATCCGTAACATGCCCAATATGCACCTCCACAAACCCAGACACATGGTTGCACACACTCCTCAAATGCCAAAACCATCACATACACTCTCTAATCATCAGAAGACACAACAAAGCGGTATAGAAAATCTAAAAACTAATTGTATTTTCAAACAAATCTAGATGCCTTAAGAAGAAGAAGAACGCCGGCTCCGAAGGGGGCCGGCGTGAATAAAGTGTCCATTCATTCCACCACTAAGTCCATGCCCACCGGACATTGGTTAGTAGTATGGAACTACTTCCCCCTTTCGAAGGTAGACACTATGTCCACGGTAACAAGTAACCAATAACAAAGGACCCTAGGTCCCAAAAGTCTTTTAAAAGGGGGAGGGCGAGTACGGTGAAGTGCAAATGTAGGTCTATGGAGGGGGGTTCAATGTGTCAGGAAGGGGTTGGTTGTTTTCAAGTTTACGTTTATGCAGGAGTATCGACATAGCATGTTGAATTGCGATAGTGTTAATATTAGGAAAGGTGGTTTTGATTGAAGTGATGGGGATTTTAAATGTTTCTTCAAGGGTTGTCATTGAGGGAATGAAGGTGGTGGCTCTAGCACCCGCGGTGATGACAATGAGGGGGTCTACTTTCCATCCTAGTGCTTGAATATCGTCAAGTAATGGTTGGTATTTGTTTTTTTTGTTTGCAATAGTGTCCGGAGAGAATCTATCATTGCAATATGTGAATTCAATAAACTGAATAGTGAGACTCGGGTTTATGTGGTTTGGTGGGGATCTTTGTATGAAAGTCCTCTAACACATAGTAGGTCCGGTTTGAATCTTGCATTGCAGTGGCATCTTTGAGTGTGACAAATGCATGGTAATAGCCAAGGGGGGACCGTATTTTCTTGTGGGTTGTCATTAAAGGTTCCGGCATTCATGAGAATGAAGCACCGGGATTTGGTTGATGAAATAAGTAGTTTACGAATAGCCCATACGGCTTTGTTATGTCTTTTGACAATTAGTGAGTGTACATGAGGGTTTTGGCACTTGAGTAAGACATGTAGCCATGTGTCCGGGTCCGTGGTGTTGCAAATTGGACATGTTATTGTAGGGAATATTTCAATTCCGAAGAAGAGTTGTTTGCGGGCATTTCCCATGTATTGTCATGTGCGGAATTTGATTAGGCATGTGATTTGTGAGTCCGTAATTATGGGATTTTTCCAAAAATTGTTGGACAGTGCGTTGTGAATATTTGGGTTGCCGGTCCATTTATCAATATTGGGGAAATTTTCTGTGAAATTTTCCAGGTTATTTACAAGATCATGTTTTTTGAGGTATTTGTTCAAGAATTGTATGAGGCCTTTGTCTGGAGTTTCGCCCATAGAGGGCCATTCATATCTATGAAAGTAATATGGGGTGGCATGGGCGTGTTCGTATGGGTGTTCGGCATTTTTGTGAGTTTTTTCTTTTCCTTCCTTTGCTAGTTTGTCAGCTTGTTCATTGCCGTCAATATTAGCACGAGCACGGACTTTGTGGAGTGTAGTAATTTGTGTGCGATTTTGAAGCATTACAACCATAGATGTGAGGATAGTTTTGTCCGGGTGACTGTTGTGTAAAGTGGGGTGTTTTATGTGTGTATTAAGGAGATATAATACATTTATGCAATCTGTAAAAATGTGGGCCGGTTTGTTTAGGTATTGAGTGGTGATTATCTTAAGGGTTTTGTGTATAGCCATCATTTCGGCTCTTAGAATATTTTGGAGTCCATGTAGTCTTTTACCTAATTTTATTTGTTTGGTTGAATTGTATACCCCATAACCGGCTTTTTCTCGGTGCCAATGTCCCGGGCTTACTTCGGTTGGTTCTTTGAAGGAGCCGTTAGTATAGTGGCTAAAGCTGGGATCAAATTTAAAGACGGTATAATTTTGGTAGTTGGGGAATGGGAGGTTCATTTCGGTAATTGGTTGTGCAGAGATGTTTGTGTGGGGGGTTTTAGACCATTTTTTTTGTTACGGTTTACACAGATTGAAATAGGTGTGGGGGGTTTTAGACCATTTTTTTGTTACGGTTTACACGGATTGAAATAGGTGTGGGAGGGGCAATTGCAGTGTATACCTTGTTAATGTTTAGATTTTTTGCTATCAAAGTGAGATGAGTGAAGTTTTCAAGATTACCTATTTCTTGAGTTTGGTGATGTATACATAGAATACGTAGGGTTGCTGGTTCAAGGCGGGGTGTTTATATTTGCGGTGGTATAGTGGGTTCTTTGTAAGTCATAGAGCCCGCTTCAAATAATACTATGATGTGGGAGTCCAAGAATGGGCCTAAGTGTGGGTTAGAGTTGTGGTACCATTGAGTGTCGGAAGTAATAATAATGGTGATGTTGTGGTTGGGATCGTTGTTTGCCGCTAGGCGTGCCCAATGTATTGCTTGTTGTGTTTCTTCTTCATTGTGAGGGTGTGCAAGGCCTATTCGGCTCCACTTATAATCAAAAGTTTTTCCAAGAGAACTAAAAATCTTGCCACGTTCGAATGGAGAGTAAAATTTTGAGATTTTTGTGGAGCATGTAACGGGGGATGAGAAGTATGAGTGTGTGATATTCAAAGATGTAATAAGGTAGTCTAAGATAGGATCGGGTAATGTGTAGTGTGCATTTTTAAGGGGGTCATTTTTGGGTATTTGGTAGTTATATCTTTGGTATAGCCAATCAATTTGGTTTCAAATGTTTGGGGTATTGGTTCGATGTTAATGGGGGTTTGTAGTGCGTTGTGATATTGGTTCCACAACCATTGTAGTCTAGCGAGTGGTATGGTTATTAGATGTCTCCCATTACCTTCGTATATGTGGGCATTATCTTGTTGTACTTTGATTGTATTTGTTTGTGCGAGGATGTCCGTTTCGGGGTTGCATTCGGTTGTAAAGATGTTAAGGAGGGGGATAATAAGAGGTGGCGTGACAAATCTTCTATCTCGAGGTTGTACTTGAGGGTGGTGTAATTGTATAATATTTAGGTAATACTTGTTTTGAGTTCTAAGGTAGTATTGTGTGAGGATTTCGATGTTATGTATGGAAGTATTTGGGTTGTGCCAAGGGAAAAGATTTCTTTGTGGGAGCCATTTGGCGTAGGTGTTGTTATTGTGGGACCAATGGCATAGGTTTGACGTATATTGTTTGCTTATGTTGTTAGAGTCAATGTACTTTCTATGTTTGTGCGCGGTTATATTGTTTATTGGGTGTATGGAAGGATTTTTTAATATATGTGGTGGGGGGGCATATGGTCGTGAATGTGGCGGGGTTGGAGGGATTATTGGAAGGTTGATGTTGGGGTGGATGTCATTGTGATCGATGATGTATGAGTCTTTAAATGTGTACGGTGGGGCGTGAGTGGTGCAAGGGTTGGGGCATATAGGGAGGCATGGAGGATGACAAAATAATTGTTTAGCAATATTTAGTGCACTTTTTATTAATTTGTGAGGGGTACCATAGAATGTTTTGTAGCTCTTGTCGTCCATTAGGTGTGTTCCATTCGGTAGTGTAATTTGTTTTAGATTGGTAATGTTTGCAGAAAAAAGTTTTTGTAGAAGTTTGGCGGATAATTGTTGGTCAAGTCTAGAGAGGTTATGTATTTCATTTGCCCAATTTTGTTCGAGCGGCGCGGGGCCTAGAAGGAAATCTTCTAGTGTGCTTTTTAGAAATGTTTGACCTTCTGTTTTGAGTAGAAAAAGTGTGCGGGTAATGGGAGATCGAAGACAATCAGATTTTTTAAGTCTTTGGAGGTATTGTGCTCCTCCATAAATGGCAAGGATGTGCCGGAGGAGTCCACTGTAAATTAGTCCTAGTCGTCCCTTGTCGTTGAGTGCATTTTGGAGTTGTTCTCCAATGCAACGTAGATAGGCATTTTTGAGGGAAAAAGCTTCTAATCCGAATAGTTCGTGGGGGAGTTGTGTTATGACATTGGGCGTACATTTAGGGAGTCCGCATACTTTCTTTTGTATGGCTATGATTTTTTTATCAAGTTTGTTTATGGCGGGCATGGAATAAGGGACCGCATAGAAACTATATGAGATACCCGGACGTATGACGGTATCTATCATTTTTATTTTTTGTTGCAATGTGGCCAGACATAGTGTAAGTTCATTGCATTGTTTAATGAGTTTTGTAGTAGTAGCATGAATTTGAATTTTCCATTTTAACAATGGTACTAGGTTTATTCCAAGGTATATGTAGGGTTGGTTTTGGTTGAGAACCGGAATTGGTTGGTTAAGATAGTGGATATTGGTAGCTTGAATATGAGCTTTGAAGGCGGTTGGGTTTATTTTGGATTTGTTTGGGCATCCGGCTATGACACATTTTTGGACCCCAAGTTCCATCCCGGTCCATAGACAAAATTTGTCTATTTTGTTTAATTGAATTTGGAGTGATTTGAGACATCCGGAGATGGCTGCTAGATCGTCTGCTAGATGCCTTATACTTATGCCGCCGGCACCTTCAACAACAATCCACAAGAAAACACAATCCCCCCATGGCTACTTCCATGCACATGTGGAACTCAAAGATGTCATTGTAATGCTAGATTTAAACTTGACATACTATGCGTTAAAGGACTACCATATAAAGACCTCCTCCAGTCCACATAAACACGAACCTTACTATCCAATTTATTGAATTCAAATATTATAATAATAGATTCTCCCCAGAAGCAATTGCAAACAAAATCAATAAATACCAACCACTTATTAATGACATTACAACTCTCAGATGGAAAGTTGACCCCCTTATTGTCGTTGCCGCTGGAGCTAGAGCTACTACCTTTATCCCCTCTATGAAATGTCTTGAAAAAACATTCAGTATTTCTATTAATCCAATCAAAAAGACATTCTCAAAAATTAACACCATTGCTATCCAACATGCAATGTCCATTCTCCTACATAAAAAGAAAATTGAAAACAACCAACGTCTTTCCATATTAAAAGATTCCCCCCAAAACCGTTCCTACAAAAACACACACACACACACACACACACATTTAACCCCTAAATTTCCAAAAGTCCCCTCGGGGAACTCTAGAAGGTTCAGGCAGGTTCCTATGGTGTAATTTTACAACAATTTTCTTTGATACTTTTATGTCAATGGACATTACTAAAAGCTTCGTGTGAGTCTAATTTTTTCCTAAATCCGGCATTTAATGATTATTCATTATTTTTTGCGGCATTATTCACCATTTGGATTCTCCTTCTAAAACATACAAAGTTCACAAAAAATTAAAACGCAAATTGACAATTTTTGAACCTCCACTCCTTGCACAATTTTTTTGAATATGCTACATCATTTTTCTGCCTCTTAAAATTGGAGTACAAGGAACTAGTATCATGCTTAACATGATGGAAATGAATTTAGACCTTGTGTAGTGCAAAATTTGACACCAAGTGAAGTCAAAGTCTGTTGATCCATGAAACGCAAGGAAGAAAATGGACCCTTTTCTCTACGTCAAACACTATAATATTACGATATGTGTGGTCAAACTTTTTGGATTTTTTATTGTAAGTTACCTAATAAGTCTTAATTGAGATCCTACAGTTAAAACTAGAAGTAAATTTTTTTGTTTCGTCCTTACTCGTTGCTCTATGACAAGCAATTTTGAAGTGTTTCTGGTGTGAAACCGCCAATGAAATTTAGGGGTTAACTATACATTTCATCAAATTGAGCCATGTGGCTTTGATTGGTCCTTGGTCCTTGGTTATTGATTACATAATATCTACCTTCAAGAGGGGGGAGTAGTTCCATACAACTAAACCTTTGTCTGGTAGACATTGGTTTAGTGGTGGAACAAATAGACACTCTATTTACTCTGGCCCCCCGAGGGGACCCGAGTTCTTCTTACGTGATTATGGAACTAAACATATCAAAAAGGTTGGCATGTGTTTTGTGAATGGGTTGGATATACCCGTAGGTGAACCTCTAGTTTGGCATTTTATTAATTAAAAAATGCTTGCCGAATTAAGTGGAAAAATATTGAATGAAATTGCCGAAACTAGAGAAACTATATATTTAGAGATTTTGTTACATTGGTAAACATCAAAGGGGAGTGGGGCTTAGAAAAGCCTCTATCCTGGGTTGTGCATGCATGAAAGCTTTGGCCTAGAACCCCAAGGTCTTAGGTTCAAGCCCCATGGCCGCCAAAAGTGCTAACTACAGCAATCTATCATTTCTTGCTGAAGATTAAATTATTGTTGTTTTGGATGCCAAATGACCTTTTCTCACTTTAATTACCTACGATAGGAATGAAGTAACTATGTTTGGGTCGATTTCAGCACCTAGCTGCGGAAATAAATATTTTTCCCTTTTGCAAACATTTGGACACAATGGTTATCATCTAGGCATTACACGGGTATCACCTTGACATTACATGGGTATCACCTAGACCTATCTCTTGAATTTTCCAAAATTTTTGGACATTCTTCATTGCAAAATAATTATGTACAAAACTGACCCGGGATCTACAAGGGTCTACTTTAATAATCCATTCGGAATCAAGAATCCATTTTCCAAATCAAAAAATGGTTTAAAACTTCTCACTCAAAATTGTAAGTCTGTGTTTTGTAGAGATTATTGTATGGCTTGAACCGATGGAAATAGTACATGTGTCATATCCACATCTGTCAACTTTATTCAACTACATTTTCAAGCATACAGGTGGTTATCTATCCAGCAGCACAGGTGTTCAAAATCTGGAGCTTGCGTGCCTGACATAAATCCACTTCAACTCAACATTCTAGAATCTGAAGAAAACCCCCATGATTCTAAGTTTTCATTCCAATTCCAAAAGGCTAAAACATAACCTAGAGAAATCTCTCTCCTCGTTCTCAATGCCGGAGTCAACTAAATGGAGATATCCTTAAATGTAATGAGTTCGGCGGCAATAACTCAGAGTTTTGCTGTGAGCTAAAATACAAAGCGGTGAACAGACTATAGATGTTGATAATACCTTGAGGGCCAACAAACGTCATTAATACCCAATCAAACTCTCGGCAACTTAGCAGATATCGCTAATGGTAACAGCATAGGGGTTCCGCACATGGTATTAGCAACTTGGTGAGTCCTTTACTTTTCCGTTCCCCTGCCTACACCCAACTTAGGTACAAATTGTAATGAACAAACATAGGTTAGTCACCACGCTCTACCTGTACAAGAAAGAAACTAGAAAAAAATCACAACAGAGGAGCGCTTCTGTTGAACAAAATCCTTTACACACGTGCCTGGGCTACACGGAGTAGCATGGTGGTGACCCCACACGAGATCACACAATATGACAATCACTAAGTGTTCGGAAATACTGGTCTAAATCTGGGAACGGAAGCGCTGTGATCGTGGCCCGAACCACCGAGGGATGTGCATGTCCGACAATCAACTGAATTGAGCTTCAGTAGTTTGACTATACTTGTTCCAAGTTAAGGGACAATCACGAAGTCTTCCAGCCCTGATGCCCTGGATCAACAACCCAGGGTTGAAGATAAGTAAGATGGTCATAACAAGCAACTAGCAATCCGATATATATCCTCGATCCAATACGGCTAGAAGGCACAAGACAGATGAGGCCATAAGCGAACTTACAAAATCAGTCCCAGACCATTGACAGCATTGAGTTTGCGACTCCTGCTTTTTCCATAGTCGCATCTGAGGTATATTCTAATGTGCGGTTCGCTCCTGGTATCAATTGATTCAAGTGAAACTTACGTCCCTCGGCTTCCTTCACTTGAGTACTGCAAAAAGACCATAAAAGCTGTCCCACCCAGAGGGATATAGGCGTCAGTGTGATATTCATGAGCAACGATAACATTTCAACGCTGAACGGCGTGAGACGGTTACGTCTTATAAAGAATATACTGCATGACATACTCGATTCCTATACCAAGCATGCATTATTGCCAAACTACTAACAAGAATAGTTAACTACGCCACATAACGTAGGTGAGCAAATGCGGTTGGAGGAAAAGTAAACACGGGCTTAAATAAATATTTCAGTGAAGTGCGAAAGTTTTCATCAAAAGTACCTTCACGGAATCACTCATCATAAACCTTCGATTGCTCCTAGAACCATCAGGAAATCGAAATCCCACCCTACATGCTCCGGGAGTTTTGTTCTCAGGCTCTTCAGGCAATGCCGGGTAAACCATCGGTTGTACAGCCTCTTCCGCAACAACTTCTGGAACCACTTGCTTTGTAGACGGCTCCAGAGGTGATTCCTTGTGCCGAGAATCTAACCCTGACGACGAGGCGCTGGCTGCTGGTCGCTGTTCCTCATCCGTTAGATCAATAATATCTGCAAAACATCCGAAACTTGGTGTTGGGCAGACAATCCACGAATAGATACAATGCAAAATGAAATGAGATGTCTACAATATTGGAGACCAAAAGTTGAAACCAAGAACTACACTTCACTAACCTTTATGAGGCTGGCTCGCTTCTTTGACTTCACGAGGGTGTGACTCTTCGCGAGGCCGTTTATGAGGTGGAAAACCAGGCTGCATTTCAAGTGGACCCCTATCCATATACCTTACCAGATCCTGATTCATAGATCACTAACATCTTAGTCGGGTGCAGGAGCATTCCATATCCATACCCAAAAAAATGCCCCTTAAAAGGATAGTTAACTTCGTGATCAACTATATAACCCCAAAAGAGGGCTGGGTCGAGGCGAGGTAGAGTAGAAAAAAATTACCTCCAGAAGGCGCTCAGCGCTTATCATGCCTTCCCACGACCGCATCTTCTGTCCAGTAAGAGGATCAATCACTAGGATTGAGGGCATGAGTAACAGCTTATAGTATGTGCAAACCTTCCTCCCTTCTTCTGTGTCATCGTAAACCTGTGAGCAAGTGACTTATTTGTTAATTAATGTCAACACAACACACACAGATCACTCTGCCACCAAAAGGTTACCAGGACAAGGTGGTAAATATGACAATTCTATGTCAAAAGATTATGAAGCTGATAATTGAACAGACCTGCCAGAACACGAAAGAAGTACCAACAGTGTCCTTAACAGCTTCATGGCCCCATGTATCACGATTCAACTGCACAGACAAAATAACAGCAAGTCAGTGTGACATACACTATACACAAAGAAACTCCAATACTAACGAAGATGACTTCATTGCGCCAATTTCAACAGCAGTTCCCATCAAAAGCATATCACAAGTCGTCATGTACTTTTGTCATAGTTCTCGCTTGTTTCAACTGAAAAATATTCCGCATTCGTGAATATACAATGCATACGTACCATGTAACTGGCAAATTCTGTGGTTGACTGCAGATTAACCAGCAACCACTTTCCCTGCTTTGCAGCCTCTGATTTAGCCTGCAGGTCCAAAATTCGACGTACACGAGGTGTGAGCTTGTCTTTGAATTGAATTTTAAGAGAACGAGTGAACAATGAACTAGATAACCTTGCTTTTTCCAAGCTAAGACACCATCCATGTCACAACATTTGGCACCAACACTAGAAGAATGATTGAATTAGCGGACAATTCAGAAGCTCCCATTTGCATGCGTCAACTCCAATATCCCTATACCAGGTTAAAGTGGTGTTACCTGTTCAAATGTCCCTTGAAACATAAACACAAATGGTGGCCGATAAAGAGCTGCTAATGAATCACGTGAAGAACCACCAACCGGACCAATATGACTACTGGGCTCTCCTGCACCCCAGCTTGAATGCTGATTGGCTTCATCTTCAAAGTTCCTAAAAGGATCTACAAAGCTATGGCTTGGTGGTTGTTGCATTACATGATGCGCCCTGCTTCAATCCAAGGCAAAGGTGACAAAAGTCAATCCATCATAACCACCTTTAGTGACGCAGTTGGACAACGCATATCACTCCAGCAATACATGCGCCGAAACCCATGAAGAGACGACAATATAAGACACAACAAAAAGCAGTGAAATTCATGCATAAATATGGGCAAAAAGCAGAAACGACTCCTCGAAACGTATGCAATGTTGAGATGAATACCTGGCTTGAAGAACATCTTCGTAAAGAGCCTCTCTTTTTACAGGTAACGGCGGTCGAACGTAGTTCTCATCTTCAACAATTCTGGATGCCAACAAACAGAAAATAGGTAAATCGATGACAAATTCTAAACCAAAAGCAAGTTACTTAATGCAAGCGGTGAACAGTACAGGAAACAATGCATTTTGATACAATATTTTCCTATCTGATAACAACAAAACTAACATACCAATCAAGGGAGACAGGCAGTATCAAGCTTCAGGGAAATAAATCTGACCTAAACAGATAGAAACACAAAACTTCGATCCAGAAGCTACTATTCCATTCCCTCTAAAAAACAATGGTCAAACATTTTCTAGTACCTGTCGCTGGCACCTGTGCTTCCAGGACCCAAACTTGGTGCGAGTGTCGCCTGGTCCGAAACTACTGGAATTGAGATCGCTGGCGCCGGAAAATCAGTGTTTGTTCCACCCACCTCGTTATTCTCAGCGAAGTAGAGTTGAACAGCTTCGTTGAGCAACCAACCAGTAGCCTGCAGGTAACATACCATGCCCAACATTACTCACAACATTCGGTGACTAAAAGTAGGGGTACATGCCATGTGAAGATATAATTTTTTGTTCTTGACGCATCAAAGAGCCTGGTGATTGCTGTCTGCAAAGGCAATGAATGGCATTTCTTCGACGCCGTCAATCCTATTAGCCAAACATACAGCGCTCACAAGGAAAGAGCAATAACAAGAATGTAGCCTCGCCAAGTCTGTTGATCATTCGACATGCGAACCAAGAACGAAGAAAAAGAACAGCAGAACATGCAGATGAACCGATAAAAATAAATTAAATTCAAAGAATTCAGTATCAAACGCAAAAAGAAACACGAACAATGTACCAAGTAACACACCAACGCAATAACAACTATACATCCAATGAGAACCCGGAAATTTCGAAGAAACCCCGCTCCCGACATCAAAAGACAAGAGTAAACTTTTTTCTTCTCAAGTCGCAAATCTTCGAAATAAGCGAACCAATCACAAGAAAACATTTCATTCCTACAACGCGCTTGACTTTAAACACAAAGCTCCAATTCCCATCCTTCAAAATCTCACCAAAAAGCCACCAAGCCTCTCCTACAAAACCCCTCAAAAGCGCTACTCAACCGTCTTCACATGCACAGAATACAAAAGACCAGCCAATTGAGCTCCCATCCTCCAATTTAATTGCCCGCTCTCCTCATTGCCACTAACCACTACTCGTCCACTTCCGCAAACAACACACAGCCTTAACTAGCACAATCACGAACCAAACGTCCTCCTCCGCCACACCAAAACTCCATCACAATCCACGACAACCAAACCCTAGAAACCCCAACCGACCTGGAGAAACTGGCGAGCTCGATCCGCTGATTCGCCAACGATGTCCATGAACTCCATCATCACCAGCTGCTCCTCGCCATCCGACAGATTCGCCTCCATGACTCCAACCAAAATCTGCAACCACACCAAACCCTCAGATCGCCCCGACCTCCAATAATGCAACACAACAGCAGCATCAGCAGCATCATCAGCAGCAGCAGCAGCAGCAGCAATAGCAGCTGAACCAAGCCGTGGACGCGGACGCGGGAATCGCGTACCTGCGCGCTGTGATCACCTCGAGTCGCGTCGTCTGCGATCCTCGTCTCCAAACACCTCGCGAATTTGCTCTCAATAACACACGCAACAATTAGGTTTTCCGTGCTCGTCTCCGACCGTGCTTGGTTTTGTTGATGCTCTTTTGTGAGAGATCACGCTCAACGACGACGGAATGAAGGGACGGAGAGAGGATGGCGTCGAAAGGAAGGACAGAAGATGTGGCGGAGAAGGAACGTCGGCGGCGGTGTTGACGGACGGGGTGACGGAGCTCGGAGGTGGGGCGTTCGTTCGTTGTGAGGAGGGAACCAGAAACCAACACTGGGACCAATAACCGTAGGGTCTACCTAGGGGCTAGATCAACCCAATTGAATAAGCGATCCGGTAGATGATGTGGTTCTAGGTCTGAAGTGGCTTGGAAGCATGTATTGGCTGTGTTAGAGTAGTTTGTCTTACAAAATATATTTTATCGTAGACATAGAAACTACACCGTTCCGTGAATGTAGTGTAGACCAAACTATTTGAAATTTCCTACACTACTTGAAAATTTACATGCAATTGTTGACTGACACACACTTGCTTGAGAACAAATACCCAATCAGAACTTGGCATGCACATGCTTTGATGGAAATTAGTGTGAGTGATCTACATCAATAATCCCTCTACACTATATTCAGTGTTTAGTGTAGTGAAATATTGTATATACAGGTGGTATCAAAGTAAAAATATAAAAACGTTCAAAAGTGAAAGGACAAAGCTTGACCGCAAGCATGCACGTAGAAGGTGGATGTGGGAATCCGTTCTCTCAAGGTTTCAGAGTAAACCTAAAAATCTGACAAGAACAAAAATTTTAGGCACTATAAACAAAGAAATAGGTAAAGAATAGTTAGGTAAATAGAATTAACAAATAGGATCTCTAGGTGAAACTAGAAACCTTAAACGGTACAATTAAAATATTAATCTGGAATCCGGCCGAGATTGGACATCTGGACAAGACCGGAATCCGGAACCGCCATCATAACACGGGCGTCATCAAGTCGCCGTCCATACCTCGACAGGACTACAAGAGGGATCCGAAAAATGGGTTCCAACCATTATCTCTTTGTCATTTGTCTTTTTCTCTCTCCCTTGCATTCCGTCTTCTGTTTTGATTAGTCCGGAAATGTTTTGATAGAAGAGAATTTTTGTGTAAGGACGGTGCGTGCAGGTGTGACCGGAAAGAGTTGTGAGAATTTAGAATTCAAGGCAATGGCTGAAGAAGAAAACCGGACCACTAGGAAACTCAAGTGAAGGACGGAGACCAATAGTGCCATTCAGAGGGTGGTTCCGACCATTCCAACGGACAAGGAAGATTGCCTGACTCTCGAGCATTATTTGAGTTTGATGGGGTGCCACGGCCTACTTAATGTGTCGTGGGGAGTGAAGAACGAGCATTTGGCGATGGAGCTAATTGGTAGTCCGGACAACAAGTATGACGGAACTATCCCAACGCATCTGGAGCTTTGGGGAGTGGATGAATGGAGGAGAACTTACGGCTTCCAGGAGAGAGTTGTGAAGATGACTAAGCAAAGGGACGAGTTCCTAGACCACGAGTTCTCCCGGCTCGCAGATCCAAAGGACGGATACCCAAAGGAGGACTTGTGCGACCCTCACTGTCGTGTAAACAAAGATTGCTAAACACAACAGATCGAGAATCACAACCAACATCAAATAAACGAAAAACATACACTAAAACAAGTGTACGTAATACACTCTCAAGATAGCCCCCTAGCGGATAAAGAGACCCTCTATCCGGCTAGGACCAAACAACACTATGTAGATAATCGCCACGGTGATGCCGCTGCAACAACTGTACGCATTCAATTGAAGATGTAATCCCTTGCCACATCAATAAATTAATAGATAAGTAACTAAGAGAGGGTAGGCGGGGTGCAATGTGAGCCCCATCCTTAATCGCCATAGGCAACTTTGTTGCCAATCCCTTGCTCAATCTCCATATAGCCTATCCCTGAAACAAAACCAGGAACTTCAACTCGATGGCAGGACACCATACTAGTGACATGTCGAGGAGAAAATCAAGTTGTTTCATCTGATGAAACGTGGTTTAAAGACCTCCTACAACGAGGGCAAGTCCAATCCCCTGGTGGTAGAGTAGAAAGGGGCGGCGTCAAGCAAGCCATATGCCATCCACGCTGACAACGGTCGCATAATAACATGGTAGCCGCACCCTTCTTCTCACCACACACAAAACATGGAAGACCCTGTGGCACAACGGTCAACTCAGGATGCACGGAGCCATCAATGTGCAAATGGCAAGGCGCACAGTTTTTGGAGTGTTCCCGACACTCCCGGCCATCTTTGCCTTCCAGCAACAAGATGCCACTAGGCAACACATCCTTCACACGAAGAATGGTGCGCCCGGCCTTGACGTCCAACATCGTAGGCGCCTCACGCTGCAAATAAACGTAATCTCTAATGGAGAAACGCCGCAACTGAGGTCGGTAAGCGCTGCTGCGAATGCGAGCATACCGTAACGTGTCGCGATGCTGAGCGAAAGATAAAATCTCTATGGCCATTGGCATAGCCCGCTTGAAGAACTCCGCCCGATCACGCAGACATTGGATCCAGACCTCTAGATCATCCAAGTCCACAATAGGGGCCAACTTCTCCCGTACAGAACTGGGTAGAATTGGCTCCCGTCTGTACAACAACTAATACGGACTGAAAGCCGCCAAAGAGGCGTGTTGGCTAAACCGGTATCCCATGGCGATCCATGGTATCATCAGATCCCAATCACGGTGGCCACCTTAAAGTAATCCATACTTTCGTAGTCCACGCTTGACGGTCTGAACCACACGCTCCGCCAAACCGTTCGCCTCCGGATGATCCCGATAAGTGGCACGGTGGTCAATCAAAGCTTTGGTGCACAAAGCCTTGAAAGCGCCAAGGAACTCACGCCCTTGGTCACTCAACACCACAGCTGGGGCTCCAAAATGAGCTAGCACCCGGTCAAGGAATGCCATGGCCGCCAGCTCCGAGGAGTTCTATGGTGGTGCCACAAGCTCAATCCACTTGCTAAAGTGCTCCACCATCACCAACACGTACTTGGCTCCACATGGGTGACAACAAACGGCCCGGCAATATCCAGAGACCAATGATAGCCCAAACCCATAATGGACAAAAGCTGCAATTGTGGTGACAAGGTGTTGAAGCTGGATCTGACCCGATCACAGACTTCACACCGTGAAACGTGCGTGGCGACCTGCTGATACATGTCGGTCCACCAATACTGGCTGCGCATCATTGAATGAGTCCGCCGCACGCCAAAATGACCAAGGTCTTCGTATACCCGTCGTACCAACGAAGCCCTCTGATTCCGTCTGGGAACTATGCGCCTAGTTTTATCCGGCCGCAACCAAAATAGAAGGTCGTTCTCCCAACGGAACCTCGCTATCCGGTGTCCAACTCGATCACGCTCCACGCCCGAAAGAGCGGGCGGAAGTGTGCCATGTTGTAGCTTGTGCAAGACTGGAACGTCTTCCTACATGTCGCTAACAACCTGGGCCTTGTCCAGTTCCTCATCCGCTGCCATATCAAGCAACGTCGATGTGGATCCGGACATCAATGTGAGGTAGGCTGCTGCATGCCACCCCGGAACTGACTCTCTATCACAATCCCCATGTCACCTGGCACCAGTCAAATCCTCCTCCAGTGGACTTGGATTGCAAGATAGACCATCCGCATCCAAGTTCGTGATGCCCGCCCCGTGTACAACCTTAAAATTATACTCCTGAACCAACAAAGCCCACCTGGCAAGCTTGCTAGTAAGCTTGTCAGACTCCATGAGCCACTTCAAAGGCTGGTGGTCGGTCACCAAGATAAAACGCTGCCCATACAAGTAGGGCCTAAAACGAGCTATGGCCCAAACCGCGGCCGAGGCCTCCCCCTCATAGGACAAATAGTTGGACTCTGCGTTGTTGTTGCTCCTAGAAGCAAACGCCACAACGTATTCCCGTCCCTCATCATCCTTTAGAGTCAACATGGCTCCCAATCCTACCGCACCCCAATCTGTGTGCAAGTCAAAAGGCCGTGTAGCATCTCGACGCCGCAGTACAGGCGCTGAACCGAGCTTCAGCTTCAAAGTAGCAAACGCCTACTGCTGCTCCCGTCCCCAAGTCCATGGCTGATCCTTCTCCATGAAAATAGTCAACGACTTAGCAGTCAAGCTAAAGTTCTTGACAAATCGGCGATAGTGATTCGCCAAGCCAAGAAAAGCTCGAAGCTGTGATAGGTCGATTGGGGCAGGAATCTTTTACAACGCATCCACCTTGGCCTGCTGCACGCCAAGACCCTCTGGAACAATCATATGTCCCAAATATGACAACTGGTCGTGGAAGAACTTGCACTTACCATGGTGCAAACGCAATCCCCATTGTCGTAACCTCTCAAACACCGCTTGAAGATGCCTCACATGCTCTTGTGGGCAGCTACTAAAAATGATAACATCATCAATGTAGCATCGGGCAAACGGTAAACCAGTCAACACCGGTCCATCACCCTCTGAAACTCAGCGGGTGCATTTTTGAGGCCAAATGGAAGAAACTTCCAATGATAGAGTTGATCTCTTCCATCGAGATCAACTCTCCAGAACGCGGTCTTCACCCGGTTGTCCACCATCAATGGTAACTGGTGGTAACCGGACCGCAAATCCAAAGTACTAAATACTCTGGCCTGTCCCACCGCATCAAACAACTCCTGTGGTGTGGGCATGGCATACCGATCCGACTTGGTCTTACGATTGACCGGCCAACATCCGCTTCTCCGTCCAGTTGCTAAAGATGTCCTTCTTCGATGGCATCACCGTGGCACAAGCGTACTCGCCGTTGAAGAGCTCAATCAAGCTGGCGGCCAATAACTCTTGACAATGAGTCTGAACTCCAACTTTCTCAGAGAGATTGAGCTTGTACGATCGTCGGAAGATCGGGTGGTCGTCCTCCAACTGAATGTGAATCGATTTGCCTCTATAGCGCTCCAAATCATGGAGACTAAAGGCAAAACAACTATGATACAAACGTATAAACGCTCGTACCCTTTGTGCCTCGGAACCGGTAAGATGTGGCCCCAAATCCAAAGGCCACTCATCAAACTCCATAGTTTCCTTCTCCACCGTAGAAGACTCACCGCGTACCGGCACGGTCAGTGATTGCTACTTATGAGCAGAGCGGGCATTAATGCCCCCAGACCCCTCACTCACGGGATCTACAAAAAATCGCGTGTCGTGTTGATCAAACTGGGAAAAGATATCCTAAGCATCCTCACGGCCAAAGTCCTCTGCAAGGCTGCAAAAACATGTTGAGCACGAAGCTCCTCAACTGCATGCCTCTTCAAATGAAAAAGAAACTCCGCTTCCTTGACCTCTGTGAGATGTGGCACCGCTGCCCCCTGACCATCAGAGTCTGCCCCCAGCACGCGTGGATGGTCACTCGAACGGCATTGAGTGGCAAAACAGAGGCCACATACCCAAACAAGGGTGTTGAGGTTTATGGCTTGACCCAACAAATAACGGCGTTGGCCCTCAGAAAGATCCGGGGCGGCGGTGGTGCCTGTCAAAAAGCCCATCGCCCACTCCCTCTCATCAGCAGAAGGCTCCTCGTAAGTTTGGAAAAAGAATCCCAAACCATGCCCGGACCACGTGTCGTGAAGGCAAAAGAGCCCGGATAGCACATCAAGGTAGGAAATGCCCCCCGAGTAAAACCAACGCGGTTGGCCACTGCCAATGGTGGCTCATCATCCTTGGTGACCTCCGTGGAAACACGGTGGTCGTCCAAAATGTCATTGACCTCACGGCGCACGGGCCGTTGTACTTGAGCAAGTGCAGAAGTGAGCGTCATGGATGATGCCATGTTGGTTCAAATCCAATGTGGCCGATGGGCATAAGATCCCAACGCCGCAGCATCAACAAACGTAGGGGGACCAAGAAGGTGATGGATGTACGCCACATCCTCACGCACCCTCGCCCGTGTATCCCCCAATGAAGATACATTCTAAAACATGTACCCCGGTGGTGTCGATTGGTGGCTAATCTACCACTAGATGAGCCTGAGCAGATCCGCAAAGAGACCCGACCGTGGATCATCCAGTGCCCGCTCGTGAATGGCCTTGGCAAGGCCATCCAGCAATCATCAGGTCCACGTGACCTAACCGACGAAGATCATCCTCACTGATCAACGTTACATCACGTGGCAACTTGCCAAAACACCCTCGAATCGCAGAAGGTGGTAACTGCCCTGGATACAACACTAGAAGACACTGAATGTGATGGTGAGCGGCACGGTTGGCTGCAAAGTCACTATCCACATGGATATACCGTCGTACCTGGAGCCCAGCCTCTAACACAACCGCGAGCCCCATACCGATACCGGCAAATAGCTCCACAAGAGTAATACCCTCATCCAGTGGTCGCCACTAAATAGTACAAGCCATCAACGATGTGGAAGAGTCCACTGACAGCGGTGGAGCATCAAAAGCGTCCACAATTTCCCCACTCCGACGAGTGAGCTCAACGGCGTCCCCCACGGCAGAAGCGGATCCTTGCAATGGCGTGCAGGGATCATCAATGGTGGGTGCTCGCATGAATCCTCCACCCCAGACATAAATGCATATGTCTCCTCCAAAAGTGAAGAACCACACGACAAATCTAATGCCAGAGCACAACGCCCAAACATAGCGTCCGTTGTCGAAAACTCCGCGCTAGTTGCGAAGATGGGGAAAGCTATTTTGCGTGCCTTGAGCCGTGAGCCGTGAGCCGTGAGCCTTTGGACGTGAGCCCAAAGCCAAAAAGTTAGAGAAAAAAAGTAAAAGATAATAATTTATGATGAAGATATTTCAAATTTTAATATAAAACTTGGACCTATTACCGTGGATTAAATAGCAAAAATTTCAGTGCTTATAGTTATTTTTGTAAAAATTTCAAATGGAACATTCCGTACATTTGCATGTAAAGAACTAAAGGTTTTAGGTTTATGGATTGTTAGGGAGAAGGAGAGGTCCGGATGTGGATGATTACGGTGAGGGAGAGGTCTGAAAAGAGACAATTGGAGGAGATGCCCTTGTCTAGTTTAGGGACAATTTTGGAGAGGAATATTCTATGGTCGTGGAGAATTACTGAGAGTTTTGGATAAGGATGATGAGACAATTGGAAAGTTTAGGATGGAGAGGATTGAGGATAAGGGAAATTACGATGAATACGAAGTAGGTATGGGTGGGATTTAGGATTGAGGATTTAGGGCATGGATGGACAAGAGAAAGTGATATAGATGAGGGCATTGGGTGTAATGTAGCAAGGAAGTATTTTCCATCATCAAATGGTGCATGCAGTGTTTAGAGTAGTGAGGTATGATATTTAAAACTCACTGGCTGTGGCCCTTGTAGTCTCACAGCATTCTCATAAATGAGCAGTAGTACAATACAAAGTTCTGATACACTGAGATTACTAAGGACCATGATGTTTAAGAAGCAAAACTTGGAGAATCCGCATAATCTCGTACTTGCTAAAACTAGGACTGTGGATGAAGACATCTACCTCCGGATCTAGTCCACAAACAATGTTGAGGATATAGTATAAGTGCTTACAGTATGTCCACGCCCCACGCTTGCCAAGTGACTTCTTCGACATCTCTGTAAACGCTGAACAATCGCAGTTTGGAAACTGTCCAATGGTAACCAAATACCTTGATACTTGTGAAATGGATTTGGACTCGAAGGTGACAATACAACCCAATGCGTTAGGGGGAACCATACGAATCCTACAAATCTTATCAACAACAGACAATGCAGAAGCACAACTGTTGAGCTGCTTAGTAGTAGGTGCATTGGCGTTCCTACGGATATTTTTACCATACCTCTTCTTAGGGTGCTCGTCAGGGTTGGGAGGAGTAGGATAGGCCTTGAGGTCCAGGGAGGCGACTTCGTCAACAAAAAGCTTTCGAGGGGAAAGCTCGACGTTGTCCTGATGGAAATTCTTCCATCACGTAGATATTATTACTAGTGTGGATATGTTTTGATTATAGCTAGCGGTTAGATGAGGTAAAAAAGTTTGTCGTGGTGAGAACCACGGTTTGAGGATTTGGGCAAGTGTTAGCATGTAGGTGCTGCACCGTTCTTGTCACTACTCAGGGGGGTAGGTAGCGGGTTGACTGGTATTTTTCCTGTCTCACTAGCGAGCCAAGCCGTGGGCCGCCCAACCACTCGACGGACTCGATTGGGTTCGAACCCGGACCGGCGGCGGCCACTGACCACGACATTTCCAGCCAACCAAGTCTACGACTTGGCGATCAGGTTGTGCGAATCAACACCTTTATACGTCCGTACCATCAGCTATCTTACGATAAGTTTTTTTTATTTAGTTATTTTTTTTATTTTACTTATCTTGTTGGTTGGAAGGTCTAAGTTTTTAGTCTTCCCATAAATAAAAGACTAGAGGATTTTATGTGGTTGAAAGTGGAAAGGATAAGAAAGTAATGAAGTACCTTGTGGATACTTTGGATAGGGTGACATGGGCTGGAGTGCCCACGTCCACTTGAGGTGGAAAAGATTAGGGGGAAGATTCCTTAGTGAGTGTGTGTGTGTGTGCGGGTGAGAGAGCAAGGGTTTGGAGCAGAACTTTGACTGTGTGTAACTCGTTGATCTGGATTGATATGGAATTAAAAATTTGTGATCTTGTTCCTTGTTTCAAGAGCTTTCCATACTCGTTTTAAATTTTGAATTCGGATTTGTAGAGAAAAAGTTATTGAGGTTTTAATTCTGTGAAAACCCGAGGCCATCTATTGAGGGGCAGAGGTTTTGAGGAGCCACAACTTTTTCTGTAGTTCTCAATTTGATTTGAGATTTTGAGGGACTGTGGATCTCTATCTTAGCTTTCTAGAAAGATATTACAATTGAGATTTGGAGTTGTGAGCAAGAAGTTATAGAGATCTGAATGAATAGGGGTAGGTAGAACTTTGATTGTCCATAACTTTTGGATAGTAGTTTAGAATTGTTTGAGAATTGGAAGGTGCGTGAACCATGGTCATAGCTCTTCAAAAAGTTATTAAAATTGAGATTTGGAGTTTTGAAGAAGTTATGAGCGATTGAATATCTGGAGGGGCAGAACTTTGAACTCGTATAATTTTCGGACAGTAGTTTAGATTGACTTGAAATTTGGAGGAGTGTTAGTTGTCTGAATTAGCTTTCTAGAGAGCTATTACACTTAGTATTTGAAGTTTTGAGTCATCTGTGTCACTTGTTTGAAGGTTACAGCCTTAGTGAAACTTTTCCATTGTGTTTTTGAACACTTCTTTTGAGTTTCTTAGTGTTTTTGAACACTTGAAGACTTTGGAGTTGAAGGATGGAAGAATTGTAGACTTCAGGCTTGAAGAGAAGAGAAGATGGAGACAAGTGTGTTGTGGCTTGTGGTCCGATTTCTTTTTTTGTGATTCCAAGCCAGCTTTGGAGGCTAGTTGTATTTCAATTCTGTTCTTGTAAACTTTGTTGCGGCGAAGTGGGGTTAATTGCCCACACGGTCGTGTTTATGTCGTTCCCACCAATGAGGCACGTTTGCTGGTCACCGTGGATTTGAATTTTAAGAGCCAATCTTTCGGACGGTTTTAGCTTGTGGTCTGGCCGCCCCGTTTTACCCGTCCGAGGCCGTGGTTTCTTATCACCTACCTTTACCCTTAACCCTTTAGAGCCACCACAGGATAGGCCAACGGGGAGGAGTTTGAAGACTGAAGATTGAAGACCGAAGACTACAAGATTTGACAGAACTCCGTAGCAGACTATACGAAGTCGCAGCCAGATACCTCGCGTATTCTCAAAGCGCACTCCTCTCTACACAACAACGTGTTTAGCTAGGCAAAAACCTGCATTCTCCAAGGTTAGAATCTCCTTTTTTGTCAGCTTCGTTCCCATCTTGATAGGCCACACGTCTGGTACTTGTGGCCTGGTCATTATCCACCTCCGTCTTGTGCCCTTCACACATCGCTCAATATCGTCGTTGCAAAAGAAGAATTGCATTATCTCTTCCCTAGCCTTCCTGAAGTTATCCATGATACCAATGTACGTAGGGGCGGCAGTGGGCTTACCATCTTGGATGATCATGGCGACGCATTTCTTATTCGTTTGCGCTTATTGAACAAAACATTTCTTTGTTGATCGGTTGTGGAGTCTTGCGATATGCCACTGCCTTTCATTGCAGACGATCTCCTGAACTGCTTTGACATACTGAATTCGAGGCGAAGAAGGTGGAGTCTTGGATGGGACGTTGTCTTCAACCTCTAGCACTGCATCCAACTCCTGGGGGCAGTCCTCCTTGGTCAGGTCCACTATTTTGCGATTACTTTGTCGTGTTCTGACCCGAGGCCGTGATACACTAATCTTATCAGGTCGGTGGGAGTCGAATTCTAAACCTGGAGGAAGGTCAGCCTTTCGTTTTAGAGAAAGGAAGACTTCTTCACCTTCAAGATGAGGTTCACGAATATAGAAGGTGGCAGCGCCAGGCATGTTGGCCAGGGCAGCGTGGAGAACTTTTTCATTTCGAGACCGCTCTGCTCTACGTTTTGCGGTACGTAGTCGAAGTTCTTCATTGGTTGGTCCGGTCCCGGCCTTCTCACCCTTTAGAAATTGATAGTATCCAACAACTTGCATGAAGGCACGTACCATGTCATCGACGGTTGCCACATACAAATCATTGCCTCTCTTGCCTGATTGTTGCAACCACTTGTTGTGGATGGTTTCGGCAAGATTGCAGGAAGGCATCTCCGCCAACTCGGATAGGGACATATTCTGCGAAGAGGACAAGATGTTAGCTCCAAATAATACTTATGTGACGTGGCATACAGGTGAACATGGTTTGGAAACTCATCCAGCTGCACCGCTGAAGGTTTGTCACCATACACTCTTACAATGACCACCTTGGAGGTGGTGCCGTTAGCAGCACCTTCATAAAAGGGTACAGTGGGTATTCATAATCATAGGAAAAGAGTAAGGCTGAAAAAATGTATGAAGGTGAATAACAAGTGCAGAAGACTTACGAGTTCCATGAAGCCCCCCCATTGTCTATATCGAAAATGCCAGAACGCCAGCCACAAATCAAGACGTGGCAGGCCCTCCTCTGTTGCTGCTCCTGATGATAACCACCATGAGCGGATTGCAAGGTACTTCGTTTCAGCCTCTTCCATCGACTTAGAGTCCTTATATTGTTTGCAGAGCCGTTTGTGTTGATCGCGTAGGTCTGCCCTGATATCTGCTTGTGTGTGTTTTTCCAAAGATTCGACCCAATGGAAAAGGCACGTGCGTTCACGGTTGGGCATGGGGACCGTCTTGTCGCCATTCCCATAAACTATGCGCACTGCAATCCAATTCGATTGGGCGTTGTCAGCCATGAATCCCTTGAAATTGGGATTTACAACGTCGTGACGAGCAGCAACTGCGTTGAGATTCTTCCAGAATAGCACTTGGGCATTGGCGTCTTCGGACATCATGTCGCACACAGCGATTGTCATCACTCGACAGTACGTGAAGTCGTACACATGACATGCCATCGTAGTCCATGTCTTGTGGCGCTTGACGTGGTCAAATATCATCCACGACTCCTCCAAATCACCTCCAGGTTGCATTCGATTGACCAAGTCAACGCCACTCGCTGGTCCCAATTCTGACATCTTGAATATGAATACCTTGTCATCTTCTTTACCTTGACCTGGAAAGCGATTTTCCTGTACAAAGGCCCAGTTGCTGGAACCTCTGAGCTTGGTGATGCTATCCTATTCACCGTAACGGCGGAGGTGTCTAAAAGTAGTCACCTCGTTCCGGATACTAGGAGAGGACATCTGCTTGAATTTGTCTAGGAGTGGGACAAGTTCAACAAAATTCAACGTCTTCTTTGTAACACCATCAGGGCACAGAAGTAACTCTCCAAGATAGTCCTTGCTCGCCTCGAGGACAATGGACGAGTTTGTTGCAGTAGGTCCGACAGACCGAACTAACGATAGTGGAGTTAAGAGGGGGGTCACATCCACGATTAAAGGGAGAGTCCGCGGTGCCCTCCCATTCAGTTTCATTCCAAGGAGAAGTGCGATGGATTCGACTCAGGTAGTCGCAGGTGAGGTTGGTACACTGGAGATTCCCCAAACAAGAGGACATTCTAAACGTAAGGCCGTACTCGGACTTAATGTGGGACGTGACTGTTCGAGTCCAGGCATTACCGTCATAAGCTTTGTCCATCCCCTCCAAAAGACCAGCCTTAGACGATCGCGTGTAGTTTCCCAGTGAGGGAAGCTCAAAGATCCGGTCACCGTCAAAAGTCACAGGAAGAACGTTCACTTGTTCTATTGTCATGGCAGTATAATCTAATTTACTCAATACCGACCTAGCTCTTTGACAGGTGCTGAGATTTCGGAGGCATTCCACTATACTAGGAGGAGCTAGTCTAGACGATGCAAAGGATGGTTTCATTCGAGAATGGCCTGCAGAAACATAAGAAGTCGCAATCGGAATGTGTGGACTAGGCTCCGACTTTGGAAATGTGCTAATTGGGGTACTAGGGAAGCACTCTGTGTCGGAGTCGTCACTGAGAATAAGGATGGTATCTTCAGTGGATTCTAGTTTCACATTAGACAAGAGCGGTGTCACCTCTGCAACAGTTGAGGGTTGTCTAGGCGTCAACATTACAGATGGAGTACCAGATTCACTAATCCTTGTCCCATACACTCGGTACTCTCCTGATTTCAACAATCACACTTCGCAACCTCACAAGTACTAGAGATATGAGCTATAGTATGGGAAATCTCTCCACTCTCCTTATAATGAACATCATTATCAATGTGCAAGCCTTTCTCTGCTAGTTGAAATCGTGAAGCTAGTCGACTAGACTTTACAACAGCGTATCCATCCTCAGATAGATCGAATGAGATAGGTACTTCCTGCACATCTCCTCGGATGAGTACACTCTGGCCAAGATGATCCTCAATAGTAGCCATGACGATAACCAAACCAATGACACAACAAAGTTTGAAGAAGAAGAAACAAGAGAATGTGGAGGCTTATATAGGTTTCACTCGAGAGCCTGAAAGTCAAGGTAATTACGTGGTAAGAAACAAAGGGGTAAAATGCATCTATTCAATAGAGCGAGAATTGAAAATTGGTTCTCAGTGGTGCCATCGTTTATTAAGTTGAGTCATGCGCTCTACGTTCTTATTTTGGATCAGTAGGGAACAACGTCAGATATTGATTAAAATTATGAATTAAGATCCTTTCTGGCAGGCTGGACGGTTTGGGAGATTACAGTAAATACGATACATCTTGGACAAAAGCCCAATAAAGTGTTGTAAAGACGGCTATATGTTTGAATAGGAACTGTGGTTATCTAATTCAGTTAAAGGTGATGGATGCAAAAAAATAGAAATCTCGCCGAGGGTTCATCATTTTATAAGTTAAGGAAGTGGCTGCGGTGGCATTATAAGATTAGTATGGGAAATCTTGATTGCAGCTGAGTCAATTATCTTTTGGTAGAGATGTGGTTTATTGGCAGATACGTTTGCCTGGATTGATTAAGTGGTCTGGCTAGGATGCAAACTAATGAGTCATTGGTAGCAGTGAGAGAATGCCAAAGAAGAAGTTTTGTTTCAGTAATAGGAAGACCATGCTGAGGAACAAAGTGATGAGAGAAAAGAAGCAGAGTGCTAGAATTGCAGAGATTGGTGAGACGGCAAAAGTGTTAGAGTTCTCCGATCATGTTGTTCAGACTGGGAAAATGAGTGAAGAGGATAATCTAGACCTCGAAAGTATTCCCGTGATTGTCCAGGGCCTAGGACAACTGGAACATGGAACCGCAAGTAGAAGCGAGAGTCCTAGCACAGCACTGGGAGCAAACATGGCATCTGGAGACCCATACTCCTTGGATCCTACTTTACAATCAAGTAATGTGCATGATTATTAACCTTCTAGACGTTTGTACATGTAAAGTCAATAAATGCAACAAGATGTTTACTCTAAAAATTTATACCGTGAGAACCAGAAGTGGTAACAAGAAGTTTTTGTTCCTTTTACTTGATGACATAACCCTATAATTTTTAGCTCATATTGTTTAGAAGTTAAATCAAAAAAATCCATAGATTGAGTAGTTTTCATTTGCAGCTTTGAAGATTTAACTTCAGTTTATAGTTTTGTGTCGTTTTCAAGCTTGGAGAAGTTTGCGAGTAATGTTGGTGACTCTCCATTGTGAGTTGTGTTTTTTTACAGTTGAAGTGATGGATCAATACTTTCCTTCATTGTTAGCTTGTGTGATTCTTCATTCTCAAGTTTAAAGACTTAGGCAGTTGATTTGGGGTTTGGTCAAAGCACTTGTTGGTGTTTGAGGTTGTGGTTGAGAGTGGAGTAGCCTGTAGGAGGATGCTCGCAGTTGTGTTTCGGGTCGTTATTTTCAGTGGAGTAAGAAGGTTGCACGTAGTCACAGTTTAGAATTGAAAGAAGGTAATATTTTGAAATGGGTTCTGAAATTAGGTTTCGACTTGGATATTGGAATAGGGTTTCGAACTTGAAATTTGTTGATGTTGATTTGTAAGAAAGAGGTGTGGAGGTTTAAGGGTGGTAGTTGAATTCTTGTTGTTGTCGCAGATGAAGAAGGAGCGATTGAAACGCAGCTACGGTGGAAGCGGAACTCATTGCGTGCGAGGGAAATCTTGGCAAGTAAGTTCATTTGATTTGCAAGACTTACTCATGTTGATTATGTAGGTTTCCATATAGACTTACATATTAACTGTGAAGTTCTGAACGAGGTTTGAACTAGCGCATCATGATCTGTAAACGTCTCCGAATTAATGGTCGTGTGGAATATCTGGGACTGTGTTTTTCAGAACGGATCTGACAAGAGGCCGAAACTTGGAGTTGTGAAAATGTGAAGAATATTAGTTTCTTTTAGTTCCAAAGTTGGGACAGTAATGGGTCGGGTTGGGACAGTAATGGGTCGGGTTGGGACAGTAAGGGGTCGGGACAGTAGGGAGAGGGACAGGAAGGAGTCGGGATTGTAAGGGATCGGGACAGTAGGGAGAGGGAGAGAAAGGAGTCGGGACAGTAG
Source organism: Bryoerythrophyllum caledonicum (assembly GCA_963971425.1). NCBI lineage: Eukaryota > Viridiplantae > Streptophyta > Bryopsida > Pottiales > Pottiaceae > Bryoerythrophyllum > Bryoerythrophyllum caledonicum. The sequence continues at coordinate 7,930,666 of OZ020518.1, read as the reverse complement.
GGTGAGGGAGAGTTAGGAGTCGGGACAATAATGGGTCGGGACAGTAGGGTGAGGGAGAGAAAGGAGTCGGGACAGTAGGGTGAGGGAGAGTAAGGAGTCGGGACAGTAAGTGGTCGGGACAGTAGGGTGAGGAAGAGCAAGGAGTCGGGACAGTAAGGGTCGAGTCATGACAGTAAGGGAGAGTGAGGAGTCGGTTTAGGGAGGGGTCGGGACAGTAGGGAGAGGGAGTCGAGACAGTTAGGTAGAGAGAGAGTTAAGAGTCGGGACCCCTGTAACTGTTTAGTACTGTCTACTAAATGTCAACAGATCTCCGCTAAACTTCTATAATACTCCGCTAAACTAAAATTGGAGTCCTCTAAACGTCAATAATAATCAGCTAAACATCAATTAATCTCCGCTAAACGTCTACCAAACTCTGCTTAACTTCAAAAGTCGTAAACCTTCAATGCAGGGAGGTATTGAATTGTGTCGTACACAAATAATGTAGAGTTCCAGTAACAATTTCTCTTGCACTTACATGCTAAGTGTAGAGTTTCGGTTGTTGATTTCGGTCAACGTCAGTTGAAGTAAATTGGCCCTGTGAATGCTACGACGACACCTGTGAAGCAAGTGCCGTTGGCGGCACCTACTTCACAGTGGATCTACCAAAGAGAGATTAATAATTAGATTTGTCGATCTAGCTCCAAATCGAGCTGAATCTGAATCGTGGGACTTGTATTTTTTTAAACATGTACTTCTTTGGGACTTGGATGAATGTACATTTGGAAAAATATATTATTTTTTAAAGATCAAATTGGATGCACCATCGGGACCTCCCCGAAGGTCACCCTGGACCAATACTATTTCGGCCCGAAGGCGATTAACTTCAGAGTTCTGATGGGATCTTGTCCAACTGCCTTGGTATGACCGCATCACGTTCATGATCATGATGCTAGTTCTTCATGATATAGACCTCGTTCTTCATGATCGGAGTTGAAGCAAGTTAAATCAATGTTGTTGGCGTCCATGTCGGAGCTGTAGTTAGTTAAACCAACGTTGTTGGTGTCCACGTCGATGCTGAAGCTAGTATCACCAGTTGTTGGCGTCGAGGTCGAAGCTGAAGCTAGTTTCGACCACTATCTAGTTTCGAAGCTGAAGCTAGTTTCGACCACAAAGCTGAAGCTAGTTTCGAAGCTGAAGCTAGTATCACCAACGTTGTTGGCGTCCACGTCGGAGCTGAAGCTGATAACTTTTACACCTAGAACTCGACAAGTTCAGCAGTTACAAGTTTAGGTGCGTGGTTTGAGGACACCTGTGAGCAAGTGCCGCTGGCGGCATCTCCTGCACAGTGGATCTACCAAACAAGCTTGTTACAGAACATGTACTTTTTTAAACATGTTTTTCTTTAGGACTTGGATGAACGTATATTTGAAAAATGAAATATTTTTTAAAGATCAAAATGGATGCACCATCGGGACTTCCCCGAAGGTCACCCTGGACCTGTACTATTCCGGCTCGAAGGCGCTTAAGTTCAGAGTTCTAATGGGATCTTGTCCAACTGCCTTGGTATGACCGCATCACGTTCATGATCATGATGCAAACCTCGTTCTTCATGATCGGAGCTGTAGTTAAACCAACGTTGTTGGCGTCCAGGTCGAAGCTGAAGATAGTTAAACCAACGTTGTAGGTGTCCACGTCGATGCTGAAGCTAGTATCACCAGTTATTGGCGTCCATGTCGAAGTTGAAGCTAGTAAATCTAACGTTGTTGGAGTCCACGTCGGAGCTGAAGCTGATAATTTTACACCTAGAACAAGTTTAGGTGCATGGTTTGAGGACACCTGTGAAGCAAGTGCCGCTGGCGGCACCTCCTTCACAGGGGTCCTTCCAAACAAAGTGGAATTCGGTACTTAAACTGTGTTGACTATTTGTTCATTCATTACTTCTGCAGCGACGACTTATTGAGCGAGTTTTATATAAACGTGTGATGTAAAATTCCTGAAACCTGTGAGGTTCACTTGTGAAACCAAGAATGTATTATTGTGAATCGAGTTCGTTTATTCATCCAACCAGTGATGAAAATTCGTGAAACCAGTGATGTTTCACTCGTGAAAGCAGGAAACCAGTGATGTAAATTCGAGACTGTTTGTTAGACTGTCGGCATTAAATTTTGAAGTTAACTCAAATGTTTTGTTGCAGATATGGAGCTTGAGGACGAGGAACAAGAATTCGACGAAGTGGGCAATGTGCAACCTCTAATTCGTGAAAATTCAGGTAGCAAATGCATCTATATTATCAAAAGCGGTTATGTATTCTATTCTATTTGTATAACCAATCTCTTGATGCAGGGGTCCATTCCAATGGCGATGAAGACAATGAGAACAGTTTAGATGATGAGAACGTCGATGATGATGTTCGGGAGGAAATGTCAGCCGAGAATTTGGGGAGAGAGATGGATACACTTGTATTGCAGGAATCTGTGAACACAAGTCTTGTCCTGGAGAAGTTACGGATGAAGCCACGAAAGAAGTCCAAGATTGATATCCCTCTGTGTAGAATGAAGGATGTATTGGCGGTGAGGCCGCCTCTATCAAACGATGTCAGCTCTTTAGGGGCTCACTTTGTGCGCACCGGGTACATGGAGGGTCATGGCGTGTTCTATGTTGCACTGCAAAATGATCACGGGAAGACACTTGACGTAAGTGAGGAGATTATTCTTGGATGGAGTCCATTGTGGAAGAAGAAGAATGAAGAGTTTGAGGCACAGTTGAGTGCAGATGAAGACTTGATGAAGTACTCGGGTAAGATGTTCTATGTTTGGGATGGAAACCATCGTCTCAAAGCTTGGCTGGAAATTATCAACAGAGACCACGGTAATGACATAGATTGGCACTACGCAGTGGAGTTGATTATCTTGGATGTTCCAACAGGTTTGACAGGACCGCTCGTGACTGCACTCCACTAGGTCAATTGGTAAGTTCTGATTTCATGAAATTTATATAATTGTAAAATTTGTCTACCTTGTCTCTCAACTCCATACACTCCTTTTTCAGGCGGAACCAGAGGTGCCACGTGAAATCCAATCTTGTCCACAAGCTATATAGAATTCAACGAATTGCTGGGCAACCCCTCTCTTATTTTGAGAACCTAGAGACAAAGGCTGAAATTGATGATGCGATTGCAAAACGGGATAGAACTCCAACATGGTACACGCTTATTGTTAAAGGACTCGTTGGAGTACTATATCAGGTACTATTCACCTCTTACAATTTCATTTCATTATTCTGACAATCATAATTCGTTAAATGTAAGATCATTCTTAGTGAAATGGCCTTGTGGAGTTAGTTGTATGTCATCTACACCCCCTGAAGGGAGTGCCGCTAACGGCACCCTCTTTACAGAATGCTCACAGCTTTTTGGAGGCAGCCTCTAGTGCTAATAGTACCAGCAGCTCATTCTTTTAGAGGGCAAGTGGCTTGTACAAGGCATCCTATAGAGAGAGTGCCACTGGCGGCACCCTATTCTTTAGATGTTTATGGTTAATTTGGGGCAGCTTGTTGAGGGAGTTCTTGCTGCGGCTCACCCTTTTGGAGGTGCAAGTGGCTTGCTCAATGTATCCAGCAAAGTACGTGCCGCTGGCGGCACTCTCTTTAATGGATGTTGATGTCTTCCTTGAGGCAGCCTCTAGTGGAAGTGTTTCCAGCAGATCACCCTCCTGAAGGTGCAAGTGGCTTGCTCAAGGCACTCCGTAGAGCGAGTGCCGCTAGCGGCACCCTCTTCTTGAGGTGTTAATGGCTTCCTTGAAGAAGCCTCTAGAGGGAGTGCTGGGAGAAGCTCACCGTTTAAGCGGTGCAAGTGGCTTGCTCAAGGAATCCTGTGGAGTGAATGCCACTAGCCTCATTTTCTTTTTTAGAGGCTGCGAGGTACCTTTGGGTATTCTAAATAGGGAAGCCGCTAGAGGCACCTCTATTGGAGTAACAAGGAGTTCCTCCCTCTAACCCCTTTGAGGGTGGTACCGTTGGCGGCACTTTCTTTTGGAGGATCTTTTTGTGGCTCTCAAGTCTCTTACACAGGGTCTTCTAATGAATTTTGTGACTCATTTCAGCAAGAGATTGGTGAAGCAGCAACGCATGCCAACAGAATGTTTATTGAGAAGTATCCAGAGAAGACAGTTTAGTAGAACAGGAAGGATTTGCATCACGAAGTGTTGGAAAAGGTGAAGAAAGTGAAGAAGGACTTTGTCACTGAGGTAAAGAAGCAGCTGCCTCTGGCTGACCCAAAGCACACGCCTGATTTTCTCAATCAGGTTAAGATCCATTACGAGAAGCGGGAAGATGACTGGGAGATGTCGCAAGAGAAATTGTTCTATTTGGCAACATCCGCGATGTCTGCATCGATGAAGGTTAAGTGGCTTGAGCGGTGGAACATGAAGCCCTCTGTTCGAAAAGCTGTGAGATTTCCTGAGACCAAATTCAATGACCACGACTTCCCCCTTTGGCTAACTCGGGCTACCTGGTGGGCACAGGTGTGTTGATTTTGTTACCATTTCCTATTATCACATGTTTGATATTTTCATGTGTATTTAAATTATGTATTCTGTGTGATTTCAGATCTCTTCTAAAACAAGCGATCTTCTTCATGGAACATTGGCTGAACTAACGAGACTATCAACTATCATCCGGTTGATGAAGAGGCCATTCCAACTATTGTTGACTGGATTGAGCAGATGCGCATTCAGCTTTGGGAGATTGCTTTCAACACTGAGTTGGCAACCAAAGGTGTCTCTAAGAACAACACTCCAGATGAGCAGAAGTTTTTGTCTGAGGCTGTCAATTGAACTTTATGTAGGTACTTCCATTACGCGTTGCTTCCCATGAAGGCAGTTTCAAGAATCCCCTCTTTCTTCGCAAACTACTTGGATCCTACTAGTGACAGCTGCATGTTCACTGAGGAGATTATGAAGGACTGGGATCGGGAGCATTGGAAGAAATGTGGGTGGTACTTAGATTGTCCAAAGAATAGACCACCTCTATTTGACATTCCACTACGGAATTCTATTCAGCCTGCTCTAGCAGGAACAGAGTTGGTCACGGTTGTGACAGAACCCATGAAGAAGACTGGAGGGGCACGGAAAAAGGCAGCCGAGAAAGATGCAAAGAAGAAGAAAGTTGTTGAGGAAGAGGTCGCGAGGAAGTTGAAGGAGGCCGAAGAAGAGGTGGCGCGGAAGCTACAAGCGGCAAATGCGGCGGAGGCAACGGCATCACGCAAAGCGGCAGCCTTGGAAGCACAGCTCGTGGCAAGAGACGTAGCACCAGGACCGCAACAACATCATGCTATTTTGCCCTTCGATGGCGATGATGATCATGATGTTCAAGAGTCATCCTTCTTCGCGGCACCCCCCGAGACTCAGCAACGTCTCTCTATCTCCCCTGCTACTCATATTCAGCTTATGGACTCGTCTAATCCCTTATCCATAGGTTTCAAAAGATTGAAGAGGAAGATGGCCAGTGGAAAATCCACCGATAGGCGTGGCGTGGACTTGGTGTCCTCAACGCTTATTGAAAACACAAGCCTCACCAAGATAATGGATGTTCTACCACAAGTGCACCCGGTTCTTGCCAACATGAACAAGTTCTGCATGGAGGTAAGACTACTAGTGTTTAATAGTCGTTCTTTTGTTTGCATGCATGTGTTAACCCTCGATTCCTACGTACTTGCAGATCCAAGCTTCGACCACTATCCCAGAGCGTTCGGAGGCTTGCCCGCACGGTGGCTTCAATCTCATCATTGGAGATTTCCCTGATGGAATGCCGGTACCTTCAATCTCTTTAAAGCCTACTGTCGTTCCTACGTGGAACAACTACAACAAGAAGGATGTTGAGTCTGTTTTCGAGTTTGGGTATGAATTTCTTCACCGTCAGGGTAGTATTTTGGCCTTTGCACCTGAATGTCCCAAGGTCCGAACCGATATTCTGAGCTACGCCGATGCGTACGGTTTCTACATGTTGCGGGAGTGGTGGGGTATAAACGAGCTTCCGTTGCATTCAAGTGTGGATCCAAAAGTAAAGGTCATACACTATCATCATTCTCATCAATTATTAGTTCCTACACATTCATCTCAACTTCTAAACAGTCTTCTCACTTTTATCATTGATTTTTGACAGTCCCGATGGTTCAGGGTTCAGTTATTTGTGCCCAAGGTAATACGGCCGGAGGACTTCATCATTGCTCCAGATGAGACTTTGTCGGCATTAAACGTTGATGTTTCCGACTCTGATGTTGTTTTCAACTACACCTCCCTGGAATCACAATCTATGAATGGAAACGTCCCATGGAGGGGTCCCCACGAGAAGGATACCGTCGTTCTGCGAATGCTCATTGTAGCTCTTACCAAGCCGGGCTCACTTGTCCTTGATGCGTTCGCGTCCACAGGTAATACTTTTGATATACTTTCATCCATTACATTTGCATCCTCAATTAAACAATTACAATTCTCTACTCTTCACTTTTGTCAGGAAATTCTATTCATGCATGCAAGGACATTGGGCGCCACATTGTGGCTCTAGAGCAAGACAATGATGTCTTTGAGGCCTTGTTGAAGCCTCTTCGTGCAGTAACGCCTAATACTCCAATGCCTACTGCGTCTTCGTCCATTGGTCCCCGCCTTGCCGACGAGATCCAAATCCAACCGGTGGCTAAGCGCAATAGATTCAATACGTAAGCACCTTCTGTCTTTCAATCAATTTCCATCTTTAATTTGAAGTCCTCTGAAGGTCTCTACCTTGTTATGTTCAAATTTTTTGCCCTAAGTGTAGAATAATATGGCCTCTAATGGCACCTTCTCACATGTTCCTTAATTTAGTTGTGGCGTTTGCAGAATGATGGCCAACGTTTGTTCCCCCACTAGAGACTACATAATCACTCCATGGCATGCAGAAGAGGCCCTTAGGCAGGCAGCTGCATCATCCCCGTGTTCGATTAGTAGAGAACGTTATTTTGATCGGCGTGTTCTTCAATTCATAGACGATAAGGCTGACATAGAGCTGCCTTTTATTTCTACGTCGTACGAAAGCTCTGAGGACATGTCATGTTAAACTAACATTTCTTCAATCCAAGATATTTGCCAAATATTACAACCATTAATGTAGATATTTTGTTTGCTTTGCAAATACTCTCATTCAATACCCCTTCTTTGCCTTGTTCTTTGCTCTACTTGATTGTTGTCGTCGTCGTTGTAGTTGAGTTCCACAAGTTGTAGGATTGTCAATTAAAGCCCTATCATTGGTAAATTAAATATGGTATATACAAGACATAACCCGGTCAAAATAGAGTTGGGACTCCACCCTACACAAATGGCCATATTCATTAAATTGAAACCTTTCACAAAGTTCAAGACTTCCATCTTTACTACTATCGAGTTCAAAGTCACTCGTTTGAGACTCTAAAATGTCTCAATTTTATGCATATGGCGATACAACTTCGATTATAAATCTCTATCCTTACATATGTTTATAGAATTAAATCCGTGACAACTCATGAAAAATACATATAATAACTGAGGGCTAATGGAGATTATGACCTATTCTACCTGTGTCGAGAAATATACATTATGCCAAACGATGAATTGCAATTCATTGTAAGTCAAATAATATGACAGAATTTCAGCAAGGAAATGGAATGACAATTTATATCTACTACCACCCGTTCTTACTTTAAGTGTAACGCATATTGAAATCTCAACATATTGAGTTGAGTTTTATCCATCTCCAATCATTCCTAAAGTTCCTCCACAAATATAATATGCCGTGAATTATATGGTGCGTTCATCTAGAAGTCGAACATTTTAACACATTCTCACACATTATCGGGCAAGGTACCAAAAAAACATCTTCTTTTCCACATAAAACTAAGAGATCTTCATGTTTTAGACAATTTTGTATTGCACAAGAATATGTAGTGGAAATCTTCTTTCTGACCATTTGAATCATCAATCTAAAACATATTTATTTCACAAAAAATGCGAACACAAATTGGCAATTTTCAAACCTTCACTCCTTCCATAGTTGTTTTGAATATGCTACACACCTTTCCTTTACCTCTAAAATTTGGTGAAGAAGGAACTAACATCATGATCAACACGATGGTAATGGATTTACACCTTGTGTAGTGAAAATATTTGACATCAAGTGAAGTCAAAGTTTGCTAATCCACTGAACGCTGGAAAGGAAATGAACCAATTGTTTTTCTATAAACATTAATATAATCTTTCAATTCGTGCGCTCAAAGTTTTTGAAATTTTGTGAGTATGTTACTTATTAAGTCGTGTATGAGATCCATTGGTCGAAACTAGAAATGAAAGTTTTTTTTTCCTTCTTGAATCATTACATTAGAATTAAACAATTCTGAAGTGTTTTGGTGCGAAGCTGTCACGGTACCTTAGGGATTAAATTGTGCGTCTTCACTTTTCCTTCCTCACAGGCCTCAATAGCCTAAGCCTATTAGCGCCCCCATCAGACCGCTTTACATGTTTATTTTGTTCTCCTAGGTTGAGTTTCCACGTGGTTAATTTTTTCTCTTTGCCCTCTTATATGTCCATGTTATTGTATTATAGCAGGTAGCTAGTGGCAGTGTTCGAGATATTTCATTCCTTGGAATCGTGGGCATGGTTTAGGATTTCAGGGTTTAGAAAGATAGTGCTGAGTTGTTTCCTTCTTGGGTTGCTTTTAATGAAAATAGTACCGCCGCTCGCAGTGTTGTCCACGTCAAAAAAAAACCCGACAAGGAAGGTGCACCTCGGGGACGTGATGTGGATAAAAAATAACACTCTATGTTGGAGTGTCTGCCACCCCCCGACACTATATTTTCATCAGTCTTATTCGTGTTCTTTTTTAACGTCTAACTAATATGCAAGGCTTTTTTATGTTTATGTCGTGTAATTAGTAAGGTTTTATTGGCCCACCTTAGTTGTGGTGTAAGGATCCTTCAATTTTTACTACATTGGTATGACCTTAAATGAATGTCTACCCCAAATTCAAAGACTCCCTACCTATAAGGATTGCATCCCAATACCTTTATTGCTATTGTATAGGTTTACAACAATGTATTGGAGGAACATTACGTACTAGTTTTGTACAAATGGCCAACTTTTGTGGAGATGAGATTGTCATCCTCGAAGATGTCTAGAGCAATTGCTAGACGAGGTTGCTAGAGCAATTGCTAGACGAGGTTGATAGGGAAGATGAGGATGATGAAGGTTGTACGGATGCTGCACTTTTGACACGTATGGCCGATGCGAGTAATGCGGAGAGGCAAGACAATGTAGTGGTCGTTGTAGAGCCCAAGGGAGATTATGAGGGAACAACTCTTCTCAAGAAGAGTCCTGCATATAGCGTTCCTTCCAAACACGAAGATTCTTTCATTGACTGGTCAATGAAAACCTTCAAGGAGAAGAAGAAAGATCCGACATGCCTATACACCGCCCTGTTCATTCTGAACCAGTGCACATGACGTGTAGATATATGGGACCTCCCTTACTGAAGAGGCGTAGGATCAAGGAAGCTTCACATCTTCTAAGAAACCTATATCATATTTGAGTAAAAGCATGTTTAAATTCAAGAGTTCTTCGTCTATTCTAATGAAGTGTGGAATCAATTTCCTAGTTTTTAATATTACGTAAAACTATGTCTTATGTGGTACAATCTATACACAATATGTCTTCTATTACAATATCTTGTGTAACCCTTACACGATCATAGGGTACCTATCATATTTGTGACAATTCATTATTTGGACTACAACCCATACTTTACAAGGAATTCCACGATAATAGGCCCTTATCCTCAGATGATAGTTATGACTTTCAACTGAAATGTTACTTTATGGAAAACTTTCATTTTTTTAAACCTTTTTTTTTACTTTCACTTTTTTTACAACTTTTTGTTTACTTTCACTTTCACTTTAATTATATTCTTTTCTAAAAAGGGTCCAAATTTATTGCTTTAGGCTCGCGAACGAAGGCTCACGGCTCATGGCTCACGGCTCAAGGCACGCAAAATAGCTTCGTCCCTGCGAAGACCACGCGGATGAGCTCCTTCATGCCATCACCAGGAGACCACCCTGGCCTAATCCAGACCTCCTCCGTTTAGTTATCCACCCCAAATCCAAGTGGATATAGTGCCCGCTGGCCCACCAAATTATCGTAGGTGGTGGCGCCAGTCACAACGCACTGAATGGAGACATGGGAGAACAACGGACCCGTGCCGATGCCAAACATCAGTTGCAGAGGGTGTCGGGTTTAGCCCATTGCCTTCTCCGTGCCCCCAACTCATGTAACAATCGTAAATGGGCAAGGCTCGAGGTCCAAAGCATTTAGATCCAAATCCTGGGCTAGCTGCTTGCCAATCATCACTGGTTCAGCTCCAGAGTCCAACATAACACAAAGGGGGGAAGCTCGGGTGGGTTGCCGTCCGTACGACCAACCACCATGACTCCGTCATCGTTTATCAAGCGTACCACTCCTAGACGCACACTACCTCGCTCCCATGCCGATCGGGCCGAAACATCAGACAAATAAGCCACTCCAGAGATCAAAGAATGATCCCCCGAGGACTGCTCCGTAAGTATGGAAGTGGCATTGGCCTCAAACGCGGAAATAGCCTCCGCCGCCAACTTGGCTCGCATTGCCACCAAATCCTCTTCGGTGGGTGGAGTTGTCACTGCCTGCGACACCTCCAACGATGGCATGGGCACCTTGCCTTCTAACATACTACCCGCCAAGTGAAATACACCGGATGGTTGAAAGTCTAGTGTCAAAAAGTCTACACCAGCAAACACCGGCAACCGCAACACCTTGTACGCTAAGGAATGATCGGCATCCATGTGAGTGGAAGAATCTAGTGGTACGCTAGGCAAAGGGGAAGCGACACCAGTAGCAGTTGCATCCGCAATGCCAAAGGACAGTGGTAGCCGTAACTAACCAATGTGGTCCGGTAACTCCACGTGGCGTGGATGACCACTGGTACCCGGTACACTGGATGAAGGTGACACCGCCTATGCGGTGGTCTGAGCACGAGTGGCAAATGCAACCACAACCTCCCCGGAAGCACCATACAAATAGGCATCCATGGCTGAGGATGAACCACAACTCTTCTTTGGAGCTCGTGCGTCCACCATTTGTCCTAAAGAAGCATTCGCACTCAACTTCTTCTCCTACTCCGCCACTTTGGCCTCCAAGTCCTTCTCCCGTGATGAACCCGGCCGCTTCTCCGGGTGGATAACAAAACAGTTCTCATCACTATGGTCGGACTTGCCAAAATGAGAACAAGTAACCAGCTTCTTCTCCTTGCCCGCAATCTTGTCACCAGACTTGGCCGCCTCAGTCTTGGGCTTTACCTTCCCCTTCTCTGCCCCTTCTTCTTGGAACAGTTTGGGTCCCTTTTAGTGTGACCAGGTTCTCTACAAGCCGAGCAATGCACATCCTTTTCAAGTTGTGCCTCCACCAAGCTACTCGTCGCAGTAGCAAGCTTTTTGGACTTCGGGGCATCCATCAATGACGTGACCAAGTCTGTGGCCTCAGAGACGTCTAGCGCTCTATCAAGTGCTTCCACCTTAGCAAACGCTTGACCCAAACTAGCGTTGCCGTGATAATAAAAAAAAAGACGGGGGGTGATCAAGTCTACTTCCTCTTGTCCAACTAGGAAATAAAAATTTTCACAAGTTGGCGCTCCGTGAAGACATCACCTGCCTCCGCCGCCAACCGCGTCAATCGGGTATACATGGTGCGCGGCGTGTCTTCATTTTTACTGCGGAAATCCGAGATGCGTTGCATCTGATCACGCCGGAATCCCCCATACTCCACCTCCAAGTGTACCATGAATCGCGCTAGAAGGTCAAAGACTGGTGGCGGACCGACAACCACCAATGCTGCCTGCGTGGCTTGGGCCAAACGCGACGTGGCCCCCATGCCGAACGCCTCATCTACAAGGGCAATGCCGGTCTGCTTGGAATCCTCACTGGAGGAGACTCCCTCCTCCTTGGGTTGATCGATAAAGACCGGAACACGAGCAACGGCGCTCTCTTTGAGCGCATTCACCAACTCCACCCGGTCGCGCCAGTAATCCTCAACCGGAAGCAACTCCTCCGCATGCAGTACCGACCACCTTCCATAGGTCTGGAGCGCCTCCAACTCCAAATGTTGAGGCAGAAGTTCAAAAGCATACCAGTCGTTGAACGCCGGTGAACGCTGGCGTTTCTACTACATCCATGTCTGGAAACGGAGCCGCCAATCGGGTAGGGAGATGCCCCCAGCCCGACCTAAGAAACGATCACGCACAACCTGGCGGTGATTGTCCTCCATGTCGTCGAACGTGCGCACACTCCACACTCGAAGCCTACAGTTGGTATCCAACGCGGAATATACTCAAAAGCCTCGTCGGTATCCGACCCTGGCCTAAAGTCTAAAGCCGATGCACTCTCCGGAGAATCTGGTGAACGGTAATACCGACTTCTTGTTTCCACCATATACAAAATTCCCCCGGGGTAACTATCTACAGGTGCTATCTAAAGGGTAAGGGTACGGACGGGCAACCTGCACATGCAAAATCACCAAACTATGTCCTTTACCAGTCATCACCTCCGGCTAACACATGTCCAACCATATCCTCCCACATAAAAAGGTCTTGCCGGTCATTACTCCGACTCCACCTCTACGGTACACTATCACAAGCTAGCAAACAATAAATGGGGCCACCAGAAAACACAGGTAACAAGCCCGCAACACGGGGAAGGTACCGCACAAGAATCCAGAAATCCAACCCGGATCCTATCCCCCAACAACATAAAAGCAGAAATGACAAGGGGTCAAAGCCACTCGCACACGCCTGCAATGGATGGCCCAGGTCGCAAACCTGCAATACAAAGAGAAATACTAGAAGTTCCTTCCCAAAATCTAGCACTAAGGAAAATAGTGGGAATTTGTCCGCGGTGTTCAAAAACACAAATCCCCTATGAAAATGCAATTCAATGGGTGAGAAATGCGAGAATCGCCAATCCACTATCGAAATGGGATTAAATGACGGAATTCCAAACTATAGGTGCAAAAGAATGTCACTCCAAACCGAGTAACAAATCTTGCAATCCCCTTCCAAAGTGCCGACCTTTTTTTTTAATAGCCACCTAAAAATGTGATTTTAAAAAAACTTTCATACCAAAAGATTTTCTTGCCTCCCAAATAAAAATCCCCCTCAAAAGCTCAAATCCGAAGTTGGAATTCAAAAATAGTAATTATTTTGGAAGATATGAACTCACAGTTGTTTAAATCTGGCCAAAATACAGTTTCATCCATAGTGGATGAAATCTGTCCACCGCGGATGAAAATTGGCACAGTGGATGAAAAATCGTGATTGGGATGAAAATTTGCGAAATGGATGAATAATCGCCGCAGCAGATGAAGAACCAGCGGCGGATGAGAAACGACGCAATGGATGAAAAACGACGCAGTGGATGAAGAACCAGCGGCGGATGAGAAACGACGCAATGGATGAAAAACGACGCAGTGGATGAAAAATTGGCGCAGACCAGAATTCTGCACTTCTTCATTCCAAACTTTGAACGCCCACAATTTCTTTAAAAATTCTCCAAATTGAGCGCCGTTTGTTCTTTTGTCTTCATCCAAGCGCATTCTACAACATCAATCTAAGTACCCACAAAAAAATTCTACTCACCTGAGCTCACATTTAAGAATTAAAGAAGAGATTGCGGGAGGTCTTTGTCAAGTGAACAAGAATGAAATCACACGAGAGTCAAGCGTCTCGCACTACACAAGGGGAGAATCAACGAGTGCAAGTAGAACTAGAGAATGAGGAGCATTTACTAATGAAAACCATCACTTACAAGTAATCACTCACAAATCACTCTCTAAACACTCACAAAGCTTGACTTGACAAAGACGTCAAATCAAGGACGTATGCAGCAGTATACACACAACCACAACCCTAGATGGATGAATTCCATCCACCGGATGAGTATGTTGCGCCAAACGCACGTTCTCACATAAACTAACGTAGATTAGACTAATCCAACCTACGCTAACACCACGAGATGTGGTGTGGTCCTTGACGCCACATCCCGTGACATCACGCCGCGGTGGTATTATAATTTCTAAACCCTATTTTCCATCCGGAGAAGCCAAAGAGAATCGTCCTGAAGTGAGCCGCCACCTTCCTAAGGGCGATGAGGGAGAAGATCAGTGTAGACTGGGCCGCTCTAGTGAGCGACCTAGTCGACCCGCTCGTCAAGAATCTCTAGAGGGGAAGAAGTCTGATATCCCACTTCCATCCTTCCTGACCCACCAATACGCACAACATGAAATGCTAGCACCAACAGAACAGGACGAGTACAAGGAACTCACGAGTATTCAGAAATACGAAGGACCGAGGACCCATTTCGAAGAAGAATCCGACACACCCAATTTTCCAGCTCCCCCTCTAATCACCAAGACATGCAAGAGAAGCAGGTCAGTACAAAAGGAGCCGGAGCCGGAAGAAGAGAGTACTCATCCGGAACTAGCCAAACCCTCAACAATACGAGGCCGGGTGCCTCCGACTCAACTTTCGGAATTCACTAGTCGTCCCGGTGAGGACATCATGGAGCTACTCACTAATGTAGTTTGGCTAGTCGCGTTGCTCAACTAGACAAACGCGGATGGCATGGATGTCATAAAGGAGGTCTTACACAATCTGGGAATCGAGGAAATATCCGACATCTTTCCCCCGGTTGAAGGAGCTCAAAACCAACGAGGTCCGGCTGAAGGTGATGGAGGATCAACAGGCCTTTCTCATCCGAGCGAGACTCTAAGAGCAGCTCAACCAAACAAAGACGGCCTTGGCGGAAGCACGAGTGGCGTAGAAGGAGGCGGAGAAGCGGGCAGACGCCTCTACACGAGCATTGACGGAAGTCCGAACCGCGCTCACCTTTTTGGTCGACAGTGTCAACCGGAGCCTTCTCATTAGGGGGAAACTAGAGAAGGAGGACAAGCTCAATCGCGGATAGATCATTCGGTTCCTCCTCAACCACGGCCGAAAGATGGAGAAGACCTAGGTACGGATGTAGGAGCTGGTGAGCAACATAATTCTGAAAGGTCCAGAGACTCAAGGGACCCAGACATCAGAAGATCCGGCGGCTCCGGTAAGAATCATCACAATTCCGGATGTAACAGGACCATTTGGGAATTCGAAGAATTCTGGAAAGAAGAAGGGAATGTTGGAATCCCCGATCGTACCTCTCCTATGAGCTAGAGCAACCTTCTTCTTTCCAATACGGAGACATTGAAGACGTGGAAGAGCATGCTTCCAGAGGGACTCTCCAAAGAAACTCCTTCTGCATTTCGGTTGTCCTCAACATCCACCCCCCCCCGATTGTCGAAAGTCAACTTTACCAGTGACAATGCGGCCTATTGAAGAAATTCCTAGCCCTAGCTCACTGATTATACCGTCATGTTAAGCATGATATTAGCTCCTTGTACTCCAATTTTAAGAGGTAGAAAAGGGATGTAGCATATTCAAAAAATTGTGGAAGGAGTCGAGGTTCAAAATTTGTCAATTTGCATTATAATTTTTTGTGAATTTAGCATGTTTTAGAATGACAATCCAAATGGTCAACAAGAAGGTTTACACCACATAATGTTGCGGAAAAAACTAATAGTAAAAAATATGATGATCTTGAAGTTTAATGTGAAAAAAAGAAGATTTTTTGGTACCTTGCCCGACAATGTGCGATAATGTGTGAAAATGTTTGACTTGGATTTATATGCCTTTTTCCACTAAAGACAAGAGATTTTTTTGACAATGTAAAGGAAACAATATTATTAGCTAGTGTAGAAAATCTCACATTCAGTAGAGTGTCCTAGCAAAAGTTTTTGGAGTTGCACGACTTGCCTGCTCTCCCCATCTCAATTTCAAAACCCTATAACTTTTGCATGAAATGTCGGATTTAGGAAAAAATTGGACTCACATAAAACTTTTAGTAATGTCCCTCTATATTAAAAAATTTAATAAATAATGTTATAAATTGACGCAAGAGGTACTTGCCCAAACCTTCTTGAGTCCCCCAAGGGCACTCTTGGAAATTTAGGGGTTAAAGTTACACATTGAGAACCCTTGGGAATGATCATGCCCACTTGGGAATTTGATCAGGAATGCACTTGGGAAGATTGGGAACACATTAGAACGATGTGGGAACAAACTAGGAACGGATAAGTTACAAATATAGTAAAACTTGTATAGTCGAAGAAGGGTAAACAAATAGTTTGGTTAGTAACCAAACTAGTTTTCCACCTCAACCCGATATGGGTGTGAGACACCAAACTTGGTCCCATAGGAGCCGGATTTGGTACCTCATAGCATCGTATGGTGCTCATGTGCATATGCTTAATGGGAGTTACCCAAGGAAGCCGCACACCCGAAGTTAAACCTTTAAAATTTTCATGATGGCAAGGAACATGCCACATGAATACTCCTCATTGACAATTGTTCAAAATTGTACAATAAGTCAGTTCCTGGGTACACTGTTTGTGAACGATTGTCACCGTTGCTCGCAAAGATCCAGGTCTAGGGTCATGCACATGAACTCAAAATCGTATCTTCTAGAGTATTCACATCCCAAAACGCTTTCAGTCTCTAGCAAAAAATCTCGCCATGAGCCTCGCACCTAATTAAAAGATGTTGACCTTCGGTCCAGCTCCCCATCGCTCTGTACCAAACACGTTCTATAATCCCTACAAAATACGTGTCTACAGGCAAAAGTGTACAAAAACTTCCCCAAAACCTCTGGTCCTTGTCCCAACAATGAGGAAGCCAAAGGCCCAAAAAGCCAGCCTCCGAACTCCAATGGTCCTTGTGCCTCATCAATCACGAAGCCAAAGACCCCAAACCTTCAATGGTCCTTGTGACTCATTAATCATGGAGCCAACCTCCATGTGCAGGGGGAAATCCAGGAGGAGGCGAGTCTCGGAAACCAGGAGGAGGCGAGTCTCGGAAACCAGGGGGAGGCGCATCTCGGAAACCAGGGGGAGGCACGTCTCGGAAACCAGGGGGAGGCACGTCTCGGAAACCAGGGGGAGGCGCGTCTCGGAAACCAGGGGGAGGCGCGTCTTGGTAACCAGGCGGAGGAGGGTCTCGGAAACCAGGAGGAGGCGAGTCTCGGAAACCAGGAGGATGCGAGGGAGGATAAGAGTCTCGAAACGCAGGAGGATGCGAGCCACGGAACCCACTAGGATGCAAGTGTCCACCTCCACCGCGAGGTAGGCCTCTAGGATCACGTCTTCTGGGATCACTTCTGGGAAACAGAAACGGGTCGGAGGGAGAGTAAGGCTCGTGCACAGGATAAGGAGGAACAGGGTGAAACTCAGGGTGGTGGAAGCCAGTAGAGAATTGGTGAGAGTGGTCATGAAACTGCGAGATACGCCAGTTTGGAGGGCGAACCCGTGGAGGTGGAGGTGGAGGTGCAGGCGGAGGTGGAGAGAGAGGAAGAGGCGGAGGCCTAACCTCACCATCTTCCGGAGACCATCTAGACTTCTTCTTATGTCGCTCCGAAGCCCGAGGTCGACTCTGTGAAGGGATGAAGAGGTGAGCTTCAAGATCTGTGGACGTTGCAGCAGCAGCAGCAGGGCTCACACGCTTCTCACTCTTCACTCGGAATGGCTGGCTCGGAGCTTCTAACATGGGCAGAATGGTAGGTGGAGATGGATCCACTGGCAGAGGTGTTGGTCCAGCATAGGTTGTTGGTCGCACAAAGATGTAGAGGTGTGGTGCCACAATGTTGCCTTGCTCCATGTGGTCGTCGTTCAACCCGTGCACGCTTCCTGGAAGGTAGAATGACTTCTCCGCCATGGTGGTGTCGTCGTCCAACTTGCACTGGTAACCGTAATGCGATATAAGTTTCTTCAGAGGCGGAACGATCAAGACAAGCACCCGGGGGTTCATACTCAGAGCGTGGCTCACGAACACATCCATGTACGTGAATGGCGGGTTTAAACCGATCACTAGATTGTCACCGGGTCCGCACTCGTTCACGCCCACGCTTAGCCAGTCCTTGCGGTCGAATCCGAAGGTATCCTTGGGAGTGAAGATGTCGAAGTTCTTGAACTGGCAGTTGGGCTTTCCGGAGGTTGAAAGATCGTCGTGTAGCATCCGGGAGAAGGTGTTGTCTCCGCAGCTGAAATCCACGATCTGAGACAGATATGACGTTGAGAAAATTGAAGTTTCGAAATGCATTTTGGAATTCAAAGCGAGAAGGATAGAGTTCGTACTGTGTCTCCATCGCGAATGTGAGGCTCAAGAACTTCCACCACCTGCTCAACCAGAATGTGAGGTTAGGTGCTTGAGCAAACATATGCTTCATGGGAAGCAATAGAATACATGTTTCATACCTTTCTAAGCTTCTCCACTTTTGTGAAATGTCGTCCATAAGATGTGTAGCGCTTCCCATGTAACGTTGGAGCAAGAAACTGTCTCAAGTGATTCTGAAACAAATCAGGACTCAAATGAGTCGACAGATATCGGAGCATAATCGGGCATTTTAAAAACGAAATCAGAGCTCAACCAAGAAGTTTGCAGGCGGCCAAATTTACCTCCTCCACGCAGATAGCTTCAACTTGATCTTTAGCACATTTCAAACTCGCATCTTCCCAATTGCCACTTTGTTTTAACCTCTCTATAGCGGCCCTTGCACCGTTTAAAATTGAATCGAATCTTCCGCGCACCAACCAATTAAATTCCTTACGCCGATATATACTAGGAAGGACGAGCTTTGCCAACACAAATTCATCATTAATAGTAAGCTTCGACTTGTGAAAAATATCATCAACAACCCTGCAACACAACGGCAAATAGCAGTTTGTAAGTTGACATTGTTTCAATCAAGAGATGACCACAGCTGAGAAAGATGGAAAACTAGATACTTACCGCGTTGCAGCATCTTCAGACGTTATCTGCGCCACAGGTCTTGCATCGTCTACACTCCTACCTAATGGTGCAGAAGAAGAGGCTTTGGATCTAAATTCATGTCGTTCGGTACTGACTTTCGTAAGAGGTTTTCTAAATGTTGTTGTTGTTGTCGTTGGCTCAGAGCTCTTATCCTTGAACTTGATGTGATTTCGCAGTGGAGTGAATAGATGTTCATGAATTTTATGATCACTGCAAACAGAGTGAAAACCATCAAAACCATCTCAGCATATCCTAGGAAAAGCAAGAAAACCGTAAATGAACGGAAATTTTGTAAAGAAACACGTCATGATGTAAGAGAAGGAAAGAAAAAGCCCACTCACCTGCAATAAACAATATATAGCTTGCCAATTAACCAGGCGCGAACTTCGTCTCCCTCCTCTTCGGCCTCAAATTTTAGGGTTCTGGATAATGCGGCATGCAGAGATAGAATAGTAAATGAAAAGCGCTAGCTGCATAACTGATAGAAAAGCACATTCTTCAATAGTAAGTCAGGGGAGCTGTGGGTGCTGAAAGAACACCTTGGCAGGCATTTCGCATGCCAGGCTGATGGACACCGCCTGCATGTAGCAAGGTTAAGGTCCTTCTCCTTCTTCTCTTCACCTTTTCCACATTTTTTACACCTATGCAGAGGGCACGTGAAAGACTCCGTCCCAGCCCGAATGCCCTTCGCCAACGCCTCCCTTGCTTGTCTATCGCTCCCAGAGGGTATGAGCTTGCTTGCAATACACTTCGGATGGTAAAACTTACCACAAGAAGCAGCATCGCAAACAAACACATCTCTCTTTCGTCCAAGACTCGGATCAGAGTCACCCAGTTCCCCACAAACGTAGCACTGGTGCTTTTTCGTCTTGCAGTTTGTGCAAAACCAACCTTTCCTAAATGCCTGCACAACCAGGACAAACAATGATTGACACCAAATAAATGACTACCTTGTATGTGTATATTAAAAAGCAAGGGCAAAACATACGTCAATGTCTGATTCGTCTGGAAACCCAAGGCTCTTGCACTTGGAACCCTTGCCGTCTTGCGGACGAGGATGAAAGGACCGCATACACGGACCATCGCAGCAGAGCAGATACCCTCCATCATCACAGAAACAACACAACGAATCCCCTGGACCGTCGTCGTCTGCATCGTCTGTCGCTTCCTCTTCATAAAATTCCTCCTCGCTGTCATACACACGCGTGTCGTCCATTTTGGGCTTCTTCTCCCGTGGACCCTCCTCTTCATCATCTGAACTGCCGTTCAGCACCAACACGCGCTTCCCAGGTTTCCCTTTGGTAAGCGACATCAAAACCTTCCTTGCATCGGTCTCTTTCAATGCAGGATCTAAGTCGATGTACTGCTCTATCAACGCACGCCACTGGCGTAGGCGGTCGAGAAAAGCCGCTGAAAGGACATCCCTGCACAGAGCTCGCAACATATCAGTACGCTAAATGACATCACATTAATGTATACAAAAAGACAACTCAATAGTACTCTACCAATCAATCTCATAAATGGCTTCAAGGCAAACTTCATAGTGAAACAATCGTAAACAGCTTAAACCCTAACACCACACACAGATGCATCATCATCCTTCCTCAGAACATACGAGAGACTCGTAGCACAAGCACATACTTAGTTCTTGAAGGTGAGAAAGCTTTACGACACCTAACTAGCGAAGTCCATCACAGACAAGACAGATGCTAGGTGACATCACATGAACGATTAAATGCATGTGGGTATTACGGTTTAAGTTAATACATGAAATCGTCAAAACACACAATAGACTTGCAGCATAGAATAAACTTAGTCTTTGAAAACTCTACTAATCAATCTTCTGAACGGCTTCAAGAAAAAATTATCGTTAAGGGCTTAAACCCTAATACCGAACATAGCTGCATCGCCATTCTTCCTCAAAACATGCAAGACACAAGTTCAAAAATCTTCCAAATGACAGGGATCAGACCCTTCAAGAAGATGATTCCGCACTTTATCTTCGCTTACATCCGGCTCCCCCTTCAAGGACGCCAAAAACCTCGCCACACACAACACATCCTCCACCGCTTCCTTGTACTCAGACCTCGGCTCCTTAAGCTTCACCCTGCACCCAAGCCTAGTGTAAATGGCCACACCACCAAGACATCACTCAACCGCTTCACCCGCTAGATAAAAACTTACCATCGCTGCTGCACCTTCACAAGAATACGGAAAGACCTGTGCTCCAGAAACGCCAGCTTCAACGCGGTGATGGAGAGCTTCACATCTAGCTCCCCGGTCTTGCCAGATAGAGAAACCTCCGAGGTGGTGGCCTCGGAGAGGGTGATGCACTTCTCGTCCAAAACCTCCAGCGGCAGGACGAAGAGCGAGACGAGGTTGCTCTCCTCCCCAACGAAGATAGCGTACTCATCAACCTCGTCATCTGCATGGCCATCTGCATTGCCATCTGCTCTCACAAGCCCATCCTCTACTATGACAAGATGATCTGATTTCTCAGAATTCATGGAGGACTTGCCGTTGGAGCTCTGCGACTCTGGAGACTCGTCCACACCCGCTGCGCTCTTGTTGCCCGCGCTGGTGAGGTCGGGGTTCTCCACGCCGACGGAAACGCCGACGGACACGCCAACTGATAAGCCTGTTGTGGACTGCAGGCCGGACGCCGTGCTCATCTCCTGCACCATCGCCGTGAGTGTGGGAAAGCCAAGGTAGTAACCCCCCTTGCGCAGTGGCACCGGCTTCTTCTCGTCCGGAAACTCCACGAGCATGGAGTAATTCCCGTGCTTGCTCCCGGTCATCACGTACCTCGCCTCCGTCCTCGCCATGACACTCGCTCAAAACCTTCCAAACTTATCAACTCCGCATCCCGAAACATCATCTCCAAAAACTCCTCAAATCATCGCTCCATTCTCCAACACTCCCTCCACGTATCACCATCGCTCCCAAACTCACCCAAATCCTAAAATCCCAAAAACCCTAAACCCTAATTCTCATATGATCCACTTTCTTCAACATTCTTCGCCTTCTGTCTCGCATCTGCGCACACATACACACATAGCCATGCCACACGCACACTCAATTCTCGCATCTTCAGCCATTTAACCCCAGTGTCTCACATTCTCAGCCATTTCACCCCTGGTCGCTCACTTTCTCACATCTTCATCCCTAGAGCCTCACATTCTCAGCTCTTGAACCCCTAGAGCCTCGCTTTCTCAGCTCTTGAACCCTAGAGTCTCGCTTTCTCAGCTCTTGAACCCTAGAGTCTCACATTCTCAGCTCTGAAACCCTAGTGAGACGGAACGCACCCAAGAAGGAACCGGGCGTGAGGAGGGCGCCATTGCCGGGGCCATGGATTGTTTCACATCGCTGAAGCTTGAGGGAGTTCTCTTGTGTGTGTTAGTGTGTGTGTGAGAGAAGGACAGTCTTGCTTTAACTTCTTTCTTCTGCAATCTTTCCGTCGAGATTACCGTAGTGGTTTGGGCATACGGTGTAGACTACGATTACTATTTTACCCGGATGGACAAGTATGGCACGTAGTATCTTATTATGCCATGTGATGCATGAGTGATGGGCGGCTCAAAGTTGTGGGGTTGGTGGAGAAAATAAATCATAATGGGTGGCACTTGGGGTCTGTTCACACTCAGTGTTACGAGTGGTGTTAGGAAATGAATCTAGTCTAGAGGTGCACTTAAGTTCATTTTGATAATACCAAGTGCAAACAAATCCTAAGTTGTGGAGTTGGTGGAGGGAAGGAATTATGATGAATACTAAAATAATTATGCGGTTTGGTTATGTTGATACTAAATTAATGCACTATATTAACTATGGTATGTGGTTTTGGTAACACTAAATCCGAACACAAGCACTAAATGTCAACAAGGCCTAAATGTGGCTACATTTCATGTATTCTTACAATTTTTCAACTTTGGAGTATATTCGGAGTATAAAAAATGTTACATGTGTACATTTAGTATAAGGTGTCTCCACCCCTAGCTCAATTTGGTTTATATTCTTAATTCCTTCATTATATAACACACTTTCAATTTTAACTTGCTTACATTTGAAGTGAGTTGCATAATGAAGTAAGTAATAGTATATGTCAAGCCACACTTAATACCATAGTCAATTTAGTAAGTTAAAGGACATTATTCCCCTTTAAACCATACAACTTGCTTGAAATCACAATATCTTTCAAACAAAAACATCCACACTTGGATCCACTTCACACCAATGACTAGGTGTAATTGAAATCTATGAAGGTGATAGATTTTATATAGCATCATCTATCATCTATGTCTTTGGTGCATTCCATATTTGATTGGTTGCTTGTATGAAGTGGGCCTTATATCTTTGTAAAAAGTTATATCTGATTTTTAATTTGAAAAATTACTTACTTTGGTTTACTTATGAACTGCTAGCATAAATCCTAATGGACCCTATTTGTTAATAGAAATATTCATTCTTGTACTCATATCATCCACCAAACATTTGCCACCATTTTAATGATGTGTTTTTATTTATAATCATATAGAAAGTAACCAGATCAAAAACTAGAAAGTTGGACAAAATTGCGTTTATAGAAAACCATTGTAGGTCCTATATGGAAGAACTATTTTATATTTTACTAGGATCGGATTATAATATGCGCATAATAATCTCGAAGGACATTTCCTTCAATTACAATTTTTATTTAAAATCTAAAGGCAATATGAGAGAAGCCACTTAGAAATGAAAGAAGAAAAACATGGGCCTAGTAGAATCACAATAAACTTTGAACTTCATTTAATTGCCTCATGTTTCTTGTATTCAATAATATTGTCTTATATTCAATAATTTTATTATGTCTTGCTACTATAAAAAGGACCAAATTTATCTACGTCAAGAATTATATAAATGGCTATCACAAAAAAATAGTCCATTGCAATAATCTATTCAGTCATAAATAAATCAAACTTGGTGATAACGGGAAACTTCAGGTAGATTTTGTCAATGTTAAGGCATGTAATCCATATTCATTATATATTCCTATTATGTAGCTTTAAATAATTAAAAATACTGGGAGGCTTTACTTATGGTTTAAAAAACTCTATCGTGAACCTTGGCACCCTCAACAAGAAAATTTTAGTAAGAGTCATGTATTCTAAGAGTTTCTTGTCATTGTCGTCTTCTTCTTCTCCTTCTTCTTCTTCTTCATACCATTGTAATATTCACTAGTTATATAAAATCCAATGACTAAGCCAATATTATACTATACAATTAGATTATCCTACGATGAAGTCTTCAAAATTGGTATCTGAAACTTTGGATTATCTAATAAAAATAATCATTGCCATTGATATAAACTTAGACATAAGGGGCACATTAAAATCACTACATATAGAGTTGTTTGTGATTCAATCAATAAGACACATATTATTATAATATTTTATTGGATTTTGCTTGATTCCAATGTACAGTACCCTGTAACAAGTGTTGCAACACACTCTGTTTTTTCACTTAAAACATATCCCATGGCCTGATTTAGAATGATGGTGTTGGCATGATAATCATCACATCTCCATGAGATTTTTTGCATCATGGAAGGTGTTCCAGTTACCTTTATACCCCATGAATTTTCTAAATATAAAGAGGCATCCATTGCCATGTGTCTACCAAAATTGCCATCATGCTTAAAAATCTTGGAAAAGGGTACCCTTCTTAATGTGATCACTTCTTCTCTGGGATATCAGATTTTGAGTATGTTTGAGCTTGGGAGGGTCCAAAAATACACATACATGTTTGCAAGTCATCTTGATGGTACACATTTCTTAGAAAAATTGTGTGCAACAAGTCCTGTTTGTCAAACATATCGTTTCTGTGTTGTTGTTTGGACCTTTTTGATCAAATTTTTTGTGGATGTAAGTGTTATTTGAGGATTGTGCACCATGACAAGGAGTTATGTATCAAATGATATACAACACATGATAGTTGGTATGCAGAAAGCTGGCATGTCAGTGAGTGAAATTGGAAACATTGTAGGAAGGCCAAAATCGACTATTTCAAGGATTCTCAAGCGATTTAGAATTAGTGGCTCTGTATTGCCAGCAAGTAGGTCCGGTAGGCCGCGAAAGATGAGTGATCGATATAGGAGAAAGCTCCATAGAGATCTTAGTAGTAATCGTCGTGCTCCTCTTGCAGAATTGTGCAGCAATGTGACATCTTCCGTGGGCATGTCAACTTTATGTAAAGTGCTTCATGAGCTTGGTGTTAACAGTTGCATTGCAATGAAGAAACCATTCTTGAGTGACATACACAAGGCAAAGAGGTTGGCTTCTGCAAAGGAGCACTTGCATTGGACGATTGACGATTGGAGTAATGTGATTTGGACCGATGAGTCATCCTTTGAAGTTGGAAAACCATCACGCCAAATTCGTGTCTGGCGAAAAGCACATGAACGCTACAACTACAATTGCTTAGCACCTACATTCAAATCCGGAAGGACTTCAATTATGGTATGGGGTGCTATCACTGGCTCTTCTAAGTCTTATTTGGTGTTAATTCCTCCTAATAGACACACTGCCAAAGACTTTGTAGAGGTAGTATCTCAAGGAGCATTAGAGCATTATTATTAGCACCATGACCACTATGAGCACCTCATTTTAATGGAGGATGGTGCTCCAGTACATGGTAGTAATATACAAAAAGATTGGAGAGAACAACTTGGATTGAAAAAGCTTGAATGGCCACCAAATTCTCCTGACCTTAATCCTATAGAGAATGTCTGGAAGCAAGTTAAAGATCAAGTGCAACAGAGAAATAGACCACGAAACAAAGACGAAATGTGGACATCAGTCAATCTGGCTTGGGAGGATATACCTCAAGAAAGCATCAAGAAGTTGATTTCAACAATGCCAACCCGGATGAAAGCTGTAATAGCAGCTCAAGGTAGTAGCACTCGATGGTAGTAGGTGTTCCATTTTACTGTAGAATATTTGTTAGTGAGTAAGACATATTGTAAACTTCATATCATATTAGGCTTCTATACTACTATAGCTTTGTAATGATACCTTATTTGACTTTATTTGATCAAATTTTGATTTAATATATGAGTTTGATTTCCTTAGCCTAGAATATGAATGAATGGAAACTATGAAAATACTTTAGAGCCACATAGAGGAGAATTTTACCTACATAGTGTGCATCTTTGTAATACCAAGAATGTGAACAATGATATATCCTATAAATTGGTGCAATCAAATTAAAAAAAATCATCATATGTATTTCTCACTTAATTTTTTTTGAAATTAAGTGAATAAGATAAAATAATTCACCAAAAATAGAGATTTCATTTTTTGACATTGAAATTTTATGAACACGTGAAGGGTCCGTAACACAAAAGATTTAATAGGATAAATTTGATAAAATCCTCCCATATTGAAAATGAATGAGAGAATTTCAAGAGTTCACAAAATGGTTGCAAGACATGTTGGAGGGTACTGTACATCAACACCCTCAATTATAAATGCAATTGCAATTCACTTTCTAAAATTTGGGAAGATGTTGGATTCATAGAATTAAAAACTCTCTATATTTTGTGGAAAATATCCCTATATCACTTACTGACCTCTCAAAAAGATGTGTTTATAAAACATAAAATTTTGCTCTTCGTATGTTTTTTGTATACAACTTGTTGCGTGTTTTTTCTATTACTCCCATAAGTCTTTAGAGTGCATGTCAGTCTCATTTGCATTAAAATTACATAACTAGAAGGCCTAAATTGATAAAAGACCCACAATCAGCTTTCTACATTTCCACAAACAAGAACCACCGCGCCCAGTGGATCTAAGGAGCAGCTATATGCTTCTCTCCATCCCCACTCCCCAGTTGGCTGCAAACAGAACCCAATTAACCCCTAAAGGACCAAATCTCCTTCGGAGGGATTTCTGATTTTGGGCAGGTTCCTAAAATTCGAAAAAAAAATCCTTTATCTCTGAAATTTTTATTCTAGATTGCCTCTGATAAGAGCTTTGTAGACATATTTTTATTTGATTTTTTGGATTTGTGGTTTGAAAGTTAGTACCACTTAAAGCCAAAAGTGGGGACTCCGGGCACCTCCAAAATTTTTGACAAAACTTTCTATTGACATTGAGATTTTTCACACATATAAAGAATATTTCCTTCTTTGGAAATTTTCAAAACAAATTCTTGTCTTTAGTGTAAAAAGGCATTTTATTCCAAGTCAAACATTTCCACACATTGTTGGGCAACAGGGGAAAAAAAAATCATCTTTTCTACATAAAACCTAGAGATCTTCATATTTTTCATTTTATTTTATCAACAACAATATGTGGTGAAAACCTTCTCATTGACCGTTTGGATTATC
Organism: Bryoerythrophyllum caledonicum; assembly: GCA_963971425.1. Classification (NCBI taxonomy): domain Eukaryota; kingdom Viridiplantae; phylum Streptophyta; class Bryopsida; order Pottiales; family Pottiaceae; genus Bryoerythrophyllum; species Bryoerythrophyllum caledonicum. The sequence continues at coordinate 7,903,347 of OZ020518.1, read as the reverse complement.
ATTTGAATACATATGTAGTTCACAAAAAAATAAAACGTGAAATGGCAATTTTTGAACCTCCACTTCTCGCACACTTGTTTAGAATATGCTACACCCCTTTTTTACCTCTAAAAATTGGTGTGTTGGGAAATAACATCATGCTTAAGACAATGGTAAAAGATTTAGACCTTGTACAATGCAAATATTTGATACAAAGTGAAGTCAAAGTCTGCTGATCTACTGAATGGAGGGAAGAAAATGAACCATTGTTTTGACTTTAAACACTAAAATCTATCAATCCGTGCAATGGATTGCAACCAAAATTCAGTGGCATGTTTATATAGAAGTCTTTTTTAAGATCTTACGGTTGAAAATCCGAAATTCACTTCAAGATGTGATTTTCATGTCTCTTTTTGGTAGTTGCAATTTTGGACTGGTTTTAGAGCGAAAGTGGTCGTGGTCCTTTAGGGGTTAAGAGGCTTCTGCTACCTATATCCACTTACTCTCATGGAAAACACATTATATCTCAAATTTGCAGAGAACAATGTCCAGAGGGAAGTCTAAACAATACAATTCAGGTCCCGTTTCATTCTTTGGAGTTGATAGAATATGAAAGTTTTTAAATCTACCATAGTCTTATACACTACTATATAATCTCAAAATGGGATACTAAGGAATAGGCTACCAAAAAGATAGAGGTAGATAGCATTACGGAATAGTTGGGTCATAAGTTGCATGATCTGAGCCCTGCGTTTTTGCAGAATGGCATAAACTCCAACAGCAGAAACCAACACTTCAACGCCCAACACGATGCCAGTAATAGCCCCAGGTCCATGCAGAAAATTGTGCTCTTGAATTCACACACCAACAACATCCACGTCAACTTTCACACCGAAAATTACAAATCACACCGTGCAAGAAGGCTTACCATGAGACCGGACGCTTCAACCCAACTTAGTATGTACTGTAAGGTTGGAGTGTGTGTTGGAGTCTGTGCCGTGCACAAATAACAATAGGAGAGACAAGCTCAAAAGAAATAGTAGTTCAGGGAAACCGATAGAAAAATTAGGTCTTTTATTTTGCTAAAAACCACCATCCGCAAAGGAAAGGAAAAAGAGCTGTTGGAAATAATTGTTGCATGCATGATCGGTTCTGCATGCAACAATTCTTAGAGAAAAATGGGAGACATCACCTGGCCTAAAAAAATGAACCAGGGATCCCTGCAGCTATTGGCTGCATATTTCTACAGCTGATGATTAACCTGCTATATTTACAAGTCATCCAAGGCACGATGTACACCAATTCTAGAGAAACTATGCACATCAATCCGAGAAATATTCTCGTGGAGGACTGGTGTGATTCGCTAGTGCAGACGGGGACTGGTTCTGTGTCCTCCACTCGGGGCTCCGAGTGGACATCACGGAGACATCCGATGTGATGTATTGGGATCCTCCTCCAAGCGGCAGCAGCCCGGGCAAAGAGATCTGTGGCTGGCATGCGAAGGAGTTGTGTAGACTAAACTGCGCCTGACACTCGGACGAGTCGGGCCGTGGCGGCGGCTGCAGCATGCCGGACATGAAGTCGTCGCGGATGGCCCCTGTCAGGGAGTCGATTGCGTTGAGGGAGGCCGACATGGGGAAATTGAGCGCGTTGAGGGAGGCGTCGACGTTCCAATGCAGGTGCTGGAGGTTGCTGATGGAGGAATTCGACGACATGTAGAAGTTGGTAGACGGTGAGTCGGGGATCGTCGCCGGGGTGCTCGAGGTCCTCGGCATGGATAGGCACGGCGTCGTAAAGGATATGAGCGGGGGGAGTTGCGGTTGCAAGCTGAAGCCAACGTCACCCGGCTGGCTCGGTGGTAGCGTACTCAGGCGCGCCCAGTGCGCCGCCACGCCAGTCGTGCTGTTAAGAGTCTGAAGCCATCCTGCTAGAAAACCCACAACTCAACATCACCGTCGTCAGCTCAATCCGCCTCCCACATGCAATCAGTAAACTCGCAACCCATGCACAAGACTTCTCCAGGTTGTCACTTACGAGGTCCAGGAACGTGGGATTTGCTGCTGCGCCATCAAGCTCACCAGCTGGTGCGCATTCTGATACTGCTCATTCTCACGCTCCTGGCGGTGCCGGTTCATATGCCCCCCTAGCGCCTGCGCCCTATTGAATCGCATCTTGCAGAACCTGCATTCGTAGGTAGTAATCGTCTTGGGCAAGTCGCCGACCTCATCCTTGGTGTTGTGTGTTTTGCGCCGCTTCCTCTCCGACCTCAAAGTTTCTGCAAACCCAAATCCAACACAATGAAAAAAGCAGCATGCATAGAGAACACGGCATGCATGCAAGAACGCAGTACCTGGCTTGGCCTGATGCTCATCTTCGGTGGGCGAAGCAGGATGAGGCTGGAGCTGGACCCGTTCGAAGGGGGCCTCGCTGGGCATGACGACCACGACAGAAGATTCCTGGGCCATTCTCATCATTCAAACACGTTAAGCAGACGAACCGTGACCACCCCGACGAAGACGACCACCACGACCACCGCCAACTCACACAGAGGACGGACTGTCAGAGGCACCAGGAGACTATGGAAATAGAAAGTTGCGGGTCGATGCCCGCCCCGGTGATGCGCTCGAAGCCATGCAGGTGAGAATAATGGTAGTGTCTTCCTCTCGGAAAGTTCTGTATCTTTTTCGGAGTCACATGATTTTACTCTGACTTCAGGTGGACACGACCGTGTTGGGCCTGGACGCGAAACGAGCCAAAGAAATGCCTTACATTGCTAGTATGGGAATCTACGTGGTCAGCAAGGAGGCGATGACCTCTCTGCTTCGCAACGAGTTCCCTGAGGCCAACGATTTCGGAAGCGAAGTCATTCCTGGTGCCACGAAGTTGGGCATGAATGTATGTAAGCCCCTGCTCTTGACTCGTAGATATGTGTGCTGAAATTCCTCAGGTTTCGGTCGCTTCTCTAGGAAAGGCCTCTCATTTCCAGAGTGAATCCTGAGCTTCAGACAGTGCATTCAGCGTTTTTCTTAAGCAATTGGTGTCATTACGGAACAGGTTCAAGCCTACTTGTACGGCGGTTACTGGGAAGACATTGGAACGGTTGAAGCGTTCTACAACGCAAACTTGGGAATCACGAAGAAGCCTGTTCCAGACTTCAGGTGAGCAATCTGTGCACGGTTGTGCAATATTGTGTGTGATTTAGGTTGAGTTGGTTGGACTTGGTGTTTATGCGATTTCTTGCAATTGATTTCAAATTTGTAGCGAAGTCTGTGATGCATTGAGGGAAGCTTCAAGCTACTGTGATTTAGGTTGAATTTTGTTTGGATTTGGTGTACTTTTTCTTGTTAGGGTTTGGTGTTCTTGCATTTTGTTTCCAGATTTCCAAATTTCTAATCCTAGGGAAGCTGTTACTGATGGAGCGTAATATGGTGCAGATACACTCCGGGCAGAATGTCTGCAGACGAAATGGTGATAAGAGCAGCTCGTCGAAATAGGATGCGTGCAAATTACAAGAGGCGGAGAACATCCACCGGAAGATTTTGCACATCCTACAAATGTTGCAGGTATTTGTTTGAATCCACCACCTGTCGTGCTATCTTTTGATCTTGTTTCTTGCTGAGTTCTCTGAGGTATTTTAGACCCTGAAAGTTTGCCAATTTCTACCCTGGTGAGCTTACCAAAGTTTTGTTGTAACAGGGGCCTGTATTGGGCTCATGCTCTAGAAGAAACACGGGCTAGGAAGGAGGTTGAGGGAGGGAAATTGAAACAGGTGCATATGTTACCATATAATCTTAGTAATCATTGTTAAAGTGATCGTATGAATTCAGGAGGAAATGAGTTCGCTTTTTCTTTAACAATCCAATCTTCTGGGGTAGATCAAAATCGTGACGACAACTGAGGAGGAACCGAAGGTTACCTTGACAGTTCCTTAGCAACTGCTGTCCACCTGAAAAGTGTTGTCACTAAGCAAACGCACATGAGTGCGGTGGGGGTGGCTTTCGACCCCCATCTGGGCCTGGACCTTGACCCCTTCAGTCTGTCGGGTTGAACCCATCTGGTCAATCATCTACGGAGCACACTCTGCGATTTCTATGAAGACAAAGGATGTGTTTATTGAAGGCACAGCCACGGATTTGACCAAGGCGAAGATTGTGCTCAACTCCATGGTATGCTACTTCTTCCTATCCCTTCACTCATTGATGCTTTCTTCGTTCTAAATGCCAAGGAACAGGTCCTAATTAGACGGTGCTTTGTGGTGGGATAGGTCACAATGTTCTCGCAAAACAGCAGCCCTCGGTTGCAGTAGAACCTTGGAGATGGTGACAGCTGATGGAAAGTCCACACTTTATCCAGATCTTAGCCTTCGCACCTTCGAGGTAGACATGGCCTAGATGTCAATCGGACGACTGGAACTTCATTATCAACAGAGGTTAGTAATTGAGATGACGTTTGTGGTAAAGCTGGATGAACTTTCACATCACGGAATGTGTGTTCTAATCTTTTGTGATAGGTTGCGAAATTGCTTAAAAAGATGTAGCTGCACACAGAGATTCAAGTCTGAGTCAAGAATTCGAGTATCTGCACCGCCAACAAGAAGCGATGTTCCTCACGCTTGTGATACCGTCGAGGTCAGTACACTGATAGGGAGGGTGCGTTTATAGCGACGGAAAGTAATTAGTGAAGGTGATTCTAAATTTCCCTACCGGGCTGTAAATATCACAGCCCTCACTAGTTTTGAGACTTTGCAAACTAGAGCGTGCTTTGGGAATAAGTTTCACATGCACTGTAAGCAATACTATTATAGTAATTTCTTCTAGATCACAGAGTAATGGAGTTCATTTGGAAATAGATAACTTTGTTTGGGTGCTTTCTCTTGCAGGACGTTTTGATAGCATAAGGCTACAATAACATCGCAAGATTGTGCGGCAGTCACACACTCAAGGCAAACAACAGCCGTTGAACCACTTCACTGACCTGATCAGAGCAGCGGTACGAGCCTCTTCCTCATGTTGGGCTCGAAATCTACTTTTGCAAGCAGGGCTGTAATCTGAAGCATGGCATGGTAGAAATGCTATAATGAAAAAATATAACTGGCTATGCTTATGAGTGCATGACGCAACTGTGAAATGGTTCGGAAACAATAACTTCTTTTCGATTGAGACTTCGGCAAGTCCCGTTGTGCCCTGATCCACAGCTCTGCATCAAGAAGTGTATTCAGAGTGAAAGCATCAACATATGCTCTTCAATAACTCTACCTGATTCAGGAGATTTATGTCTACTTTGGTGAATCCCGAAATCCCACAAATCTGCAAACCCCCTTCCAAAGACGACCACCACAACCCCTAACCTCCAGGTCATCCCCAGCTCACGAAAGTACACATGATGAGCAACACGGTCACTTCACCTGGCAGTAGGCGAGGTGTGAGGCGAAGGGTCTCGTGAGACGTCTAGATTTTGGTGGCGGCTGCGTCTGCTTCGCGAGGGGTTATGTGGCGGCTGGGTTTGCACCGCGAAGTGCGGGAGACGACGAAGGGCGGCGGGTATCGGCTTAGGTATCGGGAAAGCAAGAATTTCAGATCGGAGCTGCCCCGGCGAGGGATGCGGCCCGCACAGCAAAGAGCGCAACGGCTATGGCAGAGAATAATAGATATCCAGATGGATAATGCACAGGAAACGAAATACCATCCAAACCCAAACCAAAAAGTCGATGATATTCCGACGTATCTGCTGAATACAAAATTTGGTTCGCCTTTTTGCAAAGACTTCCACTCTTCGCCGAGTGCTCGAAGCTACGTGAAGAACTATTCTACGAAGAAATTGACTAACAAATGATATATGTTGACTCTGACCCATGTGCGGCATTGCATGATATATCTTTATCATTTCAGAAAGGACACTACCGTCTCCAAGCTGAATTAGCAAGTCTGCCATTCACGACTGCCGTGTTGAAAATGGACACGTTCACTTTTCAAACGTCGCGTTTGATGGCTGTTGAGTCCTGTGTGCATCCATGCCAATATTGGCCTCCAGGATGTACGCCCTCCACTCCCAGACCGGGTATAAGTCAAAGCAGTAAAACCTTAGTGTCACGCGAGTATCACCGAGCTATCAAGGCTTCCCTCTACTGTTGTCCAACAACCAGTTGCACCCTGAGTATCGCAGCAGACACGGTTGTCCTCATGACTCGGCGAGCAGCTGTGATTAACTTTTCTAGTTTGCAAGATATCATGTGTTGGAGTTCCATCACTAAATTAATACAATCTTGCAAACCCAAGCTCCGGCACGACCAGTATGTAACCAGTACTCGGGTACAGAACAGCCAGCAAATCTGTGTCGATACTCGTGATTTTCTGTCTAGGCGCACTCATCTCAGTGTTTTCTCTTTGATGAGGAGGTTGTGACTGACGTAGTTAGTTGTGTAGATTAAACCTAGTTGTTGGTTCTGGAATTGATGTTGGGGTTGACATGACTGGTGTTTTGAGCACTAGGGTGATGAATTGGCATGATGGGTGTGTTGTCTAGCTAGCGTTTGATCTTGTGAAAGGTGTTGTGGAGCTACTTCGAGATGATGTCAAGGGTTGGACTGTTGTAGCTGCTACACATATAGTGGGCAGGTTTAGGGCAAATGGATGGAGTGGCGGAGCAGCGGGTGGGACGGCTTGTACTGTTTTTGATCTTGTGCTTGAGTTGTACTTTAGTTGGCGCCGCCGTCAATCCCACCGACCGTAAGTACCAGTCCTTATGGTCATGAAGCTTTGATTCCATGGCGGGGGTTTACATGCTCTGTTTTAGGAGTCCACTCAGTTCTATGGCTTTTTTCTGCAGATTCTAGCCTGGTCCGAGGTTAGAGTGTTGTACCAGTAAGCTGGAGATGGCCTTTTTAAAATTATCAAGATGTTGCAACAGGAGTAGGGAGTTAGCAAGGTTTTTTCTAAGACTGGAACATGTATTTAGAATTTGGAGTGTTGTGTGTTGGTTCTGCAGTAGGTGCACTTAATGCTCTGAGCAGCGCTTGGGGTGCTAGCACTCTGAAATGGACATCCGGCGACCCTTGTACGGATAAATGGCGGGGCGTGGTCTGCGATAGTGGCACCAACACACAAGTAGTCAGCTTGTAAGTTCAGATCAACTGATACAGCATGCATTAGAATTGGGCAGCATGACAGTGTTGTGCACAACCAGGGCATTGAAGCTGAGGATTATGGCATCTGGTGGTTTGCAGGTCCCTGACCGGTTCTTCTATCGTTGGGACAATACCGGCGGAAATAGGATCCTTTTCGGGTTTGCAGAGTTTGTGAGTGTATCTCCTGGTGATTTTTTCAGGTTCATTACTGAAAATTTGAAGGGCATTCGAATTATAGGTCTTTGTGAATATTAACAATGCTATTTGTTGTGCGCTTTTAGGGACCTGTCATTCAACGCTCAGTTGCACGGGTCTATACCTTCTGAGATTGGGAATCTGGCAACGCTTATTGAGTTGTAAGTTTGTTTTGGAGTTTGAATCTATAGCCTAAATCATGAAGATTCATTGCTTCGGATACTTTTGTCATTTCTGTTCTGGAATTGTTCCGAACTCCCTTATCATGTTCACTTTTCTAACGTTATCTTTATACTTTGGGTGAGGCTTGACTGTGTGCCTTCGTGTTTATTCATTCAGGAGCATTCAATCATGTGATTTGACCGGCCCCATTCCTCCAACGCTGGGCGACTTAAAGAATCTTGTATTTCTGTAAGCTTCCTCTCCATTATTCATTTTGGTGTAATATTTTGACTTATACTACTGATTGGTAATGATATACATTATCTTACGGATATTTTTGGGTGTGCAGAGCCTTGAACAACAATTACTTGACGGGTGAACTTCCGTATACCCTCGGTAGGCTTCAAAAGGTTTACTGGCTGGATGTGGCCACCAACAACTTGACAGGGCTGTTGCCTGTGTCGAACATGAATGCAGAAGGCGTTGGGTTGGATACAATGGAAGCCTGTGAGCATTTGTGAGTCTCCTGTTTCTTCATTCTTCATTTGATTTAGGAAATCTTTGAGGAGGTCCTAATGTATATTCTTGTGCAGTCATCTCAACAACAACTCTTTCTCAGGCAACATCCCACCCGAACTGGGTCTGGCACCAGGCAGACTTCCTGCAAAACTAACCAAGCTGAAACACTTGTAAGTGAGCGTAAAAAACGGCACTTCAACAACCATTTTTCCTGGCTTCATAAGCGTAATTGGTTTTTAACGGAGCCTTTCTGACACGAAACATGTAACTTTTTCCAGGTTGTTTGAAAGCAATCAGCTTATTGGGACTATTCCAGACTCTTTAGGGAATCTAACGTCACTAGAAATCCTGTAAGTCACCCCGCCTGGATAGTTACAGCAGTCTTTTATCTTTTTCCTAATTGATTTTCTATCTACTAACCCTCCGGTTGGCAAACAGGAGCCTGTCCAACAATCAGTTGTCTGGCCCAATTCCAGCAAGTCTCACAAGGTTGGCCACGGGCTTCAAGCTCACACAATTGTAAGTAATTGTGTGCAGGGAAAAGTCTTGTTATTTCCTTGAACCTACGTTCTGTTGGTAAAAGTCTAGATTTTCATGAGTACTAACTTTTGGTTTCTTTGTGTGAATACTAGGCTTCTAGGGCATAACCAGTTCACTGGGGCCATTCCTGACTTGGCGCCACCAGTTCCTGGAGGGCAACTTAGTTTACTTACAGTTGTGTAAGAGACTTTCTGCAAAACCTGGTTTTCTTTTTAACGCTTTCTACATCTGTCCATTGTAACATTTTGAGTTGGCTTATACAGGGATCTCAGCTACAATTCTTTTACCCCGCAGCCGTTTCCTACATGGGCCCAGAATGCAACAAATATGACAACTCTGTAAGTCGACCACGGTTTATAACCAAATGCGTCCATGTAAACTGTAATCAACTGTCTAATCACCGGTTTTGCAGGAACGTGCAGAAGACCAACTTAGTAGGACCCGTGCCCGAGGAGATATTATCCCATGGATCACTCCAAACGTTGTAAGTGACCCTTGTCCGAAGTTTGAGGTGAATAATCCACTTGTTACTGCAGTCTCTTACTAATTGCATCATTTCCCAGATGGGCTAGCAACAACTCCCTTAACGGATCTTTGTTCATACCAGCATCAATGGGACCGGCGCTGACGGTGGTGTCACTTCAATATAATCGGCTCGACAGCATTACACGAAGACCTTCGCCCGCAAATTGGAGTAAAGTCGAATTCATGTACGTGAACCTATCCTCTATTTATTATCATCGTTACTGCTATCAATTGACCGTCACACGGCGAATAGGAAATTCTATGCATAGAAGTCACGAACGTAAATCTTGCAGCCACGAAAAAGTCACACTATCTCAAGTGGCCAAAATAACCAATATGGCGTTTAATTGTTATCATTCCACGGTTCATCATAAGTTAGAGTTTTACATGTTCTCCGATTCATGACAGTTAATTAGATAACTCAGATCAGACGACACATTGTTATTATTTTGTGTGAACTGTGGGCAGACAGACTTCGGCGAAGTCTCACAAGTCAAGAATTTCGGACATGAACTTCGTTCGTCCCGGGATTCTCGACCGATGCTGCTGGTTCATGATAAGTTGCAGTTTCGCTGATCCATCCTGTCAATCCACACAGGTTGTCCGACAACCCGGTGTGCAGCATCACCGACCCCTTCCGCCCCTCCGCGCTCTGCGGCAACGAGTTCAGCGGTTCGTCCTGGACCCTCCCTGCGGACGTCTGTAAGGAGGTCTCGTGCTCTGCCGGGCTCAACCTCAACCCTCAGACCGCCACCTGCGCGTGCGCGGACTCCTTCAAGGTGCAGCTGCAGCTTCGGCGCCCCACCTTCCGCACCTTCTCCAACGAGCTCATGGAGAACCTGCGGCGGATGTTGTATGGTGAGCTCAACCTGCGGAGCCAGCAGGTGGTGATAGAGATGGGGATGTTTTCTTATGACGGGCGCGCGCATATCAGAGTTAGCTTCTTCGGAAAGGATGGCGCAGCCTATCCTGATGCGGAGACCGTGGCCAATGTCACGCATAGTTTGAATACTCAGAAGTTGGAGCTGCCGGGGTTTAAGCCATATAATCTTGACTTGGTTGACGAGTCCGCTATCAGTCGTGGTAAGCCTTCTTTGCAGAGTGTGATTTGAGTTTTTCAGTCGATTCATGTGGAAGTTGACGTGGATGTTGTTGGCGTGTGAATTCAAGCGCACAAACGCGCGCTTGGGCCTGGGGCTATTGCTGGGATCGTGTTGGGCGTTCTAGTATTGGTTTCTGCTGTTGGAGTTTATGCCATTCTGCAGAAACTCAGGGCTCAGAAAATGGAACATATGACTCAACCATTCGGTAATGCTATCTACCTCTATATTTTGGTAATGTTTGGTAGTGTATTTATTAAAAATATCCCATTTTGCTATTATACAGTAGTGTATGATGGCTATGGTAGATATAAAAATTCATAGAATCTTTCAACTCCAAAGAATGAAATGGGCCCTGAATCTTACTTTTTAGACTTTCCTGGGGACGTTGTTTTGTGCAAATTTGAGATATAATGTGTTATCCTTGAGAGTAAGTGGATATAAGTAGCTGAAGGCTCTTGATTGGGTTCTGTTCGCAGCGAACTGGGGAGTGGGAGATGGAGAGAAGGATGTGGCTGCTCCTCATATGCACGGGGCACGGTGGTTCTCGTTTGCGGAAATAAGGAAAGCCACCAATCATTTCTCTGCAGATAACGAGATTGGTGAGGGAGGATACGGCAAGGTAACACTTCCGCAAAAACTATTGCTAACATATCCTAATGAGAATCAGTACAGAAAATAGTCTAACATGACGTCAATGTTGCCCATAATCGTTGAGTAGGAAGGACAAAGTTATGTCCCGTAATCAAGGCCTGCCTTGAAGTCTGTAGGGTGCGCCTATCTCCCCGGGTAGTTGTAAGCTTATCTTACGTTTGATTTGTTTAAAAAGTTGGTCAAAAGTAGTAAGGTAACTTGCATTTTTTCAACTACTCGGGATATTGGCGCCTGGTGGTCACAACACCCATTTTAAATAGTGACCCGTGATTGATCATTCACTTGAATAAGTTTGACAAGATTCAATTACCATTGACGTTATGTTCGGTAGTGTGAAAGCAGCCCTTCCTGTCTTGTTATTTCCATGGCTTGACAATATAACCCTTCTGTTTGGCTTGATTTACAGTGTGTTTCAGGTTTGGATATTTCTGATCATCTGGTCTGTTTGGATATGATCAGGTGTATTCTGGAGTTTTAGCATCCGGGGAGCAGGTCGCTGTGAAGCGGGCAGCCAAAAATTCAATGCAAGGAGCAGAGGAGTTCAAGAATGAGATTGAGCTGCTCTCGCGCGTCCACCACAAGAACTTGGTGGGGCTCGTTGGCTACTGCTACGACAAGGGAGAGCAGATGCTGGTGTACGAGTTCATAAATAACGGCACAATCTGCGAATGGCTAGGCGGTAAGTCATATATGTCCTGGCCTTCACGCATGTCATCTTCACTCGTCCTCATCTCATAACGTGTGCTGCTCATATCAGGAAAGAAGGCTTATCCCTTAGACTGGAGCAAACGCTTGTCCATCGCTATCGGGTCCGCCCGGGGCCTGGCCTACCTACATGAGATGGCCAACCCGCCCATTGTTCACCGCGACATCAAGTCGAGCAACATCTTGCTTGATGACAAGCACATTGCAAAAGTGGCTGATTTTGGACTCTCAAAACTAGCCCCCAGTGGAACCGACATCGAGCTGACCGAAGTGAAAGGCACACTTGTACGTTCCCAAACCTCAAAAAACAATCTTGTAGATAAACTTGTAGAATCATCTAACAACTTGTCCTGGCAGGGATATCTGGATCCGGAGTACTACATGACACAGAAGTTGTCGGAGAAGAGCGACGTGTACAGCTTCGGAGTGGTGCTTCTTGAGCTTTTGACGTCGAAGGCGCCGATATCGCACGGGCGGTACATAGTCCGGGAGATGAAGGAGGCCTTCAGCGAAGAGGGCATGGAGGGGCTGGAGCCCATTTTGGACCCTGCCGTGCAGGAGACCTCCCAACAGGACCTCCAGAAGTTCTTGGACCTGGCCTTTATCTGCACCGAGAACAAGGGTGATGACCGCCCGACAATGAATGAAGTTGTCAAGGAGCTGGAGGCGTTGGCGCAGCACAACAAGTCCAAGGCCAAGGTGAGCGCACTGGCCACGGACGAAACGTGGTTGCAAGATGTATACGGCGATGACGGTAGCACATACCCCTCGCAAGATCACTCCCGAGGGGTCAGGGCGTCCTTCCAGTATAGCGGAGGCTACACGCCGCAGATCCCTCTACCGAAGTGAGGCTCCTTCCAATCTTGTGAACTATCTGAGATCTTCAGCATCCTTAGCTTAGTGTGCCAGCGATTCCTGGACTTTGCTGATGAACCCCAAACTTTGCTGACGATCCCTGGACTATTCTTGCACCTCTCTGATGATTTCTAGACTTGGTTGACGATTCCCGGGCTTTGCCGATGAGTTAGTGATTTTATTGGGTTTGGATGCGTTGGATGACTAGGTCAAAATGTCATGTCATGTGCATTGAGAAGGCTTTGGAGTTTTGCATTTAGGAGTGTGGGTAGCTGATGGTAGGACTTTTACCAAGTGGGGCCTCAAAGTCATGTAATTTTTATTGGTAACGAAACCAGTGCTAATACCAAACTTGAACAGCTCTGACTGTTCTGCTGTTGTAATTTAGAAAATGAAATACGGAATATCTAGTATAGCCATCGTGCATCTTGTGAAATGATGTGTACCAGAATGTATCAAATTATCATGTGATGTTCAATCTGGAAGAGGGAATGGACAGTTGCTCGTCTTACACAACATGCTTCGTGGATGGAAAATGGACTTGACACAATCCCATCGTCGAATATATTGTTCTTTCAGTGCTAACATCTAACTTTCGATAAAATTTATTCAATACATTTTGCAACAGCATCACTGAAAAACTCCAGATTTTGTCACTTTGCGACCATGTAACGTAAAAAAATGAACGTCTGAGTATCAAGTGAAGACGGATACATTCTTTTTCCTAATTTATGAAACCCTAATTGGAGGCATGCCCAAAACCATAACTTCATCAAATTTTACAAGCAGTTCTTGACACACCCAAGAGAACGATTCATAAATACATAAGTACTACATGGATGCGACAACAACAATTTCTGAAAAGATCGAAAAAATTTCTGAAAGGGTTTAATGTTTCGCATAGGAGTGCTCACAACATTATACAAAGCAAACTATCTAATTTGTCCATCAAATGCACATTAAATGCACAAGCCATAATTCCTCTAGCCGCAAGTGGATTGTGCGCTACACCCACTGCACAAACTCTGGCTGGGAGCTATTTCATAGCTATTTCAGCTTCCGACTTTTGCTATGATCAAATGCAAACTGATCAGTTCAATAAAGTCTAATCTAGACAATGACAGGGAACTCACTATTTTGAGGTCTCCGTGCTCGGTTCTGGGGCTGCAACGGGAGCAGCAACAGCAGCAGCAGCCTCTACAACTGCAGGCGTGTCCTGACTCAGACCTAAGAGCACCAGAGATGACCTGCAATTTGTCAACCATGAGTATTAGCCGTCTTTCTCTCCTTTGAGCTAATTCTAGATAAACTGAGAACTATTTAGAGGTGATTTTAATGGAAAAAGAAAGGGTACCTTATTCGGACTTCACTTTGAGGAACTTCACAAATAACTCTCATGATATGACGAGGAGTTCCTTACCTTGGGACTGTTGGTCGGACAGTAGGTTGATCAGCATGAGCGGCAAGCGGCTCTTTCAAGCTAGGAAAACCCTTCAGTGCATCTTCCAACTGAGCAGTAGGTAACTGAAAAAGTCCCCAGTCAATTTATACTCAGATATTGAACTGAAAGATAGACATTCAAAAAAATCTATAAACTACTCCAACGTTACAAGCTCAAAATTTCAACACCTTGAAACAATTCTAACTACATACCCTTGAGATAACTTTGCTACATAAGGTGAGCAAAACAGAACCTGAAGTAGGACATGAAAAGATTTTGGCATCGTTTGATGTGCGCATTTCAGGAAACCCATCCAGAGCTTTGGTAACTTCCAAATCTGCACAGGACAATAGTAAGTATGAACTGGTTGAAGAGCCAAGTATGAATTAAGCATTAGAGTTTAATTTCAGAAGCGACTGTGGAGATGAGCAAAAATTACCTGCTTACTAACCAACCGAGACAATATCTCCATCACAAAGCTTTCCTGTGTCAGCACATTAACTCTTGGTTACATAAGAAAGAAAATTTCTCCGACTCTATATACTCTCTATTAGAGCCTGTGGAGGAGATTAATGCCCAATATCAAGAGAATTAACCGATGTGCTAAAGCTGTAAAGCTGATTATAAATCGAAAGCCTGAACATTATATACTACTGGCTACATTTTTCAGTTTAACCGATGTGCTAAAGCTGTAAAGCTGATTATAAATCGAAAGCCTGAACATTATATACTACTGGCTACATTTTTCAGTTATCTTTTCACAGGGAAGTAAACGACAAGATAAAGAAAAAATGGGAATATGCATAAAGGCGGGTTTAGATAGAAACCAATGACGGAAAGGAATTCACAGCTTGAATAACCGTTCGCATAAATAGCAACGGCAATGGTGTTTGTTCAACCTGTACGCCACTCCCACATATTGTCAAAAATTTAAGAATCATCGCTTCAAAACCAATAAGTCATTCAAGAACAGGAGTAGAAGAACATCATACACATAAAAATGTAGAATATCATTTAGCATGTAGAAGAATTGCGTTAAATAGATAACTTCGTATCTACAACTACACCGACTGGTACTTCATGATACAATGAAATACATTACCAGCTGATTCAAAACCTTCGCGAGAACTTGCTGGGTGAAAACGGTCCGTTGTTGAAGGCAAGCAGAACAAGCATCCATAACCTGTAACATAGTCCACAGTAACGAATGCTTTAACATCAGTTTCTAACGCAGAATCAACTTCAACTGCAAAAGCACCTTACAAGTACATGCCAAATTCTGGATCATTAGGCAATCCCTAGATCAACGCTGTACCAAAAGAGGATGATTCCTGCTCAACATACCTTCTTCAAAGGAACAGCGTCTTTCTGTGGATCAATACCGTGCAGAGCAATCAAAACCTCGGCAGGAGTAAGAGCTGGACCAGTATGTGCAGAGCCCTGCAGATTCGAAGCAGCCATATCACTTCAGTATGTGACTTGAAAGGAGCTGAAGAAAAGGAAACTAATTCATTTCACAATAAAAGTGCGCTATATGCATATTTGAGCAAAGAAATCGAATTGAGGATGTTACCTGTAAAATGCGGGCAAGGGCAGCCTGGAATTTATCACTGCTCAAGTCCACCAAGCGAGGAAATATTGGCGTAACCTGCCATTGGTAAAATAGTACGAGGGTATAAATATTCCAGTTCGAGGGAATGCAACCAAATGTGAAAGGTACGAGATTGATAAAAATAAATGAATAAATTGAACTCTAGCAGAAATAAGACCTCATCCTTGGACAACGACGAAAGCACGGGTATGAGGTAGGTTGCATCCTGTTTCAATACATAAAATAAACCCAAGTTAGACCGAGCCTGGTAAGCTGCTCCATTAGATGATTGTCTTCTTCTCTTCATATACCAACAAAGCTCAGAATCCTAGACAGTACAATTGTCATCATCAACATCATCAAAATTGCCGAAGTTAATGGACATAATATACCTGAGACTTGACATCATAAAGCGTCTTCACAGTGGAAATCAGTTCCTTGGATGGTTCAGTGCCATCTGTCAAACTATGCAAAACCTGTCAGAGAGACACATTATGGAGTGAGATGCACATCAAGGACAGGTAACCTGAAACTAGTATCAACAAGAGAGCGAAGTTAGCACCTGCCGTAAAACCAACATTGAACAACAACTCCTAAAAATTACTGTGCTACAGTGCCTAGGGTTGGCTTTACGAAGTAAAAGGCTAACATACACAGAAATCTAACGGCATCTCAAAAATCTGTTCTCTAGAGGCATGGCAAAGCTCTACTGAGAACTCAGCATAAGTAGATTGGAACTCAGCCAATTCATACAGAAAATGTTCTCATTTTAGACACTAATATGCCAAATCCACTTTCTCAGGTATTCAAGCGTAAATATCTTCTTCACTCGGTCCAGGATGTGCATTCGAACCTGCAACAGAAGATGATCGCTACCAGTTGGAGGATCGGCAATGAGTTGTAGAAGCTCATGAGATGAGGATCCAATAGTCCGAAATAATATCGGAATGTGTCTGTGAACAGCCTGTAATAAATTGACGTCAATATCGTTGTTCATTCTTATATGTTACTCACGATGACAATCATACAAGAGTAGAAAGTGAGGGCAGGAAACCACACATAATCAAGAGTCAGATATAAAAAATAATGCACTGAGACGGTAACAGAAAATGCATTACAATACGCACCTGCTTTACCGCTTTCGGGGATCTGCCGTAGACCTGAAATAGCTGACGCAACAATGCATGTTTCTGCTTGCGGCCAATCAAAGACCACCGGTGAACAACCATAATATTGAATTAAAGGTCAGAGATATATACAAGAGCTTTACGCAACATACACTTATTTCAAGTATTCAGTCGACTTCAACCTCACTAATATGTTGGAAACATGACGTCTAAAACTAAAAGTAAATAGGATACAGCAATTAGGGAAAAGGACAACACCCACCTTGGTACACAGGGCGAAAAAGAGGGACATACACCGTTGAGCTTCACTTAATGAAACTTCACTAGTTCTAGCAGTTGTAGTGGGCTGGTGTGATTCTTCATCCCCGGTTACATCCATAGAAGCTGCGCCATTACTTGTCTGTTGATCCCCATTTGTCAAATCGGTTTTTACACTATTATCTTCCTCTACTACAGTTTCCTTCTCAGCAGCGTCCCGTAAATGATAATTAACCACCGAAAGCAGGCTCGCGGTTGCAAAATCTTCAATGCTTTGTGCCACAAAACTGAGCGGATACAGCTTATTGGCCACCTATATGAGTCAAAGGTTGTTAACATAACAAACGGCAGAGTGTACGGACTGAAAAACTTACAAGCCACAGATTCTACAAATAAAATAACGGTGTAATGCATCTGGACCTTGAAATCATAATAAAGTGGAAATTATATTAGATATATTAAACATACCAGTCGAATTGCTTTCGCTCGTGTGTCATCCGACTCGTGAACTGTACACTGCAGACACAAAAATGAGTAAGACAAATTTCAGGATTCAAAAGAGTGAAAATCCAGAAAACTACTTGAAAGGTGAGCAGGCTGAACCTTAAGAGCCATTTTCAGGCACGTGTCTCGAGTGGGTGGTCGTTGCAAGATCAGGCTCCACAGGGCCGTCAGACCTGCTGTAACATGCTCACTCTTTGATGAGTCTGCTCCGGTTGGTGGATTACAAAGCTCTTCCACCAGCTTGAGTGTGGTCATTGGAACCACAGGAGCTTCACCCAAAAGCCGGCTCAGGGATTTGTCACCGGCTGAAATTTTGTCTCGCAAACCTTGTGCCTGTTGACATAAAGAATCAATCTCAGTGAATTCGAATTAAAAACTATTAGTCATACAAAGATAGAAGAAGTTATCATAGCCCTTGGACGTCGGAAAATTATGGGTTACGTTAACACACCAGCGAGAGTAAAAACTGGTCATAGGCAGCTGAGGTAGACGTTGGCTGGTCCACATCAGTGCACGCATGATCCGCAAAAAGTTGATACAGAACGTGAAGTCCCAACTCGTGACCCTGTGCCAACCAAGAAAATCTGTGTCATTTGTAGCAGATCTCATGTCCATAATTAGTGTCTTCTATAAAGCCCTGTGAAGCATGTGAATTCCATTCTATTTGATTTCAGGATAGAGGGAATTGCACATAATCCAAACAATGTGAGGTTCAGTAAGTATATCAGTGTCAATCCATAAAAAAACTGTTTTTACATCATGACAAGAAAACTACCAAGAATCTGCCTGGACTGACATGCACGCCCTCTCATGTTACATTCAATCTCTACATAAGAGGCTTCCTTCGTCACTATTGAATAATAAGAGTATATCTTCCTCATGAGAGGTCTTCGCACCTTGTGAGCTTGATAGTCGGCAAGAACATGCTTTTGTACAACCTTCAACGCTTCCGTATCTTCGTATGACTGCATAGCATCAATGACATCAGATTGAAGCACATAGTAAATGCACAAACTCGGGTCCACTAAGTAGAACAACTGCACGGAATACAATTACTCGGGCATTGTTTCATGATGAAGTCATAGAAATATCTACTGACAGAAGAGCCATCAATAAGCCATAAATACCAAGAAAAAATTAACACGCACAAATCTGGGAGCAAGGGGACATTGACACGGTATTACCTGAGCAACCAACCGAGCCAATAGGGCAATTCTGAGATCTGTGCCACCAGCTGCAGCTATAGTCTTGTGATTCTCCAATATCCGCACCAAAGAAGCTGTGCTTAGCGCTGCTGCTTGTTCTCCGGTAAGAGGAAGCAGGGTGATTGCAGTTGAAGGCACTGCGACAGAAGAAAAGGTTCAGTTTATGACCTAATGACAGATTAAATGTATAAAGCAATACAAATGCAAAATACAGTTGAAAAGAACCCAACACCCATTAAGAGGCTCACAAGAGTACAGCTCATTGGGATGGTTAGGCCATGTCGACACAGTCCATCCAGAACAGACAAATGTGAAAGGATCAAATAACTTGGGTAATACAGAAGTAGGCAAACCTTGAGCAGGAGCTATTCCAGATTGTGGAGGTGGCGACAAAGGAAGTGCAGGATCGGAATTGCCTAAATGTTCTGCTTCAAGTGGCTCCTGCTTTACTTGGATAGGAGATGGACCACCCTGTCTAGTATGTGCCTGCAAATGAAAAGTAGCTCGAGGATCTCTCATATTCGTCGGTGCATTTGAAGTGGTTTCTATGCTCAATGCTGCTCCCGCCTGTGCAGTTGCACCACTTAGACCAGCCGCAGGAACTCCGTTTGTATCCACTTCTAACTTCGGTGTCAACAGAGCAGGTACACCCTCGGAATGTCGAGGATCCATTCGCCGAGGATCCTAAACAAATAATCCACACCGTAAGTGTCTCGCAAGCACAATCCATACTAAACCTTCTGCACAATACTTGCAATTGATGCACACCTAAAAGGAGATGTATATCCTTGTCATTAAAGCATGGTGTAACAAATTTACAGAATGAACTCCTCGATACATACTTACTCAAAAAGTGGATTTAGATCTAAAAAAGAACAGGACCATGCACATGATTCAATTGAGATGGTTTTTAAAGCTTAAACTCGCAAGGGATCGTCTAAAAACAAATTACCGCAGAGACCTTGATTATAGTGTCGAGTGTCGCAGACCAAAGAATGGATGAACACACCTTACTCAAATCCCTTGAAGGGTCCACAGCATATGGATATGCACTCTCCATTGGAGTAGCGGTCGGAGGATTCACGGCCATTTCTGCAGGACCTGGGTGAAGATTGCCCTGCCCCCAGTTTGTAGCAGGGATCACACTCGGATAGAATGGATTACTTGGAAGATGCACCATGTTGGCAATCACAATTTCAGCTAAGATATCAGGTGTCAGCGTATCTATCAATATCTGAACAGAATTAGCTCCTCTTTCTCCTTGCGCTAGTAGAGTTGCAATTGCTGATATGAGGGGAGCTATGCTGTGGTCTCCAAAAACGGCAGGATTCGCCATGACATTTCCAGTTCCGTTCGGAATAGCAGGGGCCGCTTCCATCTGAGCTGTGTTGGGGAGTGCATCATGTCGCGACCTTTTACCGGAAACTTCATCGAAGTCAGTCGATTGTTGGCTTCCGTTTTCTTGGGCCAAAGGTCTCTTGCGAAGGGATAGGTCCACTGGCACTGATGTGGTAATCTGAATTGTAGAAACTTGAGCTGTTGATACTTGCGTCATAGCTCCTTCCTGTAAAAATGAAGTGGCACGAAAAAAACACATTTGCGCCTGAAGCAGAAGCAATGGGCCAACACAAAAAAATGACATATTTAACCTATCACGTTACAACAAGAAAGCTCCATCGGTGGTTAGTATTGCCAACCTTCGTAGAAGCCCTAATGTCCTTTGCTGCACGATTGCGTTCAGCGGCTCGCGTAGCTCTGTCAAGCTGTCTAATGGTCTGATCAGCTGAATCCCCCATATTCATGGACCTCAAAGCTCCAACTAACCGATCTCGCCACTGTAGAAAAATTTCCCAGTCAAATTAGTCACCAGTCCCAGAATTTGCACGTGCATATAAAATCAGTAAAAAAGGCGACACTGAAACAGCAGAAATGACGTTGAATGACCTCATGCCAATCTTGTCGGGTGCTGACTTTTGTATTTAGTCTCAGTGATAACAAAATCAGATGTGCTAAACATAAATGAAAGATCTAATTTCGGATTCCAATGCTGAAACCTGTAACTCATTAGCGTCCAACCATTCAGTCACCACCGAGATTTACTCATAACTGTAAATTTAAGAGGTGAAAAAAGAGATTTTAGTAACGCACCGGCAAAGCACCAGGCTGACTTGATTTCAGCAAACTAAGAAACGCGCTTTTCAATTCGTGAACAACACTTGCAATTTGACTGCCCTGAATGGGCTCGCAATTTGGCGCTAGAGCTAACAAGACAGGAAGAATCCTCCCAAACATGGACGGCCTTCTCTTTGCAACACCTGCCAAACTGCATCACAACCACACCTAAGAAACATGAACGCTCTAAGACGAAAATCCAAACTCTTAAAAAAAAATAGACCCTCAAGAGAAAGCAATACAATCAGATGCTCTGTATCTATCTTAAGGACCCTTAAAAATCTAAGATTTATCGCTTCCTAAAAAAGAGTTCTTGTCGAACAGAAATGCTAGCAGTGGTGGTAATATTAAACAGGCAAGGGATACTCTCATTAGACTTCAGATAAGAAGACTAACTTCCACTCCGTTTCAGGCCTCGTGATGGATCTAAATAAGTAAAAATTAAAATAATCATTGGCGATTTGGACAAAACGAAAGGAGATGTGTAACATGGACATTGAGCCATGTCACAGGCGGAGGGAGTAGAGATAGTATCCCTGTCATGTGCCCAAATTCCTGACAGATGAAGGAACCATATGAGTATGAACAATAAACCTAAGGCAAAGTTGTCCAGATCTAACTGGTATGAACGTTGAATCTCTGAAAGCATATCGGAAAAAAGGTTAACCTAAAGCTACAGCTATCTGACCACATCTAATGAAACCTGGGAAATGGGGCAAAAATTTGAAAAAGAAACGGAAGGCTTGTATTATCAGTCGGCAATATCGCCATAAGGACCGAATTTCCCTCAACAAGCCTATCTAGACAGGACATCTATAAGTGTATGATTGCATCAGATGATGCAACATAACACACGAAACTATCTTCAGATTAGAAACTGTGTAATCAGAAGCAAACTCTACACTCTCACCCTGTATCCACACTAGTCACTATTAGCTGTATCCATTTTTGCCAGATTGTATCATCGATTGCTAAGATGAGATGGGATCGTGGCACCCGCTAACAGACGATGACATTAGTTATGGTGTGGTTATACATATACTCTCTACGATGGCATTTAAGAGTAGGACATGACTCCGGGGTCCACCAGGAGAACCATGACTTACTTCCTTACGGTGGTCAGTCAAAATTAAGCTTGCAGATGTTACTACTGTTTCTTAAGCATATTTCTAGTTATGTTCGTAGTCAAAGAGCGGCCACAACTAAATATGTTCGCATCACATATCAAAACACGGTGTACAATAAGTCTTACAATAAGCTTTATTTCTTCCAGCAGGTAAAGTACAACTGTTCCCAGAATACTGGAGCTACTAAGGCAAAAGGAAGAGGAGGGCAATAACCTGTTAATAATTACAATGGCAACCAGGCAAGGAAGGGAAGATGCCTCTGGAGCCCGTAACTGGTTCAAGAGAAGCCCAAGACTCTTACTGGCTTCTTGTCCCAATGCATTAGCATCTAAGACTGGGTGTCCTCCGGCTACCCATCCCATATTGAATCCCTTTGAAGAACCTGGCCAATCAGAATACCATATTCAGACGTGATCTAGATCTTATTGATAGCAATTTAGAGAATGAAATAGCGTTTCCAGTTCCTCTATTAAAAACCAATGAACAAATATTCTCAAATCTCATGAAACGATCCAGATTGACCTCAAAAACCTCATTAACATTGATACCAGAGCAAGAATAGAGCTGAAGCTGACCATCAGAAGACTGCTGGTTTGGCAATGAACCATTGGGATCAGGTGTGAAAAGCAAAATAGTGCTCTCTACAAATTTCACAGCCAGCAGTCGCACACCATCATTCCCCTGCTGCTGCAAACACAACAGAAGAAATTTTGAGAAAGATTTTATCCAGCTCAGAAATCTCTTTCAAATGTCTATAAAGAAGGCCCAGAAAGTGATTTAGAAACAACGTCGCAAAAGGTGATACAATTCAGAAGTCGCCACGGAGAATAATGTAGAACCAGGATCCAAAATCTAGTGCTAAACTTGCACAAGTGCGAAGGCTTATATTCTTCTCCGTTGATTCATAATGACTAGTTACCTGAAAAGCAAGAGAATAAACAGTGTCTTTGAAACAAATCATCCAATTCCAGGAATCCAATAAGCGCCGTTCAACCTGGCCATTGTAGACACCCTGTGCAGGAATAGCAGACATCAGATCCATTGAAATGAAGTCCAACTTATGCTTACAGAAAAAACGGCAGCGAAACGACACTGAAGGGTGATAAACAAAGAAGATAAACTAACGTACTCTACGATAAACTGGAAAAGATGTCAGGGAGTCAATGACCAGCAAAGAAAGCTTCTACAACCTTCAGTTCGGAGAGTAATTACAAACATGGACCCAAGGAACCAGAGTGCACCTGTAAAGCAACTTGTTCAAGAACAACTCGGAAGATATTACTGCCACTAGTGACAGCACGCCGAGCAACTGCTGGAGTTTGATCTCGTAGGAGAGAAAGTAAAACTGGAACCATGATTGGTACAAAATCAACATGTTGCATACCGATCCCCTCGATCATCCTGCACACACAATAACTCTTGCTCAGCGGAAAATCAATTTGCCTCGAAAAGGAGATTTTTCCTCTCCTTCAAACGCCCGCTGCACATTACATGAGACTTAATGCAAGTGTTGAACAAAATCTCTGCTTGACTTTGTTAGCGTTACCTATCATCTTCTTCACTTAGATAAATTCCACATCACAGCTCTTACGAAATTATTGCAAGAACAGAGCAAGCGAACAGACGTATGAGCAATCTTCGAGAGAGATTGCTGCGTACTAAGCCAATAACAAGGCAATACAGTGATTGTTGATGGATGGATTTATATGTCGTGCTTGGTCATGTCTAGGAAATGATTCTTGCCAAATCTTACTCCAAATACATATGCTCCACCTTCAGATTAAGCTACCAGGTCGCTTACAGAGAAAAAGCGGTTTAAAAGGTTGAAACAAAAATCAGCAGCTCGAATTCGGACATTCAGTCATTCACGAAATCGACGTAATTTTTGGACCTTAAGGTTGCATAGGTAAATGCTAGGCATCAAGTTCGTAGCGGCACGCAAACCATCCGAAATCAAAACAAGGGAGCTGAGAACACTACAACAAACTTCAGAGATACTGCAGCTGAGAACGTGCAGCGTCCATCAACAACCAATTGCTCACTCTCACAAACAGACACTACAACATCACAAAACGTGGCCACACTATTGGCTACAACGAAAATGACAGGCCAAGGAAGAACTAGGTCTTCCGACACAACAATAAAAAGCATGCCCGTACTCAGTACATCGCCGTCTCTGTTTTCAAATAAAACAACGAGAGGAGGATTCATTGCATCCGTGTCAATAAGAACTGTCCAGCGTAAGTATCAGGAAACGAGGAAGTGACACGCAATGCCTCCGAAATAGCAATTAAAAATGCGGACGGATAAAGCCAAAGTCACACACCGCAACACTCTCCAGAGACGAAACATATCCTAGACACGGACGCAATCGAGCACTTGTGGACTACAAAACCAAAGCAAAAAAGGCATCAACGTACTCGGCAAGATATTTCCGGACCGGGCTGCCAGGCTCCGTCTGCAACTCCATCAAGTACGGCACGAACTCGGGGAGCAGCGACGCCGGATCCCGGTGCACGACGAGCTCCATGAGCGTCTTCAACAAATCCACTTTCGCCGTGCTCTCGCCCGTCAGCTTCACCTCGTTCAGCAGCGCCACGGCCTGGTCCCGCACCCCCGCCATCCTCCCTTGCTGCATTGCGTGCTCTCTGTCCTCCCCTCTCGCCTCCGACACGCACCTAATCACTCATGCCTCCATGATCACAACAGGTCCTCCCTCAATTGTGATGGAAAAAGGCCGGCGCGTGCGGAATTGGAGGTGCAAACCCTGGGGGGAGGAGAGGAAGATGGCGAGGGTGAGAGAGGGAGAGAGAAGAGTGTTTAGGGTTTGGCGCGCACGCGAAGCTCGTCTCTCTTCTTTTCTCTTCTCTCTCCTCTCTTGTCTTGCCTGAGTCGTCCTCTGTGGGTTTTGGCTCTCCCGCCCCTGCCTTCAATTCTAGGGGACCACAATGGGAACGGGGACGAGAGGGTTCTCGGTACTTTGGGTTTGCGGCAGCGGCGGCCGGCCGTTTGCTGCCTTGATGTTGCTGACCGCTCCCGCGCGGCAGCGTTGGTATTAGTACGACGTATTCGTACGTGTATTCGTGTGTTGTGTACCGTGCGAGTTGGCCTACGAGCAAAAGTTTGAAAGGAAGGGTCTACACTCTGATCTCTTTAATTTCAGACTCTAATGAATGTTGGGATATTTAATACTCACCTTAACCATTAAACGTTAGTCGGGAACTGTATATACACCCACGTACTTAGTTGTAGAATATCGTGGCCACCCTTGGCACCTTCTGACATTTAAGTGTTAAGACGATAAAGAGCCAAAATGGTTTTTATATGTACATGTATTTTTTCTATAAAACAATGTCATGTAATGTTAGATCAAAAATACAATGCATAAAGTACATATATCATGTGAAAGTCCACTCGTAGACCAAATCTTAATAAAATTAACAATACAATTTATAGATTTGAAATATACTAATGATAGATTCATAGTAAAGCCATTTAAAGAAAAATTGATAAATCTCAACCACTCATGAACAATATTAAAAACCACATATGAAAAAACAATCCATGACTAGTCCTATGCGTTGGCACTTAGACAACCTTCAATGATACAACTTAAGAAATACTTCACCTAAAAATCAATTACAAAACCAGCCTTTCATTATAGAAATACCAATGCAATCCAATATTTAACATCTGATATTAGATTTCATAGAGGACACATAGAAAACAATTAACTAAAACAGGCAATTACGCAATTATGCACTTAGCCAAGTACATTGGTTGCTGTAGAAAGCCGCAAGTTATTCGCTCCTAACTTTAAAAAAATCAAAATTTGGCAAGAGTTTAGTTTGGTTTTTTGTCACAAAATTTTTGTGTTTGTCGTGTCAAACATTGGCATCTTCATGTTCATATAAGTGATATATATTTTCTACCTTTTTTTAGAAAATATATGATTTCTAATCTAGTTTGCAAATCCTGCTATAAAATTATAATCATGTGCCCAAAGAGATTATAAATGTATTTTGAGTTATTATAGGATTTTAGAGTACTGCACTACAAATACAATGTGTAAGAGATACAAAATATATATGCAATTTCCTAAGACAGTGTAAAGTACCTCACTATATTTTATATGAAAAAACATACACAATCAAGCAATTCTACACTATTGCTGAGGGATTCTAAAATCAAACATATCATATGGACCATCCAATATATAAATATATACCACCCACTGAACGATAGACACATCTTAAACTGCAGTATACTAACGTACTTGCCACCTAAACTGTGTGCATGCTCTACTATAGTATAAAGCTCGAGGGCTCAGAGCTCATCTTCAAGTGCAATGACTCCCTCCACGTGTCCAATGGCGCTACCTACCATAGTAGACAATTCATGATTCTGCACTGGAAGATCTTCCACATCTTTGGTACTAATGGACGCACACTCAACATATCGATAATTGCCTAGAACACCCTCCCTCGTATGCCTTACGTTATCATCATTGTAGAAAAAGTCATCGATTGTATTGAAGGACATCTCTCACTCTTAGGAGAAGGCCCCATTAAATGCAATGATGTCCTCGGATACGCTAGATCTTGGAACGGAAAGCAAACTTGGTCCGGTATCACTCTGAGTACCTCCGAACGTCTCATGTGTCTCCGATACCGGCTCAGATTGAGTAGGCATCAAAAAAAATTCCAATGACTCCAATTTTTCTTCCTCCATCTCCAATCTAGGACCATCAAATGTACGCCCCCCGCCTACCACTGCCACCAAACTAACATCCACAACATTGGTATCTTGCATGCTCTCTGTAGGTGTTGCAGATGTCTCCCCTAAAATATCTCCCACCGCCCGCTCCGTTGATGGAATCATCTCTGTTGGAGGAGACTAGATCACTTCATCTTCATCGGCGTCTGAAGTCCTACGAGATGAGGAATTTTCAGTGGTACCTCAACGTGGCAATCTCTTATGTAAACCACCTCCATCCTCATTGTCGTCTTCATTCCTCATTCCACCAACCGCCTCTTCGGTCTCATGTACGATGTTGCAACGAGTACTTGTTCCACCAGTCCTGACCAACAGTTGTCCTTGGAAATTGCCGGACAACTCATTGTACAAGAATGAAATTCTGTCTGTACAATCGTCAATGATAAAAATTTCAAATCCCTGGAAATCTCCTTGAAAGATCGTGGGAATGGCCGTAGATATGTTACACGCCACTAAACCCCAACCATGGGGCAAGTATGAGCCCACTAGTCTTGCCAGCTCTGATGGAGATCTCTCAAGTGAATCAACTTCAGAGGGTTGGCGTGCCTCACACCTGTGATCCAAGAATACAAGTGGAACTGGAAGGTCTCTAGAAACATAGTTCGGGCCAGGAGATGTACCCACAGGGTGCTGCATACAAATCACAACATCGCCAATTGGTTGCTCCAGACGCCCATTCTCTATAAAATCGAGAGCATAGGAATTAACTGAGTTGGGATCAAATGTCCAACATTCACGTCGCATAGTACATCCCTCTGGAAGCTTCACCTTTGTGAAAAACTCTTTTTTGGCATACACGGTCGCTGGTAACAAGAAGATGACGTTCCATCGTTCAATATTTGCCATCCATAATGTCAATTGTACAAAAGCTACGGATAATTGGGCGTCTCTCCAATGACCATCTCCATTCCTTCCACCGCCACGTCAACAATCAATCACCCATTAACATGGTTTCTCCAGCTCTATGTAGTCGATGCGGAATAACCCTCTTCTATACCGAACCGGAAGAAGATCCTCCTTGTTTTTGGCCAACCTCTTCACCGTGACAAATCCATTCCCCTTGGACAATTTATGCACTACACTTGCCGCACTCACCAAAGCAACAGCCCTGCGTGCATCGTCCGCAGGTAGTGTGCTATCAGGCCTCCCCGTATAGATCCCAAATCTGACAGAGTTTCTTGAAATCCTCCTCCATGGTAGAATATGAATGTCTCTGGAACTCTGCCACGTTGATCCGCGCAGACTTCTCAATGTAAAAGTGACGATCATCATACACCACAAAAGAGGCCTCCCGCCGCTCGAACGTGTACGTATTCATTTAAAGGCATAATACCATCTCTCCACTGCTACTGTGCAAACTTACAAGCTGCTACTATGTGTTGCCTATCCTCTGGTTCCCAAATGATATGATCTTGAAGCTAAGAATACTGGAATCCCGTGGCACCCTGTATAGAAGCACTCTCGTGTTCAATGAATATGCCCTCAAACTCTCGTGCCTTTCCTACCAACAGAAATGACAACTCCTTCTCAATGACACTATCATCGATGGTAGTATGCACGATGTATTTGATCGGTCGAAGTACCAATCTACTCATCCGAGTCACGGATTCTGGGTCTCTTAAGCGATTAAATACTTCTCTAACCCTCTTCTGTAATAAAACCCGGTTGTTCGTTTCCGAATTTTCCACAGAGACAATGCGGTCTATGTGTGCCTTAAACACAAAATTCCCCCACACTGATCCTTTTGCAATCTCCTCCGTTGTAGGCATTGATGCTTTTAAATACATTGAAGTTGGAACCTCCTGTGGTATCTCCGCATTGTCTTCAAAATCCTCTGGTACACTGTCAGATAGGTTGTCAAATGCTTCTTCCTCCGGCGCCATGGCTGACAAATCAACTAAATCTCCCAGTGTAGATGTAGGGGCCCTACGATGACCATCAGACGTCCTGAGTCCCGACCTAGGAATCCTGCCATCCAATCTTACACTTCTCCCAATCAACCTCCTCCCGCTTGGATCCAAACTTGATGGGCCTTCTCTTGAACCAAAAGCTTCATCCCTCCTAAAACGCCGTGGCCTCTTCGTAGAAAGTCTACTCGTTAATGGGGGATTGGATAATGTTTGTACCTTAGAAGTTGTGGTGGGATGTTGGCCTCCACTTCCACTTCCCCCTCCATTAATCGCCAATCCAATTGCAACGGCTCAGCAAGAATTCGATAAACTTCTGTTTCTTCTAGTTCCGTTGGTGGGGCTTCAATTGTCGCACGTGATCGGTCTTTCTCCCATAATGCCTCATATCTAATATGTTCCTCCATAATCTTCTTAACCTTCACCACCATCTCTGGTGATAACGCTAAACAAGCTAAGACGTTATTGTGTCTAGCAGTACGTACCGTAAGAGAAATGTTCAACCGAAACATCTGCAATGATTTGAGGAATTTCACTTGACCTGGATTTTGAAGAAGATTCAAAGGGACAGGTGCAAGTAGCAACTTCTTTGAAAGAGAAGTCTTCACCTCCGATTGACCTAGACCCATCGCGCAAGTTACGTACACCATATCATCACGTCGAAGAATAATTGCTTGGATTTTGCCAAAACTCTTCTCCAACGCCGATGTACGCTTCCCCAGCTCAAAGGGATAATCCGTCACCCACAAATAGGAGCTCGACTCATCCACTTCCACGATCCACTAGCCGTCGCTCTCCCAAATTTTGTCAATTTTTGGTGGTGCCATAACGTAACATTTAAAAAACCTGCATATCATTACAAAACCATAGTCACTATTAGTATGGAATAAGAATTGTTGAGCCTCCACTCATTGCACAGTTTTCTTGAATATGCTACACCCCTTGTCTACCTCTAAAAACTTTTGCACTATATAAGATCTAAATCCAATACCATCGTGTTAAGCATGTTGTTAGTTCTTTGGTGATATAGCATATTAATCCAAATCAATTATTTTCACACATTGTCACACATTTTTGGCCGAGGTAAAATTTTTGTAAGTATATTATTTAATAAGTAAGAACTGAGATCCTACCGTTAAAACTACAAAAAAAACTTTATTTTGTCTTCCTTGCTAAATGCACTAAAACAAGCATTTTTAACGATTTTTGGTTGAGATATTCTCAACATCATTTATGGACCAAGGTACTTTGGGTATCAGTAGCAAGGGTATCACCACCAGGGTATGAGTTCGATAGTACCATACCCGGCTTACAACCGAGGTATCAACTTAGGGTATCAATTAGGGTTTGATATTAGGGTTTTGGAAATGAGGGTATCA
The DNA here is from genome assembly GCA_963971425.1 of Bryoerythrophyllum caledonicum. NCBI lineage: Eukaryota > Viridiplantae > Streptophyta > Bryopsida > Pottiales > Pottiaceae > Bryoerythrophyllum > Bryoerythrophyllum caledonicum. The sequence continues at coordinate 7,873,503 of OZ020518.1, read as the reverse complement.
ATTAAGGATATCAATCCTTTGCAACTTTGGGTAGTCCTACGAGGGATGTGCGCACGTACACCCCTGGCAGTAGTTGTAAGGGAGGCTGTGAGTGTGAGAGAGAGGGTTTGGAGGAGGGAGAGGATGTGAGAGGCTTGTGGGTTTGTCAGAGGGGCTTGTTAGGGCGGAGGGTGAGGAGATAAGAGTTGTGAGGGAAAGGAATGGACGGGAGGTGTGAGGGAGAGAAGTTGTAGGCGGCTAGGGTTTGGGGAGAGAGAAGGAGAATATTTTGGGTGTGAGAATAGTTGTGAGGAATGATAGCCGCGCAGAGAGTAGCCACAAAGAGGGAATAGTGGCGGAGACCCTGAACCGCCACCTTCTTGCGTACGCGCCTGCGCCGTGCCGCGCTATGCCTGACTTGTTTGCACCGCGCCGCCGGGAGGGCGGCCGCGCCTCTAGGTGGTAGTGAGGGAAACCCTTAACCCACGAAGGCCTGGACATTTTCGTTTAATTGAAGCCCTTAAGTCACGAAGCTTTTCCTTACCGTTGTCAAGAGGTGGCACGCGATGGAAACTCACGAGGGCCAGGACATTTTCGAATGGATGGAGGACCACCAGCAGTTGGGAGGTTTGCGCGTGCACACCTCCAGTCTACGGTTACTCCATGAGGTGTCGCGCGAACTCCATGGAAACATCGGCTAGGGTTTTAGGTAGTGCGCTGATGTACTATACTCAGGATTTAGTGCCATTCTACGAGTTATCTCTTGACTTCAGTTTTGTGTGGATTTTGTGTTTAGTATTTCAATAGTACAAAACCTGCACTCTCTAGTTGTTGACTGCTATCTTGTGTGAACATTAAACTCTTGTTGTAATTGCAATTTTAAACATACTCAAATTCATGTTCTCATTTGTGTGCTCCAATATTGGTAGTGCTCACTATTGTAACTCTAACTACTTTGATCATCCTAAATCTAACCCTGGAGTTCCTTCATATTCAGAATTGAAACAAAGCCAAAAGCTTACCAAATTCGCAAAAATCTCCTTGATGTGGAAATGTCCTCCAATCTACACAGTGCATACAAAGCAGACATAAATTAGTGAATGAAGAAACATGCACATGGCCTTGAGGTTTCGATTGCAAGAGAGCTCACCTTAGAAACTGGGAAGAGAAGAGACCTCTAGATTTGCATAGAAACCTTATATCCATGTTGGAACCTTGTGCCCCAAGTTTACTAGTCAAAGTTTGACTTTAAAACTTTGGACCTTTTGCTTTGTTTCTCCTTTTGTTTAAACTTTTTACATATTATATTAAAATTTTGGGCTATATATAATACAAAGATACTTAGGAGTTTTTATCACATAATTTACCATATAAATTTTATGCATGTGTTGTAGGTAAAGTGGGAAGAGTTGAAAAACATGTTCAACAACGGCAGAATGGTGATTTAATGTTGAACGCCATCAAGCAACAATGCGTATACCACTAACACCTACAACTTTAATATTATGTGTTGATTGAGCTTCTGTACTATGTTATTTGTAGAATAACCTTTATGTGGATGTACAAATCTTTCCTTTTATTAGCGATTGTAACAAATTCCAATGGTGTCAGTAATAGCAAGTAGACAACATGGTTCATTTTCTTCCCTAGGTTCAGTGGATTCCCTTCGTTTCAGTTCACTTGGATTCAAAAGATTGCATCACACATGATCTAGATTTATTATCATCATGTCAGAAATGATATTAGTTCTATATTATACCAATGTTTAGGGATGCAAAAGGGGTGTAGCATATTTAACCCCTAAAGGATCAAGTGTCAAAAATGTGCTTCTTGAAAGTTCGGTCAAGTTTGTATGGTGTCAATTTCTAACATTCATCTTTGAAAATTTTACTATAGAAAGGCATTACCAAGACTTTAGTGGGAATACAATTTTTACCTAAATTGGACATTTGATAAAAAAGATTTAGGGTTTTGAATTTCAAATGGGAAGAGCGGGCAAGTCGGGCACGTCCAAAATCTCTTGCTAGGACACTCTATTGAATGTGAGATTTTCAGTACTCGCAAGTAATATTATTTTCCTTGATGTTGTCAAAATAAGTTCTTGTCTTTAGTGAAAAATAACATATCAACCTAAGTCAAACATTTTCACACATTGTCACTCATTGTTGGGCAAGGTACCAAAAAAACTTCTTGTTTTCCAAATAAAACGTATATATCTTTTTATTTTTCACTTTTTATTTTTTCCACAACAATATGTGGTGTAAATCTTCTTATTGACCATTTGGACTACCAATCTAAAACATATTAAGTTCACAAAAAATCACAGTGTGGATTAACAAATTCCGAACTTCCACTCCTTGCACAGTTGTTTTGAATATGTTACACCCGTTCTCTACCTCTAAAAATTGTTGTACAAGGAACTAACATCATGCTCAACAAGATGGTTGTGGATTTAGACCTTCTGTAGTGCAAAAATTAGACACCAAGTGAAGTCAAAGTCTGCTGATCCACTGCACGCATGGAAGTAAATGAACCATATGCTTGACTTCAAACACTATTATCTTTCAATCCGTGCGGTAAAAGTTTATGAAATTTTGTTTATATATTACTTAATAAGTCTTTATTAAGATCCTACGGTCAAAACTAGAATTAAAAGTTTTTGTTTCCTTTTTTGTTCATTGCACTGGCATCCACCAATTTTGAAGTGTTTTTGGTGTACCACTGTCATTGTACCTTCAGCGTTAAAGACTCCGTGCAAGGAGTTCATGCTCTACAAATTTTTAATTTTATCATTTCAAAGCAGTTTTATCAAAAGGTCCAATATCATCATCATATTTTGAACAATAAATATGTGTTTAAAAACATATCTTTATCAGAGGAATGGTGCTTTGAAGGTTAACAATTAGTACATGTATTTTGACTAATGAGCAGCCATAATGTTCCTATTTTTTTCAATACTGATAATGGAGAGCCGCACAATTCAGAATCCTTCGATACGGCCACACATCCAAAGGGATAATATGCATTCCAATAGCTCTGTGGAGGCTCGATTAGTTTGAGCAGCACGTGCAAGGCAATTTCAACAGAGATCTGTTGGGATCATGTCATGTGAATTAGAAAGGGTGGTAGAATTGCTTTTTGAGAGGGGAGATGTCGTAGGCTTAGCAACCAGGGAGCATACATTCAAAAGTGGCATGGAATTGAATGGGTCGAAGTTGTTCTCATTCGAGATGGCGGTGCGTATCACTAGGGTAGTTGATGCATTGTACTGGACCGGAGAGATTGTAGGAGAACGCCTTGGCATGTGTGTGGGCTTGATCATTCATTGACATCGGTCTTTGATACGTGTAGTAGCTATAAACCTGATATTATAAGTGTCCATCGTGACATTGGATCACAGATAGCGCCGACACAAGTGATGGCCCCAGAATTTGATTTTCCTGAGTTCATCAACATACCAGGATCCACCGAGAGGTCTTGATGCAGTAGTCATGCTTCAAACGCCATAGATGAGAATTTGCCGTTTTCCCAATCTACTCCCTCAAACATCCAAGATTTGCCCTATGTAGATGGATTTTTTTATGTTAGACTAGCACGTCGTCCATATTCTATGCAAAATAGGAGAAGGAGAGATTCAAGAGAGACAACATTGACAGAAGCTACATCATCTAAGGTATCGCTTAGAAGCGTACAAATTGCAATGGCACAAGGAGGATGCAAACGCAATTGTTTGAGGGACATTCCAGCAAGGTATCTATTGGACATGCGATATATTGCATGGGCTAATGAGTTTTCAGTACGAAGTACATGGATGAGACAAATGCTGGTTTTTTTACACAAGGACGGAAAGAACTCGTTGAGACAAGTTTGTAACAAAGTTAGATGGGAAACAAGTTTGCAATTCTTGCTAGGCTCTTGGAGTTGGATATTCACAGAGGCGCTTTATGCAATTAAAGAAGGACTGTTTCATACACGGAAGAGCGACATCGATTCACGGCAATACCCTTTCAGATCCAATAAGAGAGAGCACTAGAATGTCTACGGCACAGTCTTGCTTTGATTCATTTGTCAATGAAGCTGGTTGTCTTCAACCTCATCGTTGTATTCGCCGTGAGAGTGACAACGAAGTGATGCCTCTCATTCTCCTTCCTATAAGTACAACCAAATTTGTTGTATTCAATTACGTGAATGAGGAGGTCAAGAGAATTTGTAATGGGGAAACCATTTCTATGAGTTCGTTTCGGAGGATGTGGCGCATGAAGTATCACCATGTTCAGGTACCTCGATTCTCGAGATTCTCAAAGTGTTATCATTGTTGGGAGTATAAATGTGCCATGGAGGGAACCACCAATGCGGATGTAAGAATAAAGATAAAGGAGTTGTTTATGTTGCATCTGCGCAACCAGATGGAAGAACGTAGGCATTATTGGATATTCAAGAGGTCGTGTTATATTAGCCCTGAGTTGTACATGTGCATCATAGTGGATGGCATGGACCAAAACACGACCATGGTACCTAGGATGCGTCAGACTGTGAAGAACATTGAGCACCGGTTTGTGAAGACCCATCTGTGTGGTGCTCTTGTACATGAGATTCGTTTATATTGCGACGTGTGGTTTGGGGCTCACCACAAACACGAAAGCAACCAAGTCGTGAGTACGTTGTTGTACGTGATAGGAGATGTGTTGCGGAGGAAGGGCTTTTTGCCACCAACATTTCGAATCCAGGCGGACAATTGCACACGGGAGAACAAAAACATTTATATGTTTGCTCTATGTGCTACATTGGTGGGATTGGGGTTTTTTCAGGAGGTGGAACTATCTTTTCTTATAGTTGGCCATACACACAAAGATATTGATCAACGCTTCAGTTGTATATCAAATACGTAGAAGAGGTCGGAGGTGGACTCGTTGAAGGAAATAATGAGTCTTATAGAACGATGAACATCTCCTACGGAGGCACTTATTAGCGCTTGGCTGCTACAGAATGTATGGGATTGAAAATTGTTCATAACTCCTCACTTACTAACAGGTCATGATTCATTGGTGGACATTACATTTCCGTATTACATGCGATTTTATATGGACAATCGAGAAGGGACTCGTGAGGTTCGAGTACAACACAAGCATTATTGCAAGGATCCATGGGGACCGGAGGCAGGGACAAAAATTTTGAGGTCGTTGCCAAGTAGGGATGAGGGACCATCGTTTGCGCATGTATTTGCAACGGACGAACGGGAATTGAAGGCGTTGGATGACTTGATTGTCTATAAATAAAGGTGCATTCAAAGGTTGCAACATGATGACAAGAATCGTGAGACAAAGTAGAGGCTGAAAGATTGAAACTCCATTTAGCTGAATTTCCACACAAAGACCGTAGCAATGAGCATCGTTTGTCACCGTTTTGGCCTTCAGAGTTCTCCAACACCGGACCTACAGGGAGTACATCTTTGGATGTAATGGATGGTGCAAGTGAAGAAAAGCGCAAGACAAATGTCGTAGAACAGGTAATGGCCATGCTTCCAAATGCCGAGGCTCGAGGATATTTTGGTCCTCGTAGACGAAGACCCTCTAATCAAGCAGTGCGTAGGACACAATGAACAGAGCGCAACTATATTGAGGAATGCGCCGAAGAAGGAGCAATATATGAAGATAATCACGACCCATTTCCACCATTTAATCCACAATCTGATATCCGTTGTGGACAATTTGTAGTCTTGAGTGTTGATCGAGTAGAAATAGAAGGCGGTGTACCATTCTATGTAGGGAAAGTGATTGAGGAAGGAAAAAACCGATGGAGATTTAAGATATAGGTTTGTTGGTATTGGCCCATCATCTAAAGGGGGGTTGTTAATGGACATGGGTCTTCTGCACAACGGTATGCAAATTGCATGGATTCATTCTAAGAGCCATATGGAGAGAGCCATAGTTGGGTAGAGAAAGATGCATGCATTTTTTCATGGATAGACACACCGGAAAGAACCATGTCCGGGGCCAGCGGGTGGAGAAAGTGCAATGTATTTGGAGTGCAAGTTGAAAGCAAGATTCGCATTCTTCAATCGGCAAAGGCTCACGTACTACAATATATTGCAATGCAAACCGAAGCTATCGATGACGACCGTTTGCAAGCAGTCCTAAATTCTATGGAGTAGATAGTGAACATTTTTGAGAGTTTACTAGTTGTATATGGTAATTGATATATAGTGTATGTGTAAGAGTAGTATATTCTATGGGTGATGTAAGACGTTATGTCATTAATCTCAAAGGTGTAAAGATGTTTTTACTATTGGTGCTAAGTCCAATTGTAGAAGCGTCTATAGCAAGTTTCCACCATTGTATGCATTATGTACTATGTAGAATATCTTTTAATCAACTGGCAACCCTTGCATGAAGTATGTTTTTTTGTGATTATGCCTGTTTGTGTACTACAATCCTTCCAATCTATCTTTGAAATATTGTGAAACTATATTAAATACACATTTATCTAATATTAAGGAGGGTCCACAAAAAATGAGTTGAAAATACCAAAAAATCGCTTCCAATATTAACAACCATGATTGTACGTAATATTATTGCAGAAGCTCAATTTTTTTTCCTTTGGAAAACATTTTTTTTTGCAATTTTGCCACTTTTGTTTGCAATGGCCGTCGTTGTACCGAAGTGCACTTTTATTTGGTGAGTGCATAATTGCTTAATTGCGTGTTCTAAATTACAATCAAACCTCATACATAAGTTATAATAAACTTAATCAATGGCCCTCATAGAAATGTCCAATTCTGGGGTCTTCAGTGAGGTGTGGCCACGCCCGCTGCCTTATCAACGAGACCGCAAGGTCGATAGAGCCAGATGCCAAAATTGATATATATGCTAATCACATAGTTAAGTACATTGGGCAGACATGCCACTCCCATGTCGCCAAGTGCACCACAAAAGTGGTTGCGGGCATTAGCAAATTGGAGACGACTTTTAGTAAGTTTCTATTGACAAGACCACTTTGCATCGATTTATGCTAGGGCAATAATGTCTTTTTGTGATGATGCAGGCCCCATGTTATGTAGGTCTTCCTGGTTTATAGTATTTGGTCAGAACTTTGACCTACTATACAGCTACTAGCCCGGCAGCTCGACCGGGGACTCAATAGTCCCCTACACAGACCGGTCTGCCGTAACCAAGTTGTTGTGAAAGAGTAGAGATGCTCTAATTTATTGTAGGAGATCGTTGTCAAATCAACATACTCAATTAGATGCATAAAATTAATTATGTGTATTTTGAAATAGATGTGTGGGGTTAATCTAAGAACATAACATGATTCCTTGCAGCAAATCCTTATCACATTCTAGCATCAACTCATGCGCTTCTTGTTCCATAATGACGTGTTGAAGTTACCAAGTCTTCCACAAAGCATTTATTTGTACTCTGTATTTATTGTCGCTATTCATCAGGGCCATATTTAGCTATAAATATCCTTAATGTCCGGTCACGCATTTAGAGCCGTTATGACTTTTCCAGCCGACTCCGGTGATATTATATTGTGCCTAATTTGGCCACGATGTCCAACCCAAGCATCCACATTCTCAGTGATACTGAGGATGACGATATTTCTGGCCTGAACTTAGGTAAGTCAGGCAACCCATTCTGTTCCCAAAGATCAACTCCTTCTCAAATGTCTAGTCCACTTCCTTCCAAGTCCAAAATGTCTCGATTTGTATCCTTAGGGAAGACCTTGTCCATCCTATGTCTAGAAACGTACGAAATATCCTTCTACATGTCCGTACAACCAATATTAGAAAGGGCTCCAGATCTGAACAATCACGTCTTGATTTAGATAGCCTCAATTTACAAAGAGTGAAGTATCTGCCTCCAAAATATATTGGAGACGTGATATTGGAATTGCCACCTCTCCAGAGGGTATTCCTCCGCAGTTTGGAGGAGGCCTTAGTGGGATGAGTAAACAATACGACGATCGCACATGGTGCAGGACTATGACAACAAATATCAAGAATGATTTCGGCCTCACATATCAGAAGTCGACATGTACCGGACATCTTTAGTGCCCCAATTTGCATTGTGACTACAAGTGCAGATCTGATGGTCGCACAAATCAAACCGAGTGGAACGAGTTTGCCTTCACCCCATTTCAATTGAACGGAGCACCATCCGACAAATCAACAGTGGCATGTAAGTTGTGTCAAACCCCTCCAATTTGTCTTGTCCTTTGTGATGCTCAAATTCATTATGATACGTCTAGCGATCTATGATGCATGCGTGCTGCCATCCACCTTGGGCATCATCATCATCCCATTTCAAAAGGCGTTGATCAAACCGCATTGGACGTCATGCACAATTGCGTTGCAAAGGAAGCCCAACGCACACCAAAGGATACTAATTCCGCTATCATCATGGCAACAAGTAAGACGTCCCTCTCGGACTACTTGATTCGTTCGGGCTCTAGATCAACGGGCCTAGATGGAGCATCTACGGATGTTGTCCTCGATCAATTCAAGACTCACTTCTCCAAACATAATAAACCTTGTGTTGACATGCAAGAGGTTCTACAACGGAGGAAAGGGTGTGATGGACAACATTATGGACCTGTAGGAATCCTCCAAATTCGAGTTTATCCATGAAAACAAGTTTCCGAGTCAATCTAAAGGTAAAGTTTTTGTTTTTAAGATGTCAGTTGATCGTCCAGGTAGTGGTGTCGGCCTTGTTAAACGTATTTTAGCTGGGGGGGATGCTCATGTGATCTTAAACTCATTCCTGAGGCTTTTAGGAACTTTCCTGGGGCCGAGGATCTACTAACCACGATGGACGACTTGGAAGGAGCAGAAATATTTGGGTCCACCAAACGCAAGTTTGACATGCCACCTAGGTCTGTCCATGATTCTCACAGATTCGATACGGTCAACTATTCTATCCCCCATGGTGGCCAAAGGGTGACTCGTCACTCGAGCGCGTATTGAAGAGGTCCTCACCGGACAAGACTCCGGAGTTCAGCATACAACATCTGTTTTGGAATCGGATTGTGATCGATCGAAGTGGCACATTGCCCGCCTCTCAAAAAAGTTTGCTAAAAAATGCCAAGCCTTGCAAGCTCACACTGGTGAGTAGAGCAACACTAAGGTTGGGCGTGGAAGTCATGGGACTTCTAGCCTCCACATATGCCGATATGAAGAAAGATTACAGATCGCCACGGAATGTCTCAGCTAGATTCTAGTTTTGTCCCAATGACATTATTTTCTATGTGAAGGGATATAAGAAATCGTTTGTGGTTGATTGGCCAGCAGTTCCAATGATATGGCATGTGAAGCTTGACACTAATTTAACAGTGCAGGAGGTACTAGCGTTGAAAGAAGCAAGTTTCCAATTGCAGCAGCATGGAACGTCTCTTTTACCACGAAGACAATTCCAAGTGTCTGTGGACATGCCCCTTCCGCGGTCGCACTCCCCAGTTACGGCAAACCCAAATTCTTACCACACCTTCCAAAATGGCTATGCAATTTGTAGAACAATAGATGTTTCAATGACTGAGCAACGCAACAAGTGGTCAAGCGCCGCTCTTATGAATAATTGTTATGTCTCCAACCTCTATGCCATACCGTATCCCGGATGGGGATGCGTTATCGCTCTTGATACAGAAAATGACAAGTCCTATTGCATCACCTTCACGGACATTTCTTGGTGTTCATGCCTTGATTTTTTGAAGATGCAATCGGAGGCGTTGGAAAAGAAAGGACAATGGAAGTATTGCAAGCATGTGTATTCCATCTTATGTTTTCTTTATAAAATGGATTACAAAGAGGACTTATTCATGCATGCTCCAAGCTTCAGCTTCAACAAAATCATGCGGATTCTAGAGCTTGCAAACATTGCCAAACAAGAGTGAGAAAGGCAATGATGTCGTATTTCTCAAAAAAGTCTACGATATTAGATTGCTCAGACGTAGAGTTGGAGAGTCGTAGACGTGGACGTGAATTTAGTTCATGTACCTATTGAGTTTGTTATGATCTGTTAATTGGCGTACTTCATATGCACTATTGTACGCAATGGAGACTTTTGTACTAGGTGAATTCAAAGCGGAGACTATCAACCTTTTCCAGAAATCCCTTTGGATTTGTGTAAGTGATTCCATTGAATGCCCATGTGATGACCCTGTAATACATGGATGATAACCAAATAATGCCTAGGTCATACCCGTTCTAAACCTAGTCAATGCCCTTCTGATACCTAGGTGATACCCTGTAGTATACCTTGTGTCCAAATCAATGGATATTTATATATAATAAATTTGGCCGTGCCTAGACCAAAATATTAAACATGCTGTACAAGATTTGAATGTGATCATTCTAAATTTAAAAATATTAGATATACATTATTACCTAAGCACGGAAAGAGAAGAAGGCCCAATAGTCCAAAAAAAATGTTCCAAATGTGACCATGGTCACATGCTACTTTCTTAATTTAAAAATAATGCTCCAAAATCAAAATTTTGTCCAAATTGCCCACAATTTTACATTATAAAAAACTATGATTAATTTTTCCAATTTTTAGAGTTTTGTACGCTCGCCGCTTGCCGCTCATGGTTCACAAAATAGCGTCGTTGTGTCACACAACAAAGTCTCAAACCTTGATGACTCAACCACACTCATATTATTTATAATATTGCTCTTTCCTTGCTCTTAAAAGCTATTACCCTTTTAAGGCCTAATAACCATATACAAGCCATTTCCATGGAAAGTTTGAATTGCGACTTAGTGGCGGAGCAAGATGAGCATCTACCACGACATGCACGGCCAAAATCAAAGCATGCATTGGCAAATTTTAGTTATTTCCATGAAGTGGGGTCACGATAAAACAAATCCATTGTCTAGATGATGTTTTGCAGAATCTAGTACACTTGTAGATTCTTCCAAGCCTCGTAAGCTCATTAGGCCTTAAGGGGTCAAGTCAATGGAAGAATTGATTGGTATCTAGATGAGAATCCTTATCAAATATAAATGAACTTGGTGGTCTGTAAACTCAAGTTAGACATAGTTTTAGCTACCTTCAGAAATAATGAAGGAGAGGTCATCATGTACCATGAATCTAAGTTAGTTGCCTTCCCCCTTCTTGGCTTGCTTATAGGTATTAGGCTTATTTAATCGGGAGGGATCTGTTCCATTTAGGGCAGATTTCTATGGTCTCAATTTTGATCATTAACTCCTAGAATTTTTAACAAAGATGTAGTAATATATTATTTTTCTCATTAGACTTTCTAAAAATAAGTTACGCTTTTCTAAGTGCATAACTAGAACTCTAGGCAGCTCCAAAAGTTTTGCTAGAAGTTTCTATTGACCTTAAGAATTTTCATACATGTAAAAAATAATACATGTTAAGAATATTATCCTCTTTAAAAGTGCCAATTCTTTTGATGTCTTTAGTATAAAAAAGCATCTTGACCCAAGCCAAACATTTTCACCCTCTGGCAAGCGGAAAGAAATTTTATACTTGCATTTCAAATGCTATAATTTTAATATTTGTGTCGGGGATTGCAACCAAAAAAATGGAATGTTCATATGTAATTCTATTCTAAGATATCACCGTTAAAATTCCGAAGTTTTACTTTAATCCCTAAGGTATCGTGACAGTTTTACACCAAAAACACTTCACAATTGTTGGATTCTAGTGCAATGAACAAAGAAGGAAACAAAAACTTAAATTTCTAATTTTGACCGTTGGATCTCAATTAAGACTTATTAAGTAATATATTTTCAAAATTTCATAAACTTTGACCGCACGGATTGAAAGATTATAGTGTTTGAAGTCAATCTTATGGTTCGTTTTCTTCCCTGTATGTAGTGGATCAGCAGACTTTGACTTCACTTGGTGTCAAATTTTTGCACTACACAAGGTCTAAATCCATTACCATCTTGTTAAGCATGATGTTAGTTCCTCATACACCAATTTTTAGAGGTAGAAAACAAGTGTAGCATATTCAAAACAACTATGTAAGGAGTGGAGATTTGAAATTAGTTAATTCACCCTTTAATTTTTTGTGAACTTAATATGTTCTAGATTGATAATCCGAATGGCCAACAAGAATATTTACAACACATATTGTTGTGGAATTTTTTTTTTGAAAAATATAAAGATATCTAGGTTTTATGTGGAAAAGAAGAAGTTTTTTTTGGTACCTTGTCCAACAATGAGTGACAATGTGTGAAAATGTTTGACTTGGGTTGGTATGCTATTTTTCACTAAAGACAAGAAATATTTTTGACAATATGAAGGGAAATCATATTACTTGCGAGTACTGAAAATCTCACATTCAATAGAGTGCCCTAGCAATAGTTTTTGGAGGTGCCCGAGGTGCCCGCTCTCCCCATTTGAAATCCAAAATCCTATAACTTTTTCATCAAACGTCCAATTTAGGAAAAAAAATGTTTTCCCACTAAGGTCTTGGTAATACCTTTCTATAGCAAAAATTTCAAAGAGGAATGTTGGAAATTGACACCATAGGAACCTGACCGAACTTTCGAAAAGCCCATTTTTGACACTTGGTCCTTTATGGGTTAAGGTTTCTATTTTCTTGGCACTTTTTGGTAGTGGCAGTTTTGGAGTGTTTCTTGAGGGAAAATGCCTTGGGCCTGTAGGGGTAAAGAGATATTTAGGGCCAATTCCTAGAATAAAAAATGAGACGATGAGGCCAAAACTCACGGTATCTTTCCGGAAGAATCCCGAGTATACCTCGAGGAAGAGTCGCCCTGAGAGAGCTTGAAAGAGCTCTGGACGTAATGTTGTGCGTCTTTGAACTGAAGTATGTGGGCAAGATTTACAGGGTTGTGGAACAAAACATCAGGTGATGCATGATAGCCTGGAGACTGTGATGCAGGGTGAGGAAGTGACGAAATGATCGAAGCTATACAAAGCCTTGTCCACGACTTGGAGGTTTTCAGACACTCTTTGACATTTCCGGCCGCCACATACTTGCAGGACTGTTTACCGACAAATTGACCATCTGCAGGCAGGGAGAGCTGGGGAGCAAATCGAGCACTTGCTGTGAGATAATTCCTTCCGATGGCTTCAAGAACGTTAGCAAGCTCCAATCTAGATTCTTTGATCGAGAACAGGGTAGACTTTCTGATATGTCGAACCTCTGTCTGGGAGTTGTAGACAGTTCCTGGGAATCTAGGGGTCAAGGTCGTGTTCATTATTACACTGACACCTCGCTAAGCAAGTTATGGGGCATGTGAGGCGGCTACTGTCCGTGCATCAGACGTTGATGTTGCGTTACCGACACCGGTGAATGGCTGGTTTGAGATGAGTCTCTGATGGGAGATTGATGTGGATTGAAGCCAGCGACAAGTTTTTAGGCGAGGAGAGTTGGCTTGAGGGATCAGAAGTCAGGGAGGTGGAGAAACTATGACGATGCCGCGGGTGAAGTTGGCGTGTGCATTGGTGATGTTGAGCATGATGATCATAAGCGTATCTGAGGCGGCAAGCGCCAGCGGGTACTGTCCCTGGAGGATATGCGGTTCGCACATTGATGCGTCGATCAGGTTCCCATTTCGCCTGAAGCCGGATGCACTCAGCAACAAGTGCTACTCCACGTATCCGAAGTTCATGCTCGAGTGCCAGGGGGAGACGCTGTACCTCAACATCACGGAGAATAACACGTTTTCGCAAGACCAGTACAAGGTGACCAAGATAGATTACTGGAACCAGACGCTTTCGCTGGTGCCGCAGGGATCGAACGCGACCTGCCGCGACTTCGACCCGAACAGGTTCAGAGAAATGAACATCACTAACACGACCACCCTGCTTCTGGATTGCCCCGATCCGGTGATCGGAGGGTGCACTTCGTTCTCGAATTTTAGCAGCCCCTGTGACCGCTCTGGCTCGGGCGTGTTCAATCCGACTGAATCTCGGTGGGCTTGTCCAATGACGCTGGACAACTTCAGGGATCCGGCGTTCAAAACCTGCAAGCTGTTCGAGGTGCCCCCTCCCGGCCTTCCAAATATTCCGAACACGAACTATTCGTTGGTGCTTCAATTTGGAGGCGACAGAAGTACGTCTACGAGAGCACGCAAGAGTTGTTAGGGGTTGTTTCTGTTTGTTTCAACTAGAACTGACTTGGTCCTTGTTTCGTAAGCGTGCAGATAAGTCATTCACAAATTTTACCTCTCAGCTACTGCCGTCTCCATCTCCAGGGCCTCCACCAACTGCAGGGGATTCAGATGCGGAAAGAGATGAAGCCAAAGCCAAGAAAAGGAGGTTATACATCATTCTTGGTTAGCGTTGTCTCCCTATCAATCTCTTTACGATGTCAGGAACGCCACTCAACTTTGGAAATGGATGTCTTTGTTTTTGAGAAAGTATCTGATGTGTCATCGACATCCCACCCGAAATGAGCGAAGAACTTGTCCTGAGAGTCTATATGCCTTTCACAATTCTTTTAGCTTGGGCACATGGGCTGAAATAGAATCACGAAATCATAAGCGTTATCGGACTACCCATTTTAACATTCATACTTTGACCTGCTGGTGTTGTCTGCAGTTTTCTAGCCGCAATAATAAGTTTCCTGTTATGTATCAATTGTTGTGGCTGGCTACCAAACATGGGACTTCACGAGTAAGAACATAGAGGCTATTGGGAAGCTGCAACACTTCAATGCACCACACTCCCACCAAACAGCCTACCCGACAACCTTTTACACCCTCAAAGCGCTTCAGAGAGCCACCAAGAACTTCTCAGATGACTGCAAATTAGGATCCGGAGGTTTTGGCACAGTGTACAAGGGCACACTTGACAACGGCGTGCAAGTCGCCATCAAGAAGATCAATGATAAGACTGTGAACATGAAGGGTCTGTCAGAGCAGTTTATAAATGAGGTATTTCTGTTGTCGCAAGTGAATCATCGAAACTTGGTGAGGCTGCATGGGTGCTGCCTCGAGGTTGAGGTCCCCATGCTTGTGTATGAGTACGTGTCGAATGGGGACCTGTTCCAACACTTGCAAGGTGAACGACCTGGGATCCAACATTTGAGTTGGGGTAAGAGATTGCAGATTGCCATCGACACGGCCGAAGCTCTCAGGTTAGTCTGTTCATTGGAACACACTCCAAACCAGCATCTCTTTTTCTGAAACACATGCGAAACCTTTAGACGTCGATTACATTGCTTGCAGGTACCTGCACTCGGCTGCGTTTCCGCCCATCTATCACCGGGACATGAAGACCTCCAACATACTCTTGGACGACAAGTTCGACGTCAAGGTTGCCGACTTCGGCATTTCAAAGCTTGTGAAGCCCGACGCCACCCACGTTTCGACTGCGGTAAAGGGAACTCCGGGATACTTAGACCCCGAGTACTTCAGAACCTTCCAACTCACAGACAAGAGCGATGTGTACAGCTTCGGAATGGTGCTGTTGGAGCTCGTGACGTCGCTGAAGCCGGTGGACTTCCAGCGGAGGGAGGAGGACGTGAATCTGGCCACCATGGCGTTACCCTTCATCAGAAGAAGGGACGTGAAGGCCATAGCTGACCCACGGCTGTTTGACGAGAGCGCGTATGGCATTGTTGCCCATCAGATGCAGAGAGTGGGTGAAGTGGCGTGCAAGTGCCTGGCAGAGAGGCGGCACCACAGGCCAGGCATGAAGGAGGTTGTGGAGGAGCTGGTGGCAATCCGAGGTGTGGATGGGATTTGCAGAGTGCGTCGGAGGTCAAGTGAGTTTAGTGATGCGAGGGTGCATGAGGGACTGGACACGGTTCATGTGTTCGATTCTTCGAATGTCACTACGGGTAGTGACAGCTCTTTAAAGTAGCACATGAGATGACGGATAGTGCATTCTTTGACTTACATTCTAGTACAGAAGTGTATTTCGTTAGAACACACCCAAAAGAATAGCACAAACTTGCGTGCAACCAAATAGAGGTGCTTCTTGTTTCTAGACGTGTATTTCTCAGAAGCTATGCTGATCAAAAGCTTGATCCAGCATGGTCCACATCCTTGCTAAAATTTCTCTATAGATGTTGTTTGTTGTGGGTAAGCCAAGTGGGTGAGCCAACAGACCAGCTTTATGGTTTAGAGTTTAGGGTTTGGGGTATGTTGATCCTCTTATGATCACCTATACTTATTTACATCAAACACATGCATGTCAGTTCTGATTTGGTGTATGTACACAAACAAGTGTGTGTTAGCCGACGATTGCCTGTCAATTTCCAACTAGTGTAGAAACTTGAATTGGTCTTGTCCACACTATATTCAATGAACAGTGCAGAAGAATCATCAACACTACAATAGTTTATGATTCAAAGCTATTTAAATAGATTGCACTAGAACAAACCATGAATTTGGGGAAGTGGTGGTCTTGACTTTTGGGGGATGAACCCCCAAAAGCTTCAACTCCCAAAATTCATAGTCAAGGGAACCAATGAGGGGCCTCAAATTTTCCGAAATGGAGGGAGGGTAGAAAATGTGAACTAAGGTATATCCCCCCATGACCTCCACCTTCCTATCACTACTACTCTCTATTTGGTTCCAATACCACGCCATATATATCTGCCCCATATCCATTCACTCTTCGTCAGCTCCAAATTAAGGGTTATTATTGGTAAAGACTCCTAACTTTTGATTGGCACTAATGGGGGTTACCTAGTGGCAGACATAGGCTAAACATTGCCAACCACTTTGAAAATTCATAACTAAGTTACATCTCATTGCAAACATATAAAATCACTTGGGTTAAAGCACACTACACCCCATACAAATTTGGCAAAAACAGATAATTCAATATAAAATTGAAAAAAAATATGTTTTTCATTTTGCTTGGTTGGTGATGGGAGTTAACTTGATTCTGCATGGAGGCCTAATTTTTTTGGTATTTAGTCCCTTCTACAAGGACTTTCTAGGAACGCTAAACTTGAGAGGAGGTGCATTGTAACACTAAAAAATTTAATTTATGAGTTTAGAGTTATTTCAAAAACAAACTAATTAAACAAAAATTAGACCTACCTAGAAAATCTTGATAGCTTTCTCTATCAACCAAAAAAAGTTTTAAAAAAAACAATTTTTAATGAAATTCTCCAATTTTAGTGATTTTATTGAATAAAAATAAAATATTGATTACAAATGGAAGATTGCTCTTGGATCCTTGGATCCATCAGTAATATCAATTATTCCATCAAATTCAATAATGTAATTTTCCTCATTTATGTACCCTTAAAATAAATTTTATCCAAATATGGGACACAATGACATCTAAAGTGGGGTACCATAGTGTGCTTATACCTTGAGGTACAGAGTTTAGGATTTCAAAACTTGGATTTTAGAGTTTTTTGCACTCTGACTGGTATGACTGAGCTAATGTCTAGAAAGAACATTATGGTTGCCGCTCATGGAAACTCCCTACATGCCATCATCATGTATTTGGACAACCTCACGCCAAAGGAGGTGATTGAGCTTGAGCTATCCATAGGCATTCCCATGCTCTACACACTTAACCCCTAAAGGACCAAGACATTTTCCCCTCAAAATCACTCCAAAAATGCGCATTCAACACAAAATGCTACAAAATGTTTTTTCTGAGAATTAAACCATAGGATCTTGTACAAAAGTTGTATGAGAGCGTGTGGTGAAAATTTTGGTAAGTTTGACCGCACGGATTGAAAGATATCAGCCTTTGAAGTGAGACATAATCTCTTTTTGAGGTCATACTAAACACCTTCAACAAACTTTGACCACCTTCTATGGCAACTTTTTGCACTACGGGCTGTGAATTCATTATGTTAACTTGAAAAGGATCATGTTAGGCACATGCGCACCAAATTTTAGAAGTAGAAGAGGTGTTGAAGATGTCCTAGAAAATCTTGCAATGCAACTATGTGTTGAGAATCAACAATACACTTTATATTTTGCATATATCATATCCTTCTCAAATTTTTTAAATTCACAAATCCATACGATAGATGCAAAGATCTCAATTTCCTTTCCAAGACGACATTTTCTTTCTTTTAAATGGAAAAAAACTCGAATTTCTATTGAATTAGAAGTTATTAAAGTTTAGTGACAGTATTTGTGATATGTCACACTAAACTGCTGCACTATTTGTATATGTAAGTGAAAATAAATTGTAACTTTTGAACCGTAAGTCGGAATTCTACAAAATTTGTGTCTACGCAAAGCTAATCAAAAGTTGTCCATTCAATATCAAATCTCAGAAAATAATGCCTAGAATTGAGAACGTAGTACCTTACTCAAACTCAAAATGTCCCTCAAGGGGACTTTGGTCCTTTAGGGATTAAAGATGCACTGTTATTGCGGCCCTGAAGCCTAATAGGGTCTATTGTGCAAGGCGTCTCGGTTTTGACCAATTAAGGCCGAGTTAGGGTTGTCAAACCCGGCAAATGTCCGGTTCGCCCGTCCAATAGAGGTCCTCCCCGTCCAATGTAGTCGACACGTAGTTGACTCTTTGGTAAGGTAAAAATGGCAACGTGGTTGCCACGTTGGCGCTACCTGGCTACAAGGTAGGATGTTGGACGGGGACGTGTGCCAGGCCCCGGACAGATGACAAAGCGTGGATGTCATTAGCAGGGCATAGACAGAATGTCTAGGCGCGGATGAAGACAAGGCGCTCACTACATTCAAGCTAAGCACGGACAACCAGTTGGGCGCGGACACAAGCAATACAATTGCCATGAGGACGTCCATGCCTTGCCCTGCCTGCAATAAAGTCCCCATCCCTAAGCCCCGATGCTACGAAACTGGAGCATAATTGTCCCGCTGACGTCACTATTGTCCCGCTAACGTCACTGGGAGAGTAGGTGTCCCAACGCCAAGGAGTCCCAATTGTCCCGGTGACGTGGAGAAGGAGTCCCAATGACGTGGATGTCCCAACCACGTTCACCTAAATCACTTGTGCTCCTCGGATGTCCCGAGGACGTTCATTTGAATTTCTTGAGCTCAATCAATTTCTTGTCCCAATTTTACTTGAGCTCATTTCTTCAATTCACTTGATTTCCTAGCAATGACATAGAGTCCCGATTCACTTAACCCCTACATTTCTTTGACAATTTCACACCAAGAACATTATAAAACTGCTCGTTTTACATCAATGAGTAAAGACAAAACCAAAATCTCTTACTTCTAGTTTTCACCGTAGGATCTCAATTAAGACTTATTAAGTAACTTACATAACAAATTTCATAAAGTTTGACACCATGGATTGTAATATTATAGTGTTTAAAGTAGAGAAAAGGGTCCATTTTTTTCCCTGCGTTTCATGGATCAACGGACTTTGACTTCACCTGGTGTCAAATTTTTGCACTACACAAGGTCTAGATTCATTTCCATCATGTTAAGCATGATATAATTTCCTTACACTCCAATTTTAAGAGGTAAAGAAAGGGTGTAGTGTATTCAAAAAGATTGTGCAAGGAGTCAAGGTTCAAAAATTGTCAATTTGCGTTATATTTTTTTTCTGAACTTAGTATGTTTTAGAATGAGAATCCAAATGGTCAATAAAAAATGTTCACACCACATAATGCTGCAAAAAAATTAAAAGTAAAAAATATGATGATCTCAAAGTTTTATGTGAAAAAGAAGAAGTTTTTTGGTACCTTGCCCGAGAATGTGCAATAATGGGTGAAAATGTTTGACTTGGATTCATATGCTTTTTTTCACTAAAGACAAGAGATTTTTTTTGACAATATTAAAGGAAATAATATTATTAGCTGTATTGAAAATCTCACATTTAATAGAGTGTCCTAGCAAAAGTTTTTGGAGTTGCCCGACGTGCCCACTCTCCCCATTTGAACTTCAAAACCCTATAACTTTTTCATAAAATGTCGGACTTAGGAAAAAGTTGGACTCACACAAAGCTTCTAGTAATGTCCATCTACATTAAAATTTTCAAAAAACTAATGTTATAAATTGATGCAGGAAGTACCTGCCCAAACCTTCTAGAGTCCCCTGAGGGACTCTTGGAAATTTAGGGGTTAATTTCCCTGCTCCGAAGTAGACCCCGTCAACGTTTGTTTAATTGAATTCAGCTCCGATCAATTGAATGTGATGCAGTCATACCAAGGCTACTACACTAGATCCCATCAGAACTCTAAAACAAGCGCTTTTGGGCCGGAATAGTACTAGGATGGGTGACCTCCCGGGAAGTCCCGGAGCTGTATCCATTTTGATCTTTTAAGGAAATCATTTTTCCAAATCTACGTTCATCCAAGTCCCAAAAAAATACATGTTCAAAAAATCCAAGTCCCACAATTCAGATTCAGCTCGATTCTGAGTTGGATCAACAAGACTAATTATAAATTTGGAAAAGGAATCCTAGGAGGTATCCTAAGAAAAAAGTTTTTTTTTTTTTTAGTTCAAACCGAATGAACAAAAGGGAAACCAATTTTTTAAACTATGTGTCCTATGCCATGTAGGATAGATGTGCATTCTAATTTTATTTTCATTCCCATTTTTAGAAGAAAAATCTAACTTTAACAAAGGTCAGACCAATTAACGAAGGGGGAAGACAAATCATTAAACTAATCAAGGAATTTTAGGAGGAATCCAAGAGGATTTATTTTTATACAAATCAAAATAGAAGGGATAAAAGGGAGAGAAGGACAATCAAAAAAATAAATTATCAATTAGGGCCGCTTCACACTTGGTGGCCAAGTCGAGAGGCTGTCGATTTCCACCAGTGAGATTGCTAGAATGGCCAAAGTCCGGACTTTGGGCCTTCACACTTGTGCCCAAACTCCAAAGGTCGTCGTCCTACACGGCAACACTTTTGGGTTGTTTTGGCGTCAAAGCGACGGCCTCTCGAGGAAAACTTGGGTCGCTCATTTTGGTCGACCCAAACTACAATCGAGAGTCCGTCGATTTTTTTTATTTACATAATCAAAAAGTGACAAGATCTAGACCGTTAGATGAAAGAGACCGAATTTTTGGGCTGATTTTTTTTGGCTGATTTCTTTTGGCTGATTTTTTTGGCTGATTTTTATTGGCTGATTTTTTTTGGCGTAATGATATGGGGTTCGGACTGTGGACTTGGCCTTTGGAGCTTCACACCACGACCGGCCAAACCTTCAATCTATATTATTTAATGTATTTTTTTGGCAAAAAAGTTTGGCCTCTCGCCATAGTTTGGCCACTCATTTTGACGGTCGGCCTCTCGACTTGGGCATAGTGTGAAGCAGCCCTTAGAATAGATGTAGAGGGAGAAGGAAGGAGAGAGGGACAATCAAAAAATTAAAAATTAAAAAGAGACAAAGAGGGAGAAATGAGGAATAGTGGGACCAAAAAAAAACTAGAACCAAAAAAGAAGAACTCCGGTCCACGTTAGGGGTGACCGGAGCGAATAAAGTGTCTGTTTGTTCCACCACAGAACCAATGTCCACCAGACAAAGGGTTAGTAGTATGGAACTACTCCCCCCTCTCGAGGGTAGACACTATGTAACAAACTAGAACCAAATTTACAATAGAGACAAAGAGGTGGTGAGGGACAATCTCAATTAGTATAGAAGAAGAGGAAGAGGGAGTAATGGACAATGTCAACGAAATTAAAAGGATGCTCTCTATTTAATTAGTAGGAGAGGGAGAGTAGGTGAGGGACAATCTCAATTTTTAAAAAAAGGTTTGGAAGGGGGGAAGAAGTACGATGATTTTTTTTTTCACAATTATGATAAAAGGAGGAGGGTGGCAGGTAAGGAGCAAGGGACAAATCATAAAAGCAAAGAAGGAATTCTACATGGAATCCAAGAAAAAGAGTTTTTTTATATTTATAAATAGTAGATCATTATTGAAATCATGGGCAATCCAAAGAAACAAAATCAGAATTTTATTAAAAAATGAGAGAGGGAAAAGGAGGGAAGAGTAATATAATAAATAAATAAATAAATGAAGTGAGGGAGAGAGAGAGCAAGGGAGAGGGAGAGTAAGGGATTTATTTTTAGAGTAGATTATTATTGAAATTAGGGGCAATCTAATTTTTTTGATCAATACTAAAAAGAAGAGATAGAGAGGGAGAAAGAGGGGAGAGTAAAATTAAAATTAAAAAACTAAGTAAGAAGGAGAGGGAGAAGGTCACCCCCGCAAACCGATCCATTTGCAGTCAAAGGCCTTTCCCAAGGATCCGAATATTTGTCTCTTTCATAAGGTGAGTAGAATTTTTTTTGTTTGGTAGAACATGTGACCGGGGAAGAAAAGTATGATTGTTCTATGTTAAAGGATGAAATTTGTGAGTCTTAAATGGGTGTGGGTATTGTGTATTGCGCATTTTTGAGGGGGTCATTTTTCGGTATTCCGTATTTATATCTTTGGTATAGCCAAATTAATTTGGTTTTAAAGGGTTGGGTCGTTGGTTCGATGTTTGTAGGGGTTTGTAGTTTTGTATTGTATTGATTCCATAGCCATTGGAGTCGAGTAATGGGGATAGTGTGTAAGTGTCGGCCATTTTCTTCATATAGATGTGTTTGATTGTTATTTATTTTTATTGTGTTTGATAGTGTAAGGATATCATTTTTGGGATTGCATTCTATTGTATAGATATTAAAGAGTGGAATAATTATGGGTGGTGTTACGGATCTTGAGCCTGAGAATTGTTCTTGGGGGTGGTGGTTTTGGATGATATCTGAGTAAGTTATGTTTTGAATTTTTTGGTAGTATTGTTTTAATTTTTTGATGTTATGTGTGGAGATATTGGTGTCGTGACGTAGGAAAAGGTTTCTTTGGGGAAGCCATTTATTGTATGTATTTTCGTTGTGTTGCCATTGGCATAAGTATTTTGTGTAGGTATTTTGTATATTATTTGCATCTGTGTGTTGTATATGTTTGTGGTGTGAGATGGTATTAATGGGATATGTGGTAGGGTTTTTGGAGATGTATGTTGGGGGACCGGGGTGGTATGGATGTGTGGGATTAGGGGGATTGATTGATGGGGGAATATTTCTTGGGGTGATGCTATTGTTGATGGTGATGAATGAATCTTGAAGTATATAGGAGTATGAGTGTATGTTACAAGGGGCATGACATATGGTGGGGCATGTTGGGTGGCAAAATAGTTGTTTAGCAACATTTAGAGCATTTTTTAATAATTTGGATGGGGTGAAGTGGTAGGCTTTGAAGTCCTCATTGTTCATGATGTATGTGCTGTTAGGTAAAGTAATTTGGTTTAGTTCAAAAATATTCTTTGAGAGGAGTTTTTGTAGAAGCTTTTGGGATAGTTGGGCATTGAGTGTGTTGTGATTTAGTGTTTCTTGGCGCCATAGTGTTTCTAGTGATGTAGGATTAATGAGGAAGTTTGGAAGCATACTTTTAAGGTGGACTTTAGCTATGTGTTTTAATAAGAAGAATGTGTTGTTGGTGATCTTATGCAGTCACTTTTTTTAAATTCTGGGTATGTTTTTGGCACCACCGTATTGGGCAAGGACATAATGAGTTAATCCATTATATATTTTTCCAAGTCTACCTATATCGTTTAAAGCATTTTGTAGTTGTTCACATATACATCAGAGATATGCATTTTTGAGGGAGAAAGCTTCTTGCCCAAATAGGTTATGTGGGAGTTGGGTTATTACATTTGACATACATTTTGGTAATCCACATATAGTTTTTTGTATGGCTATTATTTTTTATCAAGTTTTTTGATAGCTGGCATAGAGTATGGTACGCCGTAGAAACTGTATGCCACACATGGGCGTAGTACGGTATCAACCATTTTAATTTTTTGTTTCATGGTGGCCGGACATGTTGTTAGTTCTTTGCATTGTTTGATGAGTTTCGTGGTTGTAGTATGAATTTGGATTTTCCATTTTCGTGAGGGAACAAGATTTGTACCTAGGTATATGTATGGTTCATTTTGATGTAGTATAGGGATTGGTTGATTGCGGTAATTGATGTTAGAAGCTTGCATTAGGGCATTGAAAGTGCTAGGGTTCAATTTGGATTTGTTTGGGCATCCGGTAGCGGCACACTTTGGGACACCTACGTCCATACCAGTCCATTTGCAATATCTATTAATTTTATTGAGTTGTATTTGGATAGATTTAATTTTGTTAGTTATGGTGGCGAGGTCATCCGCGTCTGCGGCAGAGTTTATTGTGGCTTGTGATGTGCCAAAAGTGTATCCATTGTTGCCTCGTTCTAGCCATCTGAATAGTGGTTCTAAGAATATAATTAATAGGTATGGGCTAAGGGTGTCCCCTTGTATAGTTCCTCTTTGAATGGGTATAGGTTTTGTTTTCCCAAAGTGTTCACTTATATAGTAAGTGGATGATTGGGAGTAGATGTTTCCAACAAGTGTGGTTGCATCTTTTGGGTAACCAAGAGCCATCATTATTGCTAGTTATTGCTAGCATGGTCTATTGTGCCAAAGGCATTTTTAAAGTCAACATATAATATGTATATATCTTGGTTTGTAAATCCTGCGTCTTCTAGTGCGGCTATTATAGTTTGTATTTGTCGAGCGGTACTTCTCTCTGCTCTAAATCCCTCTTGACTATCATGTAGGATTTTAAAATTTTCACGGTATGAGGATAGTATAGAGGTGAGTGTACTAGTGAAGAGTTTATATATTGTATTAGCTAGTGCAATTGGCCTATAGTTGGGTAGTATGGACGGGTCACCATTTTTGTATAGTAAAATTGTTGCACTTGATTTCCATGAGGTCGGTATTTATTTTTGTTTATAGCAGTGAGAGAAGAATAGGAATAATAATTTATGAAATCTTGGAGGCATGTTTTTGAGTGTTGAATTTGGTATGCGATCTGGGCCTGGGGCTTTGTTGTTACCAAGATTTTGAAGGCATGTGTCGTATGTGGCTTTGTTGAAGTATTTACGAAGTGGAATTTATGGTTCGCCTCGTTTGTCGAGGGTAAATCCATCAAGGTCATGCCATGGATATTGGCGTACTGCACATGTACATTCAATTGGATGTTGTGGTTGGTAATTAGGGGCGGTTTACACTACAGACCAAGAGCTGTGACCAAGGAAAATGGATTAATTCCATGGTCATACTTCATGGTCACACTTCCATGGTCACACTTCATAAAAATGTCATTTTTAAAGCCCTTGGGCCTCTCACTAAGTATAAACCGAATGGGAGGAATGACCATGTTTGTTGGTTGAATATTTCATTCGCAATGTCTTCGGGGCTAGTCAGAATATTATTATATTGATCTGTGATACAATCCATCGGCGGGATTTCAAGGTTTTTAAAGACTTTTTTGTTTATTTTTTTGGGCTAATTTCAAATAATTGTCTGTATTTTGAGATGGCTTTCTTAATGTTATCTTTGGCGTATTTTGAGGTTACTTTTCGGGCTTGTATGTTGGCATTTTTTGCAATTAGTGCGATATCTTTTATCCATGTATCGTGGGGTAGATCCGGAGGCGGTGGGGTAGGGATTTGGGTGTGTTCTACAGTTAGTAGTTCATTGCATATGGGGTGGTTACGCCATTGAGGGTTGTTTTTTACAATTCTAATGGTTTTTCGTATAACATGGTATGTAGTTAGGTGTTGTTTCCAAGTTTTTAAAAGTTTGGGGGATAAATAACTACCTTGTTGAGAAGTTCTGTTTGTCATTTGAGGTATTGGGTGGGCTCTACAAGTTTGTTCTAGTGTGTCAGAGATTTTATTGATGAGTTTGTCTAGGGTGTGGCATGCTTCTTGCCATTGTATTTGTGATAGTTGACTATTATTTTCAATAGTGTTTATGAGGGAGTCTATTCGTATGGAGTTTTCTTCAAAGAATTTTGTGTTGAATTTTTTTATATTGTCTTTTGAGATGGAGTTGAGTATGCGTATAGTGTCATTGTTTAGAGTTGTGGGAGTTCTATTAATTAATGTGTTATTTGGGATGTGCATTCGTATAGGTAAGTGGTCTGAGTTGAGAATATCATCCTTGTTTGTTGTAGAGGTGTATTGTGTATTGTTGTTTGTATTTATATAGAATCCATCTATTAGACTCCAATCACTATAATTATAGCCACCTTGTCTAGAGAATTGTGTATCGGTATTGATGTAGACGAAGTTTAAGTTTTCTGTGAAGCTGCGCCATTGGTAATCAATGGTTTGAAGGGGGGTGTTATGATTTCCATTTTGGCGACCCATTAATGCTATGTCTCTGTTGAAGTCTCCACATAATAGGTATGTGTGATTGAGGTTATTATTAATTTGAGATGTAATAGTGTTTTATATGTCTATGATAAATCTAGTATCTTCGGGATGAGATGGCATATACATGTGAAAGATTAACCATGGTTGTAGTGGGTGATTAGTAATTTTGATTATTTGAATGTATGGTGATATGTGCATTGGGGTAGGAATTTTGTTGATGTTGCCCGGGAAGGCATATTTTTGTGTATTAGTGTAAGGAGGTCCCCGCGGCCCGGTGTGTAAGGTCTTCGTTGTTGGATGCATCTTGTAAGTGCATGTGTATTGTTAAAGATGAGTTTATAGTCTTGAAATATATTTTGTATATAATTTGTAGATTTTGTGGCGGATAATTTTGTTTCTTGTATAACTATGAGGGCTGGTGGTGTGTCTGTGTGCGTGACCAAAGTTTGTAAGCTAGAAAGGGCAATGTTTAGAGAGGAGGCATTCCATGTGATTATGTATGTATTTTCTTGATTTGATCTAATGTTTTGATTTTGTGGAGGGATGTAGGGAAGTGGTGGAGGTGGGTGGGTGTATTCTGGTATAGGGTCTAAACATTTTAGTGATTCATTGATGAGATTGTTAGGGAGGTAAGGGAATTTTAGTTTTATTGTTTCATTTGAGGGAGGTATGGTTTGACTATGTAAAAAGTCGTATAGTTCCTTATGTATTGAGTTCTCATGGTTTATAATATTTTGGTTGTCTTCAAGAAACTTTATATAAGGGTGCTTAGTGTGAATGTGTCGTTCTGGTGGGTTTTGTAAGTTTAGTAAAGTTTGTAGAAGTGTATTGGTCCATGTAATTGTATTCAAATTTTGTGGATTTAGGAGATGGTTCCATTCATCTATGTGTGGGTGAATAGTGACTACTAGGGCATATAGAATGTAGGGTGGTGGATGCGTATTTTTTTGTTGTATGTATTGGGCAATGTTTGGGTGTGTAGCATTATGTGTGTGTTGTAGTGTATGTGTGTTTTTTAAGAAAGGTGCGAAGGATTTTGCAATGTGTCTATATCCCGGTTGGAATTTTATGATATTAGGTATGAAGTATATTTTGGCATTTTTCTTATGTGATGTAGGGTGTCTTTTTAGTATATTAGGCATTGGGCCCGGGTTAATTTCAATGTCTCCTCCTAAAAGTAATAGGAGTTTTATGTGTTTTGGTTTGGTGTTGTGTTTTAGAATTCTTGTCTTTTGTGTAACTTTATGAAGTTTTTTTTTGTGCTTGTTCTGTAGTGAGTATGAGTTTCTGTTTGGGTGTGTTATTGTTTTTTCTTTTGTTGTACTAGAAGTATGGTTGCTAGTTGTTTTGTGTTTAGGGTGGGTTTGTGTGTATTAGTTTGTATGTTTTTAGTTCTATTTTTTCATATGTATGGTGTGTGTGGTTTTGTGATATTTGGTGCTATTTTGTACCAATTTGTTTTCATGGTTTGTGAGTTTTTTTGTGTGTTTCTTTGTGTGTTATTTTGTATGGTTTTTATGTATGTGTAATTTTTTGTATTTGTGCAAGGTGGTGTGTTTGTGTGTGTGTATATTTGTGTATTTGTTGGTGTATTGTTATGTGTATTGCACATTATATTGTTATGTGAGTTTTTTGTTATATGTTTACTAGTATGTGTATATGTATGTGTTTTTCTCTTTGGTATTTGGTAGTTGTACTTGGTGTGGTATTTGATAGAGTATTTTGTGTAGTATACAAGGTATTTTATTTGGTGGATGGTACATTGGATGGTCATGTGTGTATACGTACCGTGTATAGTAATTGTATTGGTATTAAAATGGAGGGTAGTACAATGTTTGTATGTACTATCTAAGTACGTATCTACAATGATGTGTATAGTGTTAGTATAATGAGAGGATATGTATATTGTAAAGTACCATATGTATTGTATATAACTATATGGATGGTAAGTATGGATTATCGTGTGGTCATTGGTCTTCACATGTTTGGCCGCTTGTCTTCAAGTCTTTGTGGCATTCTTCCCTTCATGGTTTGGAGTGCAAGAAATGTGGCATTCATGGCATTCTCCACCTTGTCCATTTGATCCACCAACTCGCTATGTAGTGCATCGGTGTATTTTTTACTTTCTTCTAGCATCTTTTTGTTGTTTTCCTCCGAAGCTTCCTTTAATTCCTTCTTGGTAATGTTGATGGGGGCGTCTTGAATCTTGAAGGTTGCAATGGTGTTAACCATTGCGGTGTTGATGTTGTTGAATCCAAAGGCCTTGATTTGTTCTTCGGTAGGAGGTTGTTTACTTTCTAAGCTCTTCCAATGCGGAGTAAAGTCCACGAAGTTGTCACCTATGCTAAATTGCTTATACACAATGGGGTTAGTGCATTCAACATTAACCTTACCATTGTGTCTACCCTCGATTTCCTTGTGGAACCAAATGGAGTTAATGTTATTCTCTCCCATAATCTTATGAATAGCATTACTAGTAGTATCATGCACACTCATGAGAAGGGGTAAGGGGGAGAGGGTGAGAGAGATGGCATCCTTCTTGGCCTTGACTTCGGGTGTCACTCGCCCTCCAATGTAGGTCTTCCTTGCTTTATGATCTCATGGTGGGTGGTGATGTGTTGTATCTTGGAGGCTTGGAGGGGGGTGGTCACAGCAATAAAGGCTAGTGAGTCTCCTTCTCCCTTAGTCACTCCCGTGATCTCATAATCTTGGCCATGTTTGAAGCTATTGTAGAGGATGTCCTTGAATAGTTGATGGGAAGATGTACCTATGAATGTGTCACTTCTCACTTGCACGGAGAGGTTAGAAGAGTTAGTGGTTAGGGGAAAAGATTTACACACCTTTCCAATGATGTTTTGATTGTCAAAGGTGAGAATAAAATGCCTTATTCCTTTTAGCAACATAAGGGCATCCATTTCGGGGTTGAGTAAGTGTAGCTTAAACATACCGGTCCAAACACCTTTTTGTCCCCCTCTCTTGACACTATGGCATTGAATGTGAATGGGATCCATAACTTTTGACCCTTATTTGATTTCCATGACCACTAGTCTATGTGTTATCATCTTGTGGACATCATCATGCAATAAGAGAGAGGAGGATGGCTCAAAGTAAATAGCAACATGGAAGTCAAGGGCCAAACTTGTGGCACTGGTGATCTTCGTGCCTTTGGGAAGTTGAGTGATATTGTAGTGTTGTTCATCACTCCCCGGTCTTGAAAGTGGGTAGTAGAGTTGTGGGATCCTTGAAAATGCATCCTTGCGGTTTTGAACTCCTTCGCTTCGTGTTCTTGAAATCCTCTTGTCATCATATCCTCCACTTTCTCATCACGTGGGAGTTCCTCAAGTCCCTCTTCGATTGCGAGGCATTCCATGGCTTCATACCCTAGCCAAAATTTGAACGTCGTGGTTATGGGGTCAAGAAGAGGGGACGTACCTTCTTCGTCGCTGGTGCCTTTGCTCTTTTTGCTGCTGCCAATCTCCTCCATGTTTTTTCTACCAATTTTTTCTTTAGAAGCCAATATTCTGTGTGAGGTTCCTTCATCTATATCCATCATTTCCTCATAGCAAAGGTTCCTTTTACTTCTGGACATGTTTTCAGAGCTAGAATTCTTAGTATTATTTTTAGTGCTGGGTTTTAATGGGTCAATGTAAGGGGGGAGAGAGTCTACTTTAGAGAGGTTGTTAATTTTTTTTTTAGTGTTCGAGTTCAATGAACAAATGCAGAGAGGGAGAGTACTTACCTTAGTGAATACGGGTATTGTTGGTTGGGGGCAGCTGCTAACGAGTACCTCGCGTTTGGCCAGTTGTCGCTTGGCTTGAACTCGGTGCTGTTCGCCTTGGTACGGTGCCTGTTGTTCTGGCTTGCTAAGCAGGGGGTGTCCGTTGGGCAGGGGCACGTCTTGGGGCTGAGCTCGCTTCGGGATGACCTGTTCATGTCTTTGGTGCAGGCGGCGTGCTTTACGCAGGGGTGCGCTTTGATGACTGTCCCAATTGGGGTCTGGTCGACCTTACAATGCTAGAGGCATTCGTGGCTCGATGGCAGCTCCTGGAGCTTGTCTTGATTCGGTATTGGCTCCGCCCGGCTGCTGTAGAGGTGGCGCTCTTCGCGCGAGGGCGCGCCTTGGAGCCTGTCTTGTTCTAGGGCTTGTTGCTCGGACCTGCAGTGTTGGAGTCGACCGTTGCACGAAGGCGAGTAGCGGGGTTTGTCTTGGTTATTCCTCTTCTGTACCTGTCTTTGATAGAGGTGGCGCTCGTTCTGCGAGAGCTCGCCTTGTTGTCTCTCTTGTGTTGAGGCTTGTTGCTCTAGTCTACAGAACTCGGGGTGTTTGTGTCGTGATGGCGCGCCTTGGTGATTGTCAAATTTTCGCCCCTGCTGCTTGCGATTTTGGTGAAGGTGGCGTTCGCCGTGCGAGGGCGTACCTTGGTGCAGGTGGTGTAGTCTTCTGCGCAAGGGCGCGCCTTGATAATCATCCTGTTTTGGCACCTTCTTCTCTCTGTTTTGGTGGTGGTGAAGTTCGCTGTGTAGAGGCACTCCTTGATGTTTGTCCTGATGTGTGGGTCGACGGTGATGTTGAATTCATGGTCTCCGATTTTGGGGCTCTACTTTGGTAAGTCTCAGGCCTCTATTTCTTTGGATTATTCGGGTTCAAGAGGTGGGGATTGTTGTGTAAATGTACTTGTGAGTGGTCTAGGAGTGAGGAGAAGGGTTAGGAATTTGGATAGGGAGAGTGGAGGTGAGAGGGGAGGCCGTAGGTGCGTTGTGGAAGGCTGAGAGGGTTTTAGAGAAGGTTGGGTGGGGGGGAGTGGGCTGGTAATGAAGGATGGGGGATTGGCGAGAGGGTGAGAGGGACTAGAGGTGGTTTGGAAGCTGGGGAGAGGTTTGTCTGCCCTCGAATGTTGACGCTGTTCTATGTGTTTGTCTTGTTTGTATGTACTGATCTGGTTGTATTGTTTCCGGTGTAGGTTGCTTTCGGCTGTGGTTGGCCTCTGGATGTATCTATAGCAGCATAGACAACAAATTTTTGAGGTACAACCTAACCTAGTAATCTTGTATGTGCGTTTGTTGGGATGCAAGTAGCTAGGGTTTAGTGCGTCGGGGGTTCTAGAGTGGATTGTGGTGTTAGTGCTATTGCTAGTTGAGTGGAGAGATATGTGCAATGTGTATGGGGGGCTCTGTGAGAAATGTGTGTCGTAAAAATAGAGAGGAGAAAGGTTATAAGGGAGCTTACCTGGATTCTATTGGTGTTGGTTTCCGCATTGTACACTTGATTCGCGTGTACTGATTTCCTTTGGTGTACAGCTGTGGGCGATGTGTTGAGTCGGCACTGGAGCGAGGAGCTGATTATTCTTCACGTCCTCCGCGGGCGATTTCCATGAGTTGCTCGCCGATCTTGCGTGTTGGTTTCGTGGTTGTGTAATCTTCGGCACCAGCTGGTTTTTACTGATAGCTTGTATCTGTGTACGCAGTGTACTCGTGCTTACTGCGATGGAGTTAGTGCTCCTTAGATCTAGATCACAAGCATAAGTGAGGCGGAATGTGGTTTCCGTGTATGTGGGTGTGTGGTGTACTAGATCTGGTGTTAAGCATCTATTGGAGTTTTTTTCACACAAACATAATGTAAGTGAGGATCCTAGTGTGGGTGTGTTAAAGGAAACAAAAATAATGTTAATGCAAAGCAAAGTTTGTGCTAGAAAGGAGTAACAAAAAGTAGTGGGGGGAGATGTAGCCTGATGTGGCGCGATGCTGACGCCTTCCAGCGATGGTGGGTAGGTCTTGTCTTCAATCTTGTTTGCTTGAGCACCTGGATTGCGGAGGGGGAGGGATTATATGGGAGGTAGCAGATTCAGTCTATCTATTCTCAGATCTGGGGTAGAGTGACCTTGTGGGTGAGATTGAAAACAACCAATTCTGTGCTCCAACACAAGTGCCCCTTGCTTCAGATCTCTCACAACAAGATCTTGTCACCAACTCTCATACATCAATCTTCTAATCCTAGATCTAAAAATTTTGAGCCTTGCCTACATACATGCTCAGCTTTCCACACCTAACCACTTTTCCAACAACCTAGACTCACGCAGGCTCAACAACAGGGCCAACCACCTCCTGTTGTGCGTGTTCTAGGGTTTTGCAACTAAGTCCCTCTCCTCCCCTCACCAAGAAATGTGGAGCTCTACTCAGTGTTCATTTTTTTTTCCTCCGGACAACCCTTACATCAGTAAATAGCCACATAGAAGTCAAGGGCCAAACCTAGTAATTTCGGACGACCGGGCCAGTGGCTCGGGGTCTAGGGTGGTGATCGGGCGGTCATTGGGCGCAGGCACACCAAGCCGGCTTTGATTGGGGTGGTAGCCGAGCGATCGAGCGCCGACTAGGCTCCGACCGCGGGTAAATTGGGCGACCGCCAATTTACCTGCGCCCAAATTATGTAGAAATGGTTGACTTTAGTCAAATAATTTCTACATTCTAGAAAAAAATTTGTTTAACATCTTCAAAGAAAGAGAAATTCTTCATATGAAAGAACCGAATGAATGTCAATGGAAGGTTTTATTATAAGATTGATGCTCCCATATTTCTAAATTTTTACTTACAGTCGTACTACTTTCAAACCATGAATCCAAATACAATAACTAGAATACCTACACCTTGCTCTTAGCAGTGCAATTTGTAATCATATTCATGCATTTTAAAAACATTTGTACAAAGGGGTATCTAAATCGGTGGGACTTGCCTTGACTCTTGCCATACCATTGTGAGGTTGTCCGCGCTTCCATGACGACACTGTCCTCGAGACATCATCATCTTCTAAGAGGAACCGTTTCTAATCCTTGTTGTAGGAGTATGAAACTCCCACTTGGTTGCCCCTACCCAAAAACTATCTAATTGTGATTATTAGCTTAGATAACTGGCAAAGTAGTTAGTAATACTTAGCTTGTATAATAATTAGTGAAAGTAGGTGAATTCTTAACTAGTTAATTAGTGTTATAGTGGTGATATAATTGGGCCTTAAAACCACCAAGGTTATGCCCGGTTAAAACTAAAAAGAATGCCCGGGAAGTGTAGAGCCTAAATCCTTAAAATAGATTTTTTCAGAAAATTAAGTGTAAAAAGGGTTGTAGATATATGGAGAATTAAATAATTAATGATTAAGTTTACATTAAGTACTTAATTAATTGAAAAGTACCTCTTCGTATCTAAGATAGAAGGATTAATGGGAAAAGGGTTGAACTCGCACCCTTTGGGAAGGGTGTACCCTTTCATATCTAGATATGAATAGATGTGAGGATTTAGTGGAATTAATCTCAATGGTTAATTATAGGCAAAACCGTTTTTCCAAGAGGTGTGCCTCTTGGGTTTGAGTAGAATGACTAGCTTGAATTTTTAGCATTCTTGGCCATTACCATAGAAATTCCTTGGAGGAAGGTTGGAGTGAGCCCTAGCTTAGGTGAAAAAAGCTAGTAATTGAAGAAATCTCTTATGTTGTAAGAGTATTATGTTGTGTGTGAAATTATTAATATATAATTATTATTGAATTTGCGTGTGTAGAGTCTTGTGTGTGACTTGAATCATATGTATAATTACAATAATATTTGAACTTCATTGAATAAATTTAATATTGTGTTTTGTGAATGCAATATATGCATGAGGTATTAATTGTGAATAAATTCCTATGCATAAATGCATTATATATTTATTTAGATCTTCATTGTAAAAATTAGGATACTATCCTAATTAATTATGTGACATGAAATTGTGTGTGTGATGAATTAAATTTAATGTATTACATATGAGTGAAATATGAATACTTAATAATGTTAAAACTTCAAGAGATAAAGTTAGGGAAGATCCTAACTATGTCAAAGTGACATTGTGAATATTAATGTAATAATTCTAAGTGTATGTAAGGCATTTAGAAATTAATTTGGAGTAAGAAACTTAATGCATTAATGTGAGGAATGCATAAGTAATTGATGAAATACTTAAGTTCAGGTGTGGAAACTTAAGTATTAAGACATAAGACGGGAGTCTCGTGCATGTGTAAACAACAAAACTTAAGTCTAGAGTTAGGAAGGACTTAAGTATGAATGACAGGACTTAAGTCTAAGTGGAAGAACTTAAGTCTACAGTGGAATAGAACTTAAGTCTGAATGATAAAACTTAAGTCTAGAGTGAAGAGGGACTTAAGTATAAGTGACAGGACTTAAGTCCAGAGTGAGAAAGAACTTAAGTATAGACGATAGGACTTAAGTCTGAGTGTTAGGACTTAAGTCTACAGTGAGTAAGGACTTAAGTCTGAATGGTAAAACTTAAGCCTGAGTTACAGAACTTAAGTCATGCAAGTGTAAGAGTGAAGATACTCTTTTTGCATTTAAGTGTTAAAGACTAATAGATAGGTTAGACTTAAGTCCGGACTTAGAGTAGAAATATTTAGAGGCTTAATCTAACTTATGTGTTGTTCGAGACTAACACTTGTGATAAGTACGTGAGTACGTGAACCGTGGGATGTACGTGAAAAGTGGAGCGAATTACACGAGGTAAGTTTGTGAATTCTAAATGGAATTAATTAAGGAATCAACCATGAGTGCAATGGATAGTATCCAAATGCCGAAGATGGCAAAAGTATAGGAAACTAACAAACGTGCATATTCATAGTTAACTCAAGAGCAAGGCTCTTTGGAGGAGCAAGGCTCTACCTAAGCACTTAAATCCTTGGGATTAATACCTTAAGAGTGGAATGTTAAGGGTGATATGTTTTAAGGTTTAATTCCCTAAAAACGAGTGCATAAACTTAAGTATTTCAATGGAAAGATAGCTTTTTGACCTCTAATTAAAGACAAACTACTTAACGGTTGACGCTAGACCATCCCGGGAAGAATTTAGAATCAAGGATAGACTTGTGTGAGTCTTGGGTGTTTTGCGAAGGTGAAATTTCACGATTACAGGAAGGATCTCCAGGACAAAAGTCCAAATCACCACTTAAAATTAATTTATCTAATCAAAGTCTTTATCAAGTAGATAGACTATTTATTAGTGTTTCTTTTTAGTTTAGTTGTTTAGGCTTTTTTTCTACTTTATTCATTGAATTCATATGATTAAGAATTTGATTTAATATAAAAATTACAAATTAAAAAAGATAAGAAAGTAGAAAATGAAATAAATAAAACATTGGTTAGTAGCCGGCGAGTATCGGGTATCAATTGGGTACCGGGTACTGGAGGGTACCAACCAGGCACAAGGCCAGTACCGGGTACCAACCGGGGGCAAGAACAGTGGGTACCAACCACAAACAAGAACAGCGGGTACCAACCATGAGGGAGGCCATTGCGTCACAAAGAGAGAGGGAGGCCATTGCCTCACAAACTGTGAAGAAGAGGGAACACCGAGAGGAGAAGGAAGACTGTAAGGAGGAGGAAGACCATGAGGAGGAGGAAGACCGTGAGGAGGTGGAAGACTGTGAGGAGAAGGAAGACATTATACATGAAGAGTAAGAACAAGAGCAAGAGAAGCAAGAGCAAGATGAGGGTTTTTTAAGTGCAACTACCTAGGGTTTGTGGAGCTAGGGCTTTGAAGGAGAGTTGTAGCACTGAGGGTTTGAATCTTCAAACCTAGGATTTGTGAGAAGATTGTGGTGGAGGAGGTTTTTGATACAACGGAGGTGGATATTCCTAGGCATGGAGGCGATGCATGGAGATTCACAACCGCGGCAAGAAGATTCAGAGACTAAACTACAATTTCAAGGAGGTTGCGGGTGCAACAAGGAGGTGGTAAGAATTGTGAACAAGGTTATTCTTGTCGATTGATGGATTTTTCTTGGTTGTACAGCTTCGTCGTTTGTTAGATCTCTTATCATTTTCCTTTTCACGGGGTAAATTCTGATTGTTTTTTGCCCGTTCTAGAGGAAAGTCTCCCAGTAGATTCTACTTAGACCTCATACGTCCTAGATCTTGAGTTCTTGTTACTTGTTCCTCTATTTTTTGTGATAAGTTAATAGGGTAATTGGTGGAAGTACAGGCACATCTCGGAGTTAGTCCATTCCGGACAACATGATTCCACCAGGGACGTTGAAGCTCTTAGCTTTCCAAGATTGATCCTAACAAGCGGGAGGGGACAGAGCAAGGAGGAGAATTAGAGGAAGATCTCACTCACATGGACTGCATGCGATTATACGAGAAACCAAGGGTCTTCTAAAAGGGATATGCGGCTGTGGAGTTGTTACCTCCCGAGACACCTCGGGGAGTCTACCGGAATAATTCCCGGACATGGACCACAAAAGTATAGCGTGAGATGTATTCCTTTCAGCGAGAGGAGGGATGGACACTTGGGGTCAACCGAGAATTGATGGATAAGCACTTATCGGATTCCTACGATGTATTGAAGTGCTATCGGAGTGATCAATTCACGAACAACCGGTTGAGGAGGGTGGTTGAGTTTTTAAACCCAATCTTCTACCCCAATCGACGTGAAAGAATCACAGCGTGGCTGGCCACCACCTACATATAGACATTCTTTGACAATTCCTTTTCGGATTGGAGGTTTTTGGTGGAAGAAGCAATTTTGCCACAACTCCGGGCAATTCAACAAGGTGGATGTTCCAAGACCTTTTTGACTCCATACTTCATGCACTTGTATGAGTATTATGACTGTCTAAAATCGGAAGAGAAGAAAGTTTAGATGGAAGGAATGGCTTCCCAGGACCATGCTCCCCGGGCCTTTCTGCAACATACTGAGCTACGGTTGGCAATCCCACGGGAGGCCTCATCATCTCAGGTACTTCCAAACGGGGGTAGGTTATCCCGGTCACACCAGGAAAAACCACCATCGCCACCCTGGCAATCCAAGAATCTCACACTGGTGAAGAATATAGCCAAGTTCTCCTAGGATGAGACCCGGGATATCCACCAGTTGGAGATAAAGTTTCTGGAGGCATAGAGTCTTCAGAAGGCTCTCTCAAAGGTGATTGTAGTAGAAAACACCGGAGACATTTTGGCTGCAGTCTAGGAGGATCAGGAACAATTGTCCAAGGTGAAGAAGGATCTCTGGACATCTCAGAAGGAGCATCTTGACACAAAGGTCAAGGCACAAGAGACTATGGTGGCACTGACAAGTTACTTGCTGGACAAACGAATACCTCCATATTAAGGCAAGACCGGAGCCCAACCCGGAAGAAGTGAAGGTTTGTCTATACCAGCTCTCTTTCTTCAAAAGATGATAAACCACCCACTCAATGTCCAGTGAGTAGAGCGGATTCTCCAATTTCCAAGGAGTGGAGTGTGAAAGCCTATTAGAGACAATAAGGTCTCTCTGGCAAACCTCCTAGTAAGGAACCAGTTGATCTTTCTTTGTTACAAACAGATTCGTTGGTTGAATCTCTGGTAGCTCTGCTTGTTGATCTGGTGGAGACTTCTCATGTATCGATGGATACTCCTAATATACCGGTGGATACTCCTAATCCACTGCTAGACCTCCCGGTTGAGACTTCCAACCTTCCGGTGGATTTTCTTGACCATGTATCCGTGAATACTTCCAATCTTCCAATCAATCCTCCTATGGATCAATCGGGAGATAATTCTACTCACCCGGATGAGTCTTCTGGTTGAGCCTATGTCATATGTTATTGTGGATTCATCCTATCGGTTGATGTAATGTTGTTAAGTTGCTAGATTAACACAAGGGAGAGGGTAGTGATGTCGATGGGGCTCCATTGTACACCCAGTCTCTACCACTTGAGTGATTTCTCTCGCTATTTTTGTCTCGGACCTTTGTGTACTGAAGGAGACTTGGACACTAGGTTTAAATACTCTTCTTTTTGTTGATTTGCTTGTTTCTTGCCTTCATTGCTTGTGTCTAGAGTTTTTGTTGAGCTTGTGTGAGTAGAGAGAGAGAGGGTTGAGTCCTAGTGGATCTTTGCTAGGATATGCAAAGTTGTGGCTTGTTGAATGTTATGTGGTTGAATGTGAGTTAAGGCTTCCAGAGGGAGTAGGATATCTAGGCTAGATGGTGGAGTAAGATCCGGGATCTACTTAAAATCCTAGACCGGTTGGATTCGGAAGAGCTGCTTATCAAATGGGATCCGGGAAGCCCACAACTATTTATGATAGCATCCCTTAAGTGAGAAGTGTTTGAATTGGTGAGGAGGAGGGGTGTGTGAGCTGCAAATATGGCTCACGCTAACAAATGGATCACGCATCGTGTGCGTTAAGGTCAACAAGTAGTAGAATTTTGTAGAAATGGGTTATCCAATTGGATTAGCCCATGATTTTTGATCAAAATGGTCAATTGGCCTTTCTCATCCACTAATTCTTAAATGGGGAGCCACATTAGGGCAACCAAGAGTTTTTGTGGTTAACAAAAAATAAATAGAAAGAGAAAAAAATAATAAATAAGAGGCTAAAAAATAAAAACAATAGAAAAGTTAGAAGGAGAAAGGATGGAGAGGAATTTACCTCCTACCAATTCGGAACCCGCGAAGAAGTCACGGTAATTAAACCATGATAAAAATAGGAGAAGATGGAAGAATGATGGTGAGGAGGAAGAAAAAGAATGAGGCTTAAAAAAGCCCATAAAAAATTAGTCAAAAGAGGGTAAAAAAGGCTTGGGCAAAACCCTCACCAATCACTAAGTAAATTAGGCAGAACCTCACACAAGGGGAATTCAAGTTAGGTGCAGTAGATAGATTTAGCACCCTTGAATTGGTTAGATGGCTCACTTATTGTTGATCATGCGCACATCATGTGGCATAAGGTTAAAATATTAGGTAGAAGTATTCCTTGATTAGTGATGACACCCATTTAGTTATTGCAAGGGTGGCACAAAATTATTTAATTATAGAGGGTGAATTTAGTGGGATCAGGGAGCCCCTTCCTCTCTCGAACTTATTCACTATTCCCTTGTTGCATGTGGTAGGAAGGAACCATAATTTTATTGTCTACAACATCGCGTGGAAGCGTTGCCCAATTTTTAAGAGAATTAGGGCTTCATAAATCTAAACACCGGTCTTGAATAAATACAAGGAGTTAAACGCAGCTGGGCAGGATGTATGGCAAGGTGCATGAGTAAGATTCCTGAATGTGAATGTATACGATGCATGCATGTTGTGTATGGTGCATGACTTAAGTAATTGTTTGTGTTGGATATTGCATTGTTGATCACATGGCTGTGAGTCCAAATTTAATTCATTTGGATAATTGAACATTGCCATTGGATTAAGCACAAAAAACCAGTGAGGATAGAAAAAGAAAATACAAAAAACGAAGTTGTAATCAAGGAGATAAGGAGGACATAAGTTCTGGAACCAAGAATTGGGTCTGTCTGCTGTCCATTGCTGTCAGGGTCGCACCTGGGTCTAAACCTGGTCTTGAAGAGTCTAATCAAGTTCATAAGGCTGAGCTAAACCCATCTAAGCCAAAAAAAACGTTGAAAACGGAGCCTTAAGGCAAAACTTATGCATGTTTGAAATTTGGACATAAGTTAATGCTGAATTCGGCCATAACAACACCAATTGTTTTCTAAATCCCAAGTAACCACAACATCAGTCACTATGCTTTGTGTGTGGTATGTATGGCTAGTCTCAATGGGGGTTGTGTAAAGGGCTGTATTCTTGATTTAAGGTCTTGTGTTCAAGATAAGCCACCCGCTAAGGGGGGTTTATTTGGCTCACAGAGTGACATCCCCCCTCTTGGTACACCGAGAGAGATCCCGGCTAAGCCTGAATCCAGAGTATTCCTACCCTTATAGTGGATGAGGTTCATTGATTCTCGTGGAAGGTTGTCTTGCTTATGTGAATTACTTAGCATTCGATTTGTTGTAACTCTTGTATCTAATTTGTTTGATTCAGTGGGTGTGGTTGTAGTTTGATTCCAGCTTTGCGTGACCGGTTCACCAGCATTATTTTTCGGTAGACTCTGAAGCCGCTAAACTAGCTACAACCTTTTAACTCTTTCATAGTGTAGAGTTAGTTTGTGGATATTGTAGCCTCTGGACTCTGAGAACGGAGGGCAGTGACTTACCGGGCACTATAAAAACTTATTGGAATACTACTCTGATGCTCAACAGAGTATTAATTTAACAATTGTGGTTACTTCTTACCGGTCATTGAGGTACCGGGGAAGCCATCCTCCGGGATGTGCTGAGGTATTAAGTGAGGATTGTCTTTAGATTTAGAAAGTTTGACACATGATAAAAATCCCTGGAAACGAGCTGGTTAGGTAGGCTCGCTTAAGGTTAATTTTGGTTAACTTTGAGAATTATGAACTACTAGATTACAACACTTGTAGACCGTAAGGAATTTTCAACGCTAACGAGAGCTTCAACCGTGCCCGTGCTTTGAATTTCAGAGTCTTCTACTTGTTCATTTTCATCCCTACATCCTTGATGCGAGCTCTTTGATGCCATTGATCTCTCTATCTCGCTCATCAGATTTGTATGTAAAGAGTCTTTTTCTCAAGAGAATGCACAAAACTAGTTGTCACCTACACAACATGTGAAGCACCAAAGTCAAAGATTAAAGGATGATTGAAGCAAACCCTAACGTTTCAATTCTACATAAGAAGAACACAACTGGAAAGTTAAATCGAAACATACTTGAACCCTTGACGGTACTTGATGCGCTTCCTTGTGGATACTATTCAACTCTCTGAATTGCTCAGCCCAAACAAGTTTCTCTACTTCTCTATTTTGAGATTCCAATAATGGCTTCTACACTCTACGTTTTTCTTGTGCAGTGTTTTTTTTGTGGTTGGAATTTGAATAATGTGTAGTTAGTATCCGTCGTCTAACATTCCTAGTCATCCTCCACACTAAATCTCAAACTGTCAAGTCTTCTCTACAGAAACATCCCCACCATGTTATCACAACCCTAAGCATATTGACACTTTTCCTTCAAAAGATTGTCTCGTTCAATAAATCCTTATCGCAACCTTCACATGTGCAAGCGCAAGTGCTTTGGTTATGTTAAACGATGTTATCAGCCTTTATTTTGAACTGAATTTATATCCCACATGGCATGCCTTTACTATTTTATGGATCAGCCGTCGTATAAAATTATATTTAACTTCTACCAAAACAATTTTAGAATAATGACGCATTACTCCTACACCTTCAAAGAGGCATATGCAAAGTTGTTCTATATTTAATTTCATTGCTTCGCTAATCTAAGTTTGTTATCATGTGCCTTTTGTCATATTCATTCATGAGGCTTTTGAAAGACTGCATGACAATAGTCATCTCTATGAATACATGTTTCCGCTGTACTCACACTTTATGAACCTCTTCACTTCAACAAGGACGCTAAGAAAGCCTCTCAATATTTGCGCATTCCTAAGTCATTGTCCATAGCTCAGGAATCAATCATTGAGAGTTGAGGTTTATGGCTTCACCAACTTCTTATCAAGGGGGCGTTCTGTTTGTTATGTCCATTTTGATCTAGTCCAGTCCATTTACCAAGTGAAGGACTCTGATGCCGAAGAATTTGTGTGGAATTTATGTCGTGGTTCATTCAGAGTACATAGAATCTCAGATGCTCAAATGTCCGGTCACGCATCCACAGTCGTTATGACTCCTCCAGCCGACTCCGGTGATACTCTACTCGTGTCTGGTTTGGTCACGATGACAAACCCAAGCGTCCACATTCTGAACGATACTAAGAATGACGATATTTCTTGCCTGAACATAGGTAAGTCAAGCAACCCGTTCCGTTCCCAAAGATCAACTCCTCTTCATTTGTCTACTGCACTTCCTTCCAAGTCAAAAATGTCTTGATCTATATCCTTAGATAGGACCCCTGTCCATCCTATGTCTAGAAACGTACGATTATCCTTCTGCATGTCCATACAACCAATGTTAGAAAGGGATCCAGATCTGAACTGTCACGTCTTGATTTACATAGCCTCAATTTACAGCCAGTGAAGTATTTGCCTCCAAAATATGATGGAGATGTGATATTTGAATTGCCATCTCTTCTAGAAGGTATTCCTCCACAGTTCGGAGGAGGTCTCAATGGGATGAGTAAACAACATGATGGTCACACATGGTGCTAGACTATGAGGACAAATACCAAAAATGATTTCGGCCTCACGTATCAGAAGTCGACATGTACCAGACATTTTCAATGCCCCAATTTGCATTGTTACTACAAGTGCAGGACTGATGGTTGCATGAATCAAACCGAGTAGAGCGGGTTTGCCTTCACCGCATTTCCATTGAACGGAGCACCATCCGACAAATCAATGCTGGCTGGTAAGCTGTGTCAAATCCCTCCAATTTCTCTCGCCCTTTGTGATGTTCAAATTTATTACATTTTGTCTAGTGATCCAAAACGCACGCGTGCTGCCATCCACCTCATGCATCATCATCATCCCATTTAAAAAGGCGTTGATCAAACCGCAATGGACATCATGCACAATTGCATTGCAAAGGAAGTCCAGCGCACACCAAAGGGTACTAATTCCGCTATCATCATGGCTGCAAGAAAGACATTCTTCTCCGACTAATTGATTCGTCCGGGCTCTGGATCGACAGACCTAGATGGAGCATCTATGGATGTTGTCCTTGATCAATTCAAAACTCTTTCTTCTCTAAACATCATAAATCTTTTGTCGACATGCAAGAGGTTCTACAGCGGAGGAAAAGGTGTGATGGATAACATCATGGACTTGAAGGAATCCTCCAAATTTGAGGTTATCCACAAAAATAGGTTTCTGGATCAATCTAAAGGTAAAGTTTTATTTTTAAGATGTCCGTTGATTGTCCAGGTAGTAGTGTTGACCTTATTAAGCGTATGCAAGCCCAAGGGATGCTTAGGTGA
Organism: Bryoerythrophyllum caledonicum; assembly: GCA_963971425.1. Taxonomy (NCBI): domain Eukaryota; kingdom Viridiplantae; phylum Streptophyta; class Bryopsida; order Pottiales; family Pottiaceae; genus Bryoerythrophyllum; species Bryoerythrophyllum caledonicum. Next base: position 7,830,634 of record OZ020518.1, on the reverse strand, counting down.
TCCTAAACTCATTGCTGAGACTATTAGGAACTTTCATGAGGCCGAGGATTTACTAACTAGGACGGCCGGCTTAGAAGGAGCATAAATTTTTGGTTCCACCAAGCGCAAGTTTGACATGCCACCTGGGTCTGCTCATGATTCCCACAAACCCGATATGGTAAACTATTTCATTGCCTATGATGGTCGAAGGATGACTCGAGCACCTATTGAAGAGGCCCTCACTGGACAAGACTTCGGAGTTCAGCATACAACATCCGTTTTGGAATCAGATTGTGATCCATTTAAGTGGCACATTGCTTAAGCAACACTAAGGTTGGGCGTGGCAGTCAGGGGACTCTAGCCCTAGACATGCGGATATGAAGAAAGATTATAGATCGCCATGGAATGTCTTAGCTGAATTATGGTTTTGTCCCGATGACATTAGTCGTTGTGTGAAGGGGTCACAAAAACCGTTTGTATTTGATTGGCCAACAATTTCAATGACTTGGCCTGTGAAGCTTGGCACTAATTTAACAGTGCAGGAGGTACTAGCATTGAAAGAAGCAGATTTCCAGTTGCAGCAGCATGGAGTTCTTTCACTACAAAGACAATTCCAAGTGTCTATGGACATGCCCTTTCCGCAGTCGCACTTCCATATTTCGGCAAACCGGATTTCCTAACACACCTTCCAAAATAGCTATGCAATTTGTAGAACAATAGATGTTCCAACGACTAAGCAACGCATCAAGTGGTCAAGTGCCGCTCTTATGAATAATTGTTACGTCTCCAACCTCTATGCCATACCGTATCTAAGATGGGGATGCGTTATCACTCTTGACATAGAGAAGAACAAGTCCTATTGCATTACCTATATGGACCTTTTGGGGTGTTCATGCCCTAATTTTTGAAGTTGCAATTGGAGGCATTGGGAAAGAATGGAAGTATTGCAAGCATGTGTATTACATCTTACCTTACCGTTGTAAAATGGATTCCAAAGAGAACTTATTCATTCATGCTCGAAGCTACAGCTTCAACGAAGTGATGCGGATTCTAGAGCTTACAAATAATGTTGAACATGAGTGAGAAAGGCAATGATGTTGTACTTCTCAGAAAGATCTACGATATTAGATTGCTCAGATATAGAGTTGCAAAGTCGTAGACGTGGACGTGAATTTAGTTCATGTATCTATTGAGTTTGTTATGATCTGTTGATTGGCAATGATCTCTTGATTGGCAATGGAAGGTTTTGTACTAGTTGAATTCAAAGTGAAGACTATCAAGCTTTTCAGGAAATTCCTTTGGATTTGTGTAAGTGATTCCATTTACTGCCCATGTGATGACCTTGTAATACATGGATGATACCTGTTCTAAACCTAGGCAATGCCCTTCTGATACCTAGGTGATACCCTGTACTATACCTTGTGTCCAAATCAATGGATATTTATAAATAATAAATTTGTTTGTGCCTAGACCAAAATATTAAACATGTTGTAAAAGATTTGAATGTGATCATTCTAAATTTAAAAATATTAGATGTACATTATAATCAAAGCACGGGAGGAGAAGAAGGCCCAATAGTCCAAAAAATTTGTTCCACAAGTGACCACGATTATAGGCTACTTACTTAATTTAGTAGTTTTAAAAAATGCTCCAAAATTCAAAATTTTGCCCAAATTGCTTACAATTTCACATTTTAAAAAAAACTATGATTTATTTATTTTTATTTATTTTCATTTTTTAGAGTTTTGTAAGCTCGCCGCTCGCTGCTTACAAGATAGCGTCGTTGTGTCACACAACAAAGTCTCAAACCTTGATGACTCAACCACACTCACATTATTTATAATATTGCTCTTTCCTTGCTCTTAAAAGCTATTAACTTTTCAAGGCCTAATAACCATATACAAGCCACTTCCATGGATTTAAGTTTGAATTGCAACTTAGTGGCGGAGCATGATGAGCATCTATCAAGTCATGCACCACCAAAATTGAAGCACGCATTGGCAAATTTTAGTTATTTCCATGAAGTGGGGTCACGATAAAACAAATCTATTGTGTAGATGATGTTTTGCAGAATCTAGTACCCTTGTAGATTCTCCTAGGCCTCGTAAGCTTGTTAGGCCTTAAGGGGTAAAGTCAATGGAAGAACTGGGTATTATCTCAACGAAAATCCTTATCAAATATTAATGAACTTGGTGGGTAATGCGGTCATACCAAGGCTACTACACCAGATCCCATCATAACTCTGAAGTTAAGCGCCTTTGTGCCGGAATAGTACTTGATGGATGACCTCCTGGAAAGTCCCGAAGCTGCATCCATTTAGGCACACCGGTGAGGTGGTTGTGAGTTCAAGTCCTATTGCCGGCGTGGTGCCTACCACCATAGTCCACCCAATTATGGTGAGGGGTCCCAAGGCCTTGTTGTATGGGGACCTACAAAGCCCTTGGGGGAGATGACATGTCGGTTGTCTCTAAGGCAACTAGTGTCGGGAAGCACTTAGTGTAGAAAAGTGTTTATCCTCGAGAGGCGGGAGTAATTCTATTACACTAGCCTATGTCCCACGGCCATATGCTTAGAGAAGAGAATGAACAAACACTATATTCACGCTGGAGTCCTTTGGAGACGGGAGTTCTTCTTCATTTGAACTTGGCAGTCTCTAAACTCAAGTTAGATACAGTTTTTGCTACCTTCAGAAATAATGAAGGAGAGGTCATCATGTACCATGAATCTTAGTTGCCTTCTCCTTTCGTGGCTTGTTTACAAGTATTAACCTTCTAAAGGCCTATTTAATCGGAAAGGATGTGTTCCATTATGGACACGTTTCTATGGTCTCAATTTTGATCATGAATTCCTAGAATTTTCAATGAAGATGTGGTAATATATTATTTTTCTCATTAGACCTTCCAAAAATAAAGTTATGCTTTTCTAAGTGCATAACTAGAACTCTCGGCAGCTCCAAAATTTTTACTAAGGTTTCTATCGGCTTGAAGATTTTTCATACCTGTAAAGAATATTACCCTCTTTGAAGGTGCCAATTTTTTTAATGTCTTTAGTATAAAAAAGCATCTTGACTCAAGCCAAACATTTTCACCCTTTGGCAAGCGGAAAGAAATTTTATTCTTGCATTTCAAATGCTACAATCTTTATATTTGTGTTGTGGATAGCAACCAAAAAAGTGAAATGTTCATATATAATTCTATTCTAAGATATCACAGTCAGAAGTCCAAAGTCTTACTGTAAGGTCTATGTTTTCTTGCCACTTCTTGATAGTGGCAGTTTTGGAGTGTTTCTTGAGGGAAAATGCCTTGGGCCTGTAGGGGTAAAGAGATATTTGGGGCCAATTCCTAGAATAAAAAATGAGAAGATGAGGCCAAAACTCACGCTGTCTTTGACTGAAGAATCCCGAGTATACCTCGAGGAAGAGTCGCCCTGAGAGAGCTTGAAAGAGCTCTGGAGGTAATGTTGAGCGTCTTTGAACTGAAGTATGTGGGCAAGATTTACAGGGTTGTGGAACAAAACATCAGGTGATGCATGATAGCCTGGAGACAGTGATGCAGGGTGAGGAAGTGACGAAATGATCGAAGCTATACAAAGCCTTGTCCACGACTTGGAGGTTTTCAGACACTCTTTGACATTTTCGGCCGCCACAGGACTGTTCACCGACAAATGGACCATCTGCCAGCAGGGAGAGCTGGGGAGCAGATCGAGCACTTGCTGTGAGATAATTCCTTCCGATGGCTTCAAGAACGTAAGCAAGCTCCAATCTAGATTCTTTGATCGAGAACAGGGTAGACTTTCTGATATGTCGAACCTCTGTCTGGGAGTTGTAGACAGTTCCTGGGAATCTAGGGGTCAAGGTCGTGTTCATTATTACACTGACACCTCGCTAAGCAAGTTATGGGGCATGTGAGGCGGCTACTGTCCGTGCATCAGACGTTGATGTTGCGTTACCGACACCGGTGAATGGCTGGTTTGAGATGAGTCTCTGATGGGAGATTGATGTGGATTGAAGCCAGCGACAAGTTTTTAGGCGAGGAGAGTTGGCTTGAGGGATCAGAAGTCAGGGAGGTGGAGAAACTATGACGATGCCGCGGGTGAAGTCGGCGTGTGCATTGGTGATGTTGAGCATGATGATCATAAGCGTATCTGAGGCGGCAAGCGCCAGCGGGTACTGTCCCTGGAGGACATGCGAATCGAACAATGATGCGTCGATCAGGTTTCCATTTCGCCTGGGGCCGGAGGCGCTCAGCAACGGGTGCTACTCCGACTATCCGACGTTCGTGTTCGAGTGCCAGGGGGAGACGCTGTACCTCAACATTACGGAGAATATCACGTTTTCCCTGGACGAGTACAACGTGACCAAGATAGATTACTGGAACCAGACGCTTTCGCTGGTGCCGCAGGGACCGAACGCGACCTGCCGCGACTTCGACCCGAACAGGTTCAGAGGAATGAACATCACCAACACGACCACCCTGCTTCTGGATTGCCCCGATCGGGTGATCGGAGGGTGCACCCAGTTTTCGAATTTTAGCAGCCCCTGTGACCGCTCTGGCTCGAGCGTGTTCAATTCGACTATACCTCGGTGGGCTTGTCCTATGACGCTGGACAACTTCAGGGATCCGGCGTTCAACACCTGCAGGCTGTTCGAGGTGCCCCCTCCCGGCCTTCCAAATATTCCGAACACGACCTATTCGTTGGTGCTTCAATTTGAAGGCGACAGAAGTACGTCTACGAGAGCACGCAAGAGTTTATAGGGGTTGTTTCTGTTTGTTTCAACTAGAACTGACTTGGGCTTTGTTACAAATGCGTGCAGATCGGTCATTCACAAATTTTACCTCTCAGCTAGTGTCGTATCCAACTCCAGGGCCTGCACCAACTGCAGGGGATTCAGAAGCAAAAATAGATGATTCCAGAGCCAAGAAAAGGAAGCTATACACCATTCTTGGTTAGCGTTGTCTCCCTATCAATCTCTTTATGATGTCAGGAACGCCTCTCAACTTTGGAAATGGATGTCTTTGTTTTTTGAGAAAGTATCTGATGTGTCATGGACATCCCACCCGAAATGAGCGAAGAACTTGTCATGAGAGTCTATATGCATTTCACAATTCTATTAGCTTGGGCACATGGGCTGAAATAGAATATCGAAATCATAAGCGTTATCGTACTACCCATTTTAACATTCATACTTTGACCTGCAGGTGTTGCGTGCGGGTGTCTAGCCGCAATAATATGTTTCCTGTTATGTTTCAATTGTTGTGGCTGGCTTCCAAACATACGCCCAGGAAGGCAAACAGGGGACTTCACGAGTAAGAACATAGAGGCTATTGGGAAGCTGCAACACTTCAATGCACCACACTCCCACCAAACAGCCTACCCGACAACCTTTTACACCCTCAAAGCGCTTCAGAGAGCCACCAAGAACTTCTCAGATGACTGCAAATTAGGATCCGGAGGTTTTGGCACAGTGTACAAGGGCACACTTGACAACGGCGTGCAAGTCGCCATCAAGAAGATCAATGATAAGACTGTGAACATGAAGGGTCTGTCAGAGCAGTTTATAAATGAGGTATTTCTGTTGTCGCAAGTGAATCATCGAAACTTGGTGAGGCTGCATGGGTGCTGCCTCGAGGTTGAGGTCCCCATGCTTGTGTATGAGTACGTGTCGAATGGGGACCTGTTCCAACACTTGCAAGGTGAACGACCTGGGATCCAACATTTGAGTTGGGGTAAGAGATTGCAGATTGCCATCGACACGGCCGAAGCTCTCAGGTTAGTCTGTTCATTGGAACACACTCCAAACCAGCATCTCTTTTTCTGAAACACATGCGAAACCTTTAGACGTCGATTACATTGCTTGCAGGTACCTGCACTCGGCTGCGTTTCCGCCCATCTATCACCGGGACATGAAGACCTCCAACATACTCTTGGACGACAAGTTCGACGTCAAGGTTGCCGACTTCGGCATTTCAAAGCTTGTGAAGCCCGACGCCACCCACGTTTCGACTGCGGTAAAGGGAACTCCGGGATACTTAGACCCCGAGTACTTCAGAACCTTCCAACTCACAGACAAGAGCGATGTGTACAGCTTCGGAATGGTGCTGTTGGAGCTCGTGACGTCGCTGAAGCCGGTGGACTTCCAGCGGAGGGAGGAGGACGTGAATCTGGCCACCATGGCGTTACCCTTCATCAGAAGAAGGGACGTGAAGGCCATAGCTGACCCACGGCTGTTTGACGAGAGCGCGTATGGCATTGTTGCCCATCAGATGCAGAGAGTGGGTGAAGTGGCGTGCAAGTGCCTGGCAGAGAGGCGGCACCACAGGCCAGGCATGAAGGAGGTTGTGGAGGAGCTGGTGGCAATCCGAGGTGTGGATGGGATTTGCAGAGTGCGTCGGAGGTCAAGTGAGTTTAGTGATGCGAGGGTGCATGAGGGACTGGACACGGTTCATGTGTTCGATTCTTCGAATGTCACTACGGGTAGTGACAGCTCTTTAAAGTAGCACATGAGATGACGGATAGTGCATTCTTTGACTTACATTCTAGTACAGAAGTGTATTTCGTTAGAACACACCCAAAAGAATAGCACAAACCTGCGTGCAAAGAGGTGCTTGATCCAGTATGATCCATATCCTTGCTAAATTTTTCTGTAAATATTGTTTTTTGTGGGTGAGCCAAGTGGGTGAGCGAACAGACCAGCTTTATGGTTCACGTTACGTTTAGAGTTTAGGGTTTGGGATATGTTGATCCTCCGCTGATCACCTAATATACTTATTTACATCAAACACATGCATGTCAATTCTGATCCAGTGTATGTATACAAGCAAGTGTGTGTTAGCCGACGATTGCCTGTCAATTTCCAACTAGTGTAGAAACTTGAATTGGTCTTGTCCACACTATATTCAATGAACAGTGCAGAAGAATCATCAACACTACAATAGTTTATGATTCAAAGCTATTTATATATATTGCACTGGAACAAACCATGAATTTGGGGAAGTGGTGGTCTTGACTTTTGGGGGATGAACCCCCAAAAGCCTCAACTCCCAAAATTCATAGTCAAGGGAACCAATGAGGGGCCTTAAATTTTCCGAAATGGAGGGAGGGTAGAAAATGTGAACTAAGGTATATCCCCCCATGACCTCCACCTTCCTATCACTACTACTCTCTATTTGGTCCCAATACCATGCCATATATATTTGCCCCATATCCACCCATTCACTCTTTGTCAGCTCCAAATTAAGGGTTAATATTGGTGAAGACTCTTAACTTTTGGTTGGCACTAGTGGGGGTTACCTAGTGGCGGAAATTAGCTAAACATCGCTAGCCACTTTGAAAATTCATAACTAAGTTACATCTTCTTGCAAACATATAAAATCACTTGGGGTGAAGCACACTATGCCCTATACAAATTTGGCAAAAACACAGAATTCAACATAAAATTGAAAAAAAAGTTATTTTTCATTTTGCTTGGTTGGTGATGGAAGTTAACTTGATTCTTCATGTAGGCCTAATTTTTTTGTTATTTAACCCCTAAAGTTCCTCGACAATTTCCCTCAAAAACTATAAGGGGTACTAACTTTCAAACCACAAATCCAAAAAATAAAATAAAAATATGTCCACGAAGCTCTTATCAAAGGCAATCTAGAATAAAAATTTCAGAGAAAATTGATTTTTTTTCGAATTTTAGGAACCTGCCCAAAAATCAAGGAATCCCCCCGAAGGAGACTCTGGTCCTTTAGGGGTTAATCCCTTCTACAAGGACTTCCTTGGAACGCTAAATTTCAGAGAAGGTACATTGTAACACTAATATTTTTTAATTTTGAGTTTAGAGTTATTACCAAAACAAACTAATTAAACAACAATTAGACCTACCTAGAGAATCTTGATAGCTTTCTCTATCAACCAACAAAAGTTTTTTAAAAAACATTTTTTGATTGAATCCCATTTTTAGTGATTTTATTGAATATAACTAAAATATTGATTACAAATGGAAGATTACTCTTGCACCTTAGGATCCATTAGTAATGTCAATCATTCCATCAAATTTAATAATGTAATTTTCCTTAGAATATTTATGTACTCTTAGAATAAATTTGATCCAAATATGGGACACCATGACATCAAAAGTGGGATACCATAGTGTGCTTATACCTTGAGGTACACAATTCACGATTTCAAAACTTAGATTTTAGAGTTTTTTGCACTCCGACAGGTGATGCCTGAGCTAAAGTCCAAGAAGAACATTATGATTGCCGCACAAGGAAACTCCCTACATACCTTCATCATGTACTTGGATAGCCTCACGCCAAAGGAGGTGATTGAGCTTCAGCTGTCCACAGGCATTCCTATGCTCTAGAGTCTTAAAGATGTAGTGTTTTTCGGCCCGGAAGCCTAATTGGGTCTATTGTGCAAGGCGTCTAGGTTTTAATCCATTATGGTTGGATCAGGGTTGTCAAACTAGGCGGACGTCCGATTCGCCCGTCCAATAGAGGTCATGCCTCTCCGATGTAGTCAAGACGTAGTTGACTCTTTGATAAGGTAAAAAATGGCGACGTGGCTGCCACGTTGGCGCCACCTGGCTACTAGGTAGGATGTTGGGTGGGGACGTGTGTCAGGGCGCGGACAGATGACTAAGCGCGGATGTCAGTAGCGGGGCACAGACAGAATGTCTAGGCGTGGACGAAGACAAGGTGATGACTTTATTCGAGCTAGGAGTGGACAATCACTTGGGCGCGGACACAAGCAGTACAAATGCCATGAAGACATGCCCTGCCCTGCCCTATAATGTCTAGACCCTGCCCTGCCCGCAATGAATTCCTTGTCCCTAAGCCTCGATGCTACGATATTAGAGCATAATTGTCCCGATGGCATCACTATTGTCCCGATGACGTCACTGGGAGAGTAGGTGTCCTGACACCAAGGAGTCCCAATTGTCCCGGTGACGTGGAGAGGGAGTCCTAATGATGTGAATGTCCCGCGGACGTTCATTTGAATTTCTCGAGCTCAATCAACTTCTTGTCCCGATTTTACTTGAGCTCATTTCTTCAATTCACTTGAATGACATGACGACCTGGTTCACTTAACCTCCCAGCTCCGACGTAGACCCCGTCAACGTTTGTTTAATTGACTTCAGCTCCGATCAATGAATGCAATGCAGTCATACCAAGGCTACAAGTCCCAAAAAAATACATGTCCAAAAAAATCCAAGTCCCAAATAAACACATGTCCAAAAAAATCCAAGTCCCACAATTCAGATTCAGCTTGATTCAGAGTTCGATCAACAAGACTAATTATATATTTGGAAAAGGAATCCTAGGAGGTATCTTGGGGAAAAAAATCTTATTTTATTTTATTTTTAGTTCAAATCAAATGAATAGAAGGGAAACCAAATTTTTTAACTACGTGTCCTATGCCATGTAGGATAGATGTGCATTCTAATTTCATTTTCATTCCCATTTTTAGAAGAAAAATCTAATTTTATCAAAGGTCAGACCAATTAATGGAGGGGAAGACAAATCATAAAACTAATGAAGGAATCTTAGGACTTCGAGGAATCCAAGAAGATTTATTTTTATTTTTATTTTAATATACTAGTATCGGCACCTGTTGTTCCGACCGGGGAAGGTTTTTTATTAGTGCTCCTCAGAATAAAATTTGTTTGACGGAATATATTTTAGATTGCAATTTGCATCCCTTGTATTTCAAGCATACTTTCATGAATATTTTAGGCATACTTTCATGAACGTACCCGTCGTTCCGACGGGTTGAGGTTTGTGCATTTATCTAGCATTACACACAACACATAGTGCCCCCTCACGGTGCTTCCGTTTGCAAAACGCTGGAGCCACCCCCTGCCACGCACTGTCCCCACCCTATGTTCGCCGAGTGCAACGATCCTGCACCACCCGCCCGGAAGGCACCATAAGTTGTATGCTTTAATTTTAAAGCTTACTATGGAGATCCTTTTGGTATTAAATGTTATAATAAGAGACCCGGTCACAGGCGTTGGAGGTGAGGTAGTTCAACAAATGCCTTCAATTATAGGAGTATGCCAAGCCTCAAGATTGTGTAATCCAAAAATCCAGAGCAGGAAATCAGATCATGACAAAAAAACCCTGAAATTTCAGAGTTGTCTGCTTTTCAAGCACCATGTCCAGCTTCTAAATCTCATAAAGAACAATCAGCTCACATGGACTTTGTAGAGTTCGTCTCATGGAAAAAAGACTACAAAATGTAGACTTGCATGTCTACCAAACAATATCAATTTCTTTATTTGACTCTTAGCAATTCCGCGCAGCAGCTTGCCCACCGCCAAATGGTAGAGCGTGGATGGTGTAAGTTGTGTTCACCTGGATGGCAAGGTCGATGTTCACATCACGAACGAATCCCGACCTACAGGAAAATGGATGAATTCATTAACAAGTGTTCTACACACTCAAAAAAGAGTAGAAATTATTATACACACTATCACCTAATATTGGTCCTGAGAATAAAAATTGATGAACCTAATTCAAGAAATTTGTTCGAAGAATACCTCGCCCTATTGAGGCCCTAGTTCTGGAGGTTGTGGTCGCTAGTTGTCTTTAAACGATTTAATCATGGAGCACATGGCATTCTCAGGAGGCCGGAAGCGTATTCATGGGAGGCCTTTCACAGTTTTCCAAGTTGGTTCATGACCCCGACTAATTCATCACTAGTTTCTGTGGAGCGTATTATCTTTGTCACGTTCTGTGCGTAAGGTATCTGAATTCAGATGAAGCTTCTAGCTAGTAGCCAAAACAAACGTCATCGTAGAAGTCAGGTTGTTACCAAAATTGCTTTATGCTAGCCTATTTAGTTGCTTCCAGAGGATTTTGCTGGTGTCTAATGCGTCTTTCCTCTCGCCCTTTCAATCAAGAGAGTGGGAAGCAACTCGGGCCGGAGCCGATTGCTCTCCTCAATGTGCTGAATCTCTTCCTTGCTCGGCGCCGCATCCAGATGCAATGTTGATCGTACATAGGACAAATGATGCAGAAAGTGATCAAGCTGCAGTTCAGATTACAAAAACATAATGTATTGGAGCATTTGTAAGTTGTATCCCACATACATGCACGAAATTTGATTTCTTCAGCCACTTACATCTTCTCTTCACCGTCGAGGCCGGGTGCTTGATTTCTTCAGCCACTTACAGATACGCACTGACTACAGATCCACCCGAATTCAACTCAACAGCCGCTCCAAAGCCCGGCATGAAACAATTCATCGCAAGTCAAAAAACATTCTAGTAAACTATGCACCATTAAAATCTGAGCTTTTGTGCTTAGGGTCAAGTCAGAGTTCTTACCTCTGACCATCACAACACATGCAAATCAAAAACCTCCGACCATCACAACACATGCAAGCAAGAACAAACCCTGTGTAGAAGATTGATTGCTGCCGAGCTTGAGCTCACGCAGTCGTTCAGCAAGCCTCGCAGCTACCTTTTGCTTCTCCATATCCAACGCCTCATTTCTCTCAATTTTCTCAATTAAATTAAGCTTTCTCCTGCTGCTCTACAGACCACAAACGAAGCTGTTGTTATTCTTGATAAGTATGCAAAGGTATAAACTACTGGTTTTTTTCTTCAATTAACCTTTCTGTTTTTTGGATTGTACCACAGCTTACATTATTCCAGAGAGGTTTACATGGAGACAATTCCAAGCTCCTTCAGCATTTGTCTTTGCGAGAAGTCAAAAGTAATGGAATTTTGGAAGTAGTTTGTTTCTTGAGACGACTCGAGTTCGTACTGATATTAACATGGATTTAATAATAATGTTCGCACTCTAAACTTGCTTTAGATTCCCGAGTTGATGATTGTCATCTCTACATGTTATAACGGTACATCTTTTCTGATGATGTGGAAATGCGTTGATCAAACACAAATGTGGCAGGTCAAGAAACACCTGTTGGTCATTGCTAGAAGAGATGGATTGGACTCGATTGAGGATGCTACCTCTCACCATCTACCAACGCCTCAATTCTCTCAATCTCCGCCTCTACCTCAAGCCGAATCTCTTTCACCTGCCAAAAACCATTCCACTTAACTACGCACCATTAAAATTTGATATCAAGACAAAGATACAGAAGGCTCACATGTTACAGGATGCACACAGGTTAGGAGGCTAATGAATCTGTCACATGTGAATCTATTTCACTTGAGAAAGGCTAATGAGATTGCAAACTTATGAATGTGTAACCTGAGACCCCTATTCACTTGAGAAAGGCTGATGAGATTACGACACTTACAAATCTATATTAAAATAGAAGGGATCAAAGGGAGAGAGGGACAATCAAAAAAATAAATTATTACTTAGAATAGATGTAGAGGGAGAAGAAGGAAGAGATGGACAATCAAAAATTTAAAATTTAAAAGAGACAAAGAGGGAGAAATGAGGAATAGTGGGACCAAAAAAAGAAGAATTCCGGTCCACATTAGGGGAGAACACAGTAAATAAAGTGTTTGTTCGTAAAGAAGGTTTGGAGAAGATTTGGAGGGGGGAAAGAAAGAAGGTTTGGAGGGGGAAATAAAGAAGGTTTGGAGGGGGGAAATAAAGAAGGTTTGAAGGGGGGAAAGTAGTGCAATGAAAAATAATTTTTTCAATTATGATAAAAGGAGGAGGGAGGGAGGGAAGGAGCAAGGGACAAATCATAAAAGCAAAGAAGGAATCCTACAAGGAATCCAAGAGAAAGAGTTATTTTATATTGATAAATAGTAGATCATTATTGAAATCATGGGAAATCCAAAAAATTTAAATCAAAGTTTTATTTTTGAAAAGGGAAAGGAAAAAGAGGGAAGAGTAATTTTTTTTAAAAATAAATAAATTAATAAAGTGAGGGAGAGGGAGAGCAAGGGAGAGGGAGAGTAAAGAAGAGAGGGAGAGTAAGGGATTTATTTTTACAGTAGATTATTATTGAAATCAAGGGCAATCAATTTTTTTTTAACCAAAACTAAAAAGAGAGATAGAAAGGGAGAAGGAGGGAAGAGTAAAATGAAAACTAAAAAATCAAGTGAAAAGGAGAGGGAGAGGGACAGTAAGGGGTTGGGGCAGTAAGGGATTGCACTTGGTATCAAATTTTTGTCCAAATTTTTTACCATTGCGTTAATCATGATGTTTGTTCCGTACACATCAATTTTTTGAAGTAGTAAAGGGGTGTTTCTTTACACTATAGGCAAGAATTATTTTTTGACATCTTCAAAGAAGGTAATATTCTCTACATGTGTAAAAAATCTAAATGTCACTAGAAACTTCTAACAAAATTTCTAGCAATATAAAAGACAATTATTAACTTCTTTCTTCATTTGATTTCTATGTAGAATAACATGAGAGCTTTATATGGTTTGTATTAGTTATTTTTCTAAATAAAAATATTTTTGAATGCGTTTTGTACTATTCATATATTTTGTATATATAAAATGGAAAAGTCTATTTCTTTACGTGGAATTGGAAACTTTTACATTCCCTTTTTATTGGTCTTTGTATATGTAGTTTAATTGAAACATTAAAAAGTTATTTTACCCCGATGTTAAATGGTTTCCATTTTATTCTTAGTTTTATAACACATGCCATACTTTAAAAAAAATTGAACCTTTTCATTTTACTTCCTATTTTCCTTGATAACATTGGACTTATATGGCCCAGAAAAATATAGGGAGATAACAGAGACGTTTTTTTCCAACAGCTTACGCTCAGAGGTCCAAAGTTATACTTAAAATATAGTTTTCCTTCCCTCTTCTTGGCAAAGACAAAATCAATGTGTTTTTTAGGTATGTCACGATCTTCTCGGAACTAAAAATAGGAGATCCTTGCATTTAATGGTTTCTCCATTCCATGGAAAGGAGGAATGCCATGGCAAAGGTCCAAGTGCATTTCAAAGGCCCGCCCAGCCCCACTCGCCTGCTTTTTTGAGTGGGTTAAGTTTGCGCCACTACAGGACGTCCATTGTAGGGCCATCCGTTCCTGCCCTAGCCTAATGTCCACTCTCCAAGTCTGCACCTTGCACTTTCGTCCGCACCTAGACATCCGCGGCCTCCATTTCATTCGCGCCCTAAGTTTGCACCCTATACTTTTGGCCGCGCCTTGTCCATCCGTCCGCGCCGTACCCCTCCATCGGTGCCCCAACGACCACTGTTCAAGAACTCCTGAAGGCTAGTGTTGTAGCGTCAACGTCTGCGCCCTAACATTGACGTCCTCGCCACAACCTTCTGTTTCTGCCAAGCCACCTAGTTACGCCGTGGTTCGAGCGTGGAATGACACCTCAGAAAGTGACCTGTCATTTACAGCCAAATGTTCTAACCTTGGACAAATTACAAGGCCTACTTGAGAAAAGCCGTCCGGATCATCGACCCATCCGCCCGTCTTGTGTGATGACCCTAACCTGCGCGTTATAACAACCTTCTGCCGCGTAAGCCAAATCAGTGTAGAAGGGCATTACTAAAACCTCAGTGGAAGAACATTTTTTCCCCTAAACTCAACATTCAATGAAAAAAAAAAAAGTTTTGAATTTCAATCAGGGAGAGCAGACACGTCAAGCACCTTCAAATACTTTTGCTAGGACACTGTATTGAATGTGAGATTTTCAATACTCGCAAGTAATATTATTTCCTTTCATAGTGTCAAAAAAGAATTCTTGTCTTTAGTGAAAAACAACATTCTAACCCAAGTCAAACATTTTCGCACATTGTTAGGCAAGGGGGAAACTAAACTTTTTCTTGCACTTCAAACGCTATTCTCTTCAAATCCGTGCACTGGGTTGCAACCTAAAAACTATGGTAATTTCATATAAAAGTCTATTTTAAGATCTTATGGTTCAAAGTCCAAAATTATACTCAAAAATGTGATTTTCATGCCTCTTTATGACCGATTTGACAGGACACCCCCCATACTTAGACTTACCGGGTGGGGCATGAGGTGGTGGGGCCAAAACCTGGCCCCAATTTTGTTTTTGAATGACGCCCTAAATTTAGCCAAAGGAAGACCTACTTACTAAATTGGGTCCGTAGGCCCAAATTTAGTATAAAAAAAGCAAAAAAAAAACCTCTGACCCCCCCAAAATGGGAGGCCCAGAAAAATGAGCCCATGCAATTAAGATGGGGCCCACCTCGGGTAACGGGATGTCCTTTATGACAGCAGCAGTTCTGGACTGATTTTTCCTTCTAAAATGCCTTGGTCCTCTGGGGTTAAATGAGGACGTGTTGTCAAGAGAGGAACGCGCTTCAAGATGGACTATCGGAGTATTCAGCACCTTCCACTTCCGAAAAGAAACGCTACGCGTTACTTTCTGCAACGCCACTTTTCGTCTTCCTTGCAAATAAATCGGGTACGTGTACGTCGTGGGCTAAGCCAATCAAACATTGCGCTCCGAACTCAGCTGTGCGGGCCCCCCAATTGAGATGCACATCATGTTCAGGCTCTACACTGGCTTTGGGCTCCGGCTTTGATTCTCACGGTTCACACATGTGAGAATCCTTCACCAAACTTGTAAACTACCTTCTTATCAGGGTTAGATCTTTTTCAATGATCTAATTACTTGCTTTGTGAATGCAGGAGCTGGCTCGTTACCGTGACCAATCTATCCCACTCAACGGCAAGATCCACTAAATGTGAAGACCAAGGTTTATGCTGTGCTCCACAATTGCAATCATGGCCGCTTGAAGGCGAAGCTCAGTCGTTTCTCAGGTTTGTACAATCTCAGATTTGGTGAACTTTGTTCCTTCATCTTCTATGTATGATGCTCTTGATTCATTGGGCTGTTTAGATTTTACTTTAGCTTACTGTGGTCTTGTTTTATTGGAACAATCTGATGTCTGGCAGAATGTAGTCTGATGTGCTGTGCTGCAGAATCAACGCCGAGGTGAAGAATGTGCTGGAAAACCTGGAGCTCGTTTCGCTCTGGAGATCTGGTATTACTTCTGGACTTAGTGCATCATTCATCGCTGGATGACATTAACATACATTTATGTACAAATAGTGCAATGGATTTTGACGTGAAAATTGTACTCAATTTCGGATGTCAACCTGTATAGGTGATTTGAGTAAACAAGCTACAACATGTTATATGCGCTTCTGCACGTATGCATCGTGCATCCATTTATTTTGGGTTTGGATCTAATGGATGTGTGATATGCAACATTTTGTGTCATATTGGAGTCGGACGCCATCACTATCGCTTGGAGAGTTGCGGTGCCAATGCCGATTCGGGAGTTGAACCTGAACAGGTATTGTTAGATCTCTCCTCTTATACTTCTAGCATTTGCACTTCCAGATTTGTGGAGATTTGTTTCGCATTACGAGTTTGTGAGTGTTGGAGTCAAACTCCGAAACATAATTTGTGCAGACAATCTCTCAAGCATTAGCAACCGCTTTCAAGGAGCTTTTCGCAAGATTATTACTCAAGTAGAAGTACTAGGCCATCTGTAGAGCCTAAATCCTGTTTTTTGCTTTTTTCAGAAAATTTAATGTAAAAAGGGTTGTAGATATATGAAGAAATAAATAATTAATGATTAAGTTTACATTAAATAGTTAATTAATCAAAAAGTGTCTCTTCATATCTAGGAAATAAGAGATAATGGGAAAAGGGGTGAACTCACATCCTTTCGAAGGGGTGTGCCTTTTCATAAGTAGATATGAATGGGTGTGAGGCTCAAGTGAAGTTAGTTTTAACGGTTAGTTGTTGGAAAAACCGTTTTCCCAAGAGGTGTGCCTCTAGGCTTTGGGTAGAATGAATAGCTTGAATTTTTAGCATTCTTGGCCATTTCCATAAACATTCCTTGGAGGAAGATTGGAAAGAGCCCTAGCTTAGGTGGAAAAGCTAGCAATTGAAGAAATTTCTTATGTTGTAAGAGTATTATGTGATGTGTGAAATTATTAATACATAATTATTATTGAATTTGCATATGTAAAGTCTTGTGTGTGACTTAATTAATATGTATAATTACAATAATATTTGAACTTCATAGAACAAATTTGATATTGTGTTTGTAAATGCAATCATATGCATGAGGTATTAATTGTGAATAAATTCTTATGCATAAATGCATTATTTATTTTAGATCTTCATTGTTAAAATTAGGAAATTATCCTAATTAATTATGTGACATGAAATTGCGTGTGTGTTGATAAATTAAATTAATGTATTGTATATGAGTGAAATATGAATACTTAATACTATTAAAACTTCAAGAGATAAAGTTAGGGAAGATCCTAACTATGTCAAAGTGACATTGTGAATATTAATCTAATAAATCTAAGTGTATGTAAGGCATTTAGAAATTAATTTGAAGTAAGAAACTTAATGCATTTATGTGAGAAATGCATAAGTAATTAATGTTAGGCTTAAGTTTGAGTGTGGAAACTTAAGTATTAAGTCATAAGACATGAGTCTTATGCATGTGTAAATAAGTAAACTTAAGTCTAAAGTGGAATAGAACTTAAGTTTAAATGATAGAACTTAAGTTTAAATGATAGAACTTAAGTCTAGAGTGATAGGACTTAAGTATATAGTGAGAGAAAACTTAAGTATAAACGATAGGACTTAAGTCTAAGTGTTAGCACTTAAGTCTATAGTGAGGGAAAACTTAAGTTTTACTGATAGAACTTAAGTTTGAGTTAGAAAATTTAAGTCATACAAATATAAGAGTGAAGATACTCTTTTGGCACTCAAGTGTTAAGGACTAATAGATAGTTAGACTTAAGTCGGAACTTAGAGTAGGATTATTTAGGAACTTAATATAACTTGTAGGTTGTTTGAACTTAATACTTGTGATGAATGCGTGAGCGGATTGGACGCATGTGAAAAGTAAAACAAATTGTATGAGGTAATTTTATAAATTTAAATGGAATTAATTAAGGAACAAACAATGAGTGCAATGGATAGGATCCATAAGCCGAAGATGGCAAATACTAAGAAACTAACCAACAAGCACATTCATAGTTAATTCAAGAGCAATGCTCTTTAGAGAAGCAAGGCTCTACCTAAGCATATAAATCCTTGGGATTAATACCTTAAAAGTGAAATGCTAAGTATGAGGCATTACAAGGCTTAATTCCCTAAAAACAAATGCATAAACTTAAGTAATCCACTAAAAGATAACTTTTGACCTACAATTAAAGACAAACTACTTAACGGTTGACGCTAGACCATCCTGGGACGAAGAACTTGGATCAAGAGTGATTCTCGGGTGTTTTTGGAGAGTGGAATTTTTGGGCTACACCATCTTTAGAATACATGGCCCTCCACCTTTGTAAATCTGACTGGATAAATTCTGCAAAAAGAATATTTACGAAACGCAAAAATCTGTTGGCCAATAGTGAACACATCGACAACGTCGACAATGGTAATCGCAAATGAAGCCATGGTATGAAACATGGCAACTCCTGAATGGACAATACAAGACGAAGTAAAAAGCTGTGAAAGGGAGATGGTATATGAAATATGTCAGATGTACGGCGCTTCCTGAATGGACAAAACAAGACAAAGTTAAAAGCTGTGAAAGGGACAGCAAAGCATCATCAACTGTGACCACAGGGAGCGAAATTGGGAGCATGCTTCTGAGAGTCAAACCACTTGCTCCGCGTCTGTTTACTTTTTCGGCAGGCATCGACCGAGAAACTGTACCATCAGCAAGGAGAGCGAGCTGGGAGAAAATCGAGCACTTGCTGTGAGATATTTGATTTCAATGACTGCAAGAGCGTGAGCAAGCTCCAATCTAGATCCTTTGATCAAAAAGGGGAGAGACTTTCAGATGTGTCAAACCTCTATCTGGGAGTAGTAGACAGGTCCTTGGGGTCTGGCGTTCAAGGTTTATGTGCTCATCCCAGTGACAGCTCTCTTAGCAGTTAGGCCTGGTGAGGCGGTTACTGTCCCTGCGTGAGATGTTAGATGTTGATGTGTTGATGTCCCTGCGTTACCGATACCGGTATGTGGCTGCTCTGAGATGAGTGTATGATGGGAGATTGATGTGGACAGAAGCCGGGTACATGTTTTGAGGCAAGGCGAGTTGGTTTGACGGATGAGAAGTCAAGGAGGTGGAGAAATGGCGATGCCGCGGGTGAAGTTGGCGTGTGCATTGGTGATGTTGAGCATGGTGATCACAAGCGTATCTGAGGCGGCAAGCGCCAGCGGGTACTGTCCCTGGAGGACATGCGGTTCGCACATTGATGCGTCGATCAGGTTTCCATTTCGCCTGGGGGCGGATGCGCTCAGCAACAAGTGCTACTCCACGTACACGGAGTTTATGTTTGAGTGCCACGGGGAGACGCTGTACGTCAACAACACGGAGAATAACACGTTCTCGCAGGACCAGTACAAGGTGACCAAGATAGATTACTGGAACCAGACGCTTTCGCTGGTGCCGCAGGGATCGAACGCGACCTGCCGCGACTTCGACCCGAACAGGTTCGGAGGAATGAACATCACCAACACGACCACCCTGCTTCTGGATTGCCCCGATCGGATGATCGGAGAGTGCACTGCGCTCCAGAATTTCAGCAGCCCCTGCGACCGCTCTGGCTCGGGCGTGGTCAATCGGACTGAACCTCGGTGGGCTTGTCCTATGACGCTGGACAACTTCAGGGATCCGGCGTTCAGCAGCTGCAAGCTGTTCGAGATGCCCCCTCCCGACCCTCCGAATATTCCGAACTCGACCTACTCGTTGGTGCTTCAATTTGAAGGCGACAGAAGTACGTCTACTGGAGCACACGAGAGCTGTTAGGGGGTTGTTTCTGTTTGTTTCAACTAGAACTGACTTGACCCTTGTTTCGTAAGCGTGCAGATATGTCATTCACAAATGTTACCTCTCAGCTAGTGCCGTCTCCATCTCCAGGGCCTGCACCAACTGCAGGGGATTCAGATGCGGAAAGAGATGAAGCAAAAGCCAAGAAAAGGAAGCTGTACATCATTCTTGGTTAGCGTTGGCTCCCTATCAATCTCTTTACGATGTCAGGAACGACACATAAATTTGAAACTGAATGTCTTTGTTTTTAATAACTGGAATTGATGTGTCATGGACATTCCACACAAAACGAGGCAACAAATTGTCATGAGCATCTATATGCCTTCTATAAATTTTTAGCTTCGGCACCAATGATTAATTGGAACCAGTAAATCATAAGCGTTATGGTACTAACCATTCATCTTGACATATATCCTTTGACCTGCAGGTCTTTTGTTCGGGTTCATAGCCGCAATTATGATTTTCCTGTTAGGTCTGATTTGGTGTGGTTGGTTACCACACATGCGCCAAAGAAGGGAAAGAGAGGACTTTACACGAAAAAATATAGAAGCTATTGGGAAGCTGCAACACTTCAATTCACCACACTCACTCAAAACGGCCTACTCGACAACCTTTTACACCCTCAAAGAGCTTCAGAGAGCCACCAAGAACTTCTCAGATGACTGCAAATTAGGATCCGGAGGTTTTGGCACAGTGTACAAGGGCACACTTGACAACGGCGTGCAAGTCGCCATCAAGAAGATCAATGATAAGACTGTGATCATGAAGGGTCTGTCAGAGCAGTTTATAAATGAGGTTTCTTTGTTGTCGCAACTGAACCACCGCAACTTGGTGAGGTTGCATGGGTGCTGTCTCGAGGTTGAGGTCCCCATGCTTGTGTATGAGTACGTGTCAAACGGGGACCTGTTCCAACATTTGCAAGGTGAGCGACCTGGGATCCAACATTTGAGTTGGGATAGAAGATTGCAGATTGCCATCGACACGGCCGAAGCTCTCAGGTTAGTCTATTCATTGGACGTTCGTTTCTATGTGCACTTGAGTTGTCATTTTCATGTTTGAACACCAGCATCTCTTTTTCTGGGCCACGCTTGAAACGTTTGCACCATGTTATGAATCCTTGCAGGTACCTGCACTCGGCTGCGTTTCCGCCCATCTTTCACCGGGATGTGAAAACCTCCAACATACTCTTGGACGACACGTTCAACGTCAAGGTTGCCGACTTCGGCATTTCTAAGCTTGTGAAGCCCGACGCCACCCACGTTTCGACTGCGGTAAAGGGAACTCCGGGATACTTAGACCCCGAGTACTTCAGAACCTTCCAACTCACAGACAAGAGCGATGTGTACAGCTTCGGAATGGTGCTATTGGAGCTCGTGACGTCGCTGAAGCCGGTGGACTTCCAGCGCGAGGCAGAGGATGTGAATCTGTCAAACATGGCGTTACCCTTCATCCGAATTGGGGACGTGAAGGCAATTGCAGACCCACGGGTGTTTGACGAGAGCGCGTATGGCATTGTTGCCCATCAGATGCAGAGAGTGGGTGAATTAGCGTGCAAGTGCCTGGCAGAGAGGCAGCAACACAGGCCAGGCATGAAAGAGGTTGTGGAGGAGCTGGTGGCAATCCGAGGTGTGGATGAGAATTGCAGAGTGGGTCAGAGGTCAAGTGAGAACATTGATTCGGAGACTGTGCATGTGTTTCAATCTTCGAATTCTATTTCTAGTAGTGATAGGTATTTCATGTATCACATGAGATGACGGATGCTTTCTTTGACTAATTTATATCACACTCTAGAACAGGAGGTGTGTTCTAAGAACATATGAAGAATCGACCAAAGGCAACTGAAGAAAATTTCATTGAATGAAAATAGAGTCGCTTCTTATTTCCAAAAGTGATTATGCGAAGCTAACTCTCCGCTTTTCACATCGTTGGGTTCAAGAATTCCTCAGAAGCTATGCTATTCAAAAGTATGATCCAGCATGATCCACTTCCTCATTAGACTTTGCTACAAAGCCTCCATCTAGAGATTGTTTTGGTGGGTATCCCAACTGAGCCAAGTGGCTGGGCCAAGAGACCAGATTTACGGTTCACGTTTCGTTCGGGGTTTAGGGTTTAGGGTTTAGGGTAAGTCCAGATTTTGTTGAGGTTTGTGAACTATCACATTCTCTAGGTTTCGGGTTCAGGAGGTTGGACCTTGATGTGTAGCGGTACGCTTGTTGAGAGCAGAATAAGAATCACCGACTGAAAGTACAAACTGAAAGAAGTGGTACTTTCTTATACTGCTCACCGACTCTTTTTGAGGTGAAGACAAAGTGCAAGCTTTAGAAACACTCTCATGGTAAGTAAAGAAACCAACGAATTCGACTTTCATGTGCAAGCGAGAAAGACAAAAGAACGATGTGCAACCCCATCATTCGACATTTGTGAAAATGACACGAGCTCGCGAAAACCTATCTCCTGGTGACATTTTATAGTGGCACTATATGTGACATTATAAATTTGATACTTTAAATACCTGTAATTAAGTCAAAGAGGTAAAAGACAACTATGATTCATGATACAATATGTCCTCTTCTCCTTCATTCTTAAAGGTAGCTAAAACTATTTCTAACTGAAGACCAACAACCTTGTTCATATTTAATAGGCATTTTGGTTGAGACACAACAAAGTGTATATAATGACACTAGATAATGGCAATATATAATGACACTATAGTGCCAATTTTCATAATATAAAATGAGAACTTAATATAGGCTCGTGTGTGCCATGTCCATATCTACTAAGTTTAGAAATTTTATTTTCTCAAAATAATTAAATCTCTAATTTTCAGGAATTATGGGGGAGGGCAAGGCTTGAAATCGAGGACCCTTCATGACATAGAGGGCCACTTCATTCACCACCACCTCCTAGAAATGAGAGTCTTCTAAGATTGGACTTCAAAT
The DNA here is from genome assembly GCA_963971425.1 of Bryoerythrophyllum caledonicum. NCBI lineage: Eukaryota > Viridiplantae > Streptophyta > Bryopsida > Pottiales > Pottiaceae > Bryoerythrophyllum > Bryoerythrophyllum caledonicum. Next base: position 7,807,969 of record OZ020518.1, on the reverse strand, counting down.
CAAGAACATTTTTTAATCTATTTATAATTAGTCCATACTTCGTGGACTTGGTCGGGTCTCCCCTTGCGCTTTTTTCTTTCATGATTTGAAGTGCCCCATCTTTCCTCCACCTTTTGTATCCCTGTTTACAGCTCACGCCGGCCTCCTACGGGGACTGGCGTTCTTCTTCTTCTTCTTCTTCTTCTTCTTTTCTTCTTCTTCTTCTTCTTCTTCTTCCCTGTTTACAACCCCTCTTTGACACTTGTATTTTATTGGTTTACAGAGGTGCCAAGGTTGCCCGCCGTCCCCATTATTGACTTTGAGTGGTACTAACTTTCAAACCATGAATCCAAAAAATAATAATGATGATAATAATAATAATAATAATAATAATAATAATAATAATAATAATAATAATAATAATTAAACCTCTACAAATCTCTTATTGGGAACAATCTAGTATAAAACTTCCAAAAATAAATTCAAAAATAAAATTTTAGAAACCTGCCCAAAATCAAAATTGTCCCACCAAGGGACACTTGGTCCTTTAGGGGTTATAAGCTCTAGAGGTAATGTTGTGTGTTTTCAAACACTACACTGAATTTGGTGTTAAGTGTTGTGCTACTTTATGATTTAAAAGCGCTATAACTTTTTGCTTTCAATGATGATTTTTACTGAGAGTACAGCTATCTATACTACTTCAAGAAGGTGATCATTGTCAAAATGGTTGGTAAAAAAATTCATCAAGATTAAAAACTTATAGCACTTATAAATCATATAGTGTGCCTACACGAAACATCAAATTTAGAGTAGTGTTTTTGAATGCATGATTTACAAGGTTCTATAATGAAATTCCAATTGTTGTATACTAGTCTAAAGACATTAATGTAGGATGTGGAAGTGACACAAGATGAGCGGAGCTAGACGGGGTGTTAGCTTTTTATCTTAACACTAGTATATTCACCCCTCGTCTCCAATGGGAAAGAGGCATAACTTGACTTACTAAACAAAATAGAAGAATACACAAGGTTTGATTAAATTTGACTTGCAATGCAAGTACAAAAGCGCTTGATGCACAATTGCTAAAGAGGTTTGCATGACGGCATTGCAGGTGCAAATGCTAGTATGCAGATCAGGGATCATCATTTGAAGGTCTTGTTAGCTTTTTAATCTGCACAATGAGGGATGCTTCACACCTAATGCCCGAGCCGAGAGTCCGTCGGTTTCCATCAATGAGATTGCTTGATTGGCCAAAGTCCGGCCTCTTGGCCTTCACACCAAAGGCCAAGGTCCAAAAGCCGTTGTCTTCCACTGTGCCTACATGGCAGTACTTTTGGAGAGTTTTGGCGCCAAGACAACGAACTCTTGAGCAAAACTTCGGTCGCCGTTTTTAGTCGACCCAAACTTCCTTCGAGAATCTGTCGACTTTTTTAATAAAATAATCAAAATCTAACAAGATTTGGACCGTAAGATGAAAGAGGCTGAAGTTTTTGACGGATATTTTTTGCGCTTTAGTCTCCTTTCTTCTTCAATTGCAATCTCAACGTGGAACATTAGACCAACAGACACCATTATATTCTAACCCCAAAAAACAGCCGCCTATCAAAAAGCATGCTTCTCAAAATTCCAACATCTCAAGAGGCCGGACTTGCATGAATTTTGAGAGAAGCAGGTTTGACATTGAAAAGTGTGCTCATCAAAGGTGCATCATCTTTTTCGAGAATCCAAAATCCTCAAGAGCGTAAACTATTTATGTTAGAGACATTGTGGGAAATTCGGATAGGAGTCGAACCATTTGTGATCATGAATATAAAAGGGCCCCAGCGCCCTTATAATCATCTATCTCTTGAGAAACCCTACCGTAAAGAGCATATGCTACTCAGCAGAAAAATTACAAACCATTGAACTTACCCACCACTAAAAGAATAAAAGAGGGAGAGTGGTTTTTAGGATATGAGAGAAAAGGTGTTAGCAATGGCGAGTGGAAGATAACATTGAGGCGAATGCTCTGAGAAGGCTCGGATTCCTCGTGGCGGGCAGTACAGTATGGAGAAGGCGTGGTGAAGATCCGGTGCAGCTTGGAGGACTTGGTGGCGCGCATGCTGGCCATGACGCGCGACGGTCAGAACATCATGGGCCTGTTGCCAATATAAGAGATTGTTGCTGACGCGTTTATGCTGTTCATCAACCTCAACATTTGGTCGCCATTGGTTCAATGGAGTATTTTTTTATTTTTCTTGCTTAATTTTTGCTGTTGAGGTTTTCGTAGAGGTTTTGATGAGGAAGTTTTGTTTAGAATCTTTTAACCCTGAAAGGGCGGAGCCTATGACCGTGGTCAATCTAAATTTTCAAATCAACTGTATGCTCTATTTTCTCATCAAATATAAGTGGAGTTATTATTTGACGGATACCAATTGTTTTCGCTGATTATCATCTAGCAATGTCATCCGAGAAGCCAATTTCTGGCTGCTTCGGCGTTTGGGGGTTAAGAGACTGCAAATTTTGTGACATTAGAAAGCCGATGCTGTGAACAAGAGTTTTCCTTGTACGTACGACCCTGCTCAGGTTGATTCCCTCTGACCGCAGCGTGCTTCCGCTTCAAACCCTTCCTTCCTCCCACGGCCACCGGATAACTCGTGGCGTTTGCCTCCATGCCCACTAAGGGTCTTCCTTCCCTCTCTCCGTTGACGTGTCTTCTCCTCGTCACCCGTCAAGGCTGAGTTGGAACCACCTCCCATGCCCGATTTGACAGGACATCCCCCACGCTCGGACTTACCGGGTGGGGGACGAGGTGGTGGGGCCAAAACCTAGCTCCTATTTTGTTTTTGAATGAGGGCCCTAAATTTGGCTAGGGGCTCCCTCTAATTAAAATGAAGCCGTAGGCCCCAATTTTGTAAAAAAAAAGCCAAAAAAAGCCTCTGACCCTCCAAAATGGGAGGTCAAGAAAAATGAGCCCATGCAATTAAGATGGGGGCCCACCTTGGGTAAGTCCGAGCTTGGGGGATATCCTGTCCACGCCTCCCACGCCCATCTCTAATTATTATAAGAGATGTAGAGACTACGGTAGTATATTTACCCATTGTCCCCAACGGATAATGAAAGCTTAGGTTAGTTGACTAAAATTGTCAAAGTAAAAAACAAAAGTAAAATTAATAAAAATGGATGCACATGTCATTGCCTCCTGTAGCGGACATCACCCACGTATCACATGATACTCATAGACCTTTTATAAATAAAGAGACTAGTTTACCAATCCATTGTCTCCAACGGGTAATGAACGTTTAGGGAAGTGAACTAAAATAGTAAAAATAAAAGTAAAAATAGTAAATGCCAGATGTCATTGTCTCCTATGGCGGGTATCACCTAGGTATCCATGGTTTCCATCGCCGGGTATGTCCCTTCTTCTTCTACCTAGCTATTGCCACGTGTCAAGGAAGGCCAATACCGGAGTAGGCTAGGTGTCGCCACATGGCGCAACAGATTGCATGTGTAATCGCCGGGTATTGACCCTTCCTCTTTAATTATATGTACCCTATGCCGTGGTCGCTTTCGTACATTATTAATTCAAAATGGAGAGCTGTCCGAAATTTTGGTAAACAACATTTTTTGGTCTAGGTGATTACCCATGTGATATCAAGGTGCTACCCATGTAATGCATAGGTGATACCCATGAAATACTTAGGTGATACCCATTGTGTCCGAATCAGTAGAATAATTCTGTCGAAAAGAGGTGTTGAAAGCGATCACGGGTAAACGTAGTAGTTAGATATCCAGGTAAAAAAGTTTTCGACACTTGCTTCGAGCTCTGGAGACAAATGTACTCATGAGCATCTGATTCGAAGCTTTTCCGGCACGGCGTTAACTTTTTGGGCCGTCGTCGACGGCGGAACTGAGGCTACCTCAGCAAGTAGGCAGATTGAGCACTTGCTGTAAGATAATGTTTTCAGTGGCTGCAAGAGCGGAAGCAAGCTCCAATCTAGATTCTTTGATCAAGAGCAGGGTAGACTTTCTCATATGTCAGCCCTCAGTCTGGAAGTTCTAGACTGGTCCCTGGGGTCTGGCGTTCAAGGTCAATGTGCTCATTCTGGTGACAGCTCTCTTCGCAATTAGGGCTTGTGAGGCGGTCACTGTCCCTGCGTTAGATGTTGATGTTGCGTTACCGACACCGGTGAGTGGCTGGTTTGGGATGACGAGCTGATGGGAGATTTATGTGGACTGAAGCCGGGAACCTATTTTGAGGCAATGCGAGTTGGTTTGAGGGATTGAAAGTCAAGGAGGTGGAGACATGGCGATGTTGCGGGTGAAGTTGGCGTGTGCATTGGTGATGATGAGCATGGTGATTGGCGTATCTGAGGCGCAAAGCGGGTACTGTCCCTGGAGGGCGTGCGGTGCGAACGACGCTGCGTCGATCAGGTATCCATTTCGCCTGGACGCGGAAGTGTACAGCCTCTCGTGCGACTCCAAGTACCCGAAGTTCCTGTTCGAGTGCCTGGGGGAGGAGCTGTTCCTCATGATCACGGGGAACATCACGTATTCCCCGGACTACGTCTACAAGGCGACCAAGATAGATTACTGGAACCAGACGCTTTCGCTGGTGCCGCAGGGATTGGACACGACCTGCGTCTACTTCGAGCCGAACACAAGGTTCGGAGGACTGAACATCACGAACACGACCACCCTGCCTCTGAATTGCCCCTCTCAGGTGACGGAAGAGTGCACTTCGCTCCCGAATTTCTCCAGCCCCTGTGACGAATCTGGCTCGGGCGTGGCTGTTCCTCGGTGGCTTTGTTCTGTGACGCTGGACAATTACTCGGATATCGCGTTCGGCTCCTGCACGCTGTTCGAGACGTCCTTTAGGGACCCTGCTATCATGAATATTCTGAACTCGACGTATTCGTTGGAGCTTCAATTTGAAAGCAACAGAAGTACGTTCACTGGAGCACACTAGAGTTGTTAGAGATTGTTTCGGTTTGTTGCAACTAGAGTTATTGACTTGAGCCTTGTTACGTATGCGCGCAGGTCTGTCATTCATGAATTTCACCTCCCAGCCGGCACCAACTGCACGGGATTCAAGTACGAAATTAGATGAAGCCAAAGCCAAGAAAACGAGACTATACATCATTCTTGGTTAGCGTTGGCCCCTGTCAATCTCTTATTTATGTCGGGAAAGTCACATGATTCTGAAACTGGATGTATCTGTTTTTGAGAATGTATTGGACTTGATTAGTCATGGACATTCCACACAAAATGAACCAAGAGCTGGCATGAGAGTCTATAAGTCTTTTCAGCTAGGGCAAATAGGGGTTAAAGAGAACCAGTAAATCATAAGCGTTATCGTACTAACCATCCCTCTTGACATTCATACTTTGACCTGCAGGTGTTTCGTTCGGTTTTATTGCCGCAATTATGATTTTCCTGTTATGCCTGATTTGGTGTGGTTGGATACCAAAAAGTTGCCCAAGAAGGGAAAGAGCGGACTTTACACGAAAAAATATAGAGGCTATTGGGAAGCTGCAATACTTCAATTCACCACACTCACTCAAAACGGCCTACTCGACAACCTTTTACACCCTCAAAGAGCTTCAGAGAGCCACCAAGAACTTCTCAGATGACTGCAAATTAGGATCCGGAGGTTTTGGCACAGTGTTCAAGGGCACACTTGACAACGGCGTGCAAGTCGCCATCAAGAAGATCAATGATAGGACTGTGAACATGAAGGATATGTCGGAGCAATTTATAAATGAGGTTTCTCTGTTGTCGCAAGTGAATCATCGGAACCTGGTGAGGCTGCATGGGTGCTGCCTGGAGGTTGAGGTCCCCATGCTTGTGTACGAGTATGTGTCAAACGGGGACCTGTTCCAACATTTGCGAAGTGCACGGCCTGGGATCCACTATTTGAGTTGGGATAGAAGATTGCAGATTGCCATCGACACGGCGGAAGCACTTAGGTTAGTCTATTCATTGGACGTTCGTTTCTACGTGTACATGCGGAGTTATTTTCATGTTTGAACACTAGCATCTCCATTTCTGGACCACACTACAAACCTTTGGACCATGTTTTTAATCCTTGCAGGTACTTGCACTCGGCTGCGAGTCCGCCCATCTATCACCGGGACATGAAGACCTCCAACATACTCTTGGACGACAAGTTCGACGTCAAGGTTGCCGACTTCGGCATTTCAAAGCTTGTGAAGCCCGACGCCACCCACGTTTCGACTGTGGTGAAGGGAACTCCGGGATACTTAGACCCCGAGTACTTCAGAACCTTCCAACTCACAGACAAGAGCGATGTGTACAGCTTCGGAATGGTGCTCTTGGAGCTCGTGACGTCGCTGAAGCCGGTGGACTTCCAGCGCAAGGCAGAGGACGTGAATCTGATCACCATGGCGTTACCTTCCATTCGAATTGGGGACGTGAAGGCCATAGCTGACCCACGGTTAATTAATGAGAGCGGGTTTGACACTGTTGTCCAGCAAATGCAGAGAGTGGGTGAAGTGGCGTGCAAGTGCCTGGCAGAGAGGCGGCACCACAGGCCAGGCATGAAGGAGGTTGTGGAGGAGCTGTTGGCAATCCGGGGTGTGGATGAGAATTGCAAAGTGGGTCAGGGGTCAAGTGACATTAGTGATGGGGAGCATGAGAAAGTGGAGACGGATAATATGTTTAATTCTTCAAATATCAATACCGGTAGTGATAGCTCATGAAAGTATCACATGGGATTACGGATAGTGCATTCTTTGACTTGTATCTTAGAACAGGAGTTTTTTTTCGTCAGGACATACAGGGACTCCACCGAAGTTTGCAACAGGACAAAGCTGCATGCAGTTGAAATGGATTCGTTTCCAGGCGTGAATATCTCAGAAGCTAAGCTGATCAAGAGCATAATCCAGTATGATCCACTCCCTCGCTACCAATTGCCATTTATCCTCAATAAAAACTGTTTTGGTGGGGGTATGATAACTTGGCCAAGTGGCTGAGCCAAGAGACCAGATTAACGGTTCACGTTACGTTCAGAGATTAGGGTTTGAGGGCTGGTTCAGCCGTTGTTGCGGTTTGTGAACTATCACATTTTCTAGGTTTCTGGTTCAGGAGGTTGAACAAGGATTATGTTGCTGTACAGTTGTTGACGGCAGTTGTAGATTACCGAAACAGGCGAGGCCTGCTGCGTTGAGGAACTTTGTCCTCCAGCTTCAGCCGCCGATACGCTTCGCGGATGTGCGTCGGACGAATCGGCCCCGTTTCGTTTCGTTTCACTATCCGCCCTGTGACGGAAGCAAACGGGCAGGGACCCCCAAGCAAAGGAGGTGGCCGAGGCAAGGACGAAGAGGTGAACATGGACCATGAAAAGCTTGGGAAGTATAACACGGTGGACCCCGACAAGATGCGGTGAGTTCAGTATGGTTGACATCCATATAGCAATCTATCATTTCATATATGAAAGCTTCATTTGTACTGATATCGTTTTCATATAACGAATGTTACGTCTTTTGGGCTTGTGAATCTTGTGTCTAGAGCTGTGCTTGCAACCTTCACTTCTGAGCAGATGAGCCGAAACGAATGCTACCAACGATCCGGGTTCCAACGTGCCAATATGCGTCGTGTAAGTTGCTTCCATCTTTTGGTCATGTTGAGTACCTGCAAAGATGTACTGAAGCGATTGCCGTATGTAGATGACTTACGTCTTAGTCTTATCTGTACTTACAGCGATGTGACTTTCAAGATGACCTTCTTTGCGCTCTTGTTCCCAGTGGGCTTGGCCTGGGTTTGCCCTTTGCAGATGGGGAAGGGCCTGCTACGGACTCTGGGCGAGCCCCGCTATGGCGTTTAACGGCGCCAGTAAATTGTTCATATTGGTCGAGATCCGAAACTTTTATGTGAATTTGCAGCTCCACACCGATGGTGAAGTGAACGAGTTCGAAGTTTGAATCTACAATGTATACATCGCTTGGCACAACGTTGAAGTCAAATTGCAGTCGGCTATGTTGAGAGTGCAGTTCAAAGTTAATTACGAGTCTCATCTACAGAGAAGTCGTTCGGTGAAAAGAGCTGTACGAGCTTACCAGAAGCGACGTCCCTAATCCCGACCTTACATCCTCAGTCTACTATCAAGCATGAACCAAGGAGTTTGTTATCCAGGCTTATGCATGTCGAATTCAGCAGATTCTGCCAAGTGTAGCGCATGTAAAGTGAGGATTTTCTTTAGATGTATCATTTCCAGCCTTAGCCATCAAAACTTGCCCTGCTCCTCCTCTGTCATTCTCAGCACTGTATTGCTGACAACTTCTTCCAGGTCAACAGTCTGGCGCAAGAACGATACACACACTTCAAAACTAGAAAGAAAGGCAGGCAAGCCACAGACTATCACATCTGAAAGTGAGAAAGAGTCGCTAATCGGCAATGTGTCTTCTATTTTTAGTATTTGACGAGCTGTGAGCAAGTCGGAAACGTCCAAGCCGCACGCCTCAGACCGTTACGGGTGTGGTGGCTTCCTGTTGCACGTATCCTTCTTCTGAACTTGGCATGCAAAACATCATGTGAACTTCAACTAACATCTATATCTAAACCTTATGATGTTCAAATATGACACCATACATGTAGAATATTGTGAGCACCAGTGGGCCGTTCTGACGTTTAAGGGATAAGGAACTCACCTCGTATTTGTAACTCACAAACAAACTATTTAGCAATCAGCTCGGACTTTGAACTGCAAAAGAAACACTCCTACAGAAGTTTGTCCAGACACTAATTAATCCACACTCTACAACATGTCACACCACAAACTCTCGAACCTCGATGACTAAAACACACTCAAATCAATGGTAGTATTGCTCTTTCCTTACTCTTAAACCTTAAACGCCAGGTGAGTGGCTGGTTTGGGATGACTCTCTGATGGGAGATTGATGTGGACTGAAGCCGGGAACCTATTTTGAGGCAATGCGAGTTGGTTTGAGGGATTGAAAGTCAAGGAGGTGGAGACATGGCGATGTTGCGGGTGAAGCTGGCGTGTGCATTGGTGATGTTGAGCATGGTGATTAGCGTATCTGAGGCGCAAAGTGGGTACTGTCCCTGGAGGGCGTGCAGTGCGAACGATGCTGCGTCGTTCAGGTATCCATTTCGCCTGGACGCGGATAGGTACAGCCTCTCGTGCGACTCCAAGTACCCGAAGTTCCTGTTCGAGGGCCTGGAGGAGACGTTGTACCTCAACATCACGGAGAACATCACGTATTCCCTGGATTACGTCTACAACGTGACCAAGATAGATTACTGGAACCAGACACTTTCGCTGGTGCCGCAGGGAGAGAAGGCGACCTGGCGCGCCTTTGACGCGAACAGGTGCGGAGGAGTGAACATCACGAACACGACCACCCTCCTTCTGAGTTGCCCCGATCAGGTGACAGTATAGTACACTGCGCTCTCGAATTTCAGCAACCCCTGTGACAGCTCTGGCTCGGGCGTGGCTGTTATACCTCGGTGGGCTTGTCCTATGACGCTGGACAACTTCAGGGATCCGGCGTTCAGCAGCTGCGAGCTGTTCGAGACGCCCCCTCCCGACCCTCCGAATATTCTGAACTCGACGTATTTTTTTTGGTGCTTCAATTTGAAGGCGACAGACGTACGTTCACTGGAGCACACGAGACTTGTTAGGGTTTGTGTCTGTTTGGTGCAACTAGAATTGACTTGGGCCTTGTTACGTACGTGTGCAGGTCTATCATTCACACATTTCACCTCTCAGCCAATGCCGTCTCCAAGTCCTGCACCAACTGCAGGGGATTCTGATGCGAGAATAGATGAAGTCAAAGCCAGGAAATCGACACGATACATCATTCTTGGTTAGCGATTGCCATCGACACGGCCGAAGCTCTTAGGTTAGTGATCCATTGATTGGAAGATAGTTTAGACTCTGTGTACAGGAACAGTCATTTTCATGTTTGAACACCAGAATCTGTTTTTCTGGGCCACGCTCCAAACCTTTGCACCATGTCATGAATTCTTGCAGGTATCTGCAGTCGGCTGCATTTCCGCCCATCTTTCACCGGGATGTGAAAACCTCCAACATACTCTTGGACGACACGTTCAACGTCAAGGTTGCCGACTTCGGCATTTCTAAGCTTGTGAAGCCCGACGCCACCCACGTTTCGACTGCGGTAAAGGGAACTCCGGGATACTTAGACCCCGAGTACTTCAGAACCTTCCAACTCACAGACAAGAGCGATGTGTACAGCTTCGGAATGGTGCTCTTGGAGCTCGTGACGTCGCTGAAGCCGGTGGACTTCGAGCGCAAGGAAGAGGACGTGAATCTGGCGAACAAGGCGTTACCCTTCATCCGAATTTGGGACGTGAAGGCAATTGCAGACCCACGGCTGTTTGACGAGAGCGCGTATGGCATTGTTGCCCATCAGATGCAGAGAGTGGGTGAATTAGCGTGCAAGTGCCTGGCAGAGAGGCGGCAACACAGGCCAGGCATGAAGGAGGTTGTGGAGGAGCTGATGGCAATCCGAGGTGTGGATGAGAATTGCAGAGTGGGTCAGAGGTCAAGTGTCATTAGTGATGGAGAGCATGAGGAACTGGAGACGGTTCATGTATTTAAATCTTCGAATTTCACATCTAGAAGTGATAGCGCTGTAAAGTATCGCAAGAGGTGAAGTATCACAAGAAGGGACGGATAGTGCTTTCTTTGACTAACTTATATCACATTCTAGAACAGGAGATTGTTTTGTAAAAACATACGGGAAATCCACCGGAAATAGTAGTACAAAGCTACATTCAATCAAAATAGAGTCGCTCCTTTTTTCCAGAAGTGAATATGCCAAGCAAACGCTCCCCTCTCACATCGTTGGGTTCAAGAATTTCTCAGATGCTATGCTGATCAAAGGTATGATCCAGCATGATCAACTTCCTCACTAGACTTTGCTACAAAGCCTCAAGAGATATTGTTTTGGTGGGTATGCTAACCAGGCCAAGGGGGTGAGCCAAGAGCCCAGATTAACGGTTCACGTTACGTTCAGGGTTGAGGGTTTAGGGTAAGTTCAGCCTCTGTTGCGGTTTGTGAAGTATCACATCTAGGTTTCTAGTTCAGGAGGTTGGACAAGGAATGTGTTGCTGTACACTTGTTGACAGCAGTAAAAGAATCACCGAAACAGGCGAGGCCTGCTGCGTTGAGGAACTTTGCCCTCCAGCTTCAGCCGCCGATATGCTTCGCGGATGTGCGTCGGACGAATCGGCCCCGTTTCATTTCTCTCAGTCATCACTATCCGCCCTGTCACCAAAGCAAACGGATAAGTATATTGTGTCGATGAGAGAGTCAAGAGCCCACTTCTAAACACACTGAAAGAACAATCGAATTTTTTTCATGACTACGAAGTACAAGCTTGAGAAACACTCTCATGCTAAGTAAAGATACCAACGAACTCGACATAAGAAGCGAGAAAAACTCAGAAATGATGTAAAATCCCATCATTCTACATTTGTGATAAAACATGCATACCTATCTCCACGAGCTCCCCAACGAACATTTTCGCTATTCCAGAGATAACTATGGTCATTGGAACCGAGACTGGCGCACCTGACACGCTCTGCAGCAACTGCGACCATCATCCAATACACAAAATGGCCTCATCAGTACAGATAAGATCAAGACGTAACTCATCTACATGTAACAATCAGTGACCAAAGTTGCACATAGTACTTCACTTCAGTACAACTTTGCAGGTACACAACATGACCAAAAGTTGGGAGCAACTTACACGACGCATATTGGCACGCTGGAACCCGGATCGTCGGTAGCATTCATATCGACTCATCTGCTCAGAAGTGAAGGTTGCGAGCACAGCTCTAAACACAAGATTCACAAGTCCAAAAACCGTGAGATTCGTTATATGAAAACGATATGAGTAAAAAAGAAGCCATCTTACATGAAATGATAGATTAGTTATGTGGATGTCAACCACACTGAACTCACCGCATCTTGTCGGGGTCCACCGTGTTATACTTCCCAAGCTCTTCATGGTCCATGTTCTCCTCTTCGTCCTCATCGTCGTCCTTGCCTCGGGCACCTCCTTTGCTTGAGGGCCCCTGTCCGTCGTTGGCCTTGGGGTCACCCTCATCGTCGCTGTTAGCAGGGGATGTGTCTTTCAAGATGGCCTTCTTTGCGCTCTTGTTCCCAGTGGGCTTGGCCGGAGCTTTGCCCTTTACAGATGGGGAAGGGCCTGGTACGGGTGTGGTGGCTTCCGGTTGCACGTATCCTCCTTCTGACCCTGGCATGCAAAACATCATGTAAACAAAAACCAGGCGAACAAAAACCAGGTGAACAAAAACTATCAATCAGAGCTAAAAATATTTACTCAAAAACTTCATTCAAGGGAACCATACCTGAATCCGAATCGGTCATATCTGCATCGCTACCCATGATGAAGAATTCTCAGGTGTGAAGAAGGATCAGGGGACAGTCCAATGCATGCTCAAATCATATCGTCTCTGTCAAAGGAGCAGGAAGAACTTCATTAGCACAACAAAGATCACATACAACTAACGTGAGGAGCTATGTATCTCCGATAATATCCCTTCTACTCTGCTAATGGTTTTCATATCTCCTCCCATCGATAATATTTCGTAAACTCACAAGACGACATGATCATAGTTGCAATTAAATTAGGGGTTCCAGTTTCGTTGCGTATTCGAGCACTACTTCAATCAGAGAGAAGAAACTCAGGAAAAAGACCAAATAAAACGAGAACCCTAACACAAAATAAACGCGTCATGGACATGATCAGAAGCGTACTCATAATAATATGTCAGCACACTTGCTAGAATATTACCAACAGAAGACACTTCCAAAGACCACCCAAACCCAAGCCAAAATCGACCTACACACACCGACTCGAAACCCTAAAAACAGTCCAAAAACAAGGGTCGCTCCATCGAAACAATTTGCAAATTCACAGGTGCCATAAAAATCAGGCGGCAGAAGCCCAACAAGCAGAGCCTAACCTAACGCAATTGGTGTACATCCTGTTCTAAGAAGCAATATCATCACAGCTCCGCAATCACAAATTTGCGCCTACGAATGCTCACACGATTCTTAATGAATACTCACAGCATTCCATCGAAAAGAAAATCCGCATCCACAAATCTGTTATCGCAGACCCTAAACCCTAACACACACACACAGCAGAAGACAAGAAACGCTCCCGTCATCACAATCAAACTAGAAACTACAGACTCTTAACATCACACCTGCAATCTCCCAGAACGAAACAAACGAGAGACTAGAGATATTGCCACCCCTCTCGCTGCAGATGACGACTCCCACATCTCGGACTTTCATAAATCTTCACTCTTCTATCAAACCCAACTGTCCTCACTTCATCAAAACCTCTGCCAAAACCTTCTGGAACTTTTTTACTTTTTCGACTAAAATAAAACGACCTAAACCTCATTGAATTGTCCGAATTTCTTCTCTTAATTAGTGATCCGAAGTAGCGAGCTGATCGTGGGAGTCGTGAGTGAAGACTAACAACTTACATTGTTTACTAATTGTTGTCTGTGAGATGTTTGGTTGATCAAGGGTTGCCTTCGAGGAAATGGGTGTCTGGAGAAGGAGTGTTTTGATGAGGAGATTGTTGTGAGATTGTGTGAGAGGAGCATTAGGGTTTAGTGTTTGCTGGACAGCGGCAAGGATGCTTGAGTTTGGAGGCTGGTTGTGTGAGTTTGAGGAGAGAATGTGAGTTTTGAGTGGATAGATTGTTCGTTTGAGGAGAGATCGCGTTTAAGTAGCGTTAGGGTTACGTGTCTGATGGCCAGCAGCGGCAACGACGATGGCGCGCCGTGGGACGACACCGCCGTGATTCCCAACGACGTCGAGGTTCTGAAGCGGGTCTGGCGCAACGAGAAGTCTGCCCCGGAGATTCTCGCGCACGAGTCCCTCCTCGTGGAACGCGTGCAGGAGCAGATCGCGCTCATGGAGGAGAATCTCATCGCCTACGCCGAGAGCTTGGACGACATGATGCTGTCCATCTTCGAGATGGACGTGAACCGCCTCATGTTCCTGCTGCGCGCGTACCTCCGCGTGCGCTTGTCCAAGATCGAGCGGTTCGCGCTGCACATCATGCGGACCGCGGAGCTCTGGGACCGCCTGTCGCCGCAGGAGCAGGAGTACGCGCACCGGTTCGTGGACGTGCTGTCCAAGCACATGCACGACTCGGTGCTGGGGAAGATGGAGAAGGCGTACGACTCCATGGTGAAGCAGGCCGCGTCCAGCGACGAGAACGACATGATCGTGGAGCCTAACCTTGATACCTACGTGTTCTGCAGGAGCAAGACGGCGTTGGGATCGTTTCAGCTCGATGATAAGTAAGCTCTCGTCTCCACAAATCACCTTCACAATCGATAGTCCGCAAATTCCAAACCATAGTTTGATGATACTGAATTGGCAAACGATGGTGCGTGCAGAGGCGATGAGACTGTGGACATGATGCCGAACGATCTCTACATCTTGAGGTACAGGCCTGTGAGGGACCTCATAGAATCCGACCGCATTGAGCTTGTGTGAACATCGTGTTGATGTGAGGAGCTTTGTTCCTTCCCTTTCATTGACATACAGGGCTTCTATCGTGTGTACATCCAGAATCAATGCTCCCTTGAGGGTTTAAAGGATCCCATCTTTTTTACTCCATCTCTTTGTACTCAATCTGCGTCATGGGATGCTCAAGGTTGTGATCTCTTTGTTCTCTGGAACTTGAGGAGAGCCTTGTTGTGTGAATTCCTGAATTTGGTTGCCAGAATATTGTGATTCAAGGCTCACAGCATCATGAAGGTTTGATTTTCATCTTCAGGTTTGAACTTTGTCTGGCTCTTTTGGTGTTGGATTCAACTTGTTGATGAGATGCTCCAGGGTGTAATCTCTTTGTACTCTACATCTTGAGGAGGAAGAGTTGTGTTATGTGGATTTTTCAATTTGGTTGTCAGGATATCTTGATTCAGGGCTCACATGTTCGTGATGGTTTGCACAGAAGGAGTTCTTCATGTAATTTGTGCACATTGCTCATTTTATTCATGAGAAACCTCTTGGGTTAGGGAAGCTTTTTCCTGATTTATCACAACCCTTTTACATCATTAGACATCTCAGACTTATAACCTAAATTCTCAAGAGTCTTCCCTTGGGGGACTTTTCAAGATTTAGGCAGGTGCCTATGGTGTCACTGTAGAACATTCCTCTTTGATATTTTGGATACTGTAAATAGACTTTACTAAAGGCTCTTTGAGTCTTTGGGATTACAATCTTTTCCTAAATCCGATATTTCATGGAAAAGTCATGTTGCTTGAAGCAGTTTCTTAGGAATGGTGGGCACGTTGGGCAGGGTACTTTAGAGTTGAATGGTACTACACTAAAGTTGATTTTTAGTGTTTGTAACACTAATTATGAACTTGAACACTAATTGTCAATAACCCTACTAATGTATCAAACATTAAATATGAACTTGAACACCGATTGTCAATAACAATAAGTTTTGGTTGTTGTTACCTTTAACATGTTGAAGTTTAGTGTTAGATTTCATACACATATACTTAGATTATACACACACAAGCATACTTAGAATACACACACACACATACTTAGATTACACAGACACACACAAGCATACTTAGATTACACACACACAAGCATACTTAGATTACACACACACAAGCATACTTAGATCACACACACACATACCTAGATCTCACATACACATAGAAAGCAATCGAAACCTAAAACAAGCGCAATGTATCAAACACGAAACCCTACCACAATTTAAATTCCAATTGAAGTGAGAGTAAGATTGCACCAAATATCCAACCTAAAATTTTTAACCTCAATTTTCTACCTTCAAAAAATCCCAAATCTAAGAATTCCAAGAAGACGCACTTCTCTTCTCAGGTCCTATTTCTTAGGTTTTATTGTTTTTTAAATTGGGAGATTTCATTTTACACATTTGGTCGATCATAAGCAGAGAGTGTTTATTTGCTCTAAAATTCTTCTTCAAGCTTGTGTAAGAGCGTTATGGTTTGTAATACATGAGAATGATTTGTCAGGGAGGATCTCTCATGAGTTTGGTGTGCCTCTGAAGCATGCAAGTCAAGAGGATGTGGAGTTGAGAGTGAGGTTTGATGTTATTTGAGTCTACCTGAATGGGATCAAAAAATGTCCAAATGAAAGATGTTAGTTGAAGAATCTTCAATCCAAAGGTGTAGGTCTTGTTAAATTTTTGCAAACATTTTTTGTATTCTACAAAGTTAAATATGTGCCTGTATATATATGGTTCCCAATTGATGTTTAAGAGTTAATCTATAGTTCATACGGTTAAATTTAGTTAGAAGTTATTTAACCCCAAAATGAAAAAATTCCCGAGGTGGGCTTTTGCAAATCTTTGGCACGTTCCCGTGGTTGCAATTTATATTTACAGTTCTTGAAATTCTAAATAGAGATGCAAAAAGACAAGAGGTATGTGGGAGTATGATTTTTATTCTGATTGGACTGATAGAAAAAAAGTTATGTCATCTTAAAGGGAAAACTGTGGATTGCAGGCATGTTGGCCAACTCCAAAAAACTTTTGCTAGGACACTCTAGTAAATTTGAGATTTTCAATAGCAGCAGGTAATATTATTTCCTTTCATATTGTCAAAAAACATCTCTTGTCTTTAGTGAAAAATGCATTTAATTCCAAGTCAAAGATGTTTACACATTGCCACACATTGTCAGGCAAGGAACGAAAAAGACTTCTTCTATTCCACATAAAACTTAGAGATCTTCATATTTTTCATTTATTTTTTATTTTTTTTCCAAGACGTGCTCTAAACCTTTTTATTGACCATTCAAATTATCATTCTAAAAAATAGTTTGTTCCCAAAAATTTAAAACATGAATTGGCACTTTTTGAACCTCCACTCCTTGCACAATTTTTTTGAATATGCTACACCCTTTTTCTACCTCTTAAAATTGGTGTACAAGGTGATAATATCATGATCAACATGATGATATAAAATTTAGACCTTATGTAGTGCAAAACTTTGATACCAAGTGAAGTCTAAGTCTGCTAATCCTCTCAACACAGGAATGAAAAGGAACCATTTTTTCTACTTCAAACACAATAATCTTTTAATATGTGCAGTCAGAAGAAGAACGCCAGTCTCTGAAGGGAATAAACCGGCATGAATGAAGTGTCTGTTCGTTCCACTACTAAGACCATGCCCACCGGGCAGGGAATTAGTAAGCTGGAACTACTTTCCCCTTTCGAGGGTAGACACTATGTAATAAGTAGCCAAAAAACCCCAAAACCAACCAATCAAAGAATAACAAGGGAGGAGGGAGGGAGGGAGGGAGGAGAGAGATGGAGAGGAGAGAAAGATGGAGAAGAGGGTGTGTTTTGCATGCCAGGGACTAGAATAAAGTAAAGTGGTAACTTCATAGGGGGTCTTGTGTATCAGGAAGGGCTTGGTTGTTTTTAATTTTGCGTTTATGTAGAAGGATGGACATAGCATGTTGTATGGCAATAATATTAATATTTTTGAAAGTGTTTATAATTGAATCAATAGGAGTTTTGAAGGTATCTTCAAGGGTTTTTATAGATGGGATAAAGGTGGTGGCGCAAGCGCCGGCAGTGAGTACAATAAGAGGGTCCACTTTCCATCCAAGGGCAGTGATGTCATCAATAAGGGGTTGGTATTTATTGATTTTGTTTTCAATTGTTTCTGGGGAGAATCTATCATTACAATATGTAAATTCGATGAATTGAATGGTGTAGTCTTGATTTATGTGGTCCGGTGGGAAGTCGTTGTATGGTAGGCCTCTAACGCAGAGTATGTCCGGTTTAAGTCGAGCATTACAGTGGCATCGTTGGGTTTCACATGTACATGGGAGTAGCCATGGTGGCACCGTATTTTCTTGTGGATTTTTATTAAAGGTTCCGGCGTTCATGAGAATAAAACATCTTGATTTGTTATGGGAGGTGATTAATTTATGGATTTCCCATACAGCTTCGTTATGTCTTTTGACAATTAGAGAGTGTATATGGTGGTTTTGACATTTAAGGACATGTAGCCATGTGTTAGGGTCCGTGGAAGTGCATATGGGGCATGTTATGGATGGGAATCTTTCTATTCCAAAGAAGAGTTGTTTTCGGGCATTTCCCATGTATTGTCCGGTACGGAATTTGATAAGGCATGTTATTTGTGAGTCGGTGATATGGGGTTTTTCCAAAAAATTGTCGAGAGTTCATTATCTATGTTGTTGTTGTTAGTCCACTTTTCTATGTTAGGGAAGTTTTCTGAGATTGTGTCAAGGTTGTTGTATAGGTCTTGTTTTTTGAGGTATTTGTTCAAGAATCAAACTGGGCCTTTATCAGGGGTGTCTTCTTTTGAGGGCCAATCTGCTTTTTGGAAGTAGTATGGAGTGGTATGGCATATTCGTGTGGGTCTTTGGCATTTTTGTGAGATTTTTCACAGCCTTCTTCTGCTAGTTTATCCGCTTGTTCGTTGCCGTCAATATTGGTATAGGCTCAAACTTTGTGGAGGGTTGTGATGTCTTCGTTTTAGTATCATTTCGACCATTGATTCTAGTAATATTTGGTCGGGGTGGCTATTATGGAGGGTAGGATGTGTTATTTGGGTGTTTAATAAGTACAGTGCGTTGATGCAGTTTGTGAATATGTGCGCTGGTTCATTGTTGTATTTTGTTGTGACGATTTCCAGTGTTTTGTGGATGGCCATGAATTCTGCTCTGAGGATATTTTGTAGTCCATGCAATCTTTTGGCTAATTTGATTTCTTTCGTAGAGTTGTATATTCGATAATCGGCTTTTTCTCTGCGCCAGTTACCCGGGCTAATTTGTTCTGGTGCTTTGAAGTAGCCATCAGTATAGTAGCTATATGCAGGGTCAAATTTTGGTGAGGTGGTAGTTTGGTACTCTGGGAGGGGTCGGGGTGTTTAAAGTTAGTCTAGAGTATTGTTACTATAATTTAGTTCAGACCATTTTTTTGTTTTTGTGGACTATTGTTTGTATAGGCGTTGGTGGGGCCATTTTTGTATATAAGCAGTGTATGTTTAGAGAATTTGCTATGGAGGTAAGTTCTTCTAGTTGTTCTGGGGTGCCAAGGGTTTGATTTTGGTGGTGGACACATATTATTTGTAATGAGGATGGTTCTATCCGAGGCTTTTTTAGTTCAGGTGGAATAGTGGGTTCTTCATATGGTATTGAGTCTGCTTCGAATAAGGCAATGATATGAGAGTCTAAGAATGGACTTGTTTGTTGGTTAAAGTTTTGGTACCAGTTTTTGTCTGGGGTGATAATGATTGTAGATGTGTGGTGTGGGTAATTTTTGGCAGCAAGTCGTGCCCAGTGTATTGCTTGTTGTGTTTCCGCTTCATTGTGAGGGTGTGCTATACCATTACCAATCCATTTGTGGTCAAAATCTTTTCCAAGGGAGCCGAATATTTTGTCTCTTTCAAATGGGGAGTAGAATTTTTGTAGTTTGGTGGAACATGTGACGGGGGAAGAAAAGTATGATTGTTTGATATTGAACGATGAGATTAAAGAGTCGAGCATAGGTGTGGATATTGTGTATTGTGCACTTTTGAGGGGGTTATTTTTTGGAATGCGATATTTATATCTTTGGTATAGCCAAACTAGTTCGGTTTCAAATGGTTGGGTTATTGGTTCGATGTTTATAGGAGTTTGTAGTTTCAAATTGTATTGGTTCCATAGCCATTGGAGTCTAGTAGTGGGAATAGTGTGTAAATGTTGGCCATTTTCTTCATATAAATGGGCTTGATTGTTCTCTATCTTAATGGTGTTCGAGGATGTGAGAATGTCGTTTTCAGGGTTGCATTCCGTTGTATGAATGTTTAGAAATGGAATGATAATGGGTGGGGTTATGGATCTTGAATCTTCTAATTGTTCTTGGGGGTGGTGGGCTTGGATGATTTCTGAGTAGAATTTATTTTTACTTTGTTGATAGTATGTTTTTAATTTTTCGGTGTTATATGTAGAGGTATTATTGTCGTGTCTTGGAAAGAGGTTTCTTTGAGGAAGCCATTTGTTGAATGTGTTGTTATTGTGTTGCCATTGACATAGATATCTTGTAAAGGTATTTTGTATATTGTTGGTATCTATATGTTGTATTTGTTCATGGCTTATGATGTTATTAATGGGGTATATGGTGGGATTTTTGGGGATGTATGTTGGGGGATGTGGGTGGTAGGGGTGTGAAGGGTTGGGAGGGTAATTCTTGGAAGGATGTTGTTATTGATGGTGATGAATGAGTCTTGAAGTATGTAAGAGTATGGGTGTGTGTTGCAAGGGGTATCACATGTGGTGGGGCAAGTTGGATGGCAGAAAAGTTGTTTGGCAATATTGAGGGCACTTTTGATTAGTTTGGATGGGGAGAAGTGGAAGGTTTTGAAGTCTTCATTATTCATGATGTGTGTGCCGTTTGGTAGAGTAATTTATTTTAATTCAAAAATATTTTTTGAGAGGAGTTTATGTAACAATTTTTGGGAGAGTTGGGCGTTTAGTGTATTGTGGTTTTGTGTTTCTTGGCTCCATAATACTTCTAATGGTGTTAGATCAGAGAGGAAGTTTGGAAGTGTACTCTTAAGGTGAATTTTAGCTACATGTTTTAATAAGAAAAGTGTACGAGTTATTGGTGATCTTGTACAATCCGTTTTTTTAATTCTAAGTATATTTTCGGCACCACCATATTGTGCAAGAATATAATGAGTAAGCCCATAGTATATTTTTCCGAGCCTACCTTTGTCATTTAAAGCATTTTGTGGTTGTTCTCCTATACATTTGAGGTAGGCATTTTTAAGGGAGAAAGCTTCAAGTCCAAATAGGTTATGTGGGAGTTGGGTTATTGCGTTTGGCATACATTTTGGCATACCACAAATGGTTTTTTGTATGGCTATTATCTTTTGATCAAGCTTTTTGATAGCTGGCATAGAGTATGGTACAGCGTAGAAGCTGTATGCTACACCTGGGCGTATTACGGTGTCAACCATTTTAATTCTTTGTTTCATAGTGGCCGGACATGTTGTCAATTCTTTGCATTGTTTAATGAGTTTTGTGGTTGTATTGTGGATTTGGATTTTCCATTTTAGAGAGGGAACTAGATTTGTGCCTAGGTATACATACGATTCATTTTGGTGTAATATGGGGATTGGTTGGCCACGGTAATTGATGTTGGAGGCTTGCATTAGGGCTTTGAATGCAGTTGGATTCATTTTGGAATTGTTTGGACAACCGGTAGTTGCGCATTTTGAAACGCCTACCTCCATACCAGTCCATTTACAATATCTATCTATTTTTGTAATTTGTGTTTGTAGTGATTTGATTTTGTTAGTTAGGATAGCAAGGTCTTTAGCGTAGGCGGCAAGGTTATGGTAATTGTGATGTACCAAAGGTGTATCCATTATTACCTCTCTCTAGCCATCTAAGTAGTGGTTCTAAAAATATAATGAATAGGTATGGACTGAGGGTATCTCCTTGTATAGTTCCTCTATGAATGGGGATAGGCTTAGTCCTTCCAAAGTGCTCACTGATGTAGTGGATAGATGATTGAGAGTAGATGTTTCCAACTAGTGCAGTTGCATCTTTTGGATACCCAATGTCAGTCATTATCGCTAGTAGTCGAGCGTGGTCTATAGAACCAAAGGCATTTTTAAAGTCAATATATAAGACATATATGTCTTGATTTGTGAGTCGTGCGTCTTCAAGTGCCGCAATTATTGTTTGTATTTGTCTTGAGGTACTCCTTTATGCTCTAAATCCTTCTTGACTATCGTGTAGGATTTTAAACTTTTCACCATATGAGGAGAGTATTGAGGTAAGTGTGCTGGTGTAGAGTTTATATATTGTGTTGGCTAGTGCAATTGGTCTATGATTGGATAGTAGTGAAGGATCTCTTTTTTTGTATAGTAAAATTGTTGTACTTGTTTTCCATGAGGTTGGTATTTGTTTTTGTTTGTAGCAGTGAATAAGAATAGGAATAGTAATTTATGAAATCTTGGGGGCAAGTTTTTAAGTATTGAATTAGGTATACAGTCTGGCCCTGGGGCTTTGTTATTTCTGAGGTTTTGGAGACATGTGTCGTATATGACTCTGTTGAAGTATGTATGGAATGGAATTTCAGGTTCACCTCGTTTGTCTAAGGTAAATCCATCTAGATCATGCCATGGATACTGTCGTATTGCACATGTGTATTCGATTGGGTGTTGTGTTTGGTAGTTGCATGTTGGTACTGTGGGTCTATTGTTTTTTGTCTGTTGGTTGAATATTTCATTTGCGATGTCTTCCGGGTTGGTTAGGATGTTATTGTATTGGTCAATGATGCAATCTAGTGGCGAGATTCTAGTTTTTTTTAAACTTTTCTATTTATTTTCTTCGAGCTAGTTTCATATAGTTGTCTATATTTTGAGATGGCTTTTTCAATATTATCTTGGGTGTATTTTGTAGTTACTTTCGGGGCTTGTATATTGGCGTTTTTAGCGATTAGTGCAATGTTGTTTAACCACGTATCATGGAGTAGGTCCGGGGGAGGTGGGGCAGGAATTTGGATATGGTGCAAAGTTAGTAATTCGTTGCATATGGGGTGATTACGCCATTGAGGGTTATTTTTTACAATTCTTATAATTTTTCGTATTATATGGTATGTAGTTAGGTGTTGTTTCCATATCTTAGAAAGTTTGCGGGGGAGATAATCACCTTGTTGGGAAGTGCGTTGTGTCATTTGAGATATGGGTGGAGCTTGGCAAGTTTGTTTGAGTGTTTCGGAGATTTTATTTATGAGTATGTCTAAATCATGACATGCTTTATTCCAATGTGTTTGAGAGAGTTGGTTATTATTTTCAAGGGTGTTTATGATAGAGTAAATTTGTATAGAGTTTTTTTTAAAGAACGTTGTGTTGAATTTTTCTAAGTTATCTTTTGGGATGGGATTTAGTATTTGTATAGTAACATTGTTTGTGACTATGGAGGTACGGCTAATTAATATGTTATTTGGGATGTGAAGTTGTACATGCGAGTGATCCGAGTTGAGTATAATGTCTTTGTTTGTGGTAGAGGTGTACTGTGAAGTATTACCTGTGTTTATATAAAAACCATCTATTAGCCTCCAATCACTGTAGTTATATCCGCCTTGTCTGGAGTATTGTGTGTTAGTTTTTATGTAGGTGAAATTTAGGTTTTCTATGAAGTGGCGCCATTGATAGTCTATGGTTTGAGGGGGGTGTTATGGTTTCCGTTTTGTCGACCAATTAGAGCTATGTCTCTATTAAAATCTCCACATAACATGTAATTGTTATTAGGGTTATTATTTATTTGGGATGTAGTATTGTTTTGTATTTCTATAATAAATCTAGTATCTTTGGGGTGGGAGGGCATACACATGTGAAAGATTAGCCATGATTGTAGTGGTTGATTAGCAATTTTAATTATTTGGAGGTAGGGAGATATGTGCATTGGGGTAGGGATTTTTTTGATGTTGCCCGGGAAAGCGTATTTTTTGTGTATTAACATAAGGAGGCCACCATGGCCCGGTGTGTACGGTCTACGTTGTTGGATGCATCTTGTTAATGCATGCGTGTTGTTGAAAATAAGTTTGTAGTCTTGAAATATGTTTTGTATGTATTTTGTAGATTTTGTGGCCAATATTTTTATTTCTTGTATACCTATGACGGCTGGTGGTGTGTTTGTATGTGTGACCAGAGCTTGTAAGATTGGGAGAGCGGTGTTTAGAGATGAAGCATTCCATGTAATTATGATTGTGTTTTCATTATTTGAGTTGATATTTTGGTTATGTCGAGGGATGTGAGAGGGTGGAGGGGGTGGATGGGTATATTCTGGTATGGGGTCAAAACATCTTAGTGACTCATTAATTAGTTTGTTAGGGAGGTAAGGAAATTTTTGTTTGATTGTGTTGTGTGAAGGTGGTATGGTTTGACTGTGTAATAGGTCGTAGAATTCTTTATGTATTGAGTTTTTGTGTTTTATGATACTTAGGTTTTCTTCAAGAAATTTTGTATAAGGATGTGGGGTACGAATGTGTCTTTTGGGTGGATTTTGTAAGTTTGATAAGGTTTGTAATAGTGTGTTAGTCCATGTAGATATATTTGGGTTTTGTAGATTTAAAAGGCAGTTACATTCGTCTATGTTTGGGTGGGTGGTAATTACTAGGGCATATAGAATATGTGTTGATGGATGTGCATTTTTTTGTTGTATGTATTGGGCAATATTTGGGTATTTTGTGTTGTGTAGTTGATGTAGTATATTTGTGGTTTTTAAAAGCGGTGCAAATATCTGAGCAATGTGTTTGTATTCCGGTTGTAGTTTTATGGTGTTTGGTATGAAGTATATTTTGGCATTTTTTTATGTGTTGTCGGGTGTCTTTTTAATACACTAGGCATGGGTCCTGGATTGGTTTCTATATCTCCACTTAGTAGTAATAAGTTTTTATAATGTGAAGGTTTAATTTGTTGTTTGTGGTTTATTGATTTATGTCTGTATTTTAGGTTTTTCTTGTTTTAATATTTTTGGTTTTATTATTTTTGTTTATCCGGGTATGTGTGGGTGTTATGGTGACTCTGGGTGTGACGGAAGGAGGGATGGATTGATTCATTGTGATTTTAGGTGTATTTGTGGTATGGTTTGTATTTTTTTATCTTGTTTGGGACTAACTCTGGCCTTGTAGTTATTTGGAAGTATGTGTTTGTAGTTGTGACGGGTTCCAGTGATTTTGTATGTGTGTTTGTTTTGGTTTCTTGAATGCTTTGCCCTATATGTGTCATAAATGTAATTTTTGGTATTAGGGTGAGTGGGATGGGAGTTGTAACGGGGCTATACTTTTTGGTTAAGGGTGAGATTGTGGCGTGTGTATTTCTGTTTGTGGTTCTGTGCTCTATGTGCAAAAAGATGTGCATAAATGTGGAGTAGTAAGTGGTATATGATGTTGTTTGTGGGAGTATGGTTATTGTGTTGTGTATAGATGTATGAGGTGTGTTTGTAATTTTCTTACATGGTAGTTCTGTGTGAGTATTGATTGTGTGTATTCCATATGTGTTTTTCCAAGAGATATTCATACCCTAATGGTATATGTGGTGACAACATTTATGTATATGTAGGATTAAACTCCAATTCTCATACAACCTTCCATCATATGGTCTTCGAGTCTTGTATCTAGCTGTGTGTGTGTGTTGTAGTAAAGATATGGAGTAAATCTATGGTAGGAGACAACTAGAGAAGTGATTATGAAGACAGTAGTGAAGCAAGAGTGAGCTACAAGAAGAAGGAAGGGGTGGCATAGCACTAATGAGGGCAAATCAAAGGGAGAGTAGTGTGTAGCTAGAGGGGGGGTAGTGAGTGCTAGTGTAATAGTCAAGTGATCATATCCTAGCAACTTGTAGTGAAGGATAGATAGCGCATTAAAGGGGATCACACTTACAGTGTTTGAGGAGGTGCATGGCAATGATGGAGAAAGGTGGTGGTGAGGAGTGGAAGCCTTGTTCACCCTTGTGTCTTGAGATTGATGATATCTTTGGCCGGGGTCCTTGGTCAATCCACGTTTGAGTGGTCCTCTATAGCTAGGGTAGTTGGTGGTCGCGAACCTGTGTTCTATTACATGGCCATGAGTGCAGAGGCCATTAACTGCTCCTCATTTGAGAGTTTCGCATGTAACTCATTGATGCGGTTGTCTGTGTAAGCCCTTGTGTCCTTGATGATGTCCTCTCGTAGAGTAGAGAGCTCTTGGCGCAACCTCTTCTTACCTGCGTCTATGATAGAGGTCATTTCGGACCAAGTAATGCCTGTGGGAGTGGGAGTAACTTGTAGGGACGCCACCGAGTTTACAAGTGCTTTGTTGATGTCATTGAAGCCCCATTTCTCCAATAGGTATGTGGAGGGTGGATCATCACCTTCGAGGCTACGGCGGTGAGGGGAAATCTCTACTTGATGTCTCCCTATAGTGAAGGTCTTGTGTAGGAATTTGCGGTAGATGATGGGGTTAGGGAATTGCACATTGGCACTGCCATTATGTTTTCCTCTCTGTTGCCTGTGGAACCATAGGGAGATTACATTTTTGGCATCAACGGTTTGGTGAATGACATCCGTGGTTTCAACCACACTCATGAAGATGGGAAGTTGGGATAGGGTAACCGTGAGTGCGTCCTTCTTGGCTCTATCAGCAGGTGAGAGGGTTCTAGAGCTGCTAGTCCGAGCTGGTATCATCTCGTGGTGTGTGGTGATCTGGTCGAGCTCAATTTTTTTGGCCTGTAGTGGGGTTGGAGCAACTATGAACGCATGTGACTCTTCCTATACCTTCTACACATCTGTAACCTCATATTCCAAGTTTCTCAAGAAACTATTTGTCACTACATCTTGGAGAAGGGTGTGAGCAGCAACGCCTTGGAGAGTCTCACTCTTGATTCGCATTGATAAATTCTTACATGCCACCACATGGAAGGTTTTGCACACTTTCCCTAAGGAGGCTTGTCCTATAGGGTCCAGATGTAGGATGAAGTATCGTGTGCCTCGTAGAAGAGCAATAGCATCTACCTCTAGCCTAAAGAGATGTAGTTTGATGATACCTGACCAAACACCCTTCTGTCCCTCTTTTTTGACCCCTTTGCATAAAACGGCCATGGGATCCATCAGGTTGGTGCCTAATGGTATTTTCATGTGTTCAAGCCTAGCCAATGCTAGTCTCTTCACATCACCATGATGCATAGGATGCGGTTGCTATTCGAAGTGAATTGCTACATGGAAGTCGTAAGAGAGTCCAGTGATAGGGTGTGTAGGAATATCAAAGGGTACATGTGTAAGGTTGCAGTGTTGGCCCTCGATGTTGTCGTTGCGCACCAAAGAATATAAGAGTTGTGGAATCCTTAGATAGGCCACAACCGCTCCAAGGGCCTCCTCTGCTTCATCTTTGGGTACTCCACAAGTCATCATGTCTCTAACGCTCTCCCCGCTGAACAAGGGCTCATGTCCCACGTCTACAGCAAGCTTTTCCATAGTTGAAAAGCCCAGCCAGAATCAAAATGAGGAGAGGTCAAGGATAGAGACTTGGATGCGAGTGAGATAATTACCTTTTGTTTTTTTGGATGGGGTTGGACCTTCACTTGCCATTGGAGTTTATCCCAATGTCTCTATGGTCTTCATAGTTCTTGGGTGGGGGTTTTCAGTGTCCATGGCATCCATCTTCGTTGTGGATGGATTTTTGGGTTGGAAGGTCGACGGCCCAGAGACTGGCTGGTGAAGGATGCTAGCCTGAAGAGTCGTTGGGCTAGGGGATCGTTGAGGTGGAGGCTGTTGTTGGGTTAGAGGGTGGTAGGATTGGGAGAGGTCGTTGGGCCTGGGGAGGTCACTATGCCAGGGAGGGTCGCAGGCCCGAGAGGGTAACTAGAGTTGAGCGAGGGGTTACAAGGACCTGGGGGGTCACAATGCTAGGGGAGGTCGCAAGCTCCCTAAAAAAATAGTGTCGGGGAGAGGGTCGAAAGAGCGTGGAGGGTCGCTAGCTCGAGTGACACTACTGGTCTACAAGGTCGTTGGGGTAGTTGTGTGCAGTTGGGGACGCGGCTGTGTGCTTAAGCACTGGGCTTAGCTGCCGTCGACCACTTTGAGGTATTGGGCTAGGCTGTAGTCAGCCTCTTCGGGGTCGTGGTCTACGCGGTTGGTGTCTTCTTCTTTGTTGGGACTCGTCATTGTTGTAGTCGAGTCGTTCTTGTGCGTGTGGTTGTCTCGTAGGTTTGAGGGTCACTAGGTCGTGGGTTACTGGATTGTTGGAGTCGCAGGTTTACTGGAGACATTACTTCGATTTGTTGGGGTTGTACTTCTGTGTGTTGGGATCTCACTTGTGTGCTGGGGTTGCTCTTCGTTGAGCTGTAGTCAATACTGTAGGTTTGTTGTAGTCGGCACTTCTGGGTTGTCTGGGTTTGTGTCTACTTGGGCCGGGTTTGGGTTTCCTTGTTGTGTCCTTTCTACTAGCTGTAGGGTCTGTAGATTGGTCGTATCTATAGTTTTGGTTTCGCTCCTTGAGTTTGGTCTGGATCTGGATTGGAGGTTGCAGGATATAGACGTAGGTTTGGGCTCTATGCAGGTTGGAGGGCTTTGGATTTGGGTTTGGATGAGTGTAGCTGTAGTCGAGGTCTTCTTCGATTGCTGTAGGTTGTTGGGGATGTTGTGATCTTGTTTCGGTTGTGATTGTTCCGGTTTTTCTTTCGGTTGCTTGCGTGTGGGATGCGGTCTTTTTTTCTTTGCGTGCGGTTGCAGGTGCTTTGTATTTGGGATCGGGGTGCAAGAGGTTCGCTGTTGTGGATGGCTGCTGCTGCTTCAACTGTGGTGCTGCTGCTTCGGCTGGGCTCTACCTGTTGCTTCTATTTTTTTGCAGTTCCTCTCTCTTCCGTTTGCAGCTCCTCACGTTCTCTCGCACCTCGCACATACATGTGCTTCTTTGTTGCTGTTGCTGGCTTCCAAACGCTTGGATGTGCCGCTTTGCTTGGAGTTCGCGCTTGGATGTGCCGTTGTGCTTCTCTGTCGCTGTTGTTGAGGAGTTGCGCCTCGCATGTACGTGTGCTTCACTCTCGCGCCTCGCACGTACATGTCCCTTGCTTCGCGCTTGGATGTGCCGAAGAGTACTTTGTATTGCTTCGCGCTTGGATGACGTCACTCCCTCGCGTTGTGCTCCTCTTGCTCCCTCGTGCTTGGATGCTGTCGCTTCCCTCGCTTCGCTCTCTCGCGTTGCTTCTAGAGTGGAATATTTTTTGTTGGTGCAGCTTCTCAATGTAGGTCGCAGTAGTGTCGGCACTTTTCTGCCTATGCTGTTGGTTAAAGGTGTTGTTCGAGTATTGTGACTTGTGCGCCTGCAGTATCGTTTGTGGACCTGCAAAATTCTGGAAAAAATGTGCAGCGCATCCGCGCCCTACTGTGTTTGTGGAGGTTTCTATGTGTGTGCACAAAATATATGTGATCTAGGTTTAGGTTATTTCTGTTTGGTTAGGCTATTGCTATCGCTGGTGGCAATCTATGCAACTTGTTCAGTTGTATCAAGGAAAAGCTTATAAGACAAAGGGTGTTTGTTAATGGGTTGTGAGCTGCAAATCTAATGCATTGACAGAATTTTTTTGAGAAGGTTGATGTTTTGGTAAAACATACATGATGGGTGCATTCCTTGTTTTCTAGATACGTCTCTCGCGTGCTTGTTGCTCCTCACTATGGTGCACTCCAAGACTATGGGGTAGATCTTGTGGTGGGAGCAAGTGTTAGAGCTATGTGCCAACACTTGCTCCCACGCTTCTCAGTAACTGCACAACATAGATCTAACCCTTGTCTCTCAATCACTCCTCAAACTCCACATCTAGTGCTTGTGAGCCCTTTCTAACATGGTCTGCTTCCCTACCCTCTCCTTCTTCTCAAATCTAAGATATGTGACAAGCTCTCACCAAGGTCAGCCACTTCTTGGTGTCCACAATCTTGCTTCTGAAACTAAGTCCCACCTCCCCTAACCAGAAAATTTGGAGCTCTCTCAGTCTTCATTCCGGCCTCTTGGTTTGAAACCTATGTGCAGTCAAATTTAATGGGATTTTGTGAGTATGTTGTTTATCAAGTGTTTAACAAGATCCTATGGTTAAAACTAAAAATAAAATTCTTTGATTCCTTCCTAACTCATTGCACTAGAATTTATAGTTTTGAAATGTCTTTGGTGTGAAATTGTCAAGGAAATATAGGGGTTAAATTAGACTCTCTTACAATGTCTTATCTCAGAGAGGCAATTTTGGGGTAGTTTTGGTGTAACAAAGCCTTGGGAATATCAGGGTTAATTATCACTTGTTCATAGTAGGTCGAAGTACATGTAAGAGTGGAATAATGTAATTAAAAAAAACATAAATCCTACCAAAACAAAAAACTATGGAATTCATCAAATCATTCCTTCTTCTTCTTGTGTTTTATTTTAGCTAAAGATGATCTAATTATAGTATAAATTGAATCAACGGAACAACTCATTTGATATGCTACAAATTGGTCACCATTGCAAAGGAGGAGGTTTGTCTTTCTAAAGGGAGTTATGCTGCTATAGTCTAACCTTGTTAATATCACATCCTCTGTTTCACTAGAAAGTGTGATATAAACAAGGTGTGACATATTTGATAAAATCATATTTGGCGGATGTATGCATAATGTGATTTTTTATTTTTTTAAAGGCATGAAACATTTAGAAAAATTTAACAAAATAACCAAAAATAAATAAAAACTAACAAACTCTCACAGAGATTGAAGTTAAATTTCACATGAGTTAAGTCTTCACAGAACATACCTCACGCTCGGCAATGAAAACATTAATTGATGGAGGTTCACAAAATAGAATAAGAGGGCAACGATGGGAGACAAAATTGTGCCTAAATTGAGACTGGAGTCGTGCATTGCAAAGGCACCTCCAAATGCTTTGTAACAAGACAATAAGGGGCTCTGACGGGACAATGACTGAGGGACATTGGGTTCAAACGAGGGCAGATTTTGGCGATGGGGGGTTTTTTGGAACATGGTTTAGTGAGAATGGGTGGTTTGGGGACATGAGCGTTCAGCGATGGACATCCCAAGTACAAGAGGCGGATCCGGAATAAGGGGTGAGGGCTAGCTCACGGGCGGACAAGTTGTTAATAGAGTTTAACCTTAAACCATCATGCGACGGGGCCTGCTAGGGGGGGTGAGGGCCTACTCGATTTTGAGCCATTGATTTTGAACTGTTGATTATGTTCTGTGTAAAGTCTACCAAAGTTTACATTCAATTCTAGACCAAAGTCTCAGTAGCCCTTACAGAGGGTCCGAGCCCGACAGTCTAAAGGCGA
The DNA here is from genome assembly GCA_963971425.1 of Bryoerythrophyllum caledonicum. Lineage (NCBI taxonomy): Eukaryota > Viridiplantae > Streptophyta > Bryopsida > Pottiales > Pottiaceae > Bryoerythrophyllum > Bryoerythrophyllum caledonicum. The sequence goes on along the minus strand of OZ020518.1, from coordinate 7,777,126 downwards.
CGGGACATGTGACCAAGATATCATTCATCAGACACTTATTCATCTATGTCACTTGTTATTGTCATACTTACACTTCGAATTTTGAAGGGAAAAAAAAGTGATATTATCAAGGGTGATAGAGATATTAACAAGGAAGTTTTGAACCAGGAAAATTGGTTTCAAGGTTTTGAGTGACAATATCAAGGTGTTCTATTCACAAGTGTGATATTACCAAGATTAGACTGTAATGTACCCTACGCTATGGTCAGTTTCGTACATAATTAATTCAAAATGGGGACTTGTCCAAAATTTTGGAAATTTCAATAGATTTGGCTACGCAATACCTATGTAATACCGAGGTGACACCCGTGCAAGATCTAGGTGATACTTGTGCAACACCTATGCGATACCTATGTGATATCCATTGTGTTGAACCACATGTGACCAAAAAAAAAAGTGCTTCGGCACTTGCCTGCCGAAACTAACCGTAGCGTACGGTATTGCCACACTAACATTTTTCTAAAATCTGGTAAAAAGTACCAGGAAAATAGAAAAAGGAAAACAAAAAGTGCTGCAGGTAATGGAATGATTTAAGGGGAGAGTCATGGCGATAGGCCCCTCATGGTTTTGGGATCAGGCCCCAAAACCCTAAACCCTGGAGCTTCTTCTCGTCCTCTAAAATGTGGAAAAGGTAAGCCCCCTAAAACCGACAAGGTAAGGAATGTGCATATATTGAGAGAGGAGATAATTGGACTATAATTTTTCAGTGATAGCCAATAGAATTGCAATTCCGACCAAAGTAATTTCATATTTTTTCGATGAAAATTGAATTAGTTATGAATTTTCAAATTGTGCAGCCATGTTTAGTGGGTGGCCAGTAGTAGGTACCCCCACAACCAACGACCAAAAGTAAGGGTCGTGACTAATAACAAACCTCCATTTGGAGCTGAGTTGGTGGTAATGGGATGGAAGAGGGTTGGATATACCCCAATTTAGTAGATGTTGGCGATGGGTTTTTGTTGGTTATGGGGGGCTCTCCTTAAAGGAAAACAAAGATAGAAAAAGGAAATCAGAATGAAAAAGGAAAACAAAAAGTGCTGCAGGTAATGGAATGATTTAAGGGGAGAGTCATGGTGACAGGCCCCTCATGGTTTTGGGATCAGGCCCTAAAACCCTAAACCCTGGAGCGTTCTTCTCGTCCTTGGGGACCATCTTCTCGACCTCTTTTCCGCTGCGCCTCGACTTCTCCCCTCGCGACACAATCCGCAGCAGCAGCAGCAGCCATGGCCTCCGACGGCGCCGTGAATCCGAAGGCGTACCCGCTGTCGGACGCGCAGCTGACCATCACCATCACGGACATCGTGCAGCAGGCGGCCAACTACAAGCAGCTCAAGAAGGGCGCCAACGAGGCCACCAAGACGCTCAACCGCGGCATCGCGGAGTTCGTGGTCATGGCGGCGGACGCGGAGCCGCTGGAGATTCTGCTGCACCTGCCGCTGCTGGCCGAGGACAAGAACGTGCCGTACGTGTTCGTCCCCTCCAAGCAGGCGCTCGGCCGCGCGTGCGGCGTCTCGCGCCCCGTCATCGCGTGCTCCGTCACCACGAACGAAGGGAGCCAGCTCAAGTCACAGATTCAGCAGCTCAAGGACGCCATCGAGAAGCTGTTGATCTGAGGCGGAAAGCGACTCGATCATGGCAGGCGTCTCTGATGTTCAGTCGAGTGGTTCTGCCTCTGTATAATATTGGTTGGCTGGTGGTAGTTTAGACCGCCATAGAGTTTAGATTTCCTGGGGTGTTTTTTTATGAGGAAACGATGCAGGCAGCGGGAGTGCGAGAGCGCGGAGCATCGTTTACGTGACGATCGTCTGTAAGAAACGTCAGTGAAATTTTGTGTTGAAGCTGAAGCTTCTTTTGGCCGCCTCCATTTTTTCAGCGTGAAGCAGTCCTGTGCTTGCTATCCTTTCTCATGCATTTCAGTTGTCTTCTTAGAAATGTGTGAGTCGTTGAAACATACAGATTATTGATTGGGAGTATCCACATTAGGCCACGAAACCCTAGGCGGGAAGCATCAGATTGTTGTCATTTATCCAAGAATTATGCTACCTATCGTCAGCATCTCTTGTCCATTTGTATCATTTATGGTCCGATGGATGAAAAAAGTATGGCAAGACTAGCATACTGAAAATGATGTTTAGTGTATCCACGTAACTCCTCTTTAGGATTCTAGCCCATGTAACTCCTCTTAAGGATTCTAGCCCACATAACTCCTCTTTAGAATTCTAGCACATTCATTTTGGCAGCCCTCTCCTGCCGGAACAGATGGGCGGGAGGGAATACCGATTTGCCTCTCTACTTTTTACCCATCCATGAATTATCTCTCATAGCAAAAATCCTGGGCACGGGGGGAATTTTCATACCAAAATCAACTCAGGGGCAATAGGCGACTTAGGGTTAGCGGGCAGCAAATTCTAAAGAGGAGTTATGCAGTAAGCGGCCCCCTCATTTCGGCCTCATGGGGATAAGAGTGTTGTTCCTTGTCAGGTTGTGCTACGCCCTTGCCCTCTTCGTCACCACACTCTTATCCTTTTAGGCCCTTACTTGAGGGCCTCTTACTATATACTATGTACATGTGTAGGAAGAGGTCCCATATAGCAGGCCTCACGAGTTGCAAAGCCTCGACGAGGAGGGCATGGGCGAAGCTCGGCCCGACGAAGAGGGCACCTCACAACTCGTGAGGCCCACTATAGAGAACCTCTTCTAGCGTAATGCCCACGGCTGCCCGAGGCCATGATCACAGATACTCAAATACTAAACACAAGCCGAGCCACATTCGACATGATTGGACCTATTGTCCGCATGCACCTTGGCACCTCTAATCCAGCACAGATGTACATGTATGACGCCAAGAGGAACATGGTATATGTGCATGATAGCTTATGGGAATGCAATGGACATGGGATTATTAAAAAAAATCAAGCGTTGCCTAAGTTTTTAAGCGTGGGAGCCTTATGAGCCAAGCGCGCTTTCTGCCATAAGATTCCATGAGGCCCCGCTCTCGTGGCTGTTCTTTGAAATATAGGGTGGTGGAAGTGAATAGACGCTCTCAAGTCCGAGCATTACATATAGAGAGAGTCCCTTTCATGAGGGGCTCATGGAAGGAAGGTCCCAACAGAGAAGGTGGTAGCCCGATGAGGAGGGCACTTCTCTTCCATGAGTTCCTCGCGGAAGGGTCTCTACTGACATTATACCTTGCACATTTTTTGATTGTCCGTTGTCCGGAAATCGCTATCCAAACCGATTTCTATTCTTGCGCGGGATTTTGTGTTTGAGCTTGTGCTACTCGGAATTTTGTGCTTCAGCTTGTGTTGCTCATGATTTTGGCCATGAGGTCAAGTGTTGAAGCGAAGCAGCGTTCTGGGGGGAGAGAATTGTTGAACTCTAATGTTTGAAAAAATTGCAGGTATTCAGATTTGGAAGCCGAACTCTATATGTTTGAAAAATGTGCGGGTATTACAATTTGGAAGTGCTATAATTTTTACATTTGATAAATATTTCTACCATATAGTTTTTTACTTCTGATGAAGGTTTTTACCTTATAATTTTTTTCTTTAACTGAAGATTTTTATCGAGAGCACAACCTTCAATACTATAAAAAGAGACAAATCATTGTAGACATACCCTACGCAGTGGTCACTTTTGTACATAGTTCATATAAATGGATTATCCAAAAAAATTGGAAATTTTAATTAATTTGTCTAGGTGATATCCATGTAATACCAAGGTAATAACCATGTGATGCCTAGGCAATACCGTACGCATCGGTTGGGTTCAGACACTCCGTGTCAAATTAATTATTTCTTCCAATCCATAGTAGTTCGAACACAACGGATATCACCTAGGTGTTACATAAGTATTTTTTAGATATTACATGGATATAACCTTGGCATTACATGGGTATCACCTTTGACAAATCTCTTATATTTCCAAAGATTTTGGACAATCTTCATTTTGAATTTATTATGAGCAAATCTGACCAACGCGTAGGGTATTCGTAAAATGCCTATGTGATATCCATGTAATGCCTATGTGATATCCATGTAATGCCTAGGTGACACCTATTGTATCCAAACCACTTTGTTTAGAAAAAATAATTCATTTAGCACCACCCTTCCAAAAGTGACAACTGCGTAGGATAGTTGGTAAAAATATCCATCAAGAATAAAAATTTATAGCATATATAATTCACTCAGGGCCTCTTGACACGAAACCAAGGTCAAAAGGCCAGCGGTTTCAACCAATGAGATTTCAAAAATAGCCAAAGTTTGGCCTCTTAGCCTTCACACCAAAGGCCATAGCCCAAAGGCTATCGCCCTCCATTGTGCCCACATTGGAGGACTTTTAGAGAGTTTTGGGGCCAAAGTGACAACCTCCCAAGTGCAAACTTGGGTCGCCGTATTTAGCCAATCCAAACTTCCTTCGAGAGGCCGTCAACTTCCTTCAATTTATATCATTTAATGCACATTTCTCGACAAAGAGTTTGGCCTCTTACCATTGTTTGGGCAGAAATTTTGACAACCGGCCTTTTGACTTGGCCCGGTGCAAAGTAGCCCTTGGTGTGGATACATTACACATCATATTATTCCACTTCAATAATACATGTATATTTAAATTGATCATTTTGTATGTTATTCATTTTATTATATTCTATGTAATAGAAATTTCTTCAAAACATCTTTAAACATTCTCTTTGGACATAATACGTGACTACTAAGTAATCTAAATAGGAGGGAATGAATTTATATCGATAACTTGTGACTAGCATCTTTCAAGCACCATCAATTTCCTGTTGCTGGAATTGAATATTCTTCTAGAAAAGGATTATCAATTTCAACATTGGGTATCATTGTGAAATTCTTTGTTATTATAAATAATGAAACAAATATTAAAATGCAACAAGCATATTATAATACTGCAATGCATGTTTGTCAATATCTACTCTTCTCCATTCATTTACTTCAGTATAAAAATATCTTTCATATTTTTAAATGTCATATGTTAATTTAGCAATAAGATTTTTTATATCAAAGTTAGGATGCAATAATACCTCACTAAGCAACCTATTGATGGCATTATTTGACAAGTCTTCTCCACTTTTGATTGTTCTAACCTAATGCACAAGGATAAAAATAAAATCATTCAATTACTTCAAATATTCATGGTCACAAGACCTGTCCATTTCATCATGTATAACATCATCAATGGGCTCTTCTAGGTCAAATCCAAAAGGTTAGCTTGATTGCTAAGATTCATTATAAATTTGATGTTCAATGAATTTCTTTTGATTCCATAAAATGACTATTCCTGCTATACTCTCTTTGATAAAGATCCTATATTATATTGATTATCCACACGTTATTGTTTGTTTCCTTTGGTTGTAATTTAGTGGGTAGATAAAGACTCCTTTATGCTTAAATAGTTCACTTGTAAACGATGTCATTGTATAAATTTAGTTATTAAGGTAAGCTCACAACTTCAATTTGTATGTGGTTGCAATGTGCATTTTCAAGTCACTTTAGTATCTTTCTCTTCACTCACAACGTCTCTCACGGTTCTCTCACAATTCATAGGTGGCATTAACAAAAAAAAATTGGTGCCCAAATGGCGGAGCAATTCAACAAGGTGGTTTTGATGTAGGCGAATGCAAACGCAACCTTCTTCACTCTGGCCATGACGCCGATGACAAACCATGCAAGATTGGTAAGAATGCATCTTCTTCTTCTTGATTTCTAGATTATGTTGTTATTCTTCTTGTTGCTTGTTGCTTATATGATTCTTGGTGCTTGCTTTTGTTCTTGCTCTGTCGCTTAGACAATTTTGCTCACAATTTGTTATGTTTTCATGATTTTGTTGTTGTTTCTTAGGAACTACATATTGCCTTCATCAACGCCCATGCCGTAGAATTGTCGGCAAAGTGTGCGCTCATCAGGTTGCTCTACGACAACAAAAAATGGATATTGAAGATCTTGGTTGTCAATGACAAGGCATGTCTGGGGCGTGTGTTCAGCTTTGAACTGAGATGGTTCAAGTTTTTGAAGTTTGAGGAAATTAACTTTAACGGCTTCTCGCTTTTTGAGGTCACTCATCGCACCTTTACCCTTGGGATAACATTTCCGGCTTTTGCAAGACAATAAAGGCTTGACGCAACACCAAGTACAAATCGGCAAAATTGGTGAATTTGTCCGGTTCAATTCATTGGTTCACTATTTCAATTCACTAGTTTAGTGTTTCAATTTATTGAATTTTGGAGCAACGCAATTCATATACAAAATTTTGGAGCAACCCAATGATGAGACAGTTTCACTCCAAGGTCTACACCCTACAGGATCCACGCTTCACCTCCAAAGTGAAGTCTGCAATCTATCACAAGCAAAAGTAGACAACTTGCTACTTCTCTACGGACTAGATGGAATTTTACAAGGGAAAACAATTTAGAAGAAAGAGACAAATCACCCATACTGCGCAGTATGTCTTTCAAGTGATAGTCAAAGCCGCATGAAGGCTTGATTTTGGTCTTGGTTTCTAACCAATGCTTCTAAGTTCTAACTCTACTTTTGCGTCTTTGTGATTTCTACTCTAGACGTTTGCTGAACTCTAGCCATGTTGTGCTTTGTGTGCTGAATTATGTGTTATTTGGTGAAATTTTGCTCAACATTTGTACATGTAGCCGGTTGGTTTCGCCTTACAATGCTAATTCATTATCTGCAGACTGATTGTTAATTTAATCTAGTAGCCAATAGATCATATACATTTTACAAAAAGTAAAGTTGTATTGCGTGATGCTAACAATTTATGAACTGGCAAAGGGTGCCAAAGTTTCATTCAAAATTAAAAGCTAAAGCCACACTACTTCTTCCCACATAAAACGGATAAAGGCACGCTTTTGTTCATTCACTTAGATTTTGCGCCTTCCAGAGACCATTTTTAAAAAGTTAGAGTTTACAGTGGCTGGTATTGGACTTAGGTTGCGTTGATATCTTACTAGCAGATTTAGGTTGATATCGGGCTAGCACGTTTGACCACTACATTGTTAGTTAGTTGGACTGGTACTCATCTAGCAAGTTAAGCAGCTTCAGTAGGCTTGAGGGCAGTCTTAGTCCGCGGATAAAAAATTGGGGTAGCAAAGGCAACTTTGGTTCATGACGGCAGTTGAAGAAGATTCAAGAGGTGAAAATTGAGGTAGCAAGGGCAACTTTGGTTCATGACGGCAGTTGGGGAAGATTCAAGAGGTAAAAATCGAGAGGGAATTATGCCACACGAGTCTTAGTCTTCTCGGGCCTCACGCTTTTGGAGGCACCCTCCGCGTCATGTCAGGCTATCGCCATTGCCTTTCGCGTTAGGTGCCTCCTACATTGTGAGGTCTCTCGCTCTACGTTACAATATTGTACAATTGATATTCAAAGCTTTTGGACAATCTCGATCAGCACGACCTTGTAACATCATTAACAAAACTATGCTAGGAAACAACATTTAACTTCAAAAATTTAAAATAATAGAATTTGTATAAGATTGATTAAATTAAATGATATGTATCAAAAGAAAATAATCAAATCAAGCTAAATGATGTTATTTCAATCAAACTAAATAAATTAATGCAAATTCAAGAAACTAGTTATAATCAATAAAATTGATGCGGATTCAAATGAATTAAAATGAATTAAATTTCATAGGTTAAGTTAGTCTGAAATTTAGAAAAAATTATTACAAAGAATGAATATCAAATTAGTGATAAACAAAACTATTACTAATTAGATAATGTAGAATAATTTAAATAAAAAATAATTTTATATGCATATTAATATTTTCTCAAGTACAAGTTTGTTAAAAAACACTCTTATCAATATATTAACCTTGTGGCTTTTAAAAATAAATAAAAATGTATGTAAATATCTCACAATTGTCATATGATATTTTAAAACAACATAAAGTATAAAAATTGTGTGTATAAGAAATTCCACAAGGTATTTACAAAATCAAAAGTGAGAATTGAAGAAAAAGATGAAAAACTGATATAAGCTGAGGCTTGTGGCTACATAAACTATAAGTTTGTGATAAAATATGGAAATATTATTATTATAATTCAATTATAATAAATTTATTTGATGAATTGTTGAAGAAATAAAGTTAATAAATTAACAATTACCAATATGTCAAAAGAGGTTCATATAAATTTTTGCAAAGAAGTCAATGTTGTTGTATTCAAGGTAGCAAAAGGGTCTTCAAATTGTATCTAAAAAAGAATGAAGGTTAATAGTTGTGTTTTATGTACTAAAAATATTACAAACAATCAATGTAGGTATTCAATTGATCGATGAAAATGTGTTCACACAAGGCACTTCTATTGGAGTATGAAATTATTCATGTTTAAACTTACAAAGACTTCAAAGGCATTCCTCCATAGTTGTCCCCATATCAAAATTAGTTCATCTTAGAATCAATGTAAGTTAAACAAAATGAGAAGAAAATTTACCTGACATTGCAATTGATAATGAAGACTAAACTTGTAAGTACAGTCTATACAATCAACAAAGATGATAAATTTGACCTTCTACATTTTTGGTGAAGTAAAAGAATAGTATGTTAAAATCTTTACGGACCCACCTTCTTCAAATGATTCAATGCACCTCATGTTATGATAACATTATTAAGAACCTACAAGCAATTCTTTTGGCAGGCAATGATTTCCTTCTGCTTCTTGTTTTTTTAAAACAATTTTGTTATTACTTTATTGTTAATATGATGATTTAAAATACTGGATACTTTCTTGATTTTTCCACCAAAGAAGAAGAACTTAATTTCAAAAATGTTTCATACTTTAATTTTTACACCAAGAATTTTCTTCACTTCAATCTCTAAAGCTTTTTGTTTGAACTCATAGATTGCAATTTACTTTCTCGAAATACACTTTTCAATGCTAATTGTTTCATTTGTGCTTTGACGTATTAGAGTTTTCCTGAAAGTGCTTCCTGAATGGGCAAGTCAGGAGGAATATGGTGCGAGACAGTTTAAGAGGTATAAACGGAAAAAAAAAGCATTAGAAAATTTTATATCGCCTTTTTCTGCACCAATGAAATGCTTTGCAATCAATGTTTCTGGGCCCTACCCCATGCAAGCTAAAGCTCCACCATAGTACCCTAAAGTTCTCACAAGGTTGACAAATAGTTCCCCCAAACCTTTCCCAAGGCAAGACACCATGTACACGTGGTCCCGGTTATTAACATAAGACCCTAAGATTTGGGGTACCTATCCAATGTATTTTGGTGACTTTCAGGAAAATTCAATTGTTTAGAATTATATCAATGGTAATTTTAGAAGTAATAGAGTCATAAACAACTACCTTGAAATGTTGTCCCTACTCCACATAGTTGCATAAAATTGGGATGTTCTAGATGACCCCAAAATAATATCCAGTACCTTATGTGTAATGTGACCTTTTTTTATTGCACCTAACACAACTCTTTGGACTCAACGTCTTAATAATGATTTTTTTTTATCGGTCAATGCATCAATATTATCTTGTCCCCTAACGCGAAACCCCAGTACGCGAGAAAGAAATGGAGAAGAAAGAGTTTTCCCCCCGAACCCCAGCCTTAAGTAGTCCGGCCGTTGGTGGGGAGTCATGATGACAGTTGATGGCGACGGTTCCGGCTGACGGTTTCGGATAACTAACTGCCCCGGAATTCCAGTAACTACTTCGGCCCCGCTTTTAACAGTTTTAGGCTTTATTAGGGTTTGCAGTCTGGCCCATCCGACTTTATTTATACATCAACATTATAGGGTGCATTCTAGCACACACTATAGTAACTAATTAACTAATTTTTTTAATTTTAGCCGGAATTTAAGGTTAACTTCCGGCAACATGGGGGAACGGAGTCCCACATAGTTCCGTTGGTATGGTGTAGTGTGTTAGTATAAGGGGGTCCGTTTTAGGTATTCTGTATTTGTATCTTTGATAAAGCTAGACAACTTCAGTTTCAAATGGTTGGGTTGTCGGTTCTAAATTGTGTGGGGTATTTAGTGCTTGGTGATATTGGTTTCAGAGCCATTCGAGCCTTACCGTGGGGATAGTTATTAGGTATTTTCCATCATTTTCATAGATATATGCTTCGTTTCGTTGAATTTGAATGGTATGTTGTTGTGTGGTAATGTCTTTTTGTGGATTACATTCGGTGATAGATATTTTGCTAAAGGGATTTGTGTGGGGGGTGTGACCAATCTTGTGTCTCTACGTTGAGTTTGTGGGTGGTGTGCTTGTATGATGTTATGATGGAATTTATCAGCTTTCTCTTGATAGTATTTTTTTAGGGATGTTATGTTGTGGGATGCGGTATTAGGGTCATGCCATGGAAATAGGGTTGTGTGTGTGTGCCATTGACTATAAGTATTTTCTTGGGTTTTCCATTGGCAAAGGTATGAAGTTTTTTCTATTTTGATGTCATTAGTGTCGTAGTATGTACGTTGTTTATGTTGTACTATTGCATTCAGTGGGTATGTTGTGGGGTTTTTTAGTATATATGGAGGCGGTTTTGAATGGCGTGGGCGGGGTAAGTCTGGTGGATGGATAGGTGAGTTGGGAATATGGGGGATATTATTGTTGTTGGGGCAGATATATATTTCTATAAGTGTGCAATGATTTGGGTGTTCGTTGCAAGGGCGGGGGCATGTGTCAAGACACTCAGGGAGACAAAAGAGCTATTTCGCTAGGTTTAGTGCACTTTTTATTAGTCTTGTGGGTTTGAAATGATATTTGTGGAATTCAGTCTCGTTCATTAAATGTGAGCCATTTGGTAGGGTGATTTGGCTAAGTGTTGTGATGTTTGCGGTGAATAGTACTTGTAGTAATTTCATAGATGTTTGCTCAATTAGGTGTGGAAGTGTTGGGGCTTCGCTTCTCCACATACATTCTATAGGCGCAGGTGTTGTAAGGAAACTACCTATGGTGCTCTTTAGATGTGTATTTCCTTCTATTTTTAGCAGATATAACGTTATGGTAATGGGAGATCTGTAGCAATCTTGGCTTTTAATTCTAGGTAAGTATTCTGCACCTCCAAATTTAGCTAATATGTATTGTAATAGACCGTTGTATATTTTACCCAGTCTTCCTTTGTCATTTAAAGTGTTTAGTAGTTGTTCTCCAATACATCTTAGATAGTCGTTTTTTTAAAGAAAATGCTTCTAGTCCAAAATTGTTATGTGGGAGTTGTATTATTATGTTTGATGTGCATTTTGGGAGTCCACAGATTGTTTTTTGTGCTGCTATTATTTTTTTGTCAAGTTTTTTGATTGTTGTCATTGAATATGGTACAATGTAGAAGCTACAAGCAATTCCTGGTCGTATGAATGTATCTAAGATGTTGATTTTTTGTCTCATAGTAGCAAGGCAGTTTGTTAGTGCTTGGCATTGATTGTTGAGTTTTGTAGTAGTAACATGAGTCTGGATTTTCCATTTCAATGAGGGTACCATTTGGGCTCCTAAGTATATATATGCTTCGTTTTGATGTAACACCGGGATAGGTTGATTTCTGTAGTTAATGTTTGTGGCTTGAATTTGTGCTTTGAAGGTCATGGGATTCATTTTTGATTTGTTTGGACATCTAGTGACTGCGCATTTTGGTACTCCAACATCCATTCCTGTCCATTTACAATATTTATCTATTCTATTTATTTGGATTTGTAAGGATTTTAGTTTATTGGATAGGGCTGCTAAGTCGTCTGCGTACGCAACAGAGTTTATGGTGGTTTTTGACATGCTGAGTGTGTATCCATTATTTCCTCTTTGGAGCCATCTTAATAAAGGTTCTAGAAATATTATGAAAATATATGGACTGAGGGTATCACCTTGAATTGTGCCTCTTTGTATAGGGATTGGGTGAGTTTTACCGAAATGTTCACCAGTAAATGTGGTTGTAGAGCGTGAGTAGATATTTCCGACTAGAGTAACTGCGTCTTCTGGGTATCCAAGGTCACTCATAAGAGCAAGTAATCTTGCATGATCTATTTAGCCAAATGCATTTTTGAAGTCTACACAAGATATATATATCTTGGTTAGTGAGTTTGGCATCTTCTAGAGCAGGTATTAGTGTTTGTATTTGTCGGGCGGTACTGCGCTCGGCTCTAAATCCCTCTTGGCTGTCATGTAATATGTTGTGTTTTTCTCCGTATGAAGATAATATTGATGTTAATGTGCTGGTGTATAATTTGTAAATGGTATTGGCTAGAGCTATGGGGCGATGGTTTGTTAGTATGAAGGGGTTTCCTTTTTTATAGAGTAGTATGGATAGATTGGTTTTCCATAGTTCGGGAATTTGTTTTTGTCTATAGCAATGTATGAAGAAGAGGTATAAAAGTTTTTGGAATTTTGCCGGCATATTTTTTAATTTGGAATTTGGGATACGATTGGGTCCGGGGGCTTTATTGCTACTTAGTTTTTTTAGACACATATCATATGTTTCTTTTGTAAAGTATGTGTGTAGAGGGATGTTAGGTTCACCTCTCTTTTCTAGTACAAACCCATCGAGGTCGTGCCATGGATATTGCCTAACACTACAAGTACATGTTGATGGGTGTTTGTTTTGATTGTGGCATATGGGTATTGTAGGTTTGTTTATTTGTGATTGTTGTCTATATATTTCATTAGCAATTTCTTCTGGATTTGTAAGGATGTTACCATGTAGGTCAATGTGCAGTCTAGGGCGTGTATTATGCTGTCTCTAAAGACTTTTTTATTGATTTTTTTGGGGCATTTATTGTGTAGTTGCTAGTATTTTATAATGGCTTTTTTGATGCTTTCTTTGTTGTATTTGGTTGTGATTTTGCGGGCTAGATTGTTGGCTGTTTTTGCAATTTGTGCTATATTGGAGATCCACGATTCTATAAGGGTATCGTCTGTAGGAGGTTGAGGTATATCTACATGATTGTGAATTTGGATGTTATTGAAGATAGGATGGTTCCGCCAATTTGGATTGTTTTTTACTATGCGTATGGTTTTTCGGATGAGGTGATATGTTGATAGATGTTTCTTCCAGGGTTTTGCTAGTTTTTGTGGTAAGAAGCCTCTTTGTTGTGCTGCTCTGGGGGTAAGTTGGGGTGACGGTTCGGCTTTGCATGTTTGTTCCAGTGTTGAGGAGATTCTTTGTGTTAGTATATCTAATGTATCACATGCTTCTAGCCATTGTCTGTCTGTGAGATTTGTGTTATGTTCTAAGGTGTCAGTAAGCTGTTCTATTGTGGATGAGTTATTTTCAAAATATGTACTGTAGAATGCTTCCATATTGTCAGCCGGGATAGGGTTCAATATTCTTATGGTGTTATTGTTTGTTGGTTGTGGTGTTCTACTGATTAATGCGTTGTTGGGAATTTGTAGTTGAAGTGGGTAATGATCAGAGTTTAAGTTGTTGTCAATATTAATTTTGCATGAGTATTGTTGATGATTGTTGGTGTTTAAGTAAAAACCATCTAGTAGACTTGTTTCTGTATAATTGTGTCCCCCTTGTCTTGAGAAGTTTGTGTTTGTATGAATGTAAGTCAGTTGTAGGGTATCTATGTAAGTTTTCCATTGGTAATCTACATCATCAAGAGGTGTTAAATTATTTCCAAAGGTGCATCCAATGAGGGCGACATCTCTGTTGAAGTCGCCAACTAACATATGCGTGTGATTTGGATGATTTACAATTTGGCTTGTGATGTTTGTTTGTATTTTGTGTATGAGATTAGTATCTTCTGGGTGTGAGGGCATGTATAAATGAATAATTAGCCAAGGTTGAAGTGGATTGTTGGTGACTTTTATTATTTGTAAATATGGTGATATGTTGGCGGGGGTGGGAATTTTTGTTATGTTGCCGGTGAATGCATACGATTTGTTGATTAGTGTTAGTAGCCCTCCATGGGCGGGGGTGTATGGTCTCCGTTGTTGCATACATCTAGTAAGACTAAGTGTATTATTGAAGATGAGTTTGTAGTCTGGGAAAAGCCTTTCAATATATTTTATAGATTTTGTTGCGGTGATTTTAGTCTCTTGTATGAAAATGAACGCTGGTATTGTTTGAAGTTCTGTTATCAAGTTTTGGATACTAGGTAGTGTAGTGTTTAATATTGCTGCATTCCATGTTATGAAATGTGTTTTGTGTTGGTTATATGTTGGTGGTTGTCGTATTGGTGGAGTATACGCTCTATCTGGTGGGTGGGAGTAGGCCGGGATGTGATCTAGACATTTTAGTGCTGCTGTAATTAGTTCATCTGGGAAGAATGGGAATTCGTTTTTTATTGTATGGGGAGTTGCTAATGTATTATGCTTGTGGATACTTTCGTATATGTTTTGGTGAATTGAGTCTGTTGGGTATATAATGTTATGGTTATTTTTTAGAAATTGGGTGTATTATTTGTGTTCTATTTCTATGTGTCGTTCTGGAGGATTATTTAGAGTGGATAGCTTGAGTAGCAGGATTGTTGTCTAGTCTATGATCTATCTCAGAGTTGTTGTTTTGGGTGTTTGAGGAAATCAACAAGTTACACGATTCTATAGATGGGTGTATTGTTACTATGATGGCGTATATAATGTGAGAAGTTGGGAAGGCCTGTAACGTTTGGATGTATTGCAATAGATGGGGGTGTATGTTGTTATATTCATCATGGAGTATGTGGGAGGGTTTCAAGAATGGTGAATACAATTTTGCTAGATGTTGGTATTCTGGTTGGAATTTAATTGTGTTAGGGATAAAATAGTTGTTTGCCCATTTCTGTGTGTTGAGGGGTGATTTTGTAGAATGTTTGGCATAGGTCCTGGGTTTGGGTTAATGTCTCCACTAATTAGTAAAAGGAATGATATGTCTCTATTTTGGATTGGAGTTTCCCTTTGTTTTGTTTTGGATTGGATGTGTGGGGGTGGGTATGTGTCTTTCTGCCACTTATAAGATGGGTTATGGGATTTGTGGGGAATTTTGAGTTCTGGTTTAGGGCTATAGTGGGTTTTAGTAGAATTTTTTGAAAAGGGGTCGAGAATACTTGTTTACAATGATGGAGGAGAGTTTTAGAGAGTAGAAGAGTGGAAAGAGAGACAATAGATAGTAGCAGGATTACAATAAAAAGAGATAAAGCTATTAAAGGATACTGTATAGGTATATCTGGGTCGAGAGTAGGAGGTAGGGTAACTTGAAGTATGGGAGTATACAATAAATAAGTATAAAATAAAGTGTTGAGACTTTCAATAGCAAAAGGTAAAGGAAAAGAGGTAGTAACTAGAAGATTGTAGAGTTGAGGAGTAGTTTCTGGGTGATTAAATATTGTAGAAAGTGTAAAGGATAAGGAGATGAAAAGTAAAGGAGTATCAGGTAAAGGGGTAAAAAATAGAGGGGTTGAAAGTGAGAGAATAGGAAGCAGAGGAGGGGAAAGTGAAATATCGCAAGGGGGAGAAATAGTAGTTGAATTTTTAAAGATGTCTAGAGAGATTATAAAAATGGGGCAAAATAAAGGAAGAGGAAAAGAGAAGGTAATATTTAAACGGCAAAGTATGGAGGGAAGTAAAAGATTATAAAGTAAAAAATAATAGAGTAGAGCATTAAGAATGTAGAAAACTAAATGAAGAAGTAGAATGTGAGAAAGTAAAAGAATAAAAAGAGCAATGTAAAATAGTGAGAGAATAACTAGTAAGGATTTAAGAAGAAGTTTGAAAAATAGGAGAGTAAAAAATGCAAGTCTACAAAATAAGCGATAAATTTATTTTTTTCTAAAAAATAAGAGAAAAATAATAAAAAATAAAGGAATAAAAAATAGAGTAGTGAATGGTAGACGTAAAAATATATGAGTAGGAGGTGAGAAAATAAAGGCACATAAAGGTATAAATGTGTCTATATATATATATTCATAGAGTTGAAAGTTGTTTCCAAAATATTTATAGTATTTATAAATACTATGTAGATATTTTTGGTTGTTTTAGTATTTTTAAATATTTTTTTGGATGTTTTTTGTTTTATAAACTCCGCCGTTCCATTTGTCCAAACTAGTTTGTTTGGTCCATACAGTCTGCTGGGAGGAGTTGATCCATTATCATCATGGAAGACTTCATTTGATTTTGTAGAAGCCTTATCTCCGCTCGAAGTGGGCTGGTGTTTTTGATTTGCTCCACATGCACTGTATCTACATATGTCTTTGCCTCCGTTACAATCGCATCCTTGAGGCTATCCATTTCTTGACATATTTCCCCCATAGTGGCTTTGGAACTCTTGGCTACCGCAACATCTATGAGTGTGTCAATATCCTTTTTACTGTAGGTGTCTCCCGAGGTGATGTTTAGGGTTTCTACCGTATTGGCAATCGCAGTATTGATATCCAAGAATCCTAATCTTGTGAGCTCCTCCGGGCTAGGTTTTAGTTTCCCGTCCATGCTACGAGGGTGAGAAATAAACTCCACATACTTGTTTAGCATCTTTTCACATTTATTTAGGTATTTCTTGTAAACTACAGCGTTTTTATACTCCACATTACAAGATCCCACGTGTTTGTTGTTCTCGAGTCTAAAGTAGACGCTAACAACATTCTCTTCTCCCATGAATTGTTTGATGGCTACCTCTAACTCATAGGTTGACTTGGTTTTGTTTAGATTTTGTGCAATGAGAACTACCGCATTATTTTTGGCTTTCTCATCCTCCGTCATTTGTCCTCTTTTAACAAAGATTGGGACAAACACCTCACTATCCGCATAAATCTTTTGCTCTTTTATCTTGTTAGCCTCCTCCGGTGTTGGTGCTTTCATCCATGCAAAGTCCGCCAATTCTTTCTTTGTGACTGTTGTTACTTCATAATCTACCCCTCGTTTAAATCCCTCATTCACAATCTCGAAGACGACATCAAACCATTTCTTATTTTTGAGTGAGGGACTACTAATTCTCACTGATAGAAGTCTTTGGACAGCTATAGAGTCAAAGGATTTGCAAACCTTTCCCCTAACCAACAAGGTTTCATCCAATTTGAGGATGAAAGGGCGAATACCTGACAGTAGGGCACATGCATCTACCTCAGGGGTTTTTAGATGTATTTTCACTATACTACTCCAATTATCCGACTTGTGGAGACACATGATAGCAATAGATTGAGCCATCCTATCTCCAAGGTGAATTTGCATTTTTGCAAGTCTTTCCTTCACCAATCCTAAGACCATGTCTTTGGAGACAATTGTATCACCAATCTCAAAACAAATGGCAATATGGTAGTCGAGGGAAAAGCCATGTTCGTCCACTTCCACATCACATGGAAGTTGGATCAGGTTTAGGTGATTCCCCTCTTTTCCATCACCACGATTGTTTGGCCAATGCTTTTGAGAGACATAGGGAAATGACACTATTGCTTCACAAGCCTCTAGGGCTTCTTCATTACTCATCCCTTCCAATTCCATTTTGCTCACACTAAGATGTTTGACTCTAGGACCTCGTTGATTTATCCAAGCGCATTCAAAGCATCAAATCCAAGCCAAAAAGGTGGTCTCGAATGTTTGACCAAATGTACCTCAAGATCTTTGGAAGGAGAAGTAGCCACCTCCAATTCTAACTGTTTCATTGGAGTTACTTCCACATCAAAGCTGTTTTTGTTGTTTGAGGATGAGGCTGCGGTTGTTGGAGATTCCATTCTACATAACAAAGAGATTTATAAAGAGGTTTGACTAAAAAATTTGCATCTTGCAACGGATCCACATTCCTTACCATTCCACAAATTAAGTTGTGGGCTGAGTAGGTAAAGAGAAGATGGTTGAAAGAGTTTGTTTTGCAATTGTTTGAAAGTTAAGGGGCCATCAAGAGTGATGGCCCTCAACTCTCTATTGCAAATTGATGTGTTAGTATCAAGGCAGTGAGTGCTATAAAAACATAACTTCCTTGGTACCATAGAAACATCATAGAAGTGATAATATACTTTTGCTAGTCTAGGATTTATACTACCAAGCAACTTCAAATACAAATGACCATCATTACATGCAAGCCACATTCTATAGGATTTGCTATCATCTAATGTGAAATCTAGCAAGAGGAGTGAACTTCTACTACTAGTAATCCATACAAAAAGACACTTTGTAGATACACCACAAAATTTGGTGGTGTATCTTTCCCCTTCGCACAACTTTATATTGAGCACATGTAACATACAATATTGTGGGTTTACACAATAAACCTCACAATACAACATATCAATAATAATACAACAAAACCAACCTTGTGGGTTTCTTGGCAGCTAGTTGACCTCCTTTCTTTGATCCTTGTACACTCCTTTTAGCAGCGTTAACACCAGGGGGGTCGCTCTTCCTTCTAGCAACCTTACCAACTTCCAATAGTTCGGTTTGCCTCTTTCCAGGCTTTCGTCCTGTAGTCGCCAGTTTGATATCTGTGGGCGAGCCAGGTGGGGGTTGGCTGGCCTAAACTTCTTGCGGGGTGGGGAGGGTGGCCTCCGTTCCTTCGGGTTTGGGCCTCTCCTTCGACACAACTCTGTCTTGTGAACTCGTCTTTGCCCTTGTGGCGGACCTTCCTCTCCTTCGATACAACTCTGTCTTGAACTTCCTCGTTGCGGACCTCCACTGTTCCTCCCCGCAGCTTGGTCGAGACCTAGTCTCCGCCTTGGTGTTTGGCCTTGTCTTCCTTGTCTCGCTTGTGGCTCGCTTGAACTTCCTCGTTGCGGACCTCCACTGTTCCTCCCCACAGCTTGGTCGAGACCTAGTCTCCGCCTTAGTGTTTCACCTTGTCTTCCTTGTCTCGATCCACCAAGGCTCCACTCCTCGTTTCGGTTCGTTCTCTGCCGCTGTTTTTCCACCGAGTTGTACTTGCCGACTTCCGCCTTCGTTTTTGTGTGTTGCGCGTCAGGATCTATCTCTGTCCACCTCCAGTGCAATTCCGGGCGAGTAGAAGGGTGACAGGAATGACCCACCGGGTCACATTTTTGCGCCTCTTTCTTGTTGGTGGCTGTCTCGTGACTTTGTCTGTGCAGGGCGGCCTTCAGCAGCTCTGGCCCATGTACTTCGTGTCTCCACAGTACCAAAGAGAGGGACAGTACCGGAGGCTTGCGATCATATGCAGAACGTATTGTATGCAAAGAACAGGTCAAACAATGGTAAAGGAAAGAGTGTACCTTTGTTGTGTGGCATAGAGCCGACAGGTCTATGTGTGGTCTTCTCAGTTCGGTGTCTTCTCTCGTTTCGGCACTCTCTCGTGCGGTGCCTCCTTGCGTTGCGGTACTCCTCGGATCGGTGACTCCACTCGTTATTGCCAGATCTCCGACTAGATCTCCAATCCGATCTCCACTCGGTGAGTACTCCGCGGCTACGAGAGATGAGCGTTGTGATGGGAGAGACACAGTAGGTGCTCCGTTAGTCAAAGAGGGGTTGTGCTCTCGGTTTTTATGGCTGTGCAGGTTGGTTAGGGTTTCGGCTCGCCTTTGGCTCGGTGTTGGCTGGATTCGGGAAGGCTTAAGGTTTGTTGATGCAGGATGGTTTCGTGGCCGAGCGATCCCTCTTCTGTGGTGGAGATTGTGCCTTTGATGTAGCGCTAATTTTAGTCTCATTGTTGGTGCCATTGGCGTTTTTGCAGGGTTGGCTGCCGGTTGGGGTTGTGGACGCTTGTACGGCTTGGCGAGGTCCTGATGGTGGCAGCTCCAGTACTCGTTTTTTTGCTCTTGGTACCTATTTTCTTGCTCATGCCACCCACTATTCTTGTTTTTCTTCACTCTGATCGTCTTGGAGGTCTTGTGTTGGTGTCTTGATGTTGTTGATGTTGGCTTGTACGTTCTTGTGCTCTTGAGTATTGTTGAACTTTTCGCTACAGATCTCTCCTCGAGCTTCTTGTCTTTGTATGAAGGTTGCCGAACTGCTCTACATTTCAGGAAACTAAGTGTTGTTTGACACGGTGTCTGGTTGGTGAAGCTTGTATATTGATGTTGACGTTCTTGTTGTCCTGCCCTCCATGAACTTAGATGTTGCTTTCTTCTTTGAGCCGTTGGCACTTCGAGTCTGCTTACTGAATTGTTCTTGGGGGCCTCCGATTCTTTCGACTGCCGTAGGAGCTTTTGTGCGGTGACTGTTGCTGAAATCCTGGTTCCGATGACGGATCCTGATACATAAATTTGCGTTCTGTGCAGGCAGGTTCTGGTGCGCACTGCAAAGTCTGAGTTTGTCCTTGTCGTGCTCTCTTCCTCTTGACGTGGATATCTCGGCAGTCTTGGAATTTCGGCGGGACTTCTAGACCTGTACCTATTAACACCTATGCATCTTGTCCGATGCTGTGTTTCTTCCACTAGGGAGTAGGTTATGCTAGATCTGTATTTTGATAATCTAGCATGTACGGTGGTGTGCTTGAGTGTGAAGATTGAAGTGTTGTGGATTCCAAGTGAGGTGGTGACTTGGTGCATTCTGGGGTGTGTGTGATTGCAACAATGTGTGTGAGAAAACCTGTGTGGGTGAGGGTAGGTAGATCTGAGTGGTGTGGTGGCGTTAATGGTGTTTTGTGAGCGGATATATCTAGGTGATGTGATGGTAACAGTGGAGTTGTGTGGTATAGTGCTAGTGGTGCGTGAGAAGCATTGAATGCAGCCTAATAAAACAACATACGTTACCATGCTGAAGTGGCAAAGAGAGTAACCGGTACACTTATTTGATGGTGATGATGGCGGTGACTTTGCTTGTTTGATTGTAGATCTTTGTTGCTCTTATGTTTTCATTTCGCTTGCATGTCGTTCCTGGATCAGGGCTGCGGTGAGAGGTATAGGTGAACTTGGACGCTGATCCGCTTCTAAGTCGAGATCCAAGGGAGTGTTTATTATCTGGTGGATGAATCACAGATCTAGCGTCCAATATAGGGGCTAGCTCTTCTCAGTGCAACGTCACTTGATCTTTGTCCAATGCTACCACACCATAAGCCTAACTCCCAGATTTGTACTTTCGTCCTATCCAACACATCGCGTTTCCCGAGAGCTCACCCAAGTTCTAGATCTAAGTCGTAAGTGGACGTGCAGTAAGGCCAGCTTCACTTACTACCCTTATGCATCACATCTGAGACTAACTTCTACAAAGCAGCCCCTCACCAGGAAATACGGAGTGTTTAGCAGTCCATCTCTCCTTCCCAACACATCACAAACTTTCAACCTTACAAGCAAGCAACAAACACCATTCCATAATCAACGACCAAAAGTAAGTCTCTGTAACTCCACCCATAATCATTCCACTTCTAAACATTTATACTATGGAATGTAACCCCGAAAACGATATTCTCACACTCTCAAACACAATTAAAATAGAAAGAAATCAAGCCCACCTCTATGAAGAAAACCGCCGACACTTACACACTATTCCCACTACTAGACTCCAATGGCTATGGAACCAATACAATATGAAACTACAAACCTATACAAACATCGAACCAACAACCCAACCATTTGAAATCGAACTAATTTGGCTATACCAAAGATATAAATACGGCATTCCAAAAAATAATCCCCTCAAAAGTGCACAATACACAATACCCACACCCATCATAGACTCATTCATTTCAACCTTTAACATTGAACAATCATACTTTTCTTCCTCCGTGACATGTTCCACCAAACTAAAAAAAATTCTATTCACCCATTGAAAGAGATAAAATATTTGGCTCCATGGGAAAGGCCTTTGACTATAAATGGGCCGGTAATGGTATAGCTCACCCTCACAATGATGAAGAAACTCGACAAGCACTAACATTGGACCCACCTTGCAGCAAAAAATGACCCACACCACACATCTACACTCATTGTCACATCGGACAAAAATTGGTACTAAAACTTTAAGCAACATTCAAACCCATTTACAGACTCCCATATCATTGCATTATTTGAAGCAGACTCAATCCCATACGAAGAGCAAAGTATTCCACTTGAGTTAAAAAAGCCCCGGACTGAACCATCCACATTACAAATAATATGTGTCCACCACCAAAATCAAACCCTTGGCACCCTAGAACAGCTTGCCGAACTCACCTCCATAGCAAATACTCTAAACATACACCGCCTATACACAAAAATGGCCCCACCATCAACTATACAAACCCCCGTAAACCGAAGCAAAAAATGGTCAAAACTAAACTATATCAATAATACATTAGATTACCTTGGAATACCTCCACCCCTCCCAAACTACCAAACCCCAACCATACCAAAATTTAACTCGACATATAGCTACTATACCGATGGATCCTTCAAATTGCCAGAACAAATTAGCCTGGGAAACTGGCGCAAAGAAAAAGCGGGCTATGGCATATATAATCCTATCAAAGAAATCAAATTAGCCAAAAGACTCCACAGACTACAAAATATCCTTAGAGCAGAACTTATGGCCATACAAAAAACACTACAAATCTTCACAACAAAATACAACAATGAACCTGCACACATATTCACTGACTGTATCAATGCACTTTATCTACTAAACACCCAAATAACACATCCAACCCTCCACAATAGCCACCCCGACCAAACTATAATAATGTCAATGGTCCAAATTTTACAAGACCGAACACAAGTGACAACCCTTCACAAAGTTAGAGCCCATGCCAATATCGATGGAAACAAACAAGCTAGTAAACTAGCAAAAAAGGGCCGCGAAAAATCGCATAAAAATGCCAAAGACTCATACGAACATGCACATGCTACCCCATACTACTTCCAAAAAGAAGATTGGCCTTCTAAAGAAGACACTCCCGACAAAGGCCCACTTAGATTCTTGAACAAATATCTCAAGAAACAAGACCTTCATAACAACCTTGACACAATCGCAGAAAACTTCTCTAATATAGAAAAATGGATTGGCAACAACAATATAGACAATGAACTACATTGTATAGAAATTTCTGGAAGAATCCCATCATCTCCAACACACAAATAACATGCCTCATCAAATTCTATACCGGTCAATATATGGGAAACGCCCGAAAACAACTCTTCTTTGGAATAGAATGATTCCCATCTATAACATGCACCATATGCACTTCCACGGACCCCGACACATGGCTCCATGTTCTACTTAAATGCCAAAACCATCACATACACTCCTTAATTGTCAAAAGACATAACAAAGCGGTATGAGAGATTTGAAAACTAATTACCTCCCATAACAAATCACGATGTTTTATCCTCATGAATGCCGGAACTTCTAATAACAACCCATGAGAAAATACGGTCCCCCTTGGCTACTCCCATGTACATGTGTTACTCAACGTTGTCATTGCAATACTAGACTCAAACCATACATACTTTGCGTTTGAGGCCTACCATACAATGACCCTGCACCTGACCACATTAATCAAGACAATACCATTCAATTCATCGAATTCACATATTGTAATGATAGATTCTCCCTAGAAACAATTGAAAACAAAATGAATAAATACCAATCCCTTATTGATGACATCATAGCCCTGGGATGGAAAGTGGAGCCCCTTATTGTAATCACAGCCCGCGCGCGTGCCACCACCTTTATCCCATCCAAAAAAACCCTTGAAGATACCTTTCCAATCCCCATCGAAACAATTTCTCACACTTTCAATAACATTCACACCATTGCCATTCAACATGCCATGTCCATCCTACTACACAAACGCAAAATTGAAAACAAACAAGCCCTTTCCGACACACAAAACCCTCCATAGCATTACCCTTTACTAACTTGCCTTTGAAACTTGAAAACCTCCCACATTGAAAACACACCTCCAATGTTACCCCCCCTAGTTTTCCTCCCCTCTTCTTTTCTTCCCTCTCCTCCATTTTCCTTTTTGATACTTTTTGGATATTGATGGTTACTTATGTACTTTGGTTACTTGATTCATAGTGTCTACTCTCGAGAGGGGGAAGTAGTTCCGTACTACTAATTCCTTGTCTGGTGGGCATGGTCTTAGTGGTAGAACAAACAGACACTTTATTCTCGTTGGCCCCTTCGGAGCTGGCATTCTTCTTCTTCTTATAACATCTTCTGGATAAAATTACATGTATATGTGGAATTTTTATCAAGATAAGAGAGATTTATTGTTAAATTTATTAATTTGTAAATAAGGGAACATGTTAAATGATATTAAGATTTAGTTACATTGCCTAAAAATGCGTATGTTTTGAGTACTAATATGAGGAGACCACCTCAAACCGAAGTGTATCGTATTTTTTGTCAAATTAATCTTGTAAGTGCTTAAGTATTATTAAAATAAAATTTGTAGGAAAAAAATGATTTGTATGTATTTAGTGGATTTTGTGGTTGTAAGTTTACAATGTCATCTCCAAGTTACACATTGCTTCACACCTTCTAGCTCCAATCTAGGTTCGTCTCTAGTGTTAAATTCCTTTGCACACATTTAAAAAATAAATTATGTATCTTATAAATGAGCAATAATTACCTAGGGTCTTCATTACTGCAGTAATCCTTATAACAGTCTGGAACTCAACAGTGATCTATATCCATGGGCCCAGGGCAAACTGACCCCCTCGTTGGTACTTACCCGAGGTGGGCCCTGTCTTTATTGCATGGTGTCATTTTTCTGGCCCTCCTATTTTAGGGGATGTGGAGGCTTTTTTGGGTTTTTTTTTGACAAATTTGGGGCCTACGGTTATTGTTTATCCTAGAAGACTATCCCTTGTTATAAATAGGTCCCCATCCAAAAACAAAATAGTGGCCAAGTTTGGCCCCACCACCTCGTGGCCCCCTCAGGTAAGTACCAATGAGGGGGTCAGATCGCCTTGGGCATACCCATGGCACCTTCTTGTACTTATATTTTTCTCTCATATTGTTTTATATGTGTACATGGACTCGGATTTTTGAAAGTTGACCATTCTGTTAATGACTTACAATTTCTAATGAATTGATTGTCTATATGTCTATAATTCCTTCACATTTGATAATGTCTTCAAGAAAGGAGATTTTCAAGGAGATTTTTTAAGTTGGGAGTCCTTTTGTCCCATTTTTATTACTACAAGATTCCGGCATAGCTTTTTGACACAAGTTTTCATAAGAAACTTGCCAAAATTATAAATTGTCTAAATATGGGTGCAAAATTCAAGCCTTCGGGTAGGTTTATATTATCTCTGTATTCTAGTCAATGAATCTTGCATATGTCTAAAATGCATATACAAATTGAACCAACTTCATTTCATAAGGCAAAAAAATCGCGATCCAATAAATTTTTGATATATAGTCCTACTATATCAAATTGAATTTGTATTGGACAACATACGTAAATGTGAAGAAGCGGAGCAAGCAACAATTGCACAAGGAGCAATTAGTCGTTCTTTTAAAATCATGCATTACTAAAACACCTTCACATTTAATCCACATTGCAATTTGTCATACTTCATATATCGTCATTTGAATTTCTACCTAATTATGAGCACATTGACTTTTAGCAATATGTAGCCCAAATTATCATATATGCATGTAAATCTTGGGATGGCATTGGATTTAAACCAAAAATATGCATATTCTACATCGATCAATATGAATTCAATAAATTGTGGTATCATATTCGTTTTAAACCTCTAACTATTTCAATATTAAGAGTTCAAATCTCCAAATAATTGCAAAAATCATGATGTATATGTAGATTACCAAAAATATATAATTTTTTGTACACCACTATTATTAAATAAGTAAGGAAGCTTAAGTTGGTGGTTTTAAGGATATTTTTATATAATAGATGTTGTGTCAATAATAAAAGCTTTGTCTTGAAACAAAAGCCAATTAATCTTGAAGCTACAATAAGATTGAAATATGGTCCATGGATGATTGGAAATGTTTTCAACAAATGGAAAAATACTCATTTTGTCCAATGTTGTAAGCAGGTGTATTCATGAGTGTCTTCAATACATGCGTTGTATTTTAAGCTATCTAGGAAAATTTTGAACTTGGTTTAAGCCATGGTGGAAACTATGTAGTAAAAACAAATTTTCATAAAATGTATTTTGAAACCTTTGGCTTCTTAACAAAAAAATGTGTGAACGATGGATATTATTTTGGATGCATTTGATTTCACGTATAAAATGAAGTTTATAAAGTCAATTTCTGACTCAAGTTTTTATTGTTTTTAAATTACTAAAGTTCATAAATTTATAACAGATGCAAGTTCAATAGCTATTACTATAGGCTAGTATATATTATACTAATTTCAACAACACGGATAATTTTCATCAAACAAAAAGTTTTCATATTAAGTTAGGGTATGTGGAAATACTTGGTTTTTCTAGTATATTTTCATAATTTATATGAAAAATCCTAGGTTTTTACTTTACAAAATTGTTAAGGGGTGGTTTTAGATTAGTTTCCACATAATTCAATTGAATCATGTAAATTTTTGAAGGTCCAAAGGGTATAAGTAGGTCCAACAACTAGACCTTATCCGGACCCGGACCCAAATTTTGTAGGGTTTTGTTGTTGGATTTGTTAATTGTTTGTACAAGAGATCAAATAGCGTTGTGCTAATTTCCGGATGTATAAGCACATCAAATATAAGTTTCCGGACATTACACGCTCTCTAACCACTTAAATTGACTTAGGATTGATAGATTGGGCTAGGTCTAGATCGGATCCATTGTTTTACCTCCCCATCTACACAACTCAAAACACCTTCTATTCCAAATCACAACTTAACCACAACATCTATTGACTCAATATTTGGCCTTACTCCAAACACAAGTTAGGGTTTAAAAAGAAAGTCATTTTCTCATAAAATCGATACCAACCACTTGGTATGCACTCATATAATCCTAACAACACGTCTAATACCTCAACCGCACCTCTCTAGCCACCCTACCTCCCCACACGTTATGAATCCAACAACACAAGAAGAGAAAATCAAATAGTGAGGGTGTTTGCCCTCTTAACCCTTCAAACTCTAGCTATTATAACCCTACTTCTAGTTTTCATATGCAATAGTCTTCATCCGTTGCAATTTCAATCCACTTCCACCGGGTTCAAAGATACTACACCAAACATTGAATATAGTGTGGATGAAAAATGATGTGGACCACATCAATACTGGTTTTGGAACATAATTGATGTGGACACATTTCAACATTTGTCATGCCATACTTTGCCACCTCACCGCCACTCACTACCAAATATCTTCCACTCCTGATTGATTGCTGCCACGTCACTACGGCTCGTCGCCACCTCTCCATAATCCACATTAATTTTGTGCCAACAATTTTGAAACATCCCACATTGTTTTCGGATGAACATGATGTGATGAGGATTGAGAATTGATGTGGACCGCCGTAATTTGCACGTACTGGAATTAGTGTAGGCATTTTGAAATAATCAAGTCCACAGTACATGCAGTGTTTGGTGTACCACATGCCCTAAACTTACCGTGACATCAATTATCCGGTTATCAAAAATCAAAATAACTTCGTTTTCATTGCCAATTTTTTTAAAAAAAAATCTACATACAAAAAACCAAAAAATAAATTCTTAAGGAAAAATGTATTAACAATTAATTTTGTAAATTTAAGTGTGAAATTGAACAAACAAAACAATCCATACAACCATAATGAATCCATGCCCATAGGTCTAGCATAGATCATCCCTTGGAACAAGAGTTAAAGTCCTTTTAACCGAAGGTTTAGGGTCATGACCATAGGTCTAGCATAGATCATCCCCTTGGACCAAGAATTGAAGTCTTTTTAACCGAAGGTTTAGGGTCATGACCATAGGTCTAGCATAGATCATTCCCTTTGACCAAGAATTAAAGTCTTTTTAACTGTAGGTTTAGGGTTGTAGGTTTAGGGATTAGAGTAGAGATTCCTCTCAAATGTAAAATGTGTTTAGGGGTTAAAAAAGGCCCCAAGTAACAAGGACAAACGCAAAGGGCGGCGCTCTTCAAACCCCTCTTTTCGACCGTTAGTTCCACTCCGCCAGCTCAGCCCCAATTCCCGCCACCTCAGCCGCAACCACCCCTCCACATCAGCACGCTTTTTCCCGCGCCCGCGTTCAATCCCTGTCTGCGCTCCGCATCAAATTCTCGTCGCCGTCGTTGCCCCATTCATCAATTTCGCCGCCGCCGAGCCCCTCCTCTCGCGCCGAGGATTCCATCGCCTCGCACATCTGTGCACACATCTGCACTCGCACACTCACACACACACATATATACACTTCACACTTCGCGTCTCCCGGTTTGCCTCCCGCGATCACTTTCCTTTTCAGGTGAGAATCCCATCTCACACATGCGTGTTGTCAAGGATTCTTGCAAGCCAGAAAACTCCCAGTCTTGCTAACCTTGTTTGGTTTGTGTAGTATGTAGCAGCTCTTCGCCCTAGGCTCTCTTTGCAAGGTTACGGGAATCGTGTATATTTTTTGGTGTTTAGGTCAGGGAGGAGAGAATGGTGGTGTTTTGGGTTCTGAGGAGATGGGTTATGTGATGAGATGTTGTTGTGGAAGAGGGTCGGCGTTTATGTTGCCGTTTCCTGATCTGTGGAGCAGGTGGGTGTTGGGGAGTCGCCGAGGGGAGGCGGTGTAAGTGAGCGATGGTGTGGAAGCGGAAGAATGCGGTGGATCATGGGGAGCCGCCCAGGAAGCGAGGCAGGCCCCGGAAGGACGCCAATGTGGTAGTGAAAGAAGAGGTGAAAGAAGAGGTGAAAGAGGAGGTGAAAGAAGAGGTCCAAGGCGAGAACAGAGCTGCTGCGTCTCTTGAAATCAAAGAAGTAAGCGATGGTCGCTTGTTTAGTAAATACAACGACTGCAAAATGTGGGATCGTACTTTCAGGAAGGAGTTGCTGACCTTTGCACTTTTTTGGTTACAGGAGAATGGAGCAGCCGGTGTTGTCGATGTTGCTACAAAGGAGAAAGTGCATGCTGAGTCTCCTGTTTCAGTGCTCTCTGATGAGGTATGTGTCTTGTGACCTTTTCTAGGGTTTGAACTTGCACCACTGTAGTATATCCACTCATTTGATGCTGTTTTATTTTTTCTTCTCAGGGAGCATCGGTGGCAAGTGACGATGCCATTGTCATCACCGAGAAGATGCTGGAAGAAGAGAAGCGGCTGGCGGAGGAGCGAGCCAAGCAGGAAGCGGCCGAGGCCGAGGCGCTCCTGAAAACCACGCCTACCATGGATGAGGCGCATTTCAGCAAGCTGGATCAGCTCCTCAGTCAGACCAAGATCTACTCCCAGTTTCTCCTGGAAAGAATGGACAACATCGCACTGGTATGTTTCCTCTCTTCTTCTCATGTACGGTTCCTGGTTTTAGAGTGATGGAATCTTTAAGTTGGATCATACCTTGCAGGCTCCCGGCGACGAAGGCGCTGAGGATCAGGATGATGGCAAAGACGCCAAAAAGAAAGGACCCGGGAATTGGAGGGCCAAAAAGGTGAGCCATGTTGTTTGCTGCTGTGGAAGTTGTTTTTATCATAAAGAGTTGCATACATATATTTATTTGTCTGTTTCATGTGCGATGTAGTACACAAAATATTTTTATATTTGAGTAATTTTACGTTTATTAATGATCTAATATTTTTTCTGGAATTGATAAGAAAAACTCCTGCAGTGGATGTTTCCAGTTTTGAAAATCAGTTGTTACATGTTGATTATAGTGTTCTATTTTGATCTTACCCTTTTGGAGACTTTGTTGACAGGCTACAAAGGCGAAGGAAGCCAAGGACGCCATGGACGCCCACATTGCGAAAGTGGAAGCAACAGAAGCTGAGGGCGAGATATTTCTGGAGGAGACGAAGTTCATGATGGAGGAGGAGCGGAATTTCATGGAGCAGCAGGAGATCTGCCCCTCTCTCACTGGAGGGAAGCTGAAAGGGTACCAGTTGAAGGGCATCAAGTGGATGATTTCGTTGTGGCAGAATGGCCTCAATGGAATTCTGGCCGATCAGATGGGGTTGGGAAAAACCGTGCAAACCATCGGTCTGCTCTCACATCTGAAATCCAAAAAGATATATGGCCCGTTCCTGATTGTGGCGCCTCTCTCTACTCTCTCAAACTGGGTCAACGAAATCAAAAGGTTTGTCGCAACCCTCTTTTTCCAGATAGTTTGCTGTCCATAAGCTCTCTCCTGGAGTAAGAGTATCGTATCAATAATAAGACTCAGATTTAGTTTGCGTTTGCTCATTCCAATTGTGATAATTAGGCCGCCTTCCACTTTGTTCAAATTACAAAATTAGTGTGAGTTTTTGTAATTAGTGCATCTCGTTCTAGATACGATAATCTGTGTGGTGAAGTACTGATTTGAGAGCGTATTGGTCATGCTCCCATTTTACTGGTTAGTTTTAACTGTTTTGTTTGGTTTCGGTGCAGGTTTGTGCCGTCTATGAATGTGCTGCTGTATCATTCATCGGATGGGAAAGTCGGACGTGAGAAATTACGGAGACTGCACATGCCTACTGGTGCGCCAAAGGAGTCTTTTCCTGTGATCATCACATCTTTTGAGGTAGTAATGAACGATCGGAGGTTTCTGTCCAAGTACAAGTGGAAGTATATCGTTGTGGATGAGGTAAGATGTATTTGCCATTTGAACGTCTGTTCATAGCGATACAAGTCTAATGTTCTCTGTTGCTGAATGTGGTCACTTTCACATTGCAGGGTCACAGGCTCAAGAACTTTGATTGCAGGCTGTTGAGAGAACTTAAGCAGTTGTCAGCAGAGAATCTCCTGCTCTTGACCGGGACGCCACTCCAAAACAACCTGCCAGAGTTGTGGTCCCTTTTGAACTTCATTCTTCCAAATATCTTCACCTCTCTTCAGGAATTTCAGTCCTGGTAAAGCATGGTCATCCTCTACTACTCTGTTTTGAGCTTTTAAATTGATTTTTTCGCTGGTGGAATTCAAAACCTAGGCTTGTCTTGATCTTTGTTTATTAGTCACTCCTTGGTTTCTGAACGAAATTTTCCTTAAACCTAATTACAATATCACTTTTCTTCTAGGTTCGATATTGCTGGAAGAGCTGGCGCTTCTGAAAATGTGCTCGAGTCACGGAAACTTCAGGTAACGCTTTTGTGTTCTGTTATTGAAAGTACGAATATGTGGTACTAAAAGAAAAAACTTTTACTTTTTTTTGGCACTCCCCAACATGCCTAAAGGCAATTCATTTCATTGCACTAATCTTATGGACAATTGACAGGTTGTGTCCAAGCTACATCATATTTTGCGGCCATTTTTGCTGCGGCGTCTGAAAACGGACGTTGAGAAATCGTTACCTAAGAAAAAAGAAATCATTCTGTACACGCCAATGACTCAGAAGCAGAAAGAGTATAATGATGTTCTTGTCACTAAGACACTCAACGAGTACTTTGCTGAGAAAAGCAACAATCCTGGTATATCTTCGTCAATCCTTACTTGCTATCGTTTTTATTTTGCAATGAAGTTCTTAGATTCTATGTACAATGATTTGTAGGGTCTTATGGTCCTATGGAATTGCCCTCGATTTTATTCATCTGCTGTATCTGTTTGTAAATACCTTTCAATCTTATATGTTTACAGGGGCCATGTTGAAATCAAGACTGAACAACGTTTGCATGCAACTTCGGAAGAACTGCAACCATCCAGATCTCTTCGTGTCCCACTTCGACATTGAGGATGGTACGCGTCCACTATATGTCTTTTTCCTTTGCTAATTGACTAAGTTTGTTGGGATCTTTTTGACTTCAAAGACGGACCTGATTCTAGATTGTTGTTAAATTGAGCTTATTTTGATTCGTTGTTGCTAAACGTATGCATGCCTACAATTTTGCAGTTAACTTCCCTCCCGCGGACGAGTTGGTAGCACAGTGTGCCAAGTTCAAGCTCATGGATCGGTTGTTAATCCACTTAAGAGATAGGGGCCACAAGGTACTTGCTTTATGTTTCTTTTCATTTATCACAATCCTTCTGCAACTAAAGACATCGCTTTTAAAATCTGAACTGAGCCTTTTCTTCTGGTTTCGAAACAGGTTCTCATATTCTCTCAAATGACAAAGATTCTTGATTTAATTGAGTACTACTTGGAAGAGCGAGGCCACAACCCATGCCGAATTGATGGAAGTGTGAGGCAAGAGATCAGGCAGGAGCAGGTATGAACAGAGACAATGTGATAGAATTCACAAACTTTGGCATCTAGAAGATCTGTGAAATCTCTGGATGTTCACCAGAGCTACTGAAATGCCGCCCAAGTGTTAGAATCGTCTCTCGTTGCTATCTTCTTGTTTGGAAGCTTGGGTAGTGTCTAATTGTTAAAGAATTCCTTGTTCTGCAGATCAAATCCTTCAACGAGGATAAGGATAGGTTTGTCTTCATTTTGAGTACTCGCGCAGGAGGGCTCGGCATCAATCTTACTGCTGCAGATACCGTCATCATCTACGATAGTGATTGGGTGTGAAATTCCTCCTCTTTTGCCCCTCCACTTCTTTCCTTCTACACATATTCACTTTCTCCAGCTCTGACACTGAAATCTTTACTTACAGAACCCACATATGGACATGCAAGCTATGGATCGCTGCCATCGAATTGGCCAGACTCGTCCGGTTCACGTGTACCGATTGGTAACTGCACAATCTGTCGAGGTAAGTTTTGCTTATGCAAGAATCGTTCCTTGTCAGGTCCAGAACACCATGTTTCCTATCAGGATGTTGCACTGGGATGGCTCACAAGCCAAGTGCCTGGGAGTTCTCTAACACGTGTTCTTGCAGTGCCGGATGATCAAGGTTGCAACTGGCAAGTTGAAGTTGGAGCACCTTGTGATTGAGAGGGGTCACTTCAAGCAGGAGAAGGAATCCACCAAAGTTGTCTTACAGGTCAGTGTGACCAACATTATAATATCTTAGTGGAGTCATTTGTGAAGTCATCCTTGCTCTAACCTCTCTTTGTGGCCTAAAATTATAGTATGTCCAAGGCATAAAGAAGTAGCTGTAGCCTGTCTTAAAAGAGAGCACAGAATTAGTTTTAGCTGCAATTTCCTGTCCTCTGTTTTTTCCTTCCGTGAACTTAATCCGCTGTTTTGATTGATACTTAACCTCTTGAGGGTTTTGTACAGGAAAATGACTTGGTGGCGCTTTTGAGGAACGAGGTAGACGGGGAGGATGCGATCGTGCAAAGCAGGGAGATCAGTGATGAGGATTTTGAGATCTGTCTGGACCGCAGGGAATTAACATTGGGCACCGAGGAGTGCGTGAAGCAGGGCATTTCAGTGCTGGCGAAGCGAGGTCCAGGTTGGGAGGAAGTCATCCAAGGCGGAAGCGGTGGACACCTTCTCTCGTCCATTGAAGGCTACAGGAAAGTGGCTTAAGTTGGTTTGATAGTCTGCTTTTGCATATTATTTCGCATTGTTTATCTTTTATCTGTGAGCCCGGAACCTTTTTGCTTGTCAACGATGTAGCATACGGCAAAATTTTGTACTATAGGGCACTCTTGTCGTTGACGTTATAGGGCCAGTATCCGGAAATTCACCCCCTCTGTGCTTTAGACAACGCCGATTATCTGTTGGAAATATTATTGTCACCCAACTTGGAGTTTTTAAAAAGGACTGAAACTCGCTTGTTACATTGTTATGTCTGTGCCTAAAACTCTCTCCTCCTTTTTGTTCCGAAATCAAGCAGCTATTAGAGTTATCTTGAAAGTGGCTATGCGTTTGTTGTGCATGAGTTTGTTGTGCATTAACCCCTAAAGGACCAAGTGTCCGTTGACTGCAGATATTGAATGCGTGATGTCATAAACATTCTGTGAATTTATGACATCATCTCATGTAAGTTTTACCCGAGGTGTCATTGGTGGCCATAGTACTCTACATGATAAGGTTAAGATATTGAAATGACCTCCAAATGAAAGATGTTAGTTGAAGAATCTTCAATCCAAAAGGTGTATGTCTGGCTAACATCAATACATTTTTTGTATATTATGGAGTAAAATGAGTTCCTTATATGGGGTCCCCACTACACTAAAGATGATATTAGTGTAACCACACTAATGTTTATGGTAATGCCATAACTTTTTACTTTCAAAGAAGATTTTTATCGAGGGCACAACTATCAATACCATCCAAAGAGAGTGATCATTGCTAACATAGTTGGTAAAAATATTCATCAAGAGTAAAAACTTATAGCACTTTTGAACAAATTAGTGTGGTTATTAAAGATGATATTAAAGATGATATTAACACTAAATATCATCTTTAATGTACCGCTTAAGGGTTAAGAATAGAATTCTCCTAGAATTGGTTTTTTTTAATGTATTTTGACATGAATAAAGGGAACCTTTACTGTGGAGAAAATAGGGAGCAATCCCGCAAGTTTGAGCGAGGCGAGGTAAAAGCCCGGGCAAAGTTTCTAGTTGCACCTTCAGTAGACAAACTTGACCGTCATGCACCTTGCCACACCAGACATTAACCACGGCGGCCCTGTGCCAAATTCTGTAGAAGAGGCCAACTTCCTTATGAGCCATGTCAATATCCTACACATTGAGCCAACAAAGCTTGCACGTGATTGGTAGAGCACTCCGTACCATTTCCATGCTACCACCAAGGAAAGCAGTTGGTTTGTGTCTAGACATCAATGTGTGCATGCACACCTCGATCAACATTGCCTTCCTGCCGGGGCAACCTCCTTATAATTTTGGCACACACAAGTTGCTACATTGGCAACTTGTACCAATCCTGCCAGGTAGAGAGAAGATTTTACAACCAGGGATCAAACCCGCAACCACTCCATTCGAAGCTACACTACATTGGGTATCTCCCACCTTCACCCGAGTAGTTTAGGGTCATCTCGGACCATGTTTTACCTTGATTTTCTCCCTTGGATGAGGGGAACTTCAATCACAAATCAAAACTCCCTAAAAACAACGAGGAAGTGCGGTAGTTCTACCGACACTCAGAATAGAATGATCATCATCAGAGGCAGCAAAAAGATGGGGGGAGCTCAGTCAGACAGACAGAACGGAAGGAGAAACTTAGCGATGCTCTACAGATTACTGAAGTGACAAGCGAGTCTTCATGTCCTCGTACACAAGGTAGGTGATGCTGGCTGATGGTACCACCTTGAGCATGTTGGGCAGCCAACCTTTGTAAAAGCCTCGCAGGCCCTCGTGTTGGTATGTGCGTTTGAAGGCATCCGCCATGCCCGTGTACCTGTCCGGTGACGTGAGGGATTGGGCCTGCAATCTGGTTCGAATGAGTTGCAAGGGATAGACACATGTGGCTCCCAACGCGCCAGAGAATGTGCCACAACACAGGTGCAACATGGGACCTGGCTCAGTATCAGGTGGCAGGAACTGGCGAGACTTGATCTTCAGTGTCTCATAAGTTGCCAGATCTATCCCAGCATACGGAATGATGCCCAGAAGGGATGGCAGGAGGCCCCGGAAGAGTGCTCTCGGACCCTCATTCGCAAGAATGTCACGCGTGAACTTGGCCAAAGGAGGCGTGGGTCCTGGCTCGCTGTGACACTGCAGGCGCGTCTTCACGAGGTCGATGGGGTAGATGGCCGCCTGCGCTATGGCACCTGCAGTGCCGCCTGCGACTAGGCGATCGACAGGGCCAGTTTCGCCCCCGCCAGCGACGAGCTTCTTCATGATCTCGTACGCGTAGAACTTGATGGCGGACTCGGGCGAGATTTTGAGCACGTTGAGGCCGTTGCCGCGGAAGAAGCCCATGATGCCGTTGCGCTCGTAGATGTGCTTGAGGCCGTGCATGATGCTGGCCGTGGTGCTGTGCGTCTGCACCGCGAGCAGCACCTTGAGGCGGTCCAGCGGCGCCGTGGCGGTGCGGCTCACGGCGCCCGCCATGGCGCCCGCCACCAGGTAGTGCAGGCGGTGCTGTTCCCCGATGCCCTCCGGGATCACGGCCTGCTCGCCGATGTCCACCAGCGAGATCTTCTCCCAATACTGGTAGATGTTGGGCAATGTCGCCTCACGCGGGTAGAGCAGCAGGAAGTCGCGCCATTCCCCGAAGGTTATCTTCCCATTTTTGTCCTGGTCGATGTACTGCATAAACGCTTCCAGCACCTGGTCACCCAACTGCACCCCCGAGCCTTGGAGAGCGAGCCGGAGCTCCTCAAGCTGGAGCGCGCCGTCGCGGGAGATGTCGATGGCCTCGAAGACGCGGAGGAGCTCGGCCTCCTTGTGGTGCAGGTAGCGCCGGAACTCCGCGAAGTCGATGCGGCCGTCGCGGTTGGCGTCGCAGGCGTCCACGAGCTCCGCCGCGTACCGGCGCTGGAACGGGAACGCCAACGACTGCAGGCCCGCCTCGATCTGAGCGCTCTCCAGGTACCCACGGCGTCTGTCGTCCAGCGAGTCGAAGAGCGCGTGGATGCGCGCCTCGCGCTCCTCCTCGCTCTCCAGCGCCAACGCGCCCTTCATCTCCTCCGGCGCTGCGATCGCCATCAGTCCCCACTCGGGCCCATCGCGACAACTAGTCTGGATTCTAGTGCCCAACACCCTTTGTAAACCCTAATCTTTATGGATACCTTTAAGATGGAAGAATTGATCCCTCATTCTCGAGTTATTCACGACTCGAGAATACGGATGGGACTCTTTTCAGGCTCAAGAGCTTTTCTGGCCTGTGAGAATCTTCAAGTATTCTCTCTCATACATCTACCCACTGGATACATTTCAACACAAAAAATCTACAATCTCATTTCACGGAAATCACTGTAGCTTGCCGATGCTTGTGGCAATGGTCTCTCGTCCTCCACCTCTTAGTCATGGTCTATTTTTCCTTTGAGGTGGCTTGTAGCGCTTGCTACAAAGGTTCTTGTGCCAAAACCACCCACATACGCTCGTTCGGCCTTAAAGGGTTTATACATTGCCACACTAACATTTACTAAAACCTCAAAAATAAATTTATGAATGGAAACATAGGAAGGAAAACAAAAAGTGTTGCAAGTAATGGAATGAGTCATGGTGAGAGGCCCCTCATGGGTATTGGATCAGGCCCTAAAACCCTCACCTCCATGTGCTTCCAATGACTGCGATGAGTATGTGCATCAAAGTCTGATGGACAAACTACACTGATGTTTGTTGTGACAAGTTGTAATGAAATTTACCCACTCGTCGCATGTAGATGATCTAGTGATTAGTCACAATGAAATGTATTTACTCGTGGCATCTCCCAAGCCTGGTCAGGGGTGTCGTCCTTAATCCCTAAAAGACCAAGAGTCATAAAATGGCAATTTGAAGGTTTGGTCAGGTTCCTATGGTGTCAATTTTTGACATTCCTCTTTGAAGTTTTTATTGTAGATGCGCATTACTAAAAAAAAATTGGGGAATTTTTTCCCAAAATCTGACATTTATTGAAACAGTCATAGGGTTTTGAATCTCAAATGACAAGAGCGGGCACGTTGGGCGCCCCCTAAAACTTTTTCTAGGACACTCTATTAAATGTGAGATTCTCAATTTTAGCAAGTAATATTATTTCCTTGCATATTGTCAAAAAACAATTTTTGTCTTTTGTGAAAAATAGCACAATAATCCAAGTCACACATTGTCTCACATTGTTGGGCAAGGTACCAAAAAACTTCTTCCTTTCCACATTAAACTTAGAGATCTTTATATTTTTTACTTCTTATTTTTTTCATAACAATATGTGGTGTAAAATAAACAACCCGATTGCACCAATATTGGTTTTTGTAATGTCTTTGTATTGTCTTTGTATCCAGTCGTTAAAACAACTTAATCTTGAAAATGTAACGGTAGGATCTTCTTATAAACTTTTATGAAATGAATGATGTGGTAAATATATAGTGTTGTAAAGTATATAGTAATCTTTTTTAGTGTAAATCAGGAGTGTCACAAAGTGAAAGCCTAAAAATAAAAACCAGAAGGTAAATGCACAAAATCTTCCCATAACGTAGATAAGCATGACCGCACGGATGGACGGAAACCAATTCTAAAAAGAAGAACGCCGGTCTCCAAAGGGGCCGGCGTGAGTAAAGTGTCTGTTCGTTCCACTACTAAGACCATGCCCCCTGGACAAGGAATAAGTAAACTAAAACTACTTCCCTCTCTCGAGGGTAGACACTATGTAACAAGTAGCCAAAGAACCACAAACCAACCAACCAACCAATCACTAACCAATCAACTAGTCAACGAACCAACCACAAATCAAGCAAGTAGTCAAAAACCTCAAAACCAACTAGTCCTGATAAATCAAGGCGGGGGGAGAATTTAAGGGGGGTCCTGTGTATCGGGGAGGGCTTGGTTGTTTTTGATTTTGCGTTTATGTAGAAGAATGGACATGGCGTATTGAATAGCTATGGTGTTAATGTTTATAAAGGAGGTTTTAATTGTTTCAATGGATATCTTGAAGGTATCTTCTAGAGTTTTCATAGATGGGATAAAGGTGGTGGCACGAGCGCCGGATGTGATTACAATAAGGGGATCGACATTCCATCCGAGGGCGATGATGTTGTCAATAAGGGGTTGGTATTTATCTATTTTATTTTGGATTGTTTCCGGGGAAAATCTATCGTTGCAATATGTGAATTCAATGAATTGAATGGTGTAGTCTTGGTTGATATTAACGGGTGGAGGGTCATTATATGGTAAACCTTTAACACAAAGGATGTCCGGTTTGAGCCTAGCGTTGCAATGACATCTTTGGGTCATACATGAGCATGGGAGTAGCCAAGGGGGGACCATATTTTCTTGTGGATTGTTATTAAAAGTGTCGGCGTTCATTAGTATAAAACATCTCGATTTATTGTAAGAGGTGATTAGTTTACGAACTTTCCATACCGCTTTGTTATGTCTTTTAACAATTAGGGAGTGTATGTGGTGGTTTTGGCATTTGAGTAGAACATGTAGCCATGTGTCGGGGTCCGTTGAGGGGCATATGGGGCATGTTATGGATGGAAATCTTTCTATTCCAAAGAAGAGTTATTTACGGGCGTTTCCCATGTATTGACCGGTACGGAATTTGATAAGGCATGTTAATTGTGAATCGGTGATAATAGAGCTTTTCCAAAAATTTGTAGAGAATTCATTGTCTATGTAATTGTTGTTAGTCCATTTTTCTATGTTAGGAAAGTTGTCTGTGATTGTGTCAAGATTGTTATGTAGGTCTTGTTTTTTGAGGTATTTACTCAGGAATCTAACCGGGCCTTTATCGGGGGTGTCTTCTTTGGAGGGCCAATCTTCTTTTTGGAAATAGTAAGGGGTGGCGTGGGTGTGTTCATGTGGGTCTTTAGCATTTTTATGTGATTTTTCTCTTCCTTCTTTTGCAGGTTTATCCGCTTGTTCATTGCCATCGATATTAGCATGGACTTTGTGGAGGGTTGTGATTTGTCCTCGTTTTAGTATCATTTGGACCATTGATTCTAGTATGATTTGGTCTGGGTGACTATTATGGAGGGTAGGATGTGTTATTTGGGTGTTTAATAAGTATAGTGCGTTAATGCAATCTGTAAATATGTGCACTAGTTCATTGATGTATTTTGTTGAGACGATTTCTAGTGTTTTATGGATGGCCATTAGTTCTGCTCTAAGGATATTTTGCAGTCCATGTAGTCTTTTGGCTAGTTTGATTTCTTTTGTAGCGATGTATATTCCGTAACCGACTTTTTCTGTGCGCCAAGATCCCGGGCCAATTTGTTCTGGCGGTTTGAAGGAGCCATCAATATAGTAGCTATATGCGGGGTTAAATTTAGGTGGGGTGGTTTTTGATACTCTGGGAGGGATGGGGGTGTTAGGGTGTAGTTTAGTGTATTGTTGTTGTAGTGTAGTTTTGACCATTTTTTGTTTCTGTTGACGGGTGTTTGCATTGGCGTTGGTGGGGCCAATTTTGTGAGTATCCGGTGTACATTTAGAGTCTTTGCTATGGAGGAGAGTTCTTCAAGTTGTTCTTGTGTGCCTAGAGTTTGATTTTGGTGGTGGATGCATATTATTTGTAGAGTGGATGATTCAGTTCTGGGCTTTTTTAGATCTAGTGGGATAGTGGGTTCTTCGTATGTTATTGAGTCCGCTTCGAATAGTGCAATGATGTGTGTGTCAGGAAAGGGGCCCGAGTGTGGGTTAGGATTTTGATACCAATTTTTGTCAGGGGTTATGATTAGGGTGGAGGTGTGGTTTGGGTCATGTTTGGCTGCTAGGCGGGCCCAATGTAGTGCTTGTTGTGTTTCTTCTTCAGTGTGGGGGTGGGCCATACATTACCTATCCATTTGTGGTCAAAGGCTTTACCTAGTGATCCGAATATTTTATCTCTTTCAAAGGAGGAGTAAAATTTGTTGAGTTTGGTGGAGCATGTGACGGGGAAGGAGAAGTATGAGTGTTGGATGTTGAATGTGGAGATTAATGAGTTTAGTATAGGTATGGGTAGTGTATATTGTATAAGTTTAAGGGGGTTATTTTTTGGTATTTTGTATTTGTATCTTTGGTATAGCCATATGACTTCGGTTTCAAACGGTTGGGTTGTTGGTTCAATGTTTGTAGGAGTTTGTAGTTTAGTATTGTATTGATTCCATAACCATGTGAGCCTAGTGGTTGGGATGGTGAAGAGGTGTCGTCCATCTTCTTCGTATAAGTGTGCTTGGTCTTTGTCCATTTTAATTGTGTTAGATGAGGTGAGAATGTCGTTTTCGGGGTTACATTTCGTTGTGTAGATGTTTAGTAGGGGAATTATTGTGGGTGGGGTGACGGACCTTGTGTCCTGGGGTTGGTTTTGTGGGTGGTGAGCTCGGATAATTTTGGTGTAGAATTTGTGTTGGATTTTTTGATAATATCGTGTCAATTTATTTGTATTATGTGTAATGGTGTTTTGGTTGTGTCTTGGGAAGAGGTTTCTTTGGGGGAGCCATTTGTCGTAGGTGTGGTTATTGTGAGTCCATTGGCATAGATATCTAGTGTAATTGTTTTCGATTTGGTTTTTATCTATTTTTTCCTTGTATTCGTGGTGTATGATGTTGTTAATGGGATATGTGGTGGGGTTTTTAAGGATGTGGTTTGGGGGGTGGGGGTGGTGTGGGTGTATCGATTGTGGGGGGTATTTATTGGGGTGATGTCGTTGTTTATAGTGATGAATGGGTCTCTAATTGTATGGGAGTATATATGTGTACTAGTATGGGTATTGGGTGAAGGGGGGTATATTTGGTGGCAAAAGAGTTGTCGTGAAATTTTGAGGGCACTTTTAATTAGTTTTGATGAGGTGAAGTGGTAGGTTTTAAATTCTTCATTGTTCATGATGTGTGTTCCGTTAGGTAGGGAGATTTGTTTTAGTTTGTAGATATTTTTTGTTAGGAGTTTTTGTAATAGCTTTTGAGATAATTGTGTATTGAGTGTATTATGGCTTTGTGTTTCAATAGTCCAGGTTTTTTCTAGTGTTGTTGGTTCTATAAGAAAGTTGGGGAGAATACTTTTTTAGGTGGACTTTTGTTACATGTTTTATTAAGAAGAAGGTACGTGTTATTGGTGATCTTGTACAATTTGTCTTTTTTATTCTAGGTATGCTTTTGGCCCCCCTGTATTGGGCGAGGATGTGATGTGTTAGGCCCCTGTATATTTTCCCAAGTCTGCCACTATCATTTAGAGTGTTCTGGAGTTGTTCTCCTATGCATCTAAGGTATGCGTTTTTTAGTGAGAAGGCTTCTAGTCCAAAGAGGTTGTGTGGTAGTTGGGTAATTATATTAGACATACATTTTGGCGTGCCGCATACGGTTTTTTGAATAATAGTTATTTTTTGGTCTAGTTTTTTTATGGCGGGCATTGAGTATGGTACCGCGTAGAAGTTGTATGCCACGCCCGGTCTTAAAATTGTGTCGATCATTTTTATTTTTTGTTTCATAGTGGCCGGACAAGCTACTAGTTCTTTGCATTGTTTGATTAATTTTGTGGTGGTGGCATGGATTTGGGTTTTCCATTTTAGGAAGGGGACGAGGCTTATTCATTGATATGTGTATGGTTCATTTTGGTGTAGTACGGGTATTTGTTGGTTTCGGTAATTAATGTTAGAGGTTTGTATTAGGGCTTTGAATGCCGTGGGGTTTGTTTTTGATTTATTTGGGCATCCACTGACGGCACATTTTGGGACCCCTACATCCATACCTGTCCATTTGCAATACCTGTCTATTTTGTTAAGTTGTATTTTATGTCGTTGATTTTGTTGGTTATGGCTGCAAGGTCGTCCGCGTATGCCGTGGAGTTGATGGTGGTTTGTGATGTCCCAAATGTGTATCCATTGTTGCCTCTATCTACCCATCTAAG
Source organism: Bryoerythrophyllum caledonicum (assembly GCA_963971425.1). Lineage (NCBI taxonomy): Eukaryota > Viridiplantae > Streptophyta > Bryopsida > Pottiales > Pottiaceae > Bryoerythrophyllum > Bryoerythrophyllum caledonicum. Next base: position 7,734,956 of record OZ020518.1, on the reverse strand, counting down.
TAGTGGTTCTAGGAATATGATGAATAAATATGGGCTTAGGGTATCTCCTTGTATTGTTCCCCTTTGTATGGCTATGAGTTTAGTTTTACCAAAGTGTTCTCCTATGTAGGACATTGAGGATTCGGAGTATATATTTGCCACTAGTGGAGTGGCGTCTTTGGGGTATCCAAGGTCCGTCATTATGGCTAAAAGTCTAGCGTGGTCAATAGAGCCGAAGGCATTTTTAAAGTCGACATACAGTATAAGTATGTCTTGGTTTGTAAATCGTGCATCTTCTAATGCGGCTATTATTGTTTGGATTTGTCTAGCGGTGCTTCTTTCTGCGTGGAATCCCTCTTGGCTATCATGCAGTATTTTATGTTTTTCGCCATATGATGATAGTATTGATGTGAATGTGCTCGTAAATAGTTTATAGATGGTATTGGCTAATGCAATAGGTCTATGGTTCGATAGCATGGATGGGTCCCCTTTTTTGTATACTAGGATTGTTGCACTTGTTTTCCATGAAGTAGGAATTTGTTTTTGTTTATAGCAGTGGGAGAAGAATAGGTTTAGTAGTTTGTGGAATCTTAGGGGCATACTTTTTAGTATAGAGTTCGGTATGCGGTCCGGACTAGGGGCCTTATTATTTCCAAGGTTACGTAGGCAAGTGCCATATGTAGCTTGATTAAAGTATGTGTGTAGTGGGGTTTCCAGGTCTCCTCTTTTTTCTAATGTGAATCCATCTAGGTCATGCCATGGGTATTGTTGTACTACCCATGTGCATGTCGTGTGGTGGTCCGGTTGATAGTTGCATGTGTTTACCGTAGATGTGTTGTTTTTTGTTTGTTGGTAAAATATTTCGTTTGCAATGTCTTCTGGGCTAGTTAGTATATTGTTTATTGGTCGGTGATGCAGTCTAATGGTGGGGACTCCGTAGTTTTGAATATTCTTCTGTTTATTTTCTTGGGGCTAGCTTCATATAGTTGTCTATATTTAGAGATTGCTTTTCGAATGTTTTCTTGGGTATGTTTGGTGGTGATTTTTCAAGCTTGTATGTTGGCATTTTTTGCAATTAGTGCTATGTTATTTATCCATGTGTCGTGAGGTAGATGTATGGGGGGTGGATTAGGGATTTGTGTGTATTGAAGGTTTTGGAGTTCGTTGAAAATAGGGTGGTTGCCATTGGGGGTTGTTATTTACGATTCTTATGGTTTTTCGTATAGTGTGGTAAATGGTTAGATGTTGTTTCCATGTTTTAGATAATTTACGGGGTAAATATCCACCTTGTTGTGATGTTCGATTTGTCATTTGTGGTATGGGTTGGGCTTTGCAGGTTTGTTCAATTGTGTTGGAAATGTTGTTGATGAGTGTGTCTAGAGTGTGACAAGCTTCTTGCCATTGCGTTGGGGAGAGATTGTTATTAGATTCTAATTCGTTTATTAGGGAGTCCATGCGTAGTGAGTTTTCCTCGAAGAATTTTGTGTTGAATAATTCTATGTTGTTTTGTGGGATGGGATTGAGGATACGTATTTGGTCATTGTTTGTGTTGGTTGGTGTGCGGTTTATAAATGTGTTTCTTGGAATGTGGAGTTGTGTAGGTGAGTGATCGGAATTCAGATGAATGTTATTATTTGTTGTGGAAGTAAATAAGGTATGGTTATTTGCACGGACGTAGAATCCATCAATGAGGCTCCAGTTGCTATAGTTGTATCCTCCTTGTCTAGAGTATGTAGTGTTTGTGGAAATATAATTAAAGTTTAGGTTTTCTGTAAATTGTTTCCATTGTAGGTCTATTATTTGTGGTGGTGTGTGTTGGTTTCCATTTTGTCTATCTATGAGGGCAACGTCTCTATTGAAGTCGCCACATAAGATGTGATTGTGGTTGGGATTGTTGGTAAGATGAGTGGTGATGTTAGTTTTGATGTCCTCGGTGAATCTAATGTCTTCGGGGTGGGATGGCATGTATATGTGGTGGATTAGGCATGGTTGTAGTGGATGATTTAAAATTTCTATAGTTTGGAGGTATGGGGATATGTTCATTGGGGTGAGAATTCTTTTGACATTGCCTGGAAAGGCGTAGTTTTTGAGTATGAGAGTGGGGAGGCCCCCTCGGCCTGGTGTGAATGGTCTTCTTTGTTGTATGCATCGTGTTAGGGCATATGTGTTATTGAAGATAAGTTTGTAGTCTGGAAATAATCTTTGTATGTATTTTGTGGATTTTGTGGCCGATATTTTTGTTTCTTGTATGACTATGAATGCCGGTGGTGTGTTAGTGTGTATAATGATGTTTTGTAAGTTTGGGAGCGCGGTGTTGAGGGATGAGGCATTCCATGTTATTATGCTTGTCGTGTTGTTGTTGTTCGTGTGTGGGTTATGGTTTTGTGGCGGGATGTGGTTCGGCGGTGGGGGGGTGTGTGTATTCCGGGAGGGGGTTGAGGCATTTTAGTGACTCATTTATGATTGTGTTTGGAAGGTAGGGGAATTTTTATTTTATCGTGTCATTTGATGGGGGTGTATTTTGGTTGTGTATGAAGTCATATAATTCTTTGTTTATCGATGTATTATGGTTTATGGTGTTTCGGTTAGTTTCAAGAAAAGTTGTATAAATGTGTGGGGTGTTAATGTGTCTTTCGGGTGGATCTCCTTCGTTCGGGAATGTGCACTGACACCGAGGACGATTGGACGTTTTGACCCTCCTATTTTTGTTTTCCTCCCCCTTGGTGCCTTCTCATTGGGTTTGTGGTTCTTGGCTATTTGTTTCATAGTGTCTACCCTCGAAAGGAGGAAGTAGTTCCAACTCACTAATTCCCTGTCCGATGGACTTGGTCTTAGTAGTGGAATGTCAGCAATGTGACGACCAACAAAACCAACCTTCTACTTTTATACAATAGAATATACTCCAAACAATCACTTTACGGTGTATTGGTTCTTGGTTTCAGTTATACAGTGTCCACCCTCAGAGGGGTTAGTAGTCCTATACCACTGTTGTTATGTCCTGTGGGCATATCATGAAGGGTAGGTCGAACGGACACTATATTCACGCCAACCCATAAGGGTCTGGTCTTCTTCTTCTTCTTCTTCTTCTTCTTCTTCTTCTTCTTCTTCTTCTTCTTCTTCTTCTTCTTCTTCTTCTTCTTCTTCTTCTTCTTCTTCTTCTTCTTCTTCTTCTTCTTCTTCTTCTTCTTCTTCTTCTTCTTCTTCTTCTTCTTCTTCTTCTTCTTCTTCTTCTTCTTCTTCTTCTTCTTCTTCTTCTTCTTCTTCTTCTTCTTCTTCTTCTTCTTCTTCTTCTTCTTCTTCTTCTTCTTCTTCTTCTTCTTCTTCTTCTTCTTCTTCTTCTTCTTCTTCTTCTTCTTCTTCTTCTTCTTCTTCTTCTTCTTCTTCTTCTTCTTCTTCTTCTTCTTCTTCTTCTTCTTCTTCTTCTTCTTCTTCTTCTTCTTCTTTCGGGTGGGTTTTGTAGATTATGTAGAGTGTATAGGAATGTATTGGTCCATTGGGTTATGTTTTGATTTTGAGTGTTTAAGAGTTGATTGCAGAGGTCTATGTTGGGGTGTATAGTAATGACAAGGGCGTATAGAATGTGGGATGGAGGGTGTTCATTATGTTGGTTTATATATATGGCAATGTATGGGTATGAGTCATTATGTTGTTGATGTGCTATGTGTGTGGTTTTGAGGAGGAGGGCAAATTTTTGGGCGATGTGTTCATATTCGGGTTGTAGTTTTATGGTGTTAGGTATAAAGTATGTTTTGGCATTCTTTTTGTGTGAGGCGGGGTGTCTTTTTAGAACGTTCGACATGGGTCCTGGGTTAGTCTCTATGTTCCCTCCAATTAGTATTAGTATTTTGTAGTAGGTGGGTTTTTTATTTTGTTTTAGAATTTTTTGTTTTTGTATGTGGCTTTGGTGTTTTATTTTTTGTTTATTTGATTGTATGTATCCGTCTTTGTATATGTTTTTTTGATGGTGTGTGGTTGTCTTTGTATATGTGTGTGTATATGTAGTTGTATTTGGTTTTATATTAGTATTCATACTTAGTATTAGTATTTTGTAGTAGGTGAGTTTTTTGTTTTGTTTTAGAATTTTTTGTTTTTGTATGTGGCTTTTGTATTTTATTTTCTTTTTATTTGATTGTATGTATTTGATTTTGTATATGTGTATGGATATGTTTTTTTGATGGTGTGTGGTTGTCTTTGTATAAGTGTGTGTATATGTGTTTGGTTTTATGTTGGTGTTCATACTTAGTATTAGTATTTTGTAGTAGGTGGATTTTTGTTGGAACAACTTTCGTGTCTTTGCGTATGTATTATATGTGATTTTGTGTTTATCTAATTGTGTATTTAGTGTATATCCATATATTTATATATATATCTTATTTGTATTATTTTGTTTTTTTTTAGTTTGTTTTAGTATGGTTTGTTTATTTTTATTTTTATTTATAATTTGTCTATTTGTTTGTGTATTTGTGTGTGTAGTTATTGTTTTGTTTGTGTATGCATGTGTTTTTTTTATTGTATATATGTGCAAGTTTGCCATTTAACAATAAGGGGAGGGTGTCATCACTATTTTTTTCTGGTGATTGTATGGTTTTTATTTTTTGGTGTAGTAGTATTTGTGTGTTAGACCTAATTAGCACGTATTTTGTATTTGAATTAATACATGTGTGTATATTCTTATTTGTAAAAGTATAAGTGTTTATAGAAGGGGGTCTACATTTCCTACTATATTTCGTAATGTTTTGTATGTATATACTAGTTGTTTGAAATGTGTTTATATCTATGTTTGTATATTTTAGGGCGTTCATGTTTGTATTTGTATTTGTATTTGGAATAGTATACGTGTTCGTACTTATATTTGAATCTGTATCGGTGGTTTTAATTGTATTTATTTGAATATCTGTCTTTATATTCTTATTTGGGTTCGTATCTGTATTAGTATATGTATTTGTTGTTGTATGTGTATTCATATCTATATTCGTGTCCATGTTCGTATCTGTATTTGTATATATATATATATATATTTGTATCTGTTACTGTATTTGTAGGTGTAATCCAATGGTTGTATACGTATACATATGTGAAGAAAATACAGTAGTTGTAGGGAGTGCCGAATATATTTCTGGGTTTGCAGAGAGTGTAACGTCGAACTTGTAGTTCTGTCCTATCAATGTATTTGAAAAAATACAAGTTGGATGGCTTATGGTCCCTGAGATTTGTTATCGTCACATGTGTGACGGTTCTTCACCAAGTAGGTTTGATGTCATGGTTCCGGTAATATCTTGCATCATGTTGAAGGTCACTGCAACCGTTTCTTGGATTTTCATCATCTGAAGTTTGAGTTCCTTGAGCTCTTGTGCCTTTTCCTTCGCGAGTGATTTGGCCTCCTCTCTTAGAATCTTGTTATTGGCTACGAAAGCTGCCACCAAGTCTTTTTTGGTGATCACGTCTTCGGGAGCTTGGAGCTTGAAGGTCTCTACTGTCTTTACTATAGCCTTGTTCACATCACTAAATCCATACTCAACTAGTTGGGATTGAGATGGAGGGTTAGTTCCATCCATGCTTCTAATGTGTGGTGCAAGTAGCACAAAGTGACCATCCACAGGGACCGTCTTGCTAACAAATGCTCTGTAGACTATGGGATTGGCACATACTACGTTAGCACTACCATTGTGGCACGTTCCCACCTTTCTATGATACCAAATAGAGCTGACACCGTTAGCTCCTAGGATTTTATGGATGGCATTGGTAGTGTCATGAGTAGAGAGAAGAAGAGGGAGGTGGGAGAGGGTGAGGGTAAGTGCATCTTTTTTCGCCTTTTGTTCCTTGCTCATAGGTGCTCCTCCATGTGTGAACTTTGGTTGGAGAATTTCTTGGTGCGCCGCCACTTGCTGGCATTCAATCTTCTGCGCTTGTTGTGGGGTTGTTGACATGATAAATGCAAACGCTTTAGCGCAGGTTTTCTGCACACCAGTGATTTCAAACTTATGTCCCCTTTTAAAGCTGGACACAAGGATCTTTTTGAAGAGTTTGTTAGCTATGATACCAGATAGAGAAGGAGATTGAATTTTTATCGATAAACTAGAGTTGCAAGCAATGTTGTTGTAAGACTTACTGACCTTGCCTATCGTATTGGTCTCGTCAATCTTGAGGATGAAGGGTCGAGTCCTTTGAATAGAATCATGCCATCTGTCTCAGGTCTCATGAGGTGGAGTTTGATCAACCCAGACCAAACGTGTTTCCGCCCTCCTCCTGCTTTGAAGCTCAAGCAATGAATGGAGATGGATTCTATGATTTTCTTACCAGTTGGGATGTTCATTTTTTGTAGTCGGGTAGCTACCATTGCTTTGACGTCGTCATGCATCAGGGGATAAGCAGGTAATTCGAATTGGATCGCTATGTGGAAGTCCAAGGCTAGACCGGTGTTTTCATCAACCTTGATATTTGCAGGAACCTGTGTCAAGTTGTAGTGTTGGCCTCCTAGACCTCCAGCAGCTCTTGATTGTGGGTACAGAGTTTAGGGGATGCGCGGAAAGGATATCCTAGCGTTTTTGATCTCCCATGCTTCCTTCTCATCTATTCCTCTAGTCATCATGTCTTCTATGGTTTCTCCACATGAGAGTTCGTCTAGACCTTCAGCCACTGCCAAGTCTTCCATTACCTGGAAGCCAAGCCAAAATTTAAAGGAGGTGAAGTCAGGCACACTTATGGGGTTCATACCTGCTTCTTCCATGACGTCTTCAATTGCCACTCCTTTAAGTTTCTTGCTGGAGGATGAGCCGTTTTCACTTGATTTGCCAACTCCATCCGCTTGCAGGCGTTTAAGGCTGTCAGGTGATGGTTCCGTGTCCATTCTATCTCTAAAGGTGAGGGCTTTTTGAGCAATCCTATAATCCATTGCTGTTACTGTAGGGTCAATAATGGTCACTCGTACCTTTTGTTTTCCTAGGCTGTAGTGTTTTGTTGTCGCAGGGATGGGGTCACTAATCTTAGGTAATAGATTGTTGGATAAAAGGGTGAGATCGCGGTTTGTTGATCGGGGTTGCTGGAAACTTGAGAGAGGTTGCTAGGGTCTGTGAGGGGGTCGCTGGAGGTTGGAAGGGGGTCGTTGAATTCGAGTGGGAGGTCGTTGGGGTTTGAGGGTAGGTCGTTGGGGCCTGGGGAGAGGTCGCAGACTTTTAGTGGGAGGTCGTAGGGTTCTAGGGGTAGGTCGCTGGGGCCTGGGGGGGGGTTGTTGGTGTCTTTTGGGAGGTCGCTGGGGCTTGGGGGTAGGTTGCTGAGGCCAAAGGGGAGGTTGTTGGGGTCTAAGTAAGGGTCACTGGGGTTTGGAGGAAGGTCTTTGTGGTCTATGGATAGGTCGTTGACGACTATGGAGGGGTCGTAGGAGTCTAAGGGGGGGTCGCTGATAATTAGGGGGAGGTCGCTGGTATTGGTGAGTCTGTCTATGGGAGGTCGTTACTGCGGTCTGTCTATGGGGGGTCTTAAGGAGGAGGGGAGCCAGTCGCTGCAGGCCACAGGGAGGTCTCGAGGTGATGTTGATGTGTCTGCGGTTGGAGTTGGTGTGTCTTGGTTGTTGTTGGTGTCGATGTTGTTGGAGTCTTGAGTTCGGGGTACTGCAGCACTTCTTTGTCGTTGAGCCTTTGAGGTTGCTGCACTTCTTTGTAACTTGGCGTTGGGCGTTCCAGTGGGGGGGGGGTTGTCAGGATTGTCACTGATGCACTAACACTCTTCTTTTTTGGTGCAACGTAGGTAGATCTGTGGTACAGATATCTTTTGTAGCTGCGGTTGATGTTGCTCACGTTGAAGTTGAGGGGATCTTGCGTTATTGATGAAGATGCTTTGTATCGCAGGGGGCGTTGTTTTTGTTCGGGGTGGTCGCGCCTTATCTTTCTGCACCTAGGTTCACTGGTTAGTATGCAGTATATAACGTATTTGTTGAGCTGGACCTGGTTAGAACTTGAAATTTTTCTAGTTATGTGTAGATATGTTTCACGTGTTTGTCTAGAGATGGCAACATTAAGTAGAAGAGATGTGTATAGGTATAAGATCAGGTGACATAGTAAAATTTTGTATTGAAGGAAGAGGAGAAGGGTTAGAAGTACTTGTATTTGTTGTTCTTCTCGTCTTGATGCTGAGTGTTGTGGGTGGCTCCTTTGTTCCAGCTCTTGTTTCCGCGCCACTAAGGTAGTATTTCTTGCAGGTCTTGATTTTGTTTGTGTAGTATGAGCGATTTTGATTTTGATTTTTTTCCTCTTTGTTGCATGTGTGCCTATCTTCAGGATCTACAGGAGAGAGCTTCAACAATGTTTTTATTATTTTTGTGAACGGGTTGATTTTATTTTGTCCAGTCAATCTGTATTTGCTATACGACTGGTGTCTACAGTGGATTCTACAGTGCTGTCGTGGTTTTTGGGAGAAGAGGGTTTTTTGATTTCTGTCCTTGCAGGTTGTGAGTTGGATGTACTTGTGGGGGATTATGCTGGTTAGGTTTTGGTAATACATTCGCTTGCTACGTGCGGGGCTTGACCTGTGGTTTCTACTTGTGCCTGGGATGTGTGTAATAACTATGAAAGTGTGGGTGCAGGTTATGATGCCGACTGATTTTTTCCCATCTATGATAGGAACATGACGATTAGTAGGGCGGAAAACAAAGCAAAACACGTAGGAATCTAATATGCAAAGCTAGAGATGTGCTAAGTCATGAGAGCAAGTAGAAAGGTAGCAGAGTGTGTGCATTAAGTGGGTCAGGGATAGCCTGTGTTGATCTGCGGTAGTTTAGTCATCTTCTCGTTCCGTTGGCCTTCTCGCCTTCCTCTGTTGATTTGTGGTGGTCTGATCGTCTTCTTGTTGCGGTGGTCTGATCGACTTTTTGTTCCGGTGGTCTTCTCGCCTTCTTCTGTTGGTCTGCGGCAGTTTGATCGTCGCCTTGTTCTGATGGTCTTCTCGTCTTCCTGTGTTGCTCTGCGGCAGTCGGATCTGCTCCTAGTTCCGATGGTCTTCTCGTCTTCCTGTTGCGGTGTTGCGCTGGTCCAATCGTCCACTGGTATCACGAAACTGATGTACCTCTCTCTAATGGTTTCTATGTTCTGAGTATCTGGGTCAGGGAGGGTGGAGGGACTTTGTAGGATGGTAGCAGATTAATTTACCAACGTATCAAACTCGGGCAGATCTGGCCATTGAGGTACGGATGCAATATGTGTGTAACCAACACCAGTCCCTAGCTTTCAGTACAACTTCACACAGGTCTCGTATCAATATCTCAACGGTCTCACTAACCCAATGACGTTTAAGATGCTTCAAGCATTCCTGCCTAAGCACTCTAATCTCTGCCAGATCTGAATTCTGAGGTAGAAGACTGTACAGATCTATGCGTTCAACACTAACACCTCGCTTTTCAGATTTGCAACTCACAGATCTGTGTCAAACTACCTCTTTCAACATCACTGGCACATATCGAACATTCTTGAGCTACTACCAACCTATTCTGCATTCTTACCAATCCAAATCGCAAGACAAAGTTTCATGGGGAGCTCTTAACAAGGCCAGCTACCTCTTGTTGCCCATAAATCTCAGTTTTGCAACTAAGTCATACCACCTCCCCTCACCAGAAAACACGGACCTCACTCAGCCATCTCCCTTCTTGCCCTCAACCAACTCCTCATAACCAATTCTATTATTAATATAGAAGAGCTCGGTTGATGTCTCCTTATTGAATGTGGACAAAGCTTGGTGGCCTTTAAACTCAAATTCGAACTGGTATTAGTAGCCTTTGAAAAGAAAGAAAGAGAAGTTTTGATGTACCACAAAGCTTAGATGCAATTCTTCTTGTCTTTAATCCTTAAAGGACCATAGATCCCTCAAGAGATGCTTTGAGTTCAATTGATTCCGTCAATCACAAATTTTGGCATGATTTTTTGAGATTTTTTTTCAGTGGGCAACCTTTTAATAGCTTTCCGTTGTCTTAATTTTGTAGAAATCCAACTTATGGTTCAAAAGTTACAAACATTTTTTAGTTTTGTATACAAATAGTGCAATAGTTTAGTATCACATATAACAACTAGTGTACCAAAACTTTAATTTTTTCTAAATTCAATAGAATTTTGAGTCTTTGTCTATCAATTAAAAGGAAAATATCCTTTTCGAGAAGGCATAGAAATATTTGCATCTACTATATGGATTTTTGAATTTCAAAAAATTGAGAAGGATATGATTTATGCAAAACTTGTTAGTGTATTGTTAATGCTCAACACATAGTTGCATTGTAGGATATGTAGGGATAGTTTATCCTCGAGAGGGGGAAGTAGTTCCATACTACTAACCCATGTTTGGTAGACATGGGCTTAGTAGTAGAACGAACAGACACTTTATTTATGCCGGACCCCTTTTTGGAACCGAGTTCCTCTTTTCTCTCTCTCTCTCTCTCTATATATATATATATATATATAACGACATTGTTTACCCCCTTCTACTTCTAAAATTTGTTGCAAACATGCCTAACAATGATCTTTTTTCAAGTTGGAACTAGAAGCTTCACGGCATGTAGTGCAGAAATTTGCTATAGAAGGTGGTCAAAGTTTGTTGAAGGTGTTTAGTATGTCCCCCAGATGAGTTTATGTCTCACTTCAAAGGTTGATATCTTTCAATCCGTGAGGTCGAATTGAACAAAAATTTTACCACACACTTTTGTACAATCCTTGTACAAGATTGCACACTTAGATACGTAAGAACTGTGTTTATTTGCAATCTGTGTTGAATGCATTGAAATTGGCAGAGTAAGTTTGGGTGCAAATATGTGTCAGGATCGGTGCATGGAGGTGTTTGTATAGCTGGTATTCGAGTAGAAACCACCTAAGGAGTTGTGGAGTTACCGGAAGGCGTGCGACTTAGCCCTAAGTGGTGATTAGGGTTAGGGTTAGTGCCGTGTGACGGCTAGGTCAACGGTGGTGTCTTTTGACACCTTATTTTGGGGACTTGGAGCCCAAATGACCTCCATGTGTGTGGTTGAGGGAGACTCATCTTTCTCAAGTTGAGTCTCTCACGTGATGAAGCGAAGATGTGTGTGCACATCGTTAGCCGCATCGTGATCATGCTTCAACTCTTCAAGAGTTGCATGGACTTGACTATCATGTAGTTAGAAGTGTTTTGTACTTGTTTATTATTTGAGAAAGATTACCACTAAGATATGAGTGTACTCCTAGTGGTTTAGTGACACTTAGAACCTCAAAGTTTTGTGTTTGGGGTGTTTTTGGAGCCTTCGTGTAGTGCTTATCCGTTGTTGCAAGATTTCAAGCACACTTGGGAGAAAATGAAAGATGTAGATAAGGTTAAGAGAGGTGGTGGAGAGCAAAACAACTAGGATGAGATCCCATTGACTCTTCCCCTCGTCCACAGAAAGTGAGAGCCGTTACTCTTCATTCAGACCCACCTGCTTATGAGCAAGTAGACGTGAAGCCGTAGAGGTTCATGTTTTTGCGGAAATGAGAACCTAGTGTTGAAGGCAAGTGACTTCAGGAGGTTCATGTTTTTCAAGCAGGGAGGTTTAATTCGTTAGGCGGTGAAGACGGACGCCAAGGTAAACGCCACCCACGAGCGTGCGGAGGTGTTTGAGCTGCGCGTGGAGTACACTTTCTGGAACCTGCAGGTATCATTGTCGTCATCCGATAGCGGCATGTTCTGCGCGGCCTGGAGCTGAGCCTCGTGCCGCTGCTACGCGTCGAGGTCGATTGGGACCTAGGGCGGGGCGAGTGCCGGCGACTCGACAAAGTAGAGCGTGACGTCGCCCACGAGCTTGCACGCCGGGCGACGCACGGGTCCGGCAACTTGCAAAGTGCAACAATGTTGCGGGTGAACGTGAAAACTTTTAACATGCTGGTGGTGGTGGGGGCTTTGGAAGTCGAGGGGCTCGGAAGCGCGGCCTATGCGACAGTCGATAGCGTCGTGCTGAAGGTCGCGGCGCTATCAGAGGAGCCCGACACGGTCGGAGTGGGCAACGCAACCACCAAGGTCCGGAAGCCGTCGCCGTTGTAGAAGGGCGTGATACTCGGTGAGGTGCAGAGGGGTGCCGAGAGCGTGCGCGACAACCTGCAGGTGGACTCCAACATTGGCGACAAGGTTGGCGAGCTTCAGAAGAACGATCTCTGGAGGGTGAGACTGCACGGGAGGCGTTTGATGGGGCATGGACTTCACCACCGACAAGTTGCGGTTGCTTGTTTGCAAGTGGCAGAGTCTGATTGACGTTCATGTGGATGTAAAGACCACTAACAACTACCAATTGCGTCTTTTCTGCATCGCCTTGACCAAGAAGAGACCCAACTAAATCAGGAAGTATTTTGAAGGCGTTGACTCCTCTTGTACCAGAAGAACGCCAAGCTTCATTCAAGGACATTGAAACTGCACTGAAGTTCTTGATTTCCAAGCTCGATGTTTTCCAATTCTTTGTTAGAGGGAGCATGAAGGACGTTTAGTTTGTTTCAAGAAGTACATGGGAGTTGAGGTCGTGAAGGACGCCGCCGTGCAGAAGCTGCGTGCGGAGAACGTGGTACTGTTGATGCTTAATGATGTGCAGCCACGGTCTTAGGATGCACATCATGTTTGGTAGTGTACATGCGGTCGACAAATTGTTGGGAGAACTGCTATAAGGTTACAAATCTCAGTAGTTTGTTGTAGAGGCGTTTAGCGAGCTTAGACTCCTTGTCGGGCATGGGTGGCACTTTGTCAACGCTCGAGGAGGCGAGAGTGAACGTGCTCTCGACGTGGAGCATGGCCTCCACGGGTGTGCTCTTCAGGGTTTAGTGTCTGCTTCAAAAAGCGGAGGCATAATGCTGCAGCGCAGCGGAGAGTACTAAAAGTGGGGTTGCATGGTGGTAGGGTTGCAGTGCAATCACACGTGACAACAGATTTCTGGTGGAATTGTTGTTGCTGCCAATGGCCCTCTTGCTGGCATCCAAGGTGAATTGATGGTGGTTGTGAGGAGGTGAAGTCAAAGCTTGCCGTATTGAAGGTGACGCCATTCCAGCAGTTCTACATCGTGGTGGCGTTCTACATCTCACGGGGTACTAGTTCAGCGGCGTCCAGGAGAAGATAATCGTGGAGTGAAGCACGTAGATGGTGATTTGGCTTTGCAACATCCACACTGCAACCGGGTGAGTGGTTGACACTTGTGGGTTTTAAAAATCTTTATTGAATTCACTTGTGGTGCCGTGTATATTTTTGCGTGCTTCTGGTGATGCGGAAGCGCTGCCAAAATTACGTTTGAATCACAAGTTCTTACTTAGTTTTGGGAATAAGGCCGGCCTCTTGCATGAGGCATTTTAAGGCATAGATTGGATTTAGGGTTTTCTTTAGGAGTAGCTAGTGGTAGCTACTTGGAGGCCAGAGACAACTTCAACCAGGTAAAGTATCCGAAGTCACATTGGGAGGGGATTGTCGGGTGCTTAGGAAATTGCTCTATTCTTGTTATGCATAGCATGATTGTGATGCTCATGGACTTTCCCGTGGTTGAGTTGGGTCTTTGAAGAAGAACATTCTTGCCAATTGAAAACGCGTTTGAAAAATGACAAGTCATCTTTCTCGCGTGGCTAGCTTTCAATATGTGTTTGAAGGATGAAGATTTCATCTTTCCTGCATGGCTAGCTTTAGATACGTTGTTAGCCTTGAAATATGCGTTTAGAGGGTGACAAATTCATCCTTTCCGCTTGGCTTAGAGCGATAGCTTTCAGAGAATGAGGAGCTCAATCTCTGCTTACTTCGCTTGGGAACTTCACTTCATACCCATTTCAATTTAAGGGTTAATTCAATGAGTGTTGCTTGGTTTGGATTTCTAAATTCTACCAAGAATTCATTGATTAGCTAGAAGATTTGATGGTGCGTTGTGGAATGGAGTAATATAACCCTTTCTACAACAACGCCTTATCTCTTCACTCTAGAAAACTTGTGGTTTTGAATGAAGGTAATGGGGTTGGAAGCTAGCTCATAGGCACATCCATTGTAAGTCCACTTAATACAATCATGTAAAAATAGTGGGTTGTATTGAGGATATGGGACATGGATAGTGGAGGTAGGAAAAAGAAATCAGAAGAGTCAAATGCATCTAAGGTAGAGATTAGCACCAAGACATTTATTCACTTGATTTCTTGCCTCCAAGATTTGCAAGTAAAATCTTCACCTTTCCAGGAAAGGGCTCTAGTGGTAGGGATTTTGAGTTATCTCCCATAGCTAAGTCTCGAACCAGGACCCAAGACTTGCGGAAGCCAGATGCAAAGGTGCTAAGCAAAGATTCCGTGAAGTATTGGACTTCACTTGGTGGGGTGCGCAAAGTCCGAACACTTCGGGCCAAGGAAGGTGTTCAAGCACCTCTTTGTCGTGCACAGGGCCAAGTTAACGTTGTAGATCTTGTGATTGGAGAGAAGGCCGTTGTCTGAAAGAACATTGGGTAAATTACGTCGTGAAGGTGGAGAACTTCCGCCGAGGGAATCAACTGCCCAAGTTCTCCCTCATCTTCACCAAGTTTGAGAGTGAGGGCTTCCATTTTCACGCTACGTGGCAGTGGGAAGTGGGTACATGGCGAGAGTGTGCCAGCAGTGTGTGGGACACACTCACCTTGGAGCTACTTGATTGAAAAGTACCACCGACTATCTACGCTCCGGAGATGAAGGACACTTATGAAGCATGGCGCTTCTTTGATTGAGCCATCCATTTCTCAATCTGGAGACGTGGAAGGGGCCTAGTTTCACTCGAAGAATCACCCCCTTTGCGGTAGGCGTTCTTGAAAGAGTGGTGGTGAAAGCTGCCACTAAATCGATAGAGGAAGAGGATACGGTCCAACCTGTAGTAGAGGAAGAAGAACCTTTTGGCAAGTCTGACGTGAGTGTTGTGGAATATAATCTACTTAAGAAGCCACATCAATCATATTTTGATTGGGAAGACATGGCTACAACATATGGAGTTGGAGAGCGTGGAGTACGGAGATTCTTGGGTGCCATGAGCACCATCGAGGTCGATGACTTCAAGAGGGAGTTCATCATGTAGTGTGAACTCCAAAAGTCCCGTAACCCCAACTTCAATCCGTACACGGTTTGGAGGGCCTTGTTTGAATGTCTGCATGGAGCTCCGTTAACGAATTATGGAGAATTCTAGGGGGCTCACCATGCAGAAGTCTTGGCGTGGAGAGATTTCTACGCACGGAATTACGTGGATGTTTTTGGTGGGGTACCGAGGGTGCCATCACTCGTGGGCAAGGGAAACAAGAGGAGGGCACAAGTGGTGCCGGGAAGATGAGTCAACCAGTGGGCATGGTGATTGCTCCACCTCTTTTCAATCCCATAACCATATTCTTCATACAACTTCGTCGAGACTACCACGGTCAACGAGCAGACGAGATGATGGCGTTGAGCTCTTCCGCACAAAAAAGAGATGAATCCTTGTAGGAAGTTCATGCGAGATTGCGGAAATTGATCCCAGCTACTCATAAAGTCACAGAGCAAGAGGCGGTGCAACATTGGTATAGTATCCTTGAAAAGGAGCTCAAAACCCTAGTTCGCAATGAGGCATTGCATTTGAATGAGCCATGGACCTTGCAATTTGTATTCGAGACTTCAGAGCGAATTGAGATCAATATGTTGAAGGAGAAGGCATCCATGGAATTTCACAAACATGAAAAGAAGGTTCCCGAGAAGGCCAATGTCGCCAAGGCTGCTATTCCCTTCTATGCCACTGACATTGACGCATTGTGCTTCGGTTGTGGAAAGCCAGGGCATTTGAAAAAAGATTGCAAGCAAGGCAAGTCCTTCACCCCCCATACTAGTGGATTTTGTTCTGGTTGTGGTGCCAAGAGACATTATGAGGCTAAGTGTTGGAAGCTTCACCCCGAGTAGAAGCCTTTTAGAGGAAAATGAGGCAAGATTGGAGGCAAAGACAAGGAGTCGAAGGCCTCTGGAGGGGAGAAGAAGTGTTGGAAGGCCAAGTGTGCAGAACTAGAGGCCAAGATGACGGCCATGGCTGCAAATACCGCTTCAACAAGTGGGAAGCCTCAAGTCACCCCTAGTTTTCATGTTGGGGGCAGGTTTAGACCCGATAATGATGATTTTGAGGATAACATGTTAAGTGGTATGACACTTGTTACCACGGATGGCATGCGGGAGGCTTATGCCCTCTCACGGAGCTAAACACCGATGATCAAGGAGACACCACGTGGAGCAAGCCCAATTCTAGACCCTCAACATGGGAAGACAATCGGCAAGCTCGTTTGCCACAGTCGTTCACGTTGGAGGAGATGGTGCCAATATCTTCCATGGTACCTCCAAATTGGCACGGGGCGTCTTCGACACGTCCTACGATTAGGGTTGAAGAGCCACCGGAAGCAGTGGTCACCGAAGCGGCAAAAATGGTTTGTCAAGTTTCATTGTTTTCTACAAAGCTGATGTCGCAAAAGGGCTTCAATTCGGCATCAGTCTTCAAGATGGCGGCCACAATGTGCGAGTTGAATAACTCCGCGGGCATCAATGTTTTGAAGATAGAGATGATTGAGGAAGAGGCAGATGAGAGTCAAGATAACAACGTGGAAGGGCTGCTTTCAGCAGCTATGCGTGTCAAGACCATGGTCGCTAGACCTATAATCGAAAGGTCATCCATTGTATCTGGTGTGGTGGTGGTTGACAACTTCCAGGGGATTTTCCAACTTGTTGGGCCCAAGGGGAGGATGTTTGTACCTCAACGAGTGCTTTTGGATTCAAGAGCTCAATCGTTGATGCTAGGAGCATTTGCCATGGAGGGGTTGGGTTTGACTGGCAACACTTTGAAGGAGTGTCCATGGAAAATTAGGACGTCTACAGGGGGTGCGGAGTAAGCTACAGACATCACGAAATTGGAGTTGATATTGTGACTAAACGAAGATGATGTTGAGGATGCAAGCTTCATGAAGGTGAAAGCTATAGTCACGGAGGCCAAGTCATACGATGTCTTGTGAACTCGGAAGTACTATATCCCATGGGGTTCATCTTGGATTTTTGGGAGGAAACCACAAGTTATAGACCAAGATGGCAAGTAGGAGACAGGCGGAAGTCCTACCTGCCAGCTCGTTTTATTCGTGTTCTGACTAGCAACCTTACAGATGTGTTTGCCTTTTCAGGAGGCATGGATGTGAGACCACTATGGATTCACGAAGGTTTTGATAATTTCTCGATGGATACTTCTATACTTTATGAGTTGGATGCCCATATTGGTGACACAAGTGGTAGAGACACGGAGAAATATCAACCTAGCATCGAAGCAGCGTCGAGGACCACGACTCAACTTCAGAAGCATGCTAAACAAGTCATCAAAGATGCTTGGCAACATTGTATACTACCACAAGTGGAAGATGACTATAGAGGGGACCAAGACTTAGGACCACCTCTAGACACTTCCACCATTCACTAGAAGGCACTAGAGGATGGTATTGTGCTGTTAAAGTTATTCAGCGGGATTGGAAGTGGCTTGGCGGCAATGCTGCAAGCAAAGATCAAGGTCAAACGCTACATCTACGTAGATGTTGATGACGCAGGAAGCACCTAGCTAAGCGGCATTCACGACGATTGAGGACCAATTCCCATACTTATTGGCCACTAGTGCCATCAAGACTTTCTTTTCCACCCTTGTTGGTGATCTTGTTTTGCTTTCAGCAGAGGACATTCACCGTGTTGGCCATGTGGACCTTGTCATCGCGGGCTGGCCAAGTTAAGGATTGTCAATGGCTCGACATTACAACGGGTTGAAAGATACTCGTTCTTTGCGAATTCATCATATGATCGGCGTATTGCCTTTGTTTCAAACCTCTCAAAGGGACCACCAAGTTACATTGTTGAGAATGTACGAGTGGTGAGTAGCTCGAGAGCGAGGACATTGGAGGGCATGCACCGCATACACCAGACTTTGGGTTTGTCTGTGTTATTGGATGCGGTTGCGGTGGGATTGCGAGCACATCGTCCGTGATTGTGGTGGACAAATTTAGCACCTCAAGAGTTGTTGCAATCCACCATGGATCGTATTAAACGGTCGGATGTCTATGTGAGTGATATTTTGGATCCTCACAAGGCACTGCGGCACGTTTATCATAATGACCAAACACCTTTGGGAGTGGTTAACCGCAAGGGAGAACCACGTAGGACATTGCCCATGTTGGTTAGTACTGCTTGGTCATATGTCTTTAAGGATAACAACCTAGGTCTTGTTTGGGATTCCTTGTCTCAAGAGATGGTGGAGTCCAATGCGGATGAACGGGAGAGAGCCATGGGATTTTCCACGGGCACTATCAATGCGCCCAAGATCTCGGAGCAACAAGGGCGATTTTTACTTGGGCAAGCAATGGACTTAAATTGCTTGACCTAGATTGTTTCGTTGCTAGTAGCAGAACAGAGACGGTTGGCTTCTAGTTTAACCGGTTACATGGGGTCTTATAAGTTGCGGGCGGCCGGAGAACCATTAGTCTCTGCCAAAGTGACTTGCAAAGTGGTTGGGGGCGAGAAGGCCTTGGCACCTCATCCATGGAATATGAGGGGCACCCCAAATCTTTTGCGAAACCCAAGTCTGAGGATCCTCTCCATGGACTGAAGGATTGGAGCCGAAGTAGGGAATTGGCCCACAAATCGAAGGATTTGGAGGAAGTTGTGGTGAAGATGTTCATGGAAGAACACACAGTTCACTAAATGGAGGATATTGGCAAACTAAGCCAATTAGAAGGACTTGGAAGCATGATGGGGATGGAAAAAAAAGAGTTTCCTCCATCTGACATTCAATAGCAACCAAGGAAGGAGAATTTTGCTCCAAAGGAACCGAAGGAGGCGGTGACCAAGGATACTTGGAAACCGATAGTAGGCCTGGCGGATAGAGTAGTTGAGAGAGAGGAATATGAGTTCGTCATGGAGTACTTAGATTGTTTTGCCTTTAGTCTTGAAGATCTTGGAGTCTTGAAGAAGCAAGAAATACGTATCAACATGACGGACAAAACACCAATATATCGGAAACCGTACAAGTATAGCGACGTTGAACGGATGATGATACGCGCTTATACGGAGGAGTTGGTGGCCGCAGGGCTAGTGGAGTTGGCTCCACCGGATTGTGAGTATGCATCGGCGACAATTATGCCATCCAAGAAAGATATCTACGGTAATTGGACCGAGAAGAGGATGTGCGGGGCGTATAGGAGGATTAATAAATTCACCAAGTCGGATCGTTATGCCATGCCAATGCCGGAGGAGAACTTTGAGGTTATTGGTCACGCCAAGGTGTTTAGTATGTTGGACTTGCGCTCTGGATACCACCAGATTGGACTGAGAGAGGAAGACAAGGAAAAGACCACATTCTGAGGCATTGACAAAGATGGGAAGGATTGGTTGTTCCAATGGAAGTTCTTACCATTTGGATTTATAATGCGCCTGCCGAATTCTAGAGGGTTATGGACCGAGTATTCTCGGACTTGGATTTTGTAGGATGCTACATTGACGACAACATTGTCTTTAGCACAAATCGAAGGCAACATAGGCTACACTTGATGGAAGTGTTTACTAGATTGAGGCTCTACAATTTGAAGTTGCACCCTAATAAGTGCAAATTTTACTTCGACCAAATTGAGTACTTAGGCCACATGATATATCCAAGTCGATTGGGTGTAGTAGCTAGCAAAATTGAAACAGTGATGTCTATTCTTAAAGCAAGGGATGTGAGTAGGCTACGTGCATTTTTGGAGTTGTGTAACTACTGTAGAAAGTTTGTAAACACTTTCAGTACTATTGCCAAGCCATTGATCCCATTGACAAGGAATGATTAATCTTAAATATTGGGAGATGAACAAGAGGCGGCCTTTCAAGAGTTGAAGGATTGCTTCGCACCTGCACCTATACTTCAAAGGCCAATAGAAGGAAGGACCTACCAACTACATACATACTGGAGTGCGTTGGGAATTGGCACAGTGTTGACACAAATGGATGACGACGGGAAGGAGTTCGTGATCGCGTACGCCACTCGGTCCAACAACAATGCAGAGGCTCAGTATAGCTTGTATAAAGGGGAATGTTTGGCCGCAATTTGGGCAATTGTTCATTTTCGATGTTACCTTTATGGTAATAACACCATATTCATTATATTGAGAGATTTCAGGACTTTGAAAGGTATGAATGGTTTTCCCAATAGAAATTGATTGTGCACATTCAGCTTGACTCGTGCTGAATATGTACCCATATTGTGCACATAGGACAAAATTCATTGTGTAAATTCACTAAACATTTGCGTATTTAGGTCGACTTAAGCTTCATATAATATTTTGGGAGGCTCCCAATTTCCTAATATAATGAATATGGAGTTTAATGAATTTTTGTTGGTTATGGATCATCAACCTTTAAAGTGGTTGATGGAATCTGACAAACTAACAGGCAAACTAGCACGGTGGGCCTTGATGTTGATGAAGTATGACTTCAAGGTGGTGCACAGAGAGGGATTTGTGAGTATCGATGACAACGGCCTTAGCCGCAATCCAATTCCAAACCAAGCGGATGCTATGGGCGCTAGGTGGCACGGGGAGGATGTAGCCGATCCATTGCCAGGTTGGCATTGTTCGGCCTTTCTAAGTGTGTTGGCGATGCGTGGAGATGACATCGAAGCAGCTACTGCGGCCACTAAAGATGAGGGTTGCGGTGAAGAATCTGGAGGCGACAAAGACATCTTTGAAGACACAAACGTGATGCAATTTCTAAATAATGGAGAAGTGGTGCCTACGTGGTCCGCCAAGGAGAGAGATAGGGTCTCACAACGAGCCAAATAGTTCGTGTCGGAGAGGACTCACCTTTTGAGGATATGGCCGGATGGCACGGTGAAGGTTGTGCCGGCTCCATTTGAGAGAGAGAGGCTCATCATGGACACGCATGAAGACCTTGGGCACTTTGGAGTGCGGACGACTTATAGCTTGCTCTAGCTTCACTATTGGTGGCATGGAATGCAATCACAAGTTCAAGCTTTAGAGGCCCGGTGCATGGTCTGTGATCGTGTGCGAGCGCCTTTTAACGCTACAATGCCTTAATTACAACCATTGCCAATTATGGGCTTAGGATATAGATGGAGCTTGGATTTTGCACGCCCATTGCCAATGACACCTCAACACAACAAGTATGTGTTAGTGATGATTGAGCACTTCTCGAAGTGGATAGAGTTGGTAGCTTTGACTGATAAGTTCAGTGAAGGAGCCGCTTATTCTTTCCTTGATTGTGTTGTAAGTCGCTTTGGAGCTCCAGCAGAAGTTCTCACAGACCAAGGACGCGAGTTCTTGGGTGAATTTCAAACGTTGTGTGAGCAAGCGATGATATATCACCGCACTACTTCTAGGGAACACCCCGAAGCGGATGGATTGGCGGAGCGCTTGGTGCAAACCGCCAAGAGGAGGCTTCAAAAGTATAGTTTGAAGAAAGGACATCATCAAGATTGGGACTTGCAATTACCATGGATAGCCATGGGCTACCGGTTTAGCAAGCATCTTTGGCATCATTTTCTCCTTACTTCTTGTTGTTTGGAAGGCAACCGGTGTTACCGAAGGCCATTCAAGCAAATGCTGACACCGTGTTGGCTATCATGGACAATCCAGATATGTGGCCTCAAGGGTGTAAGCAATGTGCGGATTTGTTAAAGCGGGTGAGCCCTATGGCATTGGAGAATCTCTCCATTGCTTAACATCGGAATACGTTGCGCTATGCTACGATACGGAGAGGAGGCTACCAACTGCAAGTGCGATGGTTTACTCCTGGAGATTATGTGTATTTGCAGCAAGCAACGCCCACCACCTTGGATGTGACAGTGGGACGAGTGATCTTGCGAGTCCGTGAGGTAAAGAACTCAAGAGTGTTATTGTTGGAGGGTCGTGATGGTAAGGTGTGGAAGGATCACACGCGCAATTGCGCGCCTTGCCATTTTTCACACATAGATGGCACGGTACACCCTGGTCTTTCTCACATCTCTGCTCGATTGCGATGTTAGTTGTGTGGTAGTGCCAAACGGGCAACCACAATGGTCATTTGTGACTTGTGTTCTACGGGGTGGCATCTAAAATGTCTAACCCCAGCTCTTCTAGAGGTACCAGTGGGTCAATGGTCGTATCCACATTGTTTAGCACATTGAGAGTCTACGTAGACAAGGTCTAACTAGTAAAAGCGTTGGAGGCGACTAACGATGGGGCTCTCATTGCACCCGACCTATCCTTTGTCTACACGGTCTGTTAGTGTCTTTGCTACTTGTTGCCTTGATTTTTCTGGACTTGAGAGGTTTTCATGATTGGTCGTTCCTCCAGTTTACGTTAATTGGCTGGTTCGCCAGTGTGAAAGGGGCTTCAGCACGGGCGAAGGGGGCGAGTAAAGGGGTCCTTGTAGACCAATTACTAAATGTTGTGGTCTAGGCATCTATTTCTTTTTTCCTAGCCTAGGTTGCTGAGTGGTTGATAGTTTCTTTTGTGAACTATTGTTTTCGTTGTTTACGGAGACAACGGTGATAGTATAGTCACCATTGCTCCAAGTTTGCCTCCAATTGTACGCTCTCATCTGTTGGCACGATGTTATCTTTGCACGATGTGTTTGTGTACGACAAATGTCACAATCCTTCAAGGGTTAAACTTGTTGTAGAAATTAAGAACTCTTTATTTTGAATACTTACATATGAAACAAAAGGTCAAAACGCTTGATATCTTTGCTTGGCTTTACGAATAATTCAAGTATTCCATAGATTAGTGTTTTAACCCCTCAAAGACCAAGTGTTTAGAAATGGTAATTTGAAGGTTCGGACAAGTTCCTATGATGTCAATTTCTAACACTCCTCTTTGAAATTTTTATTATAGATGGCATTACTAAAAGTTACCTCGCTGGGAGAAAAAAAAATTTCCCTAAATTCGGCGTTTAATGAAAAAGTTATGGGATTTTCAATTTCAAACAGGGAGAGCGGGCATGTCGGACACCTCCAGAAACTTTTTCTAGGACACTCTATTGAATGTGAGATTTTCAACACCAACAAGAAATATAATTTCCTTTCACACTGTTAAAAAAAACTTCTTGTCTTTAGTGAAAAATAGCATACTAACCCAAGTCAAACATTTTCACACATTGTCGGGCAAGGGGAAAAAAAGCATTTTCTTGCACTTCAAACACTATAATCTTCAAATCTGTGCGGTGGATTGCAACAAAAAAAACTATGGTATGCTCATATTCACTGCACTGTTGATTGCACGGTTGACTACACGGTTGTCTACAACGTTTTTGCGGTTCACTACATGGTTTACTATGTGGTTGATTGCTGCGTGGTTCATTGCGTAAATTATGATTTTAGTAGTATGATAGGTACTTAGTAGAAATCTATGCATTGTCATGGTTTGAAGAAGCTTACTCTACATTAGGAAAAAGACACTGAAAAGGCACTGGTCCCAGCACCTGTTTCTCTTTTCTCAGACCAGGGCCGGACAGATTCAAAATGTACGTAAGGCCTAGATCACGCCTCTGGTTAATCTACAGTGTTGTAGATTCCAGCTTCATCCAGTCTCCGGCTTCTGCTTGAGTCGCTCATCTCATGGCCTGGCAGGAATCGTCACTCGCATTGTCGCACGAACCTATGTTGGCTTTCATCATCAGCTGTGAGGAGTAGTGGAAGGGAGGGAGGAAGGATGCGGAGGTGGAGGGCGTCGTCGCTGGAGTGGAGCGCTACGGACGCCACCATGAAGGGCACGCCGCAGGGGAACGGATTCCACATGCCCGCCGAGTGGGACCTGCACGCGCAGACCTGGATGGGATGGCCGGTATGTGTAGGGTTTCCATGTGGTGGTGGAGTTTTTGGAGTTTAGGATGTGATCAGGATCGGTTAGAATGTGGTACTTTATGTGGTAGGGTTTCCATGTGGTGGTGGAGTTTTTGGAGTTTAGGATGTGATCAGGTTCGGTCAGAATGTGGTACTTTACGTGGTAGGGTTTCCATGTGGTGGAGTTTTTGGAGTTTAGGATGTGATCAGGATCGGTCGGAATGTGCTTCTTTTTGTGGTGGTGGAGTTTGTGGAGTTTAGAATGTGACCAGGATCGGTCAGAATGTGGTGCTTTATGTGGATTCGGGTTTCCATGTGGTGTTGGAGTTTTTGGAGTTTAGGATGTTGTTAGGATCGGTCGGAATGTGCTTCTTTATGTGGTAGGGTTTCCATGTGGTGGTGGAGTTTGTGGAGTTTAGAATGTGATCAGGATCGGTCAGAATGTGGTACTTTATGTGGTAGGGTTTCCATGTGGTGGAGTTTTTGGAGTTTAGGATGTGATCAGGATTGGTCAGAATGTGATACTTTATGTGGTAGGGTTTCCATGTGGTGTTGGAGTTTGTGGAGTTTAGAATGTGATCAGGTTCGGTCAGAACGTGGTGCTTTATGTGGATTCGGGTTTCTATGTGGTGGTGGAGTTTTTGGAGTTTTGAATGTGATCAGGATCGGTCAGAATGTGGTACTTTATGTGGTAGGAGTTTTTGGAGTTTAGGATGTGATCAGGATTGGTCAGATGTGATACTTTATGTGGTATCCTGTGGATTAGGGTTTTTATGTGGTAGTGGGGTTTTTGGAGTTTAGAATGTGATCAGAATGCAATACTTAATGTGGTGTTCTGTGGATTAGGGTTTTTGCATGTGGCGGTGGAGGTTTTGGAGTTTAGAATGTGATCAGGATTGGTCAAATTGTGATACTTTTATGTGGTATTCTGCGGATTAGGGTTTAATGTGGTGGCGGAAATTTGTGATCATGTTTTTTTAGGGCATTTTGGGGGATGCAGGATAGGGTGGGGTATTAGACTGTAATTCTGCATGTCAACCGTCTTTGAATCATGTTTTCCTCACGTGGGTTTGGAGTTGAGGATGTGGTATGCTGTCAAACTCTTGAATGAGATTTTTCACATATGAGCTTGGAGTTTGAGTTCATGATCGAATGTGGTTTCTGGATTAGGGTTTAATGTGGTGATTTCTGTTTGTGTAGTCTCCCCATATTTGTTTGAATCATTTCAAGGCATGTCTGTCAAGTTACTGATGAGTTTCTCTCATGGAGGTTTGAAGTTTGAGTTCAAATGTGGCCTAATGTGGGATCATGTGGATTAGGGTTTAATTCGGTGGCGAGAGTCTTGTGATTTCTGTTGACGTTTTCGTCTGCTTGGATCATGTCAAGGTTCATCATAAGATGCCCCGCCTTGGAATGCAGAATGAATTAGGGTATATGAACGTATTACTGTATGTAAAGGAGTGTAATACGGGGATGCGCAGGTGCGTGAAGATAACTGGAGGGACAATGCGGTTCATGCGCAGCGTGCGTTTGTTGAAGTTGCCGCAGCCATTGCCGAATTCGAGCCTGTGACCGTGTGCGCCACCAGTTCCCAGGTTAGTTTTTTTCCCTTTCATTTGATTTATGCTGTGCTGCTGTCAAAGTTGACAAGTCACTTTTCTTTGGTAAGCTTGGAAGTGTGGGTCAATATCAGCTCAGTTCAACCCTGTGATGGAAATGATGAGTCATGGATGGGATGCACCTGTATGAGTGTCCATGACTTTCTTCTCTGGGTTAATTGAGGCAAAGATACCATGAGCTTTGACCTCTTTTCTCATCATAAACCAGTCCTAAATAGCACTAAATTTCTACAATCAGCACAAAGAGGGAAAAGGCTGCTAAGGTTCATGGTACAACATGACCTCTCCTTCTTCCTTCTCAAAGACGGAGAAAACTGCTTCTAATTTGAGTTTAGATACCACCAAGCTCTTCCACATCTAATAGCCATCAAGAGTAATCGTAGTATTATCAATCAAAAGTCTAATTGAAATTTTGGGAGACTTTACAAAGAAATTTATCGTAACTAATATGAGAGGGATGTGCAGTGGGAGAATGCTCGCAGCCAGTTGCCGCCAAGTGTGAGGGTTTTGGAGATGAGCATGAACGACGCTTGGTTCCGCGACACTGGCCCTACTGTTAGTGTCCTACACCAGCACTCCTTCACTTTCTTCATGTCATATTCCTGTTTTTGACATGTGTTTTTCTACAGTTTGTGGTGCGCACCAAAGTGGAGACTGAAACAGAGAGACACAGAGACGTTGCAGGCATCAAGTGGACTTTCAATGCCTGGGGTGGTACGCTGCCTTTTCCATGATGTCTTTATGCTTGGGACTACTACAAATATTACACCATCATAAACTGAGGACTAAGCATATGTTGCTGGTGCAGGAAGCTTGGGTGGCTGTTATGATGATTGGGGCCTTGATGCGCTTGTTGCCCGGAAGGTGAGCACTTGTTTTGATGTGTGGATTTATGCACTTCTTAGTAATGAATTGCTTTCTGATTGAATATGTCAGTGGTGTTTACCTTATGCAGAGACATGAGCACTAAAATTGAAGGTCTAAAGGGTGTGTTGTAGATCCTAGATGCGGAGCGTCTTCCACAGTTTCCACAGCATTTGGTACTAGAAGGCGGCTCTATTCATGTTGATGGGGAAGGTAATCAAATTTGTTTTTTCAGGTGCCTGTCTAGTTTGCATTATTTGCCATGCTAGAGTTGTTTGCAAAGATATTACGAGTTTTGATCTCTTTTCTAATCAAAATCAGCCTAAATAGCTCTAAATTTCTACAATCAGCTCAAAGAAGAAAAAGGCGGGTATAGATTAATGGTACAGCATGACCTCTCCTTCTTAAAGGCGGATGAAATTACTTCTAACTTGAGACCACCAAGCTTTTCCATTGACTTAATTGAAGGATTCTAGTTGAGAGCCCACTAAGCTCTTCCATTTATCTAATAGTTATTAAGACTGAGGAAAGAGTAGTATCAAAATCAAAAGAGGTGCTATCTTATTGAAACTGTGGGTGATTTTACAAATACACTAATTGCTCGAAGAAATTGTGTGTGAATATCAAGGGGATACCATTTTTTAAGGTTTCCGTTCTTACACTGAGTTCTCTGTTTTTGTAGGGACGTGTATAACAACTGAAGAATGCCTGTTGAATCCAAATAGAAACCCAAATCTAAACAAGGATGAAATAGAGGAGCAGCTCAAAGTTTACCTGGGAGTTGAGAAGGTGATTTGGCTGCCGCGCGGTCTCTATGGTATATTTTTCCATCCCTCTTCTAAATCAGATAATTGGCCGCATTCTCAGAGACAGAAGTCCATACGAATGAACATGTCCATTTATCTTTGGAGTGAGGACTGAGTACTGTTTGGTTTTCGTCTCCAGGTGATGATGACACAAATGGCCACATTGACAACATGTGCTGTTTTGTCAAACCCGGAGTACTGTTATTGCACTGGGAAGACGACGAGAGCGACCAGCAGCATGAGAGGTCGGTGGAGGCCTTTGATCTCCTCTCTAAGACCACAGACGCCAAAGGGCGCAAACTGGAGATCCTGAAAATCCACGCTCCTCCTCCCCTTTCCTTCACTCTTGAAGAAGTCTCTGGTCTGGTGGTAGGGCCTTCAATATTTTCTCTCATACACGGCGTTTACCTTAATTTGAGATGCCTTATTTTAATATGACATGGAGTGTTGATGCTTAGAATGCTTGTCTGGTGGCGTGCAGCAACATAGTGCTGTTGTCAGGTATGAAGGCCACCGTCTTGCGGCCTCATACGTCAACTTCTACATTGCAAATGGTGGAGTAATTGCTCCTGCATTTGGAGATCCTGCAGCTGACAAAGCAGCTGAGGAGGTTCTCCGCGCTGCATTTCCTTCACACAAGGTGAATTATCTACAGTAATCATCATGTGAACACAGCAATCTTAGTAATAGAGGTATCCTTAAAGGTTGGGAGTTAGTTGGCCGGAACTGGGAGTTTGGCCGTGAGTTGCAAATACATGGCGAAGTTTACCATCAAATCTACTGCCTTCAGTATAGTGTAACCTTACCATACGTGCCTAATCAAACTCCCAGCGACGTTGCGGATATCTTAATGTAAAGTTAATCACTGCTTGTTTTCACTCTTAGGCTAATTCTGAGGGGTTATTGCATTATGTGCAGGTTGTGGTTATCCAGTCTGCAAGAGAGATACTTTTAGGTGGCGGCAACATTCACTGCATCACACAGCAACAGCCTGCTGTTTTGTCTACCATTCCTCGCCTCCCCGCGCCTCGTGCTGCGGATCCCTCAAAGGCTGCGGAAGGTGCTAGTGCGGAAAGCAGCTCAAGGGTGACCAAAGTGTTGGTTGAATCACTGCTCACCGCCTCAACGCTAATCAGCTCCCAAAAAGGTTAATACTCTAGAAATCTGATCCTCATTTAGATCCTATAGAAACTCAGTATCATATTTATAGCAGAGGAAGCCTTCTACAGCTTCCTCATTATTTAACCCATCTCGGGAAAGGCAGGCATAGGTGGAAGACTACATGTCTATTCAGCGAGGTTTTGATGTATCTGCCGGAATATTTTAGTGAGGTTTAACGTACCTTTTTCTTTGTCTTTATCAGATCCTAGGTGCTCTTAAAATTTTACATGTGTTGGTGAGTGAGCACAGGTTTAGGTGAGTGCGCTGTGGACTGCGCCGATCACATATGGATTCTTCATGACTGATCGACCTGCAGGCAAGGCCAACCTCTTTGTCACACAAACAAAACGAATAAGAACAGTATCAATGATAGTAATAAGATGATTAATGAAGGGTGTTTGAGGAGATGCGACTGTCGAGGTGATGATTGCCGCGCTCCGACTTGCAGCCTAAATTAGCAGCTACGCCATTACTCCGCCGAATGATGAATGGTTATCTAACATGCTATTCTTAGCGACTTGCCGGCAACCAGTCCAGATATTCCTCCCGGTTTTTGTTCTCCATGTGCTCGGATTTGCAACAGGACAAACCAACTGTGGCCCCACTTTTTAGTTTATCTTTTTAGTGGACTGCGCCTTTTTCCCTCTCAAGTGGATAATTTCTCTAGATAAACAGTTTGAGTAGGTGTGTACATTTCAACCTGAGATCCCTCTACAGTTGCGAATATGGCGAGAAGAGGAGTCGGCAAATGCTGGTATACGGGTAAACACATTTCACATTCTGTCAGCTTGTTGTTTTGTTTAAAAAGACTAGGGGAACATTGAATGGCGTCCACCAACCGGGCTATTTTACTGTGGTCACAGCGAAGGGGGTTGCTTAAAAGGAGCAGTGCCACTGTGGATTTGATTCCTAGGGACGTGGCTATTTCTAGAGTGCTCAGATCCACCGGTTTTTAAATTACAAATAAGACGAGGTTGTTAGAGAGTCGAATTGCGCGCGCGCTGTGAGGTCTAGTTGAATGGCCGCCACGCCTGAGACGCGCCACGATGTGCGCTCACCGGCCAGTACTGGCGCTCAGCAGCTCGGCCCGGAAACACAGGATCCTCGGTTGTTGCCTCGATGTCCTCACACACTTTGACCTCAGTTTGGTTTGAGCTCTAGGAGTCGGTTTGCGGTTCCCTCCATTCCAAGCTTACCCATATTGTTTGGTCGTTGTGGCAGCAATCAGGTGACAGACGGTGTAGGATCAGCACCTTGAGATCATTTTAGTTTTGGTTAAGGTTTTGTAGTTGCCACAATTCTGGTCGCTGTTGGATGGTGCGCGAGGTTGTGCTCTTTCTCTTCATGTATCAAGACTTTAGTTCAGGATTTAAGGTTTGTGCTTTCCTTTGTCCAGAGTAATGTGGGTTGTAGTTGCTGAGTTTTCTTTGGCTTGTTTTTCTTCGTTGCTAGCTCCACTCACAAGCGCCATCAGAGCTGTTCTTGTGGAATTTGATGCTAGTGTGGGCTCTGGATCTGGTAGTCGATTGGAGGCGAAGAGCGGGTGGCATTGTGCATTGACAGCGGTGGAGATTGCATTTCAGACTTGACGCTGCCATCTCATTGATCGATTTTGGGAACGACGACTCGTACTGGGAAATTGAGTCACGCCGAGGTAGGTCTTGATGGTGAGTAATTGCACTGCTCCACATCCTCTCCTTTTCAGTAGCTTCAATTTCAGTGAGGTTGAGGTGTCATAGTGAGTAATACATTCACTGGGCAATGAATTCCCCTTCCCTTTTAATTGACTGTGAGTGATTCGTTCACTCGCCCATGAATCCCTCTTCTTTCGAGTAGCTTCAATTTTTGAGAGCGTGAAGGTAATAGTGATTGTCGTAGCGAGTGATTCATTCTCTTGTTGGTCTAGAGTGAGTAGTTCATTCTCTGGTTAATCAGGAGTGAGTGATTCATTCGCTGGTTGATCAAGAGCGAGTGATTCATTCTCTTGGTATTGAAGCAAAGGATCATATGGTATTCGTTACCACATAATCCTGTTCCTCGAGTAGATAGATAGTCTGAATGCGGGGCCGGGGTCAATAATCTCCTACTCTGTGAGGGCCTCATTCCAATTCTTGATGTGCAGGATCCAGGCGAGGAATCCCTCTTGGAATCATCCCCCGTGGACGCACATGTGCCTAACATCGCATGAATTCCGCCACAGAACACTACACTGCAATGGGGGTGGACACCATGTCAACCGACGGCGGCGGGGTCCTGGAGAAGCCGAAGCCGCGGCTCTTCACGGCCGTCCTCCCGAGTATTTGGTTCATCAAGCTCCGCTCCAGGCGCCGCCGCTCTAAGGCCGCCGACGCCAACCACGTCGAACTTGTCATCACCGACAACGCGCCCTTCCTCCCGAAAACCATCCAGAACTGCTACAAGAACGCCGAGCTCGTCGTCAACGAGTGCGCGCACCAGCCCTTGGACGCCACAACTCCCAGCCGCAAGAGCATCGAAAGCGTGACGCCGAGCAGGAAGAGCATCGAGTCCGTCGCCACGCCAAGTAGGAAGAGCGTCACCACCACCACGCGGTCCACCCCATTAACCTCCATCGCCACAACCACCACCTCCTCCACCACCACCTCCTCTACCACCACCTCCGTCTTCTCCAGGTGCATGTACAGGTCCACCTTCTTCTCCGGCCTCAGGAGTCTCTGCAAGCTCGTGGACGATGACTCCAGCAAGGGGAGGAAAGCCTCCGCGCCCAACATGAGGGCGTGGTTTCTCGTGGGCTGCGGCGGCACTCCGCGCCCAAGGACGCGCCACAGCAGCTTGGACCTCGAGAAGGAGCCGGGTTTGATAGAGATGGAAGGGCTGGATCCGATCGAGGAATCTCCCGGCGGAGTGGAAGCCTCCTGGCCCACCAAAGCCGAGTCGTGGTCGGGGACCAACTCTGCGCCCTGGAACGACGAGGTGGTGAAGAACCAGGTGGAAGTGAAGAAGAAGAAGAAGTACGCCGGGTCGAAGCCCACGCTGGGCCACCTGTTCTCCACGCGCTCCGACACAGACTCGCCTCTGAAAACGTTCCAGGAGACGGAGGAGGAGTCCGAGATTCACATCGAGGACCCCAAGCTCGTCTCGCTCCCCTGGCGCTCCATGTCGTTCGGCAGCGACAGCACATTCCGCGTCCCCTCCGACGTCGAAGACGACGGTAACATCTCGGACAGCCAGAGCCTGCTGCTCCAGAAGGACGAGGATGCGGTGAAGCTCCTCGCATCCCTCGACCACGCCCTCGACCGACAGAACCTGAAGCGCTTCATCGAGGACGACGAGGACAGCGACCACGCGGGCGGCTTCAGCAGCCCCCGCTTCGAGCTCCACAACTCCCCCGTCTTCGAGAGCTTCCTGGAGTCCTCCGCCAAAGCCTGGGGCATCGACTTCCCGTCCCTAAAGATCGACGAGGCCAAAAACTCCGGCTCCATCAGCGACAAGAGCCGGGAGGTCCACTGCGTCACCGTCCAAACCATGGAGAAAACGCGCAGGAAGCTCGCCCCACCTGCTGCTGGTGCTGCACCAACCAAACAGGCTCGCAAAGCGAAACGCTCTCATGGACCCTCCCCTCCCGCGCGCAAGACGCCGCCCCTGAAGCGCGACCAGCGAACCATCCACCCGCAGCGCGAGGAGAGCATGGTGGACCCGGACCTCCACGACGACTTCAACCACGCCCGGCGGAAGTTCAACGAGCAGCGCAAGCGCAGCAAGCAACGCAGATCCAAGCAGGTCGCGTCCGTCCCTGACAACACCTCCCCTTCTCCCCCTCCAGCTCCCAAGCCTAGTAGCGTGAAAGAGCGCGTAGCAGTCGTGGTGGAAAGCTCCTACGATCCTTACAATGACTTCCGCGAGTCCATGATCGAGATGATCGTGGACCAGGACATTCAGGAGACGGGCGACTTGGAGGAGCTGCTGCAGTGCTACCTGTCGCTTAACGAGGCGGAGTACCACAACGTGATTGTGGACGTGTTCACGGACGTGTGGCATGAGCTGTTCGAAAACAAGTTCTAGATAGCTCGCGCCCAGATTCGTCGACAAGCTGGAGATGATGGAGACGAGACGCCCCCATTCTTATTATTTTTCCACATTGATTCTGGGTGATCAGTGTTGAGTTGTGCAGTGGACTGTGAACGTAGAGACCTTGGGATGGTGCTAGGTATGTAGGTCGGTAGGAGCAGCCAGGAGGTTCAGGATCATGGATGGAGGTCCGAGTTGCTTCGGAGGGTGTGCGCTTGAAGCCCAGGTAATGCCTCGAAACTTGCTCAGCTTCATCTTCAGAAGAATAAGTTCCTTTTCTGCAGGTAGTTGAGTTTATTTTGTCAGATAGTTCTGATGATTGAGTTCATTTCTTCAGATGTTTGAGTTGTTTCCTCCAATAGTTCAGTCATATCTGGGTTTTCTCATCAGACAGTTACGCCTTCCGATGGTTAAGTACATTTCCTCCGACAGTTCAGTCGTTTTCTACCGACAGTTGAGATGGCTTCTTCCGATAGTTGACTTTCATCTTCTTCAGATAGTTGAGTTCATGTAATCTCTTGAGATACTCGAGCTCATCGCTTCAGCTGGTTAGCTTAATATCTTGAGTTGAGATAGGCTGAACCACCTTCTGTTGTAAAATCAACCTTCAGTCTTGAACTGGTTACTGCACTAACTTTTACTCTGCGCTCCACCAGGTGAATTTTCCTGGCCTAACGTCCGGACGGCACAAGAAGTTGAGCATAAAACCATCACTCCGGTGAAGTGGGTCCACGGAGGGGCCTCAGTTGACATAGACTCCACATGCATTGGCAGATTGCCGCAACCAATCACTGTCGACTTGGTGTCTCTCCAGCAACAGAGGCCGAGAGATCAAGAGACATACACACAGACAGACAGATAGATAGGTCACCATTTGTACAACATCGACAGGAGAGATTGTCTTTCTGGGTCACTTAGGAAAATACCGGTAATAAACCCAGCGCTCTTCCTGCAATTATTTGCATGCTTCTGCCCATAAATCCTAAACCCTAAACACTCGCTTCTCCTTTGCTGAATATTACTTACTTTTACTCGGGGTTTGCGACCAGGTTTTTAGGGTTTAGGGATAGTATTCTTGTGGCTCTCATTTGGGGTGAGGTTGGAACAATTTATGTGTGAAGACAGCCAAATGTGAATGGACAGATAATGGGTTATTAAATCCTAGGTTTTTTTTTTGGGGGGCACAAGAAAAGTAAACATCACTTGCAAAGAAGAAACCACAAGCCACAAACAGAATGTGCCAGCGCCGGCCACGCAACAGACACAATTGTACCACCACTGAAACTCTCCAACCCAAACCACCCTACTATTCTGTCTTTTGCAGTCTCAAAACAACCCCAATTGGTGTCCAACCGGGTGGTGGTATCAATCCTACTTTGATCAGAGTTGGCAAGTGTATTCCTCCCCCATGCCACCCTACCGTTATCTATGAGGCCTTGCCAAGCAACAGTTTGCACCTTGTGTACATTCCACCATTGCTGGTTGAAGTTGTTCCTGGCAATCCAAATATTTTCTTCGTTGTACCAATTGCCATCATGATGCCTCTCAACAAAAGCCAAATTCAAATAGTCCCTCTAAACTCCCAAAGTATCCTAATAGCGAAGATAGTTTGCCTCAAGTTGGGCTTCACCTACCGCAAACTACTAGGGTTACCGACTGCATTGAGGATCTTGACAATGTAGTCCGAGGCAAAACTTGCCCGAGGGCAGTCCAAGAATCTGTAGCAGATGTTTTTCAACCTCACCCAAGGAATAAACAGTGCAATGTTCATCCGCATCAAGGAAAGCCCAAGACTGCCATTGGTTGAGAGCCACGACATTATGCTGCACTTGCCAAATGAGAGTAGCCTCCTTACCGGTTCTCTTAGAGACCCACTTGTTGGTCAACTTAAGTTGAAACCGCGGTAGAAGCACATTGTGCCACTTCGTCTCTGCCAAGTTGGAAGGAGGTCGCCTCTTCCCAAGCACCTTCCCCCTCAACTAAGTAGAGTATTTCATCCTAAAGACCCCGTTCGCCAATTGGACTCTGTCTAGATCCCATCACGAAGAGTGAATCTTGCCGAATTATAGGAAAGGAGTCTTTTTGGAGGGTTGACAAGGGCCCATACGCACTGCAACAAGCCACACTCTCTTGAACCAACCACACGCACCAATAGGTTGGGAGCTAGCAAAAATCTCCCGTAGCAATTGGGAGAGACCCGCAATAGTGTACAAGGGGGTCACACTAGCAAAATCCCACCGGCAAATGGATCTAGGCACGTCTTGGATTACTAGCTAAGCGCAATGCAAAAGGCACAACGGAAGGCTCTCCTTGCCCGGAGCAAAGACCTCGATCCAAATACAAGGAGTGAACGGCAACCTGGCAGCCAAAGCCACAATCTAGAGTTGATCCTCTCGCCTGGTGGAGACTGCCATCCACAGTCCCGGCTCACCTTGGGCAAAGCCCACCTGACGAGTAACCTCGTATAAAGAGAGTTAGACATCCCAATGGAAAAAAAACCCTTCTTGGTGAGCGTCGTTGCCCTAGCTTTGAGTGCATTGAAGTCAAATAGTTCTCGGCATACAGTGATCGGTAACAATATTTGCACTTCCACCATGTTTTTCATCGTGGCTATTTAGGGTGGTACTTCTGGAGGGATAAAGTGTGCCTCTTGGAACTTCATTGGAACTTCATTTGGGCGGGTTCTCCATAGCCCACCCATGCGCGGGTGGCTTTGTAGCCTTGTTGCCATAAGAAGGATGAGGGGAGCTTAAACCTTATTGATCCACTCAAGGCCATGAGAATTCTCATATACAAGTCGGTGGACATTGCTACCTTCTCTCCTAGCAAGTCCAATTTGATTGGCATGTTGCGGTCAGGCTTAGTTGGTTGTCGGCATGCCAGTTGACACAAGTGGCCTACTAGCCTCTGGTGGAGTTCTACCTCCGACTTCCAGGCTCTCAATGGTTCCAATCTATGGAATAGGACTAAGAGCTTAGCGGCAGCTCTATAGGGATGAGAAGAATAAACTCCATACAACGTGGAGTGGCTTAGAGCTTCCACACCCAACACTCCATCCACGACGCCAACTACAACACCAACAACTCCCCACCGCACACTCCATTCTCTACTCCAAATTTGTTGTCTCGCCATATTATGACAAATTCACTGCAATTTGAAGGGACGCTTGAGGAGACACCAAATTTTCCAATCAACGTGGAAGTGGTGGGAAGTGGTTGGTAGGAAAGGTGTTGTAGCATGCGACAAATGGTAGCTCAAAGCAGAAATTTTGGATGGTTGCTTAATGCGGTTGTAGTGTGGAATCATCAAATTTAGTGGGATGGAAAATACCTCTGCATTCTTTGTTGGGCTCCGAGTTGTGAGGAGCGGTGCAGATGCTCTTAGTTCTTTACTATGGTGGTCAGACGACTAGGTGGCGCTTTGTCCAAACACCAGGCCCTTAGGCTGAAATCATAATGATAGTTGAGATGATTTTCTAGATGATACTTACCCTAGAATTAAAAGGATTAGATTCACTGGGTTTAGATTTTGTTTGGTATCCACGATCTGTATCCTAAAACCTAAATGCCAACTTTCAATCTAAATCCTAAACCTTGAGGGTTTAGGCACGTATATTCATGGTTATTTAATTTCTAAAGGACCATGCCCAATTTTTCTCACAAACTAGTCCAAAACTGCCACAGCCAAAAGAGGCATGAAAATCTGATATTTTAAGAGAAATTTTGGACTTTTGACTATAAGATCTTAACACAAACTTCTATATGAATATGCCATTTTTTTTTGTTGCAATCACTCCACAGATATAAAGATTATAGCATTTGAAGTGCAAGAAAAAGATTCTCCCCCCCTCACCCAACAATGTGTGAATTTTTTCACTTGGGTTAAAATGCTTTTTCGCACTGAAGACAAAAAATTTGACATCTTCAAATATTGTAATATTCTTTATATGTATGAAAATTAATAATCTCAATGGAAACGTCTAGCAAAATTTTGGAGCTGCTTGGAGTCCCTAATTTCGCACTTAGAATAACATAGCTTCCTTTTTAAAGGTCCATTGTGAAAAAAAAATACGTTCCCTCAAAGCTACGACTATGCCGCATCTTCATAAAATTTCCAAAAATTCATGATGAAAATTGAGACGATAGGAACTTGTCCAAATTGGAAAATGTCCCCAACAGGAAAATGGTCTTCTTTAGGTTAAGACGCATGGTCATTATTGTTTTGCAATTTCAGAAAAGAAAAGGACAGGAAAGTTGGATATTTGGTAGATTATATTAGCACATCCTCAAACTCATATTAACCTTATAAGGCCAAGCAACCCATTATGGGTGTTTTGGCACAATAATCTCAATAGCAATTGCTATGCGCCACCTCCATAAAAGACTTAAACTATGAAAAAGAGGTGGACGAAGATGGCCATCTATTGAGACAATTGCCACAAAATCGGTGCAAGCATTGGCGAGCGACAATGCTTTCCGTGAATGGAGGTTGTGAAGAAATGTACCCTATGCATAGATGTTATTGTGCATGATCTATAATACTTATAGATTATTTCAGTCTAAAAAAGCTCAGTGACCTTAAAGGATTAACATGCGTGACCGTTGAGGTTTTGAAAGATCTTGGAATCAATGGGATTACAAAAAAAACAGGAAAACCCTACACTAAAGATGGCTTTTAGTGTAGTCGACACTAAAAACAAACCCATACACTAATTATAAAGTTTACAATTAGTGTAGTGACAAAACTATACACTAAATGTCAATTCCAGTAAATAGTGGAACATAAGGTTTTTTACTTGTGGACATTTTGTGTATGAAATCTAGAAAATGATTACGCATATATTTTGAGCATCAAAGTAAATAAGATTTTGAGTGATGTAGAAAAACCAGAACTTGCAAGAGAAATATTGGAAAAAATAGAAAATTCAATAAATATACAAATATACATTAAATTGTCATTAAATATACATTAAAAACTCATTAAAATTTCAGTAAAATATTCTTTAAATATAAAAATATACACTAAATATTCTTTTAGTATACAAATATACTTTAAGTATTCTTTAAATATACAAATGTTATTTAATTTTCTTTAAATATTCTTTAAACATTCATTAAAATTTCATTAAGTTTTCATTAAATTTTCATTTAATATATAAATATACATTAAATATTCATTAGATATTCATTAAAAGTTTCAAGGAATGCAAGAGATGTGAATGGAAATAGTTGGGAATAGGAGGATAAAGAGATGAGGTTGAGGATGAGACGAGGAGAATAAATGCATGGCAGCCGGTAGGCGGTTGATTGGAGGCTAACACTATTTGTCAACTTGTTAACAAATTCTTTTGGTAGCATAAGTGGTTGATTGGGGGCTAATACTAAGGGTCCTAGGGTAAGTGAACGGTTGAGGGATAATATTCATGACAATGGCGGCTAACACTAATTGCCAACTTGTTAACAAATAGTGTACTAGGGTAACTACACTATTTGTACCATTACACTAAAAGCCATCTTTAATGTAGTGTTATGACCTGAAAAATGAGAAATGATGTCAAAACTCCGTTTATCTTTGCGTGACATGAGGTTTCAAATAACAAAATCATGCAACTTTGATTTTGAAGGCATTACTAGGTGGTAGTATAGAAGCATGTTAGAATAGAATAATGAATCTATTATGTGAAATGAGATGGAAAGTTGTTAGCAAATCCATACTAAGAACAATGAAGTTGAAATTTTGATATTTCAAGCAAGAGTTTTTTTAAAACTCATCAAAATTGTCAAACATAATAACAAGGTGTGTTATAATTACATATATGTTATATTTGGTAGATACAATTAAATATGGAATGACCAATAGTATAGTGCCTCTACCAATTTGAACACTTATAGGTATTTGTTTATTCAATAAATTAAATTAGTTTAAGACATAGAGAATCTAAAGTAAAAGAAAAGAACCATCTTTTTTTGTCAATTTTTTTTTTTCATATGATATTGTTTTCTTGATGTAGTTCGGTAAGTTCTAAATTAACCAAAGGTATCAAAGTTGTTTTTCTACATACATCAAACAATTTATTTTTATTTTTTAAAAAACCCAACACGAATCATATGAGCTAACGCAACTCATCAAATGGCATGTAAATTCATTGTAATTACAAATATTAATACCATTATTCAATTCATTGTATCTGGTATAATATTATTTACATGCATCGCCAAACATCATAAATTTATACTTGAATGAATCGTCAATATTTAATTCAGTTCACAACAACCAAGAGAGTTTGCTTTTTCCTAAAAGCCTTAGTTCAATATTAAAATAGTAGAAAGTTCATAATCTAGCAACGAAACTTGTACTATCCCAAATAACATAAAATAAAATGTAAACATGAAAAGTCATTCGAAATTGATACCAATTCAATGGCAAATTGAAACTCATGTGTTGCTTGTGTGGGTTCAATTTTTTTATTTCTGTTCTCGACCTTTCCTTTAGCCCATACTTGCAAGAAGAAGAAACCTCACGATTTTCCAAATGCCAAACTTTAAAGAAAGTTCAAGATTCATATCAAAATCTTTGGCATGGTTCAAAAAATAAGTGGTAGAAAAAGAGTGACATGAAGAATGAGAGTAGCTAATGGCAACGAAAATAAGACCTGGTCACTTGAACTTTCACACTTTGAAACTCTTAACCCTTTACCGCCCAGGACCTCGGAAACCAGGAATTCTGCTGATTTCTTTCTTTGAACAGGATTTGATGGAAATACAATGCCTAATATTAATATCTAACCTTACAAAATTGAACTTAACCCATGACCTAAACTTTAAGGAAATTTTGCACAACATCCAATGGTTGATGGAATAGATTATAGTGTTTAAAGTTACCGTATATTGGTAGTGAAAACTGTGGATTTTGGAGGGTGTACTACTTTAACCATCAATAGATTCTTGCAAGAATTTTTTTACTTTGAATAAGAGCGGTTCACATGTGCACTAGGTTGATAGCTTTGCATTGACATATCATATGTGAAGAAAATATTTTTACACAATTATTGGTGATTTTTTTTGCTTTTTTCTACTTGATTGTATACAAAAATGTTCCAACCTTATATGAATCAAAGCGGAAGTTTCGTATGTGAGGAGAGAGATCAACAATCACAAAACAATGAAGAATGTCTTGAAGACGAAGTTCAATCAAAATTTAAGACCAAAATCAATGTGCATGTGTGTGAAATACAACATAGTATGTGGCATGGTATTCACTGTATTCACTATATTTTAGTGTATTTGGTGTATATTGTGTTGTATTCCTAGCTTTTCCAAGAGTTCTATGAATTCAAATCATGATCTGATTGTTGGAGAGTGTTCATGTAATGTGTGCGCAAATGTGATTCTCGTATACTGAAGCCTAGTTCCTCATGGATTTCATGCAAATTGAGTTTTAGCACCTCCGAAGTCCCATTTTGGGCTTCTTGGGCCGTAAAGGGTTAATCGCCTAAAGTACCATGACAGTTTGACACCAAGAACACTTCAAAATGGTTGGATTCTAGTGCAATGAGTAAAGAAGGAAACAAAAACTATAGTTTTTAGTTTTGATCGTAAGATCTCATATATCCCTTAAAGTCCCAAGGCATTTTCACACCAAAAACACTTCAAAACTGCTCGTTCTAGTGCAATCAGTAATGAGGTAACCAAAACTTTTTATTTCTACTTCTAATCGTAGTAGGGCTTCTTTATTTGCGATTTGGAGCCAAATGGCAATATTTTTTCCAAAAGAGAATATTCCCCCAAAAGTGGAAAATTTTGTGATTTTATATCGCCAAAATTACATTGATGGCCATTTCCATATTGCCATATTGCTACTAGTGAACGACAGAGACTCCATCATGTCGCCAAAAAGGATGTACAAATCTATATTTATGGAGATGGATTCTCCAAAAAAGATATTTATGGAGAAATTTTGGTTTTGTATGGTTTCAGGAGAAACTTTGTGATGCCACATGTGTGGTCTCCAAAAACATTATGTCGCCACTCTGGCTAAAATCGTGAAGCAAAGGAAAAAAATATTGAACCATAGGATCTAAATTAAGACTTGTTGATTGATGTCCTTACAAAATTTCATTAACTTTGACTGCACGGATTGAAATATTATAGTGTTTGGAGTAGAGAATACCGTTCTTTTACTTCCCTGCATTGAGTGGATAAGCAGACTTTGACTTCACTTGGTGTCAAATTTTTGCACTACTCAAGGTTTGAAAACATCACCATCATCTTAATGATGATGTTATATCCTAGAACACCAATTTTTAGAGGTAGAAAAGGGGTGTAGCATATTCAAAACATATGTGCAAGGAGTGGAGGTTCAAAAATTGCCAATTCACGTTATATTTTTTGGTGAACTAAATATGTTTTAAAATGATAATCCAAAAGGTTAACATGAATTTTTACACCACATCTTATAGTAGAAAAAATAATATGTAAGAAATATGAAGATCTCATAGTTTTATGTGGAAAAGAAGAAGTTTTTTTGGTACCTTGCCTGACAAAGTGTGACAATGTGTGAAAATGTTTGATTTAGATTATTATGCTATTTTCCACTTAAGACAAGAGATTTTTCTTGACAATATGAAAGGAAATAATATTATTTGCTAGTATTGAAAACCTCACATATATTAGAGTGTCCTAGCAAAAAAAATTGGAGGTGCCCGATGTACCCGCTTTCCTTGTTTGAAATTCAAAACCCTATAATTTTTTCATAGAATGTCGGATTTAGGAAAAAATTGGACTCACACAAAGCTTTTAAGAGTGTCCATCTACAGTAGAAATTTCAAAAATGAATGTTATAAATTAACACCATAGGAACCTGCCCAAACCTTTAAGAGTCCCCCAAGGGGACTCTTCGGCCTTTAGGGGTTAAGACTTATCAAGTAACATACTCACAATATTTCATAAAATTTGATTGCACATATTGAAATATTATAGTATTTGAAGTCAAGAAAACGGTTCATTTTGTTCCTTGCGATGAGTGGATCAACAGACTTTGACTTCACTTGGTACCAAAGTTTTGCACTACACAAGGTCGAAATCCATTACCATTGAATTAAGCATGATGTTAGTTCCTTCTACACCAATTTTTAGAAGTAGGGGAGGGGTGTAGCATATTCAATTCAAATGTGCAAAGAGTGGAGGTTCAAAAATTGCCAATTCAAGATATTGTCAGGGATACAAGAATACAAAACAAGAACTCTAGAAACTAGAAAAGGTTTTGAGAGGAAAACTGATATGAACTCGGATTAACAAGATGAATACACAAACAACAAGAGGGGTGAGCGATGGCTCCAGGAGATGCATTGTCGAGGCTGAAGGACTCTTCAGCCTCGGCCCTTGTAAATATTTCCTAATTTAAAATAAAAGGGTTTCTAAATTAAAAGCAAGTTATAAAGTTAAAGCAAAGTAAAATGATTTCTAAAGTTATTCCTAGTCTAAAGTAAGAAGAACTAGAAGGTTCCAAAGGTCATGTCCCTAACAGATATTCTTTTTTGTGAACTCAATATGCTTTAGAATGATAATCCGAATGGTCAATAACAAGGTTTACACCACATATGTTTGTGGAAAAAATTAAAAGTATAAAATATGAAGATCTCTAAGTTTAATGTAGAAAGGAAGAAGTTTTTTTGAGTACCTTGCCCAACAATGTGTGAAAATGTTTGACTTGGTTGATATGCTTTTTTTCACTAAAGACAAGAACTTTTTTTGACAATATGAAAGGAAATGCTATTACTTACCAGTATTGAAAATCTCACATTCAATAGAGTGTCCTTTTTTAAAAAACTGGAGGTGCCCGACGCGCTTGCTTTCTCCATTTGAAATTCAAAACCTTACAATTTTTTCATTAAATTTTGAATTTGGGAAAAAGTTTTTTTCCCACTAAGGTTTTAGTAATGCCCTTCTACACTAAAAATTTCAAAGAGGAATGTTAGAAATTGATACCATAGGAACCTGACCAAACCTTCAAAATGACATTTTATGACACTTGGTTCTTTAGGGGTTAATAAATGACAATAAATAAGAACAAATAATTATATTTTAATCACTTTGAAGACTCCACCAGTGCCCTTTCCAATGAGTTCTTTATTCTGTATGACGTAGATTTGGAAAAATAATGGTTGGTGTTGATTTACAAATGTGTGATTATACTCATATAGTTGTTTTTATATGATTTTGGGTATTTTTTGCATTATAAATTTGAAAGCATAATAAGGAGCCTTTTTTAGGAATGTTAGAAACAATTGGATGAAGGAACCAAATAGATCGAGCTTTTAAAATTCAGATGAATATGAAACTATTAGATTGAAGCGTTTAATAGAGGTGAATTTATCTATATTATCTAGGATTATTCGGCTTGATCATAATGATTTGTCTTATCACTCTTGAGGCACCTTCAATAACATAAAAGGGACATAAACAAATATTTTTTTGAAAGATTTAAAAAATATTGAGGACAAAGAATTAAAACTACAAAACACGATTTAATATATTATCTATCCATTTATAAGAAATTTTTGGCCATTTGCACCAATCTCCTTTTCAAGAAATAAGATCTAACATATACATTTTTGCAAAAGTTGAGTGATTCCACTGTTTGAAATATGGTCCAAAAAACTTGAAGACTGAAATTGTCCAAATTGACTACAATTTTAAAAACATGGACAATGTTAGTTATAATGGACAAATATTTTTTGAACCATATTTCTACTAGTGTTTGGAAAGTCACCAGAAGTTTCTATAATATATTCTTCTTTTGATCTTAATCCTTTAAGGACGACGGACTCTACCAATAGTTCACTGTTGAATACTCACCTTTGAAGTCACATGCAAGAAGCTCTATCAATGGTTTACTGTTGAATACTCACCTTTGAAGTCATATGCAAGTAGCTCTATCAATAGTTCATTGTTGCGTGGTCCATGAACTGTGGAAACTTGTGTGGATTTGTGCGCTTCTCACAAATGTAGTGAGACACTGAGTTGCAGTCTAACGTAGGAAAAGAGATTTGATGTCGGTTGAGCGATAGTTCCACTGTATTTCTGCGTAGAAAGCTCTCTTCTGATTTGTGGTTGTTGACTTTGGCGGATGGACCATCCACATGCGGTATGTGTGGAAATATTTTGCAACCCATCTAAGGATTCCACAGTGGACCATCAATTCTTTTAAGAAAAGTGTGTACACCGTGCAAATATACCCCGTTGTCCTTAATCCCTAAAGGACCGTGACAATCTAACACCAGTAACACTTCAAAATTGTTGGTTCTAGTGCAATGAGTATAGACGGGAAACATAACCTTATATTTATAGTTTTTACTGTAGGATCTCAATTAAGACTTACTTGGTAAGACACTCACAAACTTTATAAATTTTGACTGACCGGTTGAAAGATTATAAACATGCAATTAAGCAATTAAGCAATTATGCACTTAGCCAAGTGCATATAACGGCGCTAAAAAACAACATTTTCCTGAAAATTTAAAATTTAAAAAAAATAAATTACTATCGCTTTTCTATAAAATTTACATGTCTGAAGCGTTAAATATTGGCTTCTACATGTGCATGTCAGAGATATACATTCTCAATTTGCTGGAACTTATAAAGAATTCATGCCTATTAATCCGATTTTTGATCCTTTTAAGATTGTAACAATCATGTACTTACATCTTTTGGATACCCATTTGTATGATTGTACACTTTTAGAGTATCTCACTACAAATACAACTTATAAGAGATTCAATAATAAAAGAAGCATTCACTGAGAAAGTGTGAGGTACCTCACTATTTACTATATGCAAAAACATACTTAATCAAACAGTTTTAAACTTTTGCAAAGAAAAACTGAAATCAAACATATCATATTAAACTTTAAATATCAAATGTATCATATTGATCTATCTGCCACATAATCATCACTTGCTCTACTATGCTATAGCAGAAGGACTTTCATCATCCTCTGGCCACTCGACTCCCTCCATGTGTCCTATGGCGTTCTCTACCATAGCCGACAATTCATGAGCCTGTACTAGATGATCTATTGTATCTCCAAAACTAATGGACGCAGACTCAACATATTTGTAATTGCCAGGCTCATCGTGCCACGTC
This sequence comes from Bryoerythrophyllum caledonicum, assembly GCA_963971425.1. Taxonomy (NCBI): domain Eukaryota; kingdom Viridiplantae; phylum Streptophyta; class Bryopsida; order Pottiales; family Pottiaceae; genus Bryoerythrophyllum; species Bryoerythrophyllum caledonicum. Next base: position 7,690,553 of record OZ020518.1, on the reverse strand, counting down.
ACCCACGTGTGTCTTATACCATCATCATTATACTAAGAGCCATCCTTAAACGACATCTCTTCGTGTAAGGAGAAGGCCCCTTGAAATGTAGTGATGTCCTTCAATACACCAAATCTTGGAACGGAAGGCAATATTGGTCGCGTATCACTTCCAGTACCTCCAACCCTCTCATGTGTCCCTGATTCAATTTGTGCTTGAGAAGACCCCAAAGGCTGCTAAATCTTCATCTGCACCCTGAAGAATTCAAGCAAGTTAGATGCTTCTTGCTCTACCTCAAGCCTTTGAGAAGCAAATGTACTTGCCTCTCTTCCCAGTGCCACCAAGCTAATATCCGCTACACTAGTATCTTCCATCCTCTTCAGAGGTGTCACTAACATCTCCTCCAAAGTGTCTTCCACCGCGGGCTGCGTTGATGGAATTCTCTCCCTTGCAGAAGACTTATCCATTTCTTTTTATCAGTGCTTGAGTCTTCATTGGTCGAGCTACTGTAAAATAATATTCTGATCCAGATAAATGTGGCAATTTCTCATTTTAAGTTCCTTCCTCGTCGTTGTCGTTCTCTTGCCTCTCTCCACCAATCGCCACTTTCGACTCCTGTACGATGTTACGAGCGATGTTTGTTCCACTTGTCGTCTGAGTGATCAACATTTGTCTTTAGAAACTGTTGCACAACTCATTGTCTAAGAATCTAGCCGTCTATGTGCTTTCATCAATGACAATGATCTCATATCCCTGGAAGTCCCCTTGAAGGATCCTAAGAATGGCCATGGAAATACCACATGCCGCTAAATCCCAGCCTCGTCGCAAGTACGGACCTACTAGCCTTAACAACTCTGATGGAGATCTCTTGAGATGATCATCGATAATGCCGATTGTGCAAAGGCTTTGGATAATTGCTCATCTCTCCATGGACCATCTCCATGCCTCTCACCGCGACATCGAGAATCAATCACCTGCGAGCATAGTTTTCCCAATTGTACATGATTTGAATGAAATAACCTTCTTCTAAACCAAACCATAAGAGAGTTTTGTGGGTTATTTTGACCTGGCTTTTGAACTTGCATCTGCCATTCAGAACTGGCAGTGCTTAAATCCGCCATAGTGACAGATAATCCATTGTATCCATGCCCCCCTATTACAACATTGTGATAATGATATTTTATGGAAAAGGAGATGAAATGGACTATGTCTTCCAGCTTAGACACCTTCTCTTGTATAGGAGCAATCCATGCCATTTTTGTAAGAGTATCCAAATTCTTTGTTAAAGTATAAAGCTGCCCCTTGCCCCTTGGAAAATACTTCAGTACGGATATACAAAAGAACTCCTCCATAGAACTTGGTCAAATCCTTGGTTGTCTTCCATCAACCAATGGATGATATTCATCACCGCTTCTCCTCTCTGAAATCGATCAACCGCAATGGCAATGGTACGACGTTGTGGAATCTTATCGTCTATACCATTGAAGTAATATTCTTGGCAAGGTCTACGCCTAATTTTTCCCAACGGCTTAGTTGTACAAGACTGTATCAATTGTAGATAATATGAATCTGGAATCCAATTAAGCGGCCTCAACCAATTATGAGTCATCACCTCTCGCTTTGGTTGCACATCCACATTGGAATCCAACTCCTTCATTTGTGCAAATTGCTTCTATTTTGTCTCTTCCTTCTTACTGTAAAAAAGAAGCCAATCTTCGTAGTCCTTGCAGACACAAATGATAGCATTAAAACAATCATCGCTCCAATTCCAGGCTTGACGGATTCATCCATGTTCTTGGCCAACTTCTTAATCATAACTTCATTACTATCAGCCATCTTGTGCAATTTATGCACTGCACGACACTCACCAAAGCAATTCCTATGTGTGCATCATCCCCATGGACCAAGCTATTAGACCTCCCATATCCTCTTCCACAGTGAAAAAAGATGTTTTTTTCCACTCTGCTATGTTGATACGCACCGACTTATCAATGTAAAAATGACGATCATCATATACCACAATAGTTGCCTCCCGCGGCTCAAAATTGTTGGGATCATATCATTCCTCCATTGTTCATGTGCAAATTTACAAGTTGACACTGTTTATTGTCCATCCACTGCCACCTAAATAATATGGTCTTCAAGCCAAGCCAATTGAAATCCTACACCACCTTTTGCAGAAGCACTACCATGTGTAAGGAACACGCGTTCAAACTCTTGTGCTGCTTCTTCATTCGGAAACAACACTTCGTCCAACAGAATCTTACCGTCATCAGTAGTAGTATGCAAAATATATATGATCGGTCAAAGTACCAATTTGCTCATTTGAGTCCTAAACTCTGGATCTCTTAAGTGGCTATACACATTTGTAGCCCTCTGCTGTGAATCCTGTGACAAAACTCGATGGTTTGTCTATGGATTCTCCACTGAGACAACATGGTCTATGTGTACGTTAAACACAATATTCCTCCACAACAATCCTTTCGCAATCTCATCCGTTGTAGGCACTTGAACTTTGGAACTATGTAAAGTAGGAACAACTACTGGCATCTCTCCTTCCTCCTCTGAATCCTCACGGGGATCATTTCTTAAATTGTGAAACTCTTCTCCGTCTTGCACCAAACTTGTGTGATGTGGACGGCGACTACCACGTGGTACAGACGGAGAAGGTGCCACCACCTGTGTGGTTGTTTGAGCAGGAGTGGCAACTATTGCCACCAGCTTTCCTGAAGCGCCATACAAGTAGCGATCTAGGGCTCAAGATGAGCCTTGACCCCTCATTAGAAGCCGTTTGTCTGCCACTTGTCCCAAAGAGGCTATCGCGCTCATTTGCTTCTTCAGCTCCACCAATTTGGCCTGAAGTGTCTTCACGACATCCGATCCAGCAGCTGAAGACTCTGGGTGCTTCTCCAGGTAAAAGCTAAACAGTTCTCATCACTATGGCTAGTCTTGCCACAATGGGAGCATATCACAGTCTTCTTTCCCTTGCCCTCAGCCTTCTCTACAAGCTTGGTTGCCTTGGTCTTGGGCTTGGCCTTCTCCGCCCATGCTCCCTTCTTCTTGGGACAATTTGGGTTGCCCTTCATGTGACCAACTTCTCCACAAGCCCAACAATGCACAACCTTTTTAGATTGTGCCTCGGCCAAGCTACCGGTTGGAGTGGCAAGCTTCTTCGTTTTAGGAGCATCCATCAGTGCCATAATCAAACCCGCAACCTCGCTGAGGCTCAAAGCTCTATCAAGCGCCTTCACCTTGGCGAAAGCTTGCGCCAAAGTGGCGTTCCCGTGATACGGAAAAAGAAATTGCAAACTAGTCAACTTCACCATTCCCTTATCCAACTTAGAGATGAAGATCTTTACTAGATGGCGCTCCGTGAACACATCACTGGCCTCTGCTGAGAACCACATCAATTGGGTATACATAACGTGTGGGGTATTCTCCTTCTCCCAACGAAAATCCTAGATGCGCTCCATCCGATCACACCTAAATCTTCCATACTCCACCTCTATATGCGCCATTAAAAGCATCTAATGATCGAAGGCTGACAGATTGCCAACCGCCATCAATGCCACACATGTTGCCACGGCCAAATGTGAAATGGCCCCTATACAAGACCGTTCGGCTACAACGGCAACGCCCTTGCCCCTGGAGTCCTCACTGGAGAAACCTTCTTTCGCAACCGCACTCTCCTTGAGCGCAGTCACCAACTCCACACACTTGTGCGAATACTCTTCAACGGGCCGCAACTGTGCATCATACTGCGTGGTCCACCTCCCATATGTCTGTAGGGCCTCCAACTCCAAATGTTGGGGCAAGAGCTTAAATGCATACTTGCCGTTAAACGATGACATGTGCTGGCGTTTCTCCTTCATTCAAGTCTAGAACCGGAGCCACCAATCAGGCAAGGCGATGCCCCTAGCCTGTTCCGAGAACTTGTCTTGTACGACATGACGTAGATTGTCCTCCATGTCGTCGGACGTGCCCACGCCCCAAACCCGAAGCCTACGTTTAGTATCCAATGCCGAAACATGATCAAAAGCCTCGTCAGTATCCGACCCGGGCCTAAAGTCTGCAGTGGGAGCACTCTCCAGGTGGTCTGCTAAGGGAGAGCGGTTATACTGACTTCGGGTATTCACCAAAAATAAAATCCACTCCGAGATCTATTTACAGGTTTTATCTAAAAGGTAAGGGTACGAATGGACAGCTTACACCTGCAAAAACACCAAATTTTGTGGTTCATCGATTATCCCCTCCGGCTAGCATAGCTTCAACCACAATACCCTATATAAAATGGTCTTGCCAGCCATGAATCCGACTTCACCTCTACGATACCTATCACAATCTAGGACAACAAGAAATGGGGCCACCGAAAAAAACACCAACAACAAGCCCGCAACACGGACGACGTACCGCACAAGAATTTAGAAATCAAAACCGGATCCTCTCCCCAAACCAGATTGACCAGAGCCACTAGCACACGCTTGCTAAAGATGGTCACTAGTCGCAAAACTTGCAATAACATAAGGAAAACACCCAAAGGTGTCCTTCCCAAAGTCTAAAACTAAGAAGCTAGCGAGAGCTAATGCGGTCGCGGTGTTTACAAATACATGTCCCCCCAATGAAAATCACACATTGGGTGACAAACGTGCTCAACACCAATCCAATACCAAAATTGGATTAACGGTAAAATATCCTAAATATAGGTGCAAATTTCACTCAAAACCAAGTTGAATTGCTCTAGTTACATACCTCCAAAGTTTAGAGACTAATTTTTTTTAACAACCCAAAAAATGTGCTTCTGGAAAAAAAAATCCACTAAATTTTTTTCTCCCCTTAGGTAGATATCTCTACGAAGAGCCCAAATCCGAAGTCAGAATTCAAAAAAATGAATAGTTTGGAAGATATTAACTCACAATTAATGAATTCTGCCGAAATTATAGTTTCATCCAGTGGATGAAAATTTCATGCAATGGATGAATTCGCAAAAATTGATGAAAAATCGCAGATTCAGGTCTAGTAGTTGTTGTTGTTCTTCTTCTTCTTCCAATTCTTGTGCCACTCACATCTTGCTAAAAATTGTCCGATTCGGGCGCCGTTTGTTACACTAGCTTCATCCTAAGGCGCTCTTCAACATTGGTTTGAGCACGCAAATTTTTTTCAAACGTATCCAAGCTCAAATTCTAGAACTAAAGAGAGGAACGTGGGAGGGTGTTTGTCAAGCGAATAACTAGTGAATCACAAGAGTAGTCAAGCGTCTCGCACTCTTTAAAGGGAGAATCAACAAGTGTAAGTAGTATATGAGAATGTAGAGCGTTTACTAATGATAAACAAACACTTACAAGCAAAGGTAATCATCAAACACTCTTTAACTCACTCACAAAGCTTGAGTTAACAAAGACGTTAAGTCAAGGACGTGTGCGGCGCTATACGCACAGACACACACAATCCTAAGCGGATGCAAATCATCCACAAATGACTGCAGTGCGCCGCCGTACGTCTATAAACCCTTAGATTAGTAACAAACTAATCTACCCTAAAACACTACAATACGGAGAGGCCCTCGACGCTACGTCCTGTAGAAAGGATTCAAATAAAAGAGTTGTTTTGTTGCATTTGCTCAACCAGATGGAGGAGCGTAGGCATTCTTGGATATTCAAGAGATCGTGTTATATTAGCCCTTAGTTGTACATGTGCATCATTGTGGATGGCATGGACCAAAACACAACCATGGTACCGAAGATGCGTCAGACTGTGAAGAACATTGAACACCGATCTGTGAAGACCCATTTGTGTACGACCCTTATATATGGAATTGGTTTGGAACTCACCACAAGTATGCTAACAACCAAGTTGTGAGCACATTGTTGTACGTGATAAGAGATGTGTTGCAAAGGAAGGGCTTTCTGCCACCAACATTGCGCATCGAAGTCGACAACTGCACACATGAGAATAAAAACATTTATATGTTTATTCTATGTACTACATTGGTAGGATTGGGCTTCTTTTACGAGGTGGAATTGCCTTTTCTTATAGTAGGCCATACGTATGAAGATATTGATCAACGCTTTAGTTGTATATCTAGTATGTTAAAGAGGTCAGATGTGGACTCGTTGAAGGAGATGCTTAGTCTTATAGAACAAGGAACATCTTCTACGGAGGCATTTGTTAGCACTCGGCTATTGGAGAATGTGTGGGATTGGAAATTGTTTACAACTCCTTACATACTGACAAGTCCGGATTAATTGGTGGGCATAACATTTCTGCACCACATGCCATTCTATATGGAGAATCGAGAGGGGACTCATGATGTTTGAGTACAGCACAAGCATTATTGCAAGGATCCATGGAGACTAGAGTCAGAAACGAAGACTTTGAGGTCGTTGCCAAATAGAGATGAGTGACCAATTTTTGCAAAAGTATTTGCAGCGGACGAGCGAGAGTAGAAGACGGTGTACCATTCTATGTAGAGAACGTAATTGAAGATTGAAAATGCCGATGGAGACAAAAGATGAAGGTTTGTTGGGATTGGCCCATCATCCGAGGAGGTTTGTTGATGGACCGGGGTCCTCTACACAACGGTATGCAAATTGCATGGATTCATTGTAGGAGCCACCTGGTGAGAGCCATGGTTGGATAGAGAAAGAGGCATGCATTTTTTCATGGGTAGACAAACTAGAAAGAACCATGACTGGCGCTTGTCGGTGGAGAAAACGCAATGTATTTGGAATGCGAGTTGAAAGGAGGATTCGCATTCTTCAATCGGCTAAGCCTCACACACTAGAGTATATTGCAATGCAAACCAAAGCTATCAACGACAACCGCTTGCAAGCAACCTTAAATGCTATGTAAAAGATGTTGAAAGTATTATGAGTGTATTGTGTACCAGGAATGCTAGAATGTGAGTAGTGAACAATGAGCAGTGAGCAGTAAGCAATTTTTTTTTTCAGTTGGGCGCCCTATAACCACAGATTTGGGGTGATTTACAAGAAACAATTTTACATTGTGACCTATTTCTGTGGTATGAAAAAAGTTCAAAATGGGAGAAAATTGGATTAAAAAACCCGGAAATATATTGTTTGGAGGATATTTGGATGAATGTAGAAAGATGGATGAATGTAGATAGATGAATGTCGATGAATGATTGTTCATCTTATAGTTAAAAAAATATATAACAACTTATAAAATATTAGTAGAAGTTTTTTAGTCTCATTCAGAGCTAAGCAACTTCATAGAATGCAATAATTTCTTCATGTGATTTCAACACTATTAATGGCAATCTGTAGCACCTTTCTGGTCAAGACCTTTGACTTTTGGTCGGAGCTAATGGGGTACCTAGTGGTAGAAATATGCTAAAGTGGCAAGACACTTTGAAAATTCATAAGTGATTCAATTTCCATTGGAAAAACATGAAATCACTTGGGTTGAGGAAAAAACCTGAAGTTCTTTCACTAAAAGATATCTTAGAAATACTTCAGTATTTAATTTGCCATTTTCTTTAAAGTGGTGGTCGTGGGCCCAAAACTTGACTATGTTGGAAATTTAAAAAAAAATTAAAACAAGCCGAGGGGCTCCTCGGTACCAAGGAGCGCCCTGAAGGCAAAACCAAAAAACAACCCACTTACCGAGGGGCTCCTCGGTACCAAGGAGCGCCCTGAGAGCGAAACCAAAAAAAAAAAAACCACCTGCCGAGGGGCTCCTCGGTACCGAGGAGTGCCCTGACGGCAAAACCAAGGGAAACCCAAAAAAAAAACTCACACAAAAAATATATATTTATATATATATAAAATATTAAAAAATTGTCCTCCATTAAGAAAAATTCTCCTTAAGGGGTTATCCAAATTGCCCATTTGGCACTCCAAACTTCTCCGTAAATTTGAATACAAAAATTCTTGCTTCTACCACAATTTTACATAATTTTACAATTCTTGCTTCCACTTCAATTTGAGTGAGGGGAAAAATGGCACCTTGGTACCAAAGTGCCCATTTGGCACTCCAAAATTTTATGTAATTTTGAGCTCTAAAATTCTTGCTTCCACTACAACTTTACATAATTTGAATGAGGGGGAAAATGGGACCTCGGTACCAAAGTGCCTATTTTGCACTCCAAACTTTTAAGTAATTTTGAACACAATTATATTGTTAATAATATTATGAAAGTTGCAAGATGTCGCATGTAGAATTGACGAATTTTGTTTGCGGAGAGGCTGGCATCACAAGACTGTAGGTGGTGCTTTCTAGACTACTGTCTAACTTAAATGTTGTTGCTACAATAAACATTAGAGGACTTCATTATCATATTGCCGATGAGTACAACAACTTGGGGGAGGAGGTTCATGTGCGTTGTTTTTTAGCATAAGAGATAGTATCTTATTGAAAGAGTGGGTGTATGATTCAACACTAAAGAGCATGCAAAATTAACTATTGGGTCGAACAACCGAAATCACTCTGTATGATAATGCCATTTTCCTAATCATAGAGATATTGTACGGATGGCAGTTCAATTTTTAGAAAGATCAAGGTAATTTGTAAGGGGTCAATTGAACGATGCACATCCATAAACTTCGATCATGCCTAAACTTTGTTCATCCATAGAATATGTTCATCTATAACTCTATACATCCAAAATATTTTTCATCTAATAAAAATCATCCACTTTAAAAGAGGAGAGAAGAATTTTCTTACCGACGTTGGTGCTAAATCTAAACTTATATTATTCAAATGACTAAAAATATGGTCATGTAAGAGGCCATCTAGAACATTACTATCACTACAGACATTTCACAATCCGAGGTTATAGGTTTTTAAATTTATTATTATTAGTTAAGATGGAATATTATTTTAAGAATATTTCTAATTTTAGTATATTCCATACCAAAAAAAGGCTCATTGCTCAGTGCTCACCGCTCACTACTCTCTGCTCACCACTCACAGCTCACATTCTAGCGTCGTTGTATTGTGTACATGGTAATTGTTATTTACTATATGTGCAAAGGTAGTATATTGAAGAGGTAATGTAGGACGTTGTAGAGCAATCCTATAGAGTAAAGTGGTTTTTACTATTGATAAATTACATTACTGAGTCCATGTATAGATGCATCTATGTATATTTTCTTTGATTTGTATATCATGTACTATTGAGAATATCTTCATACGAATTGGCAATCGTTGCTTATTGTATAATTATTGGTGATTGCGTCTTTTTGTACACTACAATCTTTATAGTTTATCTTTGAAATTTTTCACAATGATATTGAATAGATATTAATAAAAATTAACAAAATGCCACTAAAAAGTTGTTGAAAATGCCATTTAAAGCTTGTTATATTAACAATTTTGACTGTATACAATATTGTTGCACAAACTTGGTTTTTTTAAAAAATTAGAACAATTTTTTTGCAATTTTGACATTTTTGCCCACAATGGCCGCCATTGTACTCAAGTGTACTTTTAAATGGTGAGGGCAAAATTGCTTGATTGTGTGTTTACAGTATTTACAACCAAGAAAATGGTTCATTTTCTTCCTTACGATAAGTGGATCTGCAGAGTTTGACTTCACTTGGTATCAAATTTTTGCACTACACAAGGTCTAAATCTCTTACCATTATGTTAAGCATGATGTTAGTTCCCTACACACCAATTTTTAGAGGTAGAGAAGGGGTGTAGCATATTCAAAACAAGTGTGCTAGGAGTGGAGGTTCAAAAGTTGTCAATTTACGTTATATTTTTTTGTGAACTTAATATGTTTTAGAATGATAATCCAAACAGCCAATGTGAAGTTTTCCACCACAATTTTGGAGTTGTGCAGAGTCCACATTCCTAACTTTGAATGGTACCAACTTTCAAACCATGAATCCAAAAAAAAAACAAAAAAAAAAACAAAAAAACATTTTAAAAGAAAATCGTCTTCCCAAGGGACACTTGGTCCTTTAGGAATTAAAGGCTTACAACTACTCTTCCTTCACTTTGAATAGCTATTAAATGATTGGAGGAGCTTGTTGGTCTCTCAACTAGAAACCTTTATACAATCAATACAAGAGCTTGGTGGTCTCTAAACTTCAGATAGAGCTAATTTCAGCTGCTTTTGAGAACTTGAGAAAGGAGAAGCCTTGTTGTACCATTGATCATAGTAGCCTTGTTTTTCTTTCTTTTAGCCAATCATGGAAATCAGAGAAGACCTAAATGACAATCTTGTTGCAAAACCTTACTATCATTGCCTAATCTTACAAAAACCCTCAAACAATGTCTAGTCTTTGTAAACGTGGATGAAATGTGCACTTAACCCGTGAAGACCAAAAGTATTAGGGTGGGCTTTTGCAAACCTTGGGCATGTTCCTATGACTGCAATATTTTTAGTTCTCAAATTTTTGTACAAAGATGCAAGAAGATAAGAGTTACTTGGAGATATAATTTTTATTTTCATAAAACCTACAGAGAAAAGGTTATGCCATCTTTTGAAAAATTACCGAGGATGTTTATTTCAAACACCTTCAAAACTTTTTGCTACAACCTTATGTTGAATTTGAATTTTTTGATACAAGTAACCTTAATTTATTTGAGTTTGTCAAAAATAAATTAAAAAATCCAAGACAAGTCAAAGTTTTCTCACCTTTTTATAACTTGACAAATAAGTCTGATGAAACCCTGTGTCAAGTTGTTGTACTGCATTTTACTGTTCCCAGCATCTAGGATTTGGTTCACCACCACAGCATCATTGCAAGTGTGGTTCCCCAAATTTTCATTTTCCCACATGATTGCTACAGTACTGCCAATCGTTTACTCTAATTATTCATGAACTTACTGTGCACAAATGGTTCCTTTGGGAATTTCTTTGTAGGTCTCACCTTCATTAACCCGTTAGCACCCAGGAAGTCCGAAATGGGACTCCGGGGGTGTTAAAAATCAATTTGCATGAAATCCATAAGGAACTAGGCTTCGAGATACGAAGTTCACATTTGCGCACTCATTACACAAACACTCTCCAACCATCAGATCATGATTTGGATTTATAGAACTCTTGGAAAAGCTAGGAATACAACATATACACCATATACACCATATACAATATACACCATATACACTAAAATACAGTGAATACTATGTCACATATTATGTTGAATTTCACACATATTCACATCGATTTTGGTCTTAAATTTTGATTGAACTTTGTCTTTGAGACATTCTTCATTGTTTTGTGATTGTTGATCTCTCTCCTCACACACAAAATTTCTGTTTTGATTCGTGTAAGGTGGGAACATTCTTGAATACAATCAAGTAGAAAAAAACAAAAAAAATCACCAATAATTGTGTATAAGTATTTTCTTCACATATGATATGTCAATGCAAAGCTATCAACCTAGTGCACATGTGAACCGCTCTTATTCAAAGTAAAAAAATTCTTGCAAGAATGTATTGATGGTTAAAGTAGTACACCCTCCAAAATCCACAATTTTTACTACCGATGTAGGGTAACTTTAAACACTATAATCTATTCCATCAACCGTTGGATGTTATGCAAAATTTCCCCAAAGTTTAGGTCATGGGTTAAGTTCAATTTTGTAAGGTTAGATATTAATATTAGGCATTGTGTTTCCATCAAATCCGGTTCTAAGAAAAAAATCAGCATAAATCTTGGTTTTTCCAAAAACATCCTTGGGCGGTAAAGGATTAACAATGGACTTGGGTACATAACAAATATTTTCTCTTTAGAACAACATTGTGCTTATAATAGCATCAAGCCAAAAGTTACCCCTCATGACATCCATGTGTGTAAGAGCCATAATCAACTCTATCCACTATAACATGCGCTTCAAATACCAACCACTCCTTGTAGTAGGCAAATTTTGGTAAAACAAACATGAATGTTGTAGATAAAATTGGTTGTACATATTAGTGGGTTTAGGTATGTTTTGGGTATCAAGTAGAAGAAGAAGAAGAAGAACTCCGGTCTCCAAAAGGAGGCCGGCGTGAATAGAGTGTCTGTTCGTTCCACTTACTAAAATGATGCCACCTGGACAAAGGTTAAGCAAGATGGAACTACTTCCCCCTTTCGATGGTAGACACTATAGTATAATCATAACAAACCCATAATAGGAGAGTACTGGCAATTTTGAAAACATGTGTGGCAGGTTTGATTAGTTTTAAGAGGTATGTGGGTCAAGTATTGGTTGGTTATTTTCTAGTCTACGTTTGTGGAGGAGGATGGACATAGCATGTTGGATAGCAGTGGTGTTAAAGTTTTTGAAGGTATTTTTAATGGAGGTCATTGAGATTTTAAATGTGGATTCCAATGATTTCATGGAGGAAATATGCGTGGTGGCTCTAGCTCCAACCGTGATTACAAGTAGCGGATCCACTTTCCATCCTAATCAGCTAATTTCATCTAGAAGAGGCTGGTATTTGTTTATCTTGTGTTATTGTTTCTAGGGAGAACCGATCATTGCAATGTGTGAATTCTATGAATTGTATTGTAATAGTTGGCTTTGGAATTATTGGTAGAGGGTGATTGTGTGGCACACCGTGGATGCATAGTAGATCGGGTTTAAATCTGGCATTGCAATGACATCTTTGAGTATTGCATGTACAATGTACATGGTAGTAGCCATGGTGGGACTGCGTTTTCCGGAGGGTTGTTGTGAAAGGTTCCCGCATTCATACAAATGAGGCATCTAGATTTACTAGAAGATACGAGTAGTTTTCTAATTTCCCATATTGCTTTGCCATGTCTTTTGACAATCAGTGCGTGGATGTGTGGTTGTTGACATTTAAGTAATACATGTAGCCATGTATCTTGTTTAGTGGAGTTACAGATGGGACATGTAATGGAAGGGAATCTTTCTTGCCCAAAGAATAGTTGTTTACTTGCATTTCCCATATATTGGCCTATTCTAAATCTTATAATACATGTTTTTTTGAGTCTGTGATAAGAGGGTTTGTCCAAAATTCATTGGAGAGTTCTTTGTTAATGTTTCTGTTGCCTGTCCATTTTTCTCTTGCCTGTCCATTTGGAAAGTTTTTGGCTAATTCTATTAAGGTGTTGTCTAAGTCATATCTTTTGAGGTATCTGAGTAGGAATCTGATGAGGCCTTTGTCCGGGGTGTCTTCTATATACGACCATTCTTTTCTTTGATAATAGTATGGGGTGGAATGGGCATGTTTGAATGGTTCTCTGGCTTCTCTATGTTCTTTGTCTCTACCCATTTTTGCTAATTCGTCTGCTTTTTCATTGCCTTCAATGTACAGTACCCACCAATACACTGCTGCCAACTTTGACACCCTCCTCAGGGTTGAAAAAATGTCATTTTGCCATGAAATTTTTGGCACAAGATCATTTCTATGTTGACAACATGTGTGCCAAATTTCAAGGCCAGAAGATAATATAGAAAAAGATATTCCAAATTTACCAACATGTGTAGTTGTAAGCCATTCACTACTGCCAATTTGACACCCTCTTGAGGGCTGAAAATTTGATATTTTACCATGAAATAGTTATCACAAGATCATCTCTATGCTCATAACATGTGTGTTAAATTTCAAAGCCATGTGATGAATTCAATTATAGATACACAAGATTGTTTCTCATAGTTACAGTGTTACACATGTTGGTAGATTTGAATATGGGTTTTTTTATTCATCTTCTGGCCTTAAAATTTGGCACACATGTTATATTCATAGAGGTGATCATGTGTTTAAAATTTCATAGTAATATAACAATTTTTCAAACCTAGGGAAGGTGCCAAAGTTGAAATGGTACCCTTGGTTGTTTGTCACAATTAGCACGTTGGTAGATTTTGAATTTTTTCTTTTCTATCGATTTAGACTTGAAATTAAGCACACATATAATCAACATAGAGGTGGTTTCATGCCCAAAATCTCATGGGAAAAAATATAAAACTCAATCCATGGGAGGGTGTCAAATTTGGCAAGAGTGAAATGTTTCTCACAACTACACATGTTGGTAGATTTCAAAAATCTTTTGCTATGTAGGTATTCTGGCCTTAAAACTTGGCACACATGTATTTGATATAGAAATGGTTTCATGCCAAAAATTTCATGCGCAAAAACAAAAGATTTGATCCTTGGGAGTGTGTCAAAGTTGGCCAGGAGTGAAATGTTTCTTACAACAACACTCAACTACACATGTTGCTAGATTTTAAATATGTCTCTTTGTGTCAATATTTTAGACTTTAAACATGTAATAAACACAGAGGCGGTCCCATGCCGAAAATTACATGGGCAAAAACAAAAAATTCAATCCTTGGGAGGGTGTCAAAGTTCGTGGCTATGAAACTTTTCTTAGTGCTACCCATGTTGGTAGATCTTGAATATCTTTTCTTTAATTCAACTTCCGATCTTGAAATTTTGCACACATGTTTTCAACGTAGAAATGATCTTGTGCCAAAAATTTCATGGTGAAATGACAACTTTTCAGCCTTTAAAAGGGTGTCAAAGTTGGCGGCAATGTTGAGTGGAAACGTACATATGCAAAATGAACATATACTTATTGGTGGGTATTGTACACATGGGCTCTTACTTTGTGTAATGATATGGGTTGGGTACGTACTTGTAGCATTTGCACCATTGATGCTAAAATAGTTTTATCAGGGTGGCCATTGTGCATAGTAGGATGTTGAATTTGTGTGTTTAAGAGGTATAATACATTGATGCGGTCTGTAAATATGTATGCGGGCTCATTTGGGTATTTAGCATTTAGAATACGTAGTGTTTTCTGGAGAGCCATCATTTCGGCTCTGATGATGTTTTGTAGTCCATGTAATCGTTTGGCTATTTTAATGTCTTTTGGGGCATTATATATGCCGTAGTCGGCTTTTCTTTGTGCCAGTGTCCCGGGCTTACTTCTTCTCGTTCTTTAAATGATCCGTCTATGTAATAGCTATATTCTGGATTAAATTGAAGGAAAAGATTTGTGTTATATGGTGGGAGTGGTATTGGGATGACCAGGGGTGTTTGATTTTTGTTTTGGTATTTGGCTTTGGACCATTGTTTGTTTTGGTTAACCGTGTTGGGTGTGGGTGTTGATGGGGCTAATTTGGCATATATTTGTTTTATGTTGAGGGTATTGGTTAGTGATTTTAGGTGTTCTATGCTGATTTGGGTACCTATTGTATTGTTTTGTTGATGTACACATATTATTTGAAAAGTAGATTTTTTTGTTTGGGGTTTTTTGTTCAATTCTTCTGGTATGGTTGGTTCAAAATAAGCTATAGTATCTGCTGGGAATAGACATATGATGTGAGAGTCTGTATATAGGCCTATATGAGAAGTAAGGTTTTGGTACCAGTCTTCGTTTGGTAATATGAGATAGGTTATATTTCTTGGATTATGTTTAGCTGCAAGTCTAGCCCAATGTAGCGCTTATTGGGCTTTTTCTTTGTTGTGTGGGTGTGGGTATCCAATACAGTCCCATTTGTAATCAAATGCTTTGCCAAGTGACCAAAAACTTGGTCTCTAGAGAATGGTGAGAAGAATTTAGATATCTTTGTAGAGCATGTGACTGTGGATGAGAAGTATGATTGTTGGATATTATATGTTTTAGTGAGGAAGTTTAGTATTTCTGTTGGTATAGTGTAGTGTGTCCTTTTAAGGGGATCTGTTTTAGGGATTTTGTATATGTATCTTTGATATAGCCAAACAACTTGAGTTTCAAATGGTTGGGTTTTTGGTTCTAGATTGTGTGGAGTGTTTAGTGCTAGGTGGTATTGATTCCAAAGCCATTCTAGTCTATTTGTAGGAATAGTTATCACGTGTTTTTCACTATTCTCATAGATAAGTGCTTCGTTATGTTGAATTTGAATGGTGTGTTTTTGTGAGTTGATGTCTTTTTGTGGATTACATTCTGTGATAGAGATATGTGCTAGGGGAATTTGCGTAGGGGGTGTGATTGATCGTGTGTCTATACATTGGTTTTGAGGGTGGTGTGCTTGAATGATTTTTTGGTAGAATTTGTTAGTTTGAGCTTGGTAGTATTGCTTGAGGCATGCTATTTGGTGAGTTGCGGTATTGGGGTCGTGCCATGGAAATAGGTCTCGTTGTGTTTGCCATGTATTGTATGTATTTCCTTGGTTTTCCCATTGGCAATGGAATGACTTGCCCGCTACTTTAACATTATTAGTGTCATAGTATGTACGGTGTTTAACATCAATTATGTGTTGTAAAGGGTATGTTGCGGAATTTTTGAGAATATGTGGAGGTGGTCTAGGATATCGTGGTTGAGGTGGGTGAGGTGGGTGAATAGGTGGCGTGGAGATATTAGGAGTTATATTGTTGTCAAAGCAAATATATTCCTCTTTGAGTGTGCGTGGATTTGCGTATATGTTACAGGTATTCGGACAAGTGTCATGACATTCGGGGAGACATAAAAGTTGTTTTGTTAGGTTTAATGCACTTTTTATAAGTTTGGTGGGTTTAGAGTAATATATTTGGAATTCAACTTCGTTCATTAGTTGTGTACCATTTGGTAGGGTGATTTGGCCGAGTGTTGTGATATTTGCTGTGAATAGTTTTTGTAGCAGTTTCATGGATGTTTGTTCAATCAAATGTGGGAGTGACGAGGTTTCTGTTCGCCATATAAATTCTAAGGGTGTTGGTGTCATAAGAAAACTATCTATTGTGTTTTTTAGAAATGTGTTTCCTTCTGTCTTGAGCAGGAATAGTGTGCGAGTAATGGGGGATCTGTAGTAGTCTGGGCTTTTTATTCTAGGTATCAATTCTGCTCCTCCATATTTGGCTAATATGAAGTGTAGTAGTCCATTATATATTTTGCCTAGTCGTCTTGTCGTTTAGAGCATTTAAAAGTTGTTCTCCAATACATCGTAGATAATCATTTTTAGTGAGAATGCTTCAAGACCAAACTGAGCATGTGGGAGTTGTGTTATAATGTTTGATGTGCATTTTGGAAGACCGCATATTTTTCTTGTATTGCTATAATTTTTTTGTCTAACTTTTTAATTGTTGGCATTGAGTATGGTACATTATAGAAGCTATATGATATCCCAAGTCTAATAACAGTATCAATCATGTTAATTTTCTGTTTCATAGTAGCTGGGCAATTTGTCAATGCTAAATATTGTTTGTTGAGTTTTGTAGTGGTAAAATTTTCCATTTTAATGAGGGTACCATTTGGGCCCCTACATATACATATGCTTCATTTTGATGTAATACTGGGATAGCTTGATTTCTATAGATAATATTTATGGCCTGCATTTGTGCTTTAAAGGTTGTTGGGTTCAATTTTGATTTATTGCGGCATCCAGTGAGTGTGCATTTGGGCACTCCAACATCCATTCCAGTCCATTTGCAATATCTATCTATTTTATTTAATTGTGTTTGTAGGGATTTTGGTTTATCGGATAATGCTGCTAGGTCATCTACGTATGCGGTAGAATTGATTGTGATTCCTGATGTCTTTAGTGTGTATCCATAGAGTCCACGTTGTAGCCATCTCAGTAGAGGTTCCAAGAATATTATAAAAAGATATGGGCTTAGAGTGTCGCCTTGAATTGTGCTTCTTTGTATAGGAATTGGGTGGGTTTTCCAAAAATGGTCCCCAATGAATGAGGTTGTGGATTGTGAGTAGATATTTCCAATAAGTGTAACTGCATCTCTCGGGTATCCAAGGTCTGTAATAATTGCAAGTAGTCTTGCATGGTCTATAGATCCAAATGCATTTTTGAAATCTACATATAGAATATATATGTCTTGATTGGTAAATTTACCAAGTCTAGCGGTCTAGTCTAGGGGCTTTGTTTTTACTTAGTTTTTTAAGACACATATCAAATGTTCCTTTACTAAAGTATGTGTAGTGGGGTATCACGTTCACCTCTTTTTTCTAAGATAAATCCGTCTACGTCATTCCAAGGATATTGTCTCACACTGCATACGCATGTGTCAGGGTGTGTGGTTTGGTAGTGGCATGTAGGTATTGTTGGTTTGTTTATTTGTGGCTGTTGTCTGTATATTTCAATAGCAATACCTTCTGGGCTTGTGAAGAAGTTGCCTTGGTGGTCTATAATGCAGTCAAGTGCATGTGTTGTGTTGTCTTTGAAGACCTTTTAATTTATCTTTTTAGGGCTTTTGTCATATAATTGTCTATATTTGAATATGGCTTCTTTAATACATTCTTTATTATATTTGGTTGTAATTCTACGGGCTTGTTTGTTGGCTTATTGTGCTAGTTTTGCTATTTCTGCAATCCATGTTTCTACCAGGTTGTCTTCTGCTGGTGGTTGTGGTATGTCTATATGGCTGTGGGTTTGCAAGCTGTGGAATATAGTAAGGTTGTGCCAGTTTATGTTTGATTTTACTATGCGTATGGTTTTACGGATGAGGTGATATGTTGATAGATGTTGTTTCCATGGTTTTGCTAGTTTACGAGGCAAGAATCCACCTTGTTGTGCGGTTTTGGGGGTAAGTTGAGGTCGTGGTTCTGCTTAGCAAGTTTGTTCAAGTGTAGTTGATATCTCTTGTGTTAGTGTGTCCAATGTGTCACATGCTTCTAACCATTGTGTGTTTGTAAGATTGGTGTTATTTTCTAGAGTGTTGGTAAGTTGTTCAATGATTTGTGAGTTTTTCTCAAAGTAGGCGCTATGGAAATTTTCCATGTTGTCTGGTGGGATAGGATTTAGGATTCTAATGGTGTTGTTGTTTGTTGATTGCGGTTTTCTACTGATTAGTGTATTGTCCGGGATGTATAATTGAAGTGGATAATTATCAGAGTTTAGGTTGATACCTGTGTTTGTTGTGCAAGAGTATTGTTGTTGATTTTGGGTGTTCAGATAAAATCCATCTATTAAGCTTGTATCTGAATATATGTTTCCACCTTGTCTTGAGAAGATAGTGTTAGTATGAATGTATGTCATTGTTAGGGTATCAGTGTATGTTTTCCATTCAAAGTCTATGTCCTGGGGGGCGTGGTATGGTTTCCGTTTGTACGACTGATGAGGGCAATATCTCTGTTGAAATCACCAATTAAAATATGGGTGTGGTTTTGATGATTTTGAGTTTGATTTGTGATGTTTGTTTGTATTTCATTAATAAGCCCAGTGTCCTCCGGATGTGAAGGCATGTAGAGGTGTATGAGTAGCCATGGTTGAAGTGGATAGTTTGTGACTTTTATTATTTGTAGGTAAGGTGATAGGTTAGCAGGGGTGGGGATTTTAATTATATTTCCGGGAAAAGCATATGTTTTGTTGATGAGTGTTAATAGTCCTCCTCTTGCATGTGTGTAGGGTCTTCTTTGTTGCACACATCTGGTTAGTCCTTGAGTATTGTTGAATATTAACTTATAGTCATGAAATAATCTTTCAATATATTTTCTTGATTTTGTGGCTATTATTTTGGTTTCTTACATGAAAATGAATGCTAGGGTAGATTGAAGTTCTGTAGTCAGATTTTGGATACTGGGAAGTCTAGTGTTTAGTGATGTTGCGTTCCAGGTGATGAAAATTGTATTGTGTTGGTTATTTGTTAGGGGTTGTGGTGTTGGAAGAGTGTAATTGTTGACTGGTGGATGAGTGTAGTCGGGAATGGATTCGAGGCATCTTCGTGATTCATTAATCACTTCATGAGAGAGGAAAGGGAATTTGTTTTCTAGTGTGTGGGGGATTACTTCTGTGTTGTGTTTGTGTATGCTGTCGTATAGTATGTCTTGGATTAGGTTCGCTGGATTTATTATGTTTTGGTTATTTTTCTGAAATATAACTCTCCCCACACACTTGTGCACGGTGGCAATATGCCGCTTGGGGGGATTCTCTAGAGCCGCGAGTGTTTGTAGTAAGTTAGTTGTCCAAATAATTTCTAAGTCTTGTTGGTTATTTGAAGAGATTGTGTAATTGCATGATTCTAAAGATGGGCTAATTGTAACTATGATGGCATATATTATGTGTGTTGGGGGGAATGTTGTATTGTTTGGATATAGCAATATAAATGTGGATATGTGTTGTTGTATTCATTATAAAGCGTGTAGGAGGTTTTTACCAGGGGTGCGTATAACTTTGCAAGATGTTGGTATTCCGGTTGAAATTTAATAGTACTTGGAATAAAGTACATTTGTTCTCTTTTCTTGTGTATTGAAGGATGATTGTATAGTAATCTTTGGCATAGGCCCCGGATTTTGTTCAATGTCTCCACATAATAATAAGAGGGATATTTCATTAATATTTTCTACTGGTGATTTCTTAATTTTTGTTTTTTGAAATGGGAGTGGATTTGTGTTTATAATTTGAAGTGGAATATGCGTTTGCAAATGTATTGAAATAAGGTTTAATAGATATATACAGGGGGTTGAATTATTGCATGTGTTTTTGTTGATGTTTGTGTCTTTTGTTTTAGTATCAAGTGTGTGGGGAGAGTTATATTCCTTGTTTTGCATTTGTGTGTATGTGTGTTTATTGTGGTGCCTGAGCTAATATTTGTAATGGTATTTGTGGGAGTATTATATAATCTTGTATCAATACTAGTATGAGTAGGTGTGTTATTATGTGTATTGGTAATAGTATTTATGCCAATATTTGTACCGGTATTTTTGTTAGTATTCATTTCAATATTTTTTTCAAAATTTATGTCCATATTCTTTCTAGTATATATATTGGTGTATATACTAGAGTTATACCAGTATTTGTATCAGTTTTGGGGTATGTATTCATACCAATAGCTACATTGGTATTTATATAAGTATAAATATAAGTGTATTTACTTGTATTGGACAATATGTATTCAATCTAGTATATGTATTTATTTTTGTTTTAATACAATATTAAATGGGGTATTCTTCTATGTATGCAGCCATGTATTCTACTCTATATTGTTCTATGTATAATACCATTGTTGTGGTAGAAGCTAGACTATGTAGTACTATAAGTATTCTCTTGTATTCTACTATGTAATGTCTATTGGTATAGTAATTACCAAGTATGTAGAACTTGTAGGAAAAATGAGTTGGTATGTGTATAATACCTTTTACTTGGCGGTCTTCAATCTTCACATTTTTGACTTCCCATCTTCAATTCTTCAGGAGGACATTCTTTTGGTGATGGCTTGCAAGTTTGTAAGAGTGATACTCATGGGATCTTGGACTTCATATATTTGATCTTGCAATTCTTCATATTTCTTGTCCGTGTACTCTTGTGCCTTCAACCATATTTTTTTGTTGCTTTCTTCCAACTTTGTCTCCACAATTGTAATGATGTTTTTCTTCGTGATGTTGTTTGTTGGCCCATCCATCTTGTAGGCCTCCACGGAGTTTGACAATGTCTTTGTTGATGTTCGAGAAGCCAAACTCTTCAATTTTCTCCTTGGAAGGTGCTTCCACTCCGTCAAGGCTACGTCGATGTGGAGCAAAGTCTACGTAATGCCCCCCAATCTTGATAACCTTGCCCACAAACCTTCTATAGACTGTAGGGTTGAGACATTGGACATTGGCACTTCCATTGTGCCTATGTCTATCATGGCGGTGGAAATAAATGTGGACAACGTTACCCACCTCCATAATCTTATGAATCTCTGCACAAGTGTCCTCCATGCTCATACAAATGGGCAATTGAGACAGGGTTAGAGATAAAGCATCCTTTTTTGCCTTACTCTCGCGATTGTTGCCACTTGATGAAGCTCCTACATTACCCGTTGGTTGCAAAATCTCGTGGTGGGTTGCAACTCGATGTAGTTTGATCTTTGCCGCTTGTTGAGGGGTTGGTGCTATAACAAAGGCATGAGAGTCCTCCTTTCCCTTCTGCACACTTGATATCTCAAACTCAAGGCCACGGTTAAAACTATTTTGGAGGATATTCACAAAAAGAGCATTGGTTGAAATTCCTTTGAGAGTCTCACTTTTGATTTTAGTAGAAAGGTTAGAGTCTTTAGCAATGTTATTATAGGTCTTGTATTTACTCCTCCGGAGATCGGTGTTCTTCTTCTTCTTGCATACCTTGCCAAGGACATATTGTTTGTCTAGCTTAAGAATAGAAGGTCTAAGACCTTTGAAAAGCCCAATGCCATCAATTTTGGGCTTGTGAAGGTGCAATTTTATCGAACTTGCCCAAACCCCCTGTTTCCCCGCATTTTTTACACGTATACAAAGGATAGAGATAGGGTCAATTATCTTCTTGCCTACTTCAATCTCCATGAGTTTTAACCTATCAACCACCAAGGCTTTGACATCATCGTGCATGAGCACAAGGTTAGAAATCTCAAAATGGATGAAAATGTGGAAATCAAGAGCAAGTCGAGTTTTTTCACATACCGGGATGTCAAATGGGATTTGAGTCAAGTTGTAATGTTTTCCAATGATACCTTCTCTTGCACATGGATAGAGGATTTGAAGAATCCTTGAGAATGTTGGTGTTGCTAAGGTGATTTCTTTGGCCTCCATCTCCTTGATTCCACGTGTGATCATGTCTGGTATGGCCTCAATGCTTTGTGGGGGTCGTGCATTGATCTCCTTGTTAACCTCCATAAGGTTTTCCATTGATGCTTCTGTATCCATGTTGTCTTCAACCTCTAGGTTCCTTTTAACATTCCCCGCCATGTTAGCTGATCTGATAAAAAGAGATGAGTTAGAGTGACTTACTTGTAAGTTTGATGAAGGCAAAGAATCAAGGTTGAAGCTAGAGGTTTGTGTCGTGGAGAGAGGTGGGCTCCAAAGTCTTTTGCTTCTGGTTCTTGGGCGGCTACTCACTACTCCTCTTTTCACATGTTGTTTGTTGTTTGGTTGGCTCTTCCTTGGTTGCACTATCTCGTGCATCGTAGTCGAGTTGTCTTTTTGTCCTTTTGTTGGAGATGTGGTCTGCATCTCCCCACACCTTGCTCTTCCCTAATGACACCCAATCCATTCTATTGTCTGTTAGATAGGGTGAAGAAAGAGGAAGAAAGAGACTTACCTTATCCGTAGTGTGTCTGTCTTGGCAGGTGTTGATGTTGCTCGCTCCACTGCTTGGTATGTTGTTGTTGGGACTGCACTCTTCCACACTTTTGTCGCTTAGGGTTCGGTGGCAAGTGGTTTAGACTTCTATGTGGCTTTTTGGTCTGGTCGTTGAAGTGGGGTTTGGAGCGCGGTTTGTTGTTTAGCTATTTCGGCGACTTGGGCGGACACTTCGGGTTGAGCCTTCTAGTCCACCCTCCGGAGCGCAGCTTGTTGTTTGGTTGTTTTGGGCGACTTGGGCAGACACTTCAGGTTTTGCCTTCTAGTCCACCCACCGGGCTTTCTCTATTTGTTGTTTCTGCTTTGTTGCTGACCCGCCGATGTTGCTTGGTTATTCAACGGTTGCTTGTAGTTCTATCGTTGGTGCGGCTTCTCAAATGGGGTTTCCTGATAGACGGTACTAGAACTGTGTCTTAGTCTTCCACTTGTTTTCCCGAGGCCTGCTCTTTGTGGTTGATGAATATTGTTTGTTCATGGTCTATTTTCCTTTTTCTGCACCACTAACTCAGACTTCCACTGATCTGGAACATCGATGTTAGTAGTTCTTCTTTTCATGTTCGTTATTGGTTTTTTTAAAGATTGTTATAAAGACAATGCAATATGAGAGGAAGTAATGATGTACCAAATCAAATCTAGAGACAGAAAGAATAATTTGAGAGAGGTGAGAAATGGACCTGACTTGTGTGGTTTCTTGTAGGTCGAAAGGAACAGTCTGTTTTGTACCTGAGAGTATCTGATAAGAAATGCAGAGACCTATAATATATATGTTGACTTGAGGAGGTAATTTACTTACCTGGGCCTTGGTAGGCTGGAGTCTTTGCATAGTTTGTTGATCTAGTGTAATAGAATGGTGCAGATTCCTGATAGTGATAAGTGCATTTAACTTTCCTTGTGCTGTGCCGTAGTGTCTTGTGCTCCTCCTCCTTTCTCGCGTCTGCTGTCGTTGGGAGTGTGTACACTCATGATTGCCGATAGTATGAGGCGGAGCTTTTTTTTATCTGGGTCTGGACTCCTGTTGCTCTTTGGTTTTTACCTCTACATCCAGTCTGATGTGGTCCTCCGCTCCTGTATTGGCCGGTTGCTGTGATCCTATGTTGGTCAGCTGTATGGGAGGCGCGGTAGTTGTTTTGGTGATGTAGGCTTCGGTTTCTGATCTGTAGTGCAAGCAACAGAGCTTCTCCAAGCAGTGAAGATGTTCAGAGCTTGTGTTTCTAGATCTAGGCTTTTGTACTTTGAAATTATGGTTTGATTGGGTTTTGTTAGTTTTGGTAACTGGTTTGATAATTATTGTAAGAAGAATGATATTCAGATCTGGTGACTTATAAGACAGACAGTGGTGAGTATAGGTGTGTTGTGATGAACAAGGGATTTGACTAGAGCAGTGATGGTTGTACAGGGAATGATAGAAACATAAAATAGCTAATCTCAGTGAAAAACTAGCTTCTGTGTAAGTATAGTAACTTGACGTGAGACGATGTGGATAGCTGTAAACTAAACGATTCAAGTATCTACTATAATATAAGAAGAGAGGGTAAGAAGGTATCTGATTTGGAGATTGGTGCCGAGGGGTGCTGCGGTTGTGGGGTTGAGTTCCTCCCTTTTGCGATCTCTTCGTGTGCCGAAGTAGTGAGCAGGTACTGTAGGGCAGCAAGGCAAAGTCAGGACCGTCTATAATCACTGGAATGTGGGGATCCTTGTTTGGAGAGGAGGAGGGGCTGCAAGTTGGGGTTTTGCCTTCTATCTGGATCTGGATCGGGCGATTGGTCCAGTCTGATGTACTAGATCTGTGCACACCACACGTGCACACGCCACAGGGTCCACCTGCACTGAACTATTGCGATCCGCCGATCCCACCACCAACACTTTCTGAGCGCTCGCTACAAAAACACTGTATTGATCTACACCAGGGCTGCAAGCAATCCCCACTCGACTCCAGGGAGCACTTTCCAACACAATCTAGTACAATCCTTCAACTTTTCCAGCTTGAAAAACAAGAATCAGAAGTGCTCTTAGACGGGCCAGCTACCTCCTCCTACGACTGAAATGTTTTTCGGCTTAGTCTCTTCTCCTCACCTCACCGGGAAACGTGGAGCGCTTTAACAAGTCATCTCTTGTTACACACCTGTCTTTTGTGGGTATCAAATACCTCTACCTTAGCTAGAAAAACCCTCTCCTTTGTTATGTCGGACATTAATGTGTTGTTTACTAAATTCAATTTATGTTATAGGTTATTTTCAGCTAAAGTTGAGTACACGAAAAAGGCCTAATATGGTGGGTTTTACAATTTTAAAAAAATCTAGTCTCTCTTTAACTCTTGTTCTAATTCGTTTCCCTACAACAGCATTATGGACCTAGGTACAAGTAGTAGACAATGTTGTGATGGGCAAGGAATAGCAACTCTATCCATCCTTATATGGAGTTTTTTCATGATATTCTTGACAAAATTTTCTCACTTTTTGCAATACCTTCTACAAAATGAACTTCTGTAATTTCAAAAACTCTTTGTTTATTCTACTCCGTTTGTGCCTAGAATCTCTGAGTTTGAATGCCTATGTTTAGAAAGTAGTTGTTCCATGTACTTGCCGTAGTTGTTCCATCGACATAGTACATTGTGTGCACAGTACTGAACATTGTGTGGAATCCAAGTGCATTGACAATTTATTCATTATTATATTATATAGAAAAAATAAATCAAACTTCAAAGAAACAGTGGTTGTTTGTAGTGGCGAGTTTTTGATCTCATAGTTGCAGAGCGGCCCTTTATGCATGCTCTTTGCTACACTCAAATACAATCATCCCTCCTATAAGTTATGTGTCTTATTAGTTGTAGTGGCGTTAACTTATAATCTCAACTAATCAAAACCTCAGCTAACTTATGACCACTAGTGACGGCTTCCAAAATCAAAACTAATGTAGATGTCAACTTACACGTTTATATTTCTTGTACATGTACACATTTGGAATGGATTGTCAAGCTCTCCGAAAGCACTTTGCTGGAGATATGGCTGTGGCCCAACCTAGACACAAAGGCCGGATAGTATGACACGGAGGCATATACATGAATCATGGCATGATACATGCTCAGAATGGTTTATCAGGCTCTCCAAAAGCACTTTCCTAAAGATGTGGCCCAACTTATACAAAGGCTCAAGAGCGTGGCACAGAGGCATGTACATGAATAAGAGCATGATACATGTTCGTATGAGGCCGATAAATTAGGGCATCTTCAGCACATATCAAAATTTTCAACAAACTTGTTTAACCTTTACTAATTTCTTACCACCTCCATCCATCGGCACAAAATTTGGCTACAGCTTATAAGACGGATGACTGTATGCAGTGGATTATAGCATCTTATTTTTATTCAAGTGAAAATTGATCAAACAATTTCCTAAAATCTCTATTTTTTGCCTAATTAATTTTAGACGTATAGTAAAAATTGTTTTTTCCAGTAAAGGAATTCCGACAAACTAAAATAGTGGCATGGATTTTTTTTTTGAGTTTTGAGATTCAATTTCTATTAACAATGAAGAATCACAGTAGCAACAAACTTCAAAGTACATACTAAGAGCATCTCCACTCCACTTACCACCCAGTCCATTGTAGGTTGGTAGCTGAGAGGAAATGTCAGGCCTTTGCATGACTGGATCGGGACTAATGCCAGCCGAGCCACTAGAGTCATGTTGCCTCATGAGCGCATTCCACATTTCTTGTTGTCCATAAACTATGTCGTTCTAGCCACTCCGTGCAAATTCACAATTGCACCAACCCCCGCATTACGACATAAAGGCACGAGAGATGTGGTTGTGGCCGCCTTCTTGCACCTGCCACCTCCCTTGACCGGGCTTCAAGGTCTAAATGGCAGGTGGCCCAATTCCGCTGCTGCAGCCACGTTGGCTAGCAATTTTTGCCGGTTTGATCAGTTGTTGTGTAGGTGCCTTTACATATGTAGAAAATTCCAAATAAATGTACCTAGGTCCAAAACCTAATAGTGGGGTATAACATGTCTGAAAGGAGAGAAGGAAGACAAGGGCCCTATCAAAAACAATAAACTATGAACTCCATTAAATCACCCTTTATTATGCACAACTCTAACTAAAACCGAAATAGTAAATTATATACAACAACTCAATTATACCTCAAATCCACCGCCATCACAAAGGAGACTTTTTTTCCAATATGAGAATCGCCCATTGTTTGGTATACACTCTTTTGTATTAATTCATTAATTTATTGAAGATATATGTGTTCTTGTTTTCCAGCTGTACAATGGAAAGAGCAGGTGAACTGTCGGTGCCACTTCACAAGCTCCCACACTCAATGCGTGCTCACATCACAACCAACCAACAAAAAAAACAAAAAACAACAAACAACTGGCAAACAAAAAGTAGAAAATCATGTAAAGGCATGAAGACCATGCCCCACCACACAAAATTTTCAAGAGCAAGGCATCTATGTCGGCGCAATGAAGCATCAGGAATAATAATTTGACCCCTCCCAACATCAAATAACTTAACCTTAGGTCCAAACACAATACTGTAGTTGGGGAGCAAACTAGACAAAGGAAGAAGAAGAAAGATAAGTGATGGATTTTACAGTTTTACATTGTGCAGCCATGTTTAGTGGGTGGCTAGCAATAGGTACCCCATAACCAACAACCAAAAGTAAGGGTCTTCACTAATAGCAAACCACCATATGGAACTGAGTTGGTGGTAATGAGATGGAAGAGGGTTGGATATATCCCAATTTTATAGGCGTTGGCTGTGGGTTTTTGTTGGTTATGGGGGGCTTATCTTAATTAGATGATCAACTCAATCACACCCCGTACCCACACCCCAAAAAGGAGAATTTTTTAATATTGAAGAGCTAAGAAACCCCCTTCTTCTTTGTGATGGTGGGCCCTACTCTATGACACAATATGATTGTTTCCTCCATCTAATTTCTATTGCTAGTCATCTCTAACCCCTTAATGCCTAGAATCTACAAGCATAATTGATCACGCAAAACATCATCTATACAATGTGTACATTCCATTGTGGCCTTACTTCATGGAAATCATTGTAGTTTGCCAATGCTTGCATCGATTGACGACTAAGGAGATCCGTGGGAACTTGCCTGAAGTGCGTTTTAAAGAACACAACAACAACAACCAAATGTGGAAATAGTTAAAACAACAAGAGTATTAAAATAGACTCTCCTAGGGTCTCGTAGGCGTTAAAGGCTTAATCCTTAAACGCTAGAAGGTCACAATATTCTACATGTATAATGTTGTATTTGAACATGATAAGGTTGAGATGTTGAAATGTCCTCCAAATGAAAGATGTTTAGTTGAAGAATTTTCAATCCGAAGTTCTAAGTCTTACTAAACTTTGGTACATTTTTTGTATTCTACATAGTAAAATACGTTCATGTACATACAATTCCCGACAAACATTTAAGGGATAACCCTGTAACGACGAGGCCTTGCACACCACCTTGAAATTCATACAATTTAATAGATTCTGCACGACAGAATCTACACGAGGAGTACATTTCATAATTCACTTTTTTCACTGAAATCATTGTAGTTCGTTATTGCCTCAACCGATCGGAGATCAAGAAGATGGATTAGATGGAGGAAAGCAAAGTGCACAACCGCTCCGACAAGTGCAAATCAATCCAACAGTTCAATCAGCCGTGGCTCCCAAAAAACCGGTCAAATCAACCACATCTTGGTTCCTTCGTCGTTAAAAGGGTCAAGGATTAAAACACAAGAAGGGCTTACATGATGAATTCCACATTTGAGACTTGAGAGGTGCAAAACACACAACTCCAAAAAAGCGCCTCGGAAGCTCCGCCCACTCCAAGTGGTGATGACAGCTTTGATTAAGTCCGCTAATACGATGCATGGGGCACAATTAAGCGCGTCTTGAGGTCGACATCATGCAGCGATTTAAGCATGGGCTTGTGTGTGTCTGTGTCCGTGTGGAAAAGTGGTTTTGACTCAACAGTGTCGTTGGCCGAGAGGATGCCAAAAAGGTGAGTGGAACTCCATCCTCTTATCTCCGCTTTTTCAACTCCTGCACCCAAGCTTTGCGCTGATGGAGGTATCACCTCCCATACTAGCGTCTGATTCTCGCTTGACTTGTGATCTGGGGACGGTAAGTTGGTCTACAAACACTGTTGATGAGAAGATCTGTTCTTCCTGAGCATGTTCCCAACAGTTGCTGCATCTCTGGCTTCCGTGGTCCAGGAAGATTCACCTCTCGTAACGCGGTCTCAAGGTAATCCGGATATCGCTGTTTTACAGGGAGTGTGATGATAAGTGTGGGATTCCGGGAAGGTAAAGGCGAAGTGGAGAGGCTTTGCGCATTCTGGCTTTATACAGGCACGGATTTTGCTCTTTAGAATATACAAAGTGTATTATACTTTAGCAAAACTTGCACCTTTGGATTCTTCAACTAATATCTTTCATTTGGAGGTCATTTCAATCAATCTGAATCTTATCAGCTTCAAATACAACACCGTACATGTTGATAACACCGTACATGTGGCCAGCTTCTGAAAGAAGGGAAGTACTACTAACCATGCCTGCCACCTCTATACTAATGGGCTGCACAGACGTTATAATGTGAGCGTTATTACGGTTATAAATCGTATGCTAGTCGATATACATACAGGTGCAGTTGCTTCTGAGCGTATTTCACCCTCACATGCGAAATTACACTTCATAATCGTCCTCTTCAAGACAGGGGTCTGAAATCAGATACTGTAACAGACTTTGGAAGTCTTTTTTTATTTCAAAAGAGATCGTATGCAAGATTACACTTCATAATCGTCCTCTTCAAGGTACGCGTCTGAAATCAGATACTGTAACAGACTTTGGGGAAGTCTTTTATTGCGGAGATATCTTAAACCACTTCCAGGTGCACATACTAGCGACCCGAATTACGATGCCTCTTTCTCGTGCCAGGTATTGATACAATCTCTATATCAACGATCCCTAGCACACTCCAGTGTTGCGCAACACTTTTTTTATCAGATAGGTAACCTGATTCGTCTCTGCTTTTCTATAGCACGCCTGCCTAGCCACTGGGTCTCTCAATTGGCACTGATGCGGAAGTCATTTTGCCCTCGCAGTTTTTGTGGAAGTTTGGCAAAATGAGGTGCATCAGCAAGACCCCAGCTCTTATCTTGCTCACTAACTCTGTAAGGACTCTATCTAACTTGGAGATATGTATACAACCAGCCTGGTTCTCCAGACAAGCCAGGAAAAATGATGGGGAAAAAAAAAAGCATATACATGAGGAGAATAAGTTTCTGTACTCTACTTACGCCCAGTCCCACCACGGGAGCACGCTCTGTGAGTCCATCATGGGCGGGAGGAAGTAGTTGCAGCTTGTGTCGAAGCTCTGCGCGTCCTCCAGCTTCACGGGAAACCCAAGCTCGCCTGGTGCCACAAAACTCTCCGGCGCGGGGAAATCGTCGCAGTAGCTGACAACCAAATTGTCTGCGTCTCCAAGACTTCCTGCTCGGTTGCTGTGATCTGTTGTGCGCGGGCTGTCTGCGTCCAGAAGCTCCGAGCTCGAGTCTTCATTGCTCCCGCCTGAGCTTGTCACCACAGCAGGCTTGGGCGAGTCCTTGCACTCAGTTGCAAGAGAAGAATTCTTCTTCGTCTGGGAGTCGGGTGTGGCGGCCTCCGAGTCACATTGCGATGATTCCACGTCCGACTGCGAGTCGTGCGAGGTCGACGTCTTCCCGGAGAGACGCTGAACCTGGAGACAGACGAGTTGATCAACGCCAGGGAACAGAGAAGCTGCTGATGGCAGAAAATTCGAAGGAGGAGATGGAGATTTTGAAATTGAAAGAGGAGACGGTGATTTTGTGAAGAGGGATTTGTGCCTAGTACCTTGGCTTTGAGAACTTCTTTCTCTCGGAGAGCGGCCTCGAAGTCGGCTTTGAGCTTGAGGTAGCCGGTGTTGAGCATTTCGTAGTCGCGCTCGAGCTGCTTCGTCTTCCAGCGGGCGCGGCGGTTCTGGAACCAGACCGCGACCTGGCGCGGCTGCAGCCCGAGCTCCTTGGCCAGCTGCATTTTACGCTCAGGCTCCAGCTTGTTCTCCAGCTCGAAGTTCTTCTCCAGCGACCGCACCTGGTCGAACGAGAGCCGCCGCTTCTTCTCCACCTGACCGGGCGCCTCCCCGTCCAATGCCTCCTCCAGCTCCGCCCCCTCCTCCATCCCCCCCTCAAATGCTGCAGCCTGCTGAGGAAAGCTACTAGAGTAAGGCAAAGGCCGCTTCTGCCCGCACGCAATGTCCTCCAACCCCCCACCCGATCGCGCCACTGAAAACCAAAACAGAACAAAACAAAAAGCTCAGAAAAAAAAACTCCAAAACTTTCACTAAAAAAAACAAAAATCACTCCGAACTCACAGAAACCACTCCCAAACCTGCGCACCTTGGAACCCGTTCAGCATGGCGACGAGAGAGTTAGAGCTGCCGAGGTCGCCGCGCATGTGCATGACATTCTGTCCTCCGCCAAAGGAAGAGTTCAAGGTGGGAGCCGCCATCGCCATAAGAGACCTCCAAGCCTAGCGCCGCTCAGTGCAAACTCACCATCCTCGTGCAACCATGCCCAAGTCAGCGAGGAGGATTCTCTTGCAACTGCAACAAGCCACTGGCTAGCCGATCGCGTGCCCCCTAAATAATGGTTTCCGCCACCGTCACTTGGCCGAAGCAATAATTTACCCGGGTGAAAGTTCACGCGCGAGGCAGCGAGGACGTCCACGCAAGCAGCGCGATCCAAGTCAATGCGGAGTTACTGGTCCGGCTACTTTGGGGCTACTTTCACTGCCCAGGCTAAGTTTTTCCTCCTCATTCGCCGGCATGGGCCCCGTGGTCCAGCCTGTGTCAACGACAGCCCCGCATGCACCACTGGGCGGAATGTTCCGCTGGTGTGGATTCCCAGGGCGGCATGTACCCCGGGTGTTGATTCCGCTTGCGGATGTCGCTAGCGGGTGGGATTACTTGGTCGCTCCTGGCACGGTTTTCCAGACGTGCATTTTGTTGGTGTCCGAATCCAGCCGCACTTGTGGTGGCTCCGTGTTTACATCAGGAAACAGCAAAGAGGGAAAGTGGGTTTAGTCCTCTTAACCCCTAATGGACCACGTATTTGTTCGGGGGACGAATTTTTTCACTTTGACTGCGTTTATCTTTCAATCCGTACGGTAAAATCTCACAATTTTTCTCCCACATTATGACGTATAGATTTAGAAGAAGATCCTACGGTTATGTTCATCTTGGCCGTTCTAAATTTTGATGGAGAAGACATTTTTCTAATATTGGACGTGGTGCTTCGGAGGTTACATTGTGCATAGGAGCATTGATCAAGCATGGTAGCCTTTCACGAAAGATTTTGAACATAATTGTGTACAAACCTGACCAACGCGTAGGGTATTTGATATACTCAATCAATCCAAAAGGGTTGAAGGAACCAAGTTGCCCATGGTCTTTGCCAAGGTGCAGTAATCCAGGGCTTTTTCTGTAGCTGTGAGACTCCAGGGTCAACTTGGTCAGCTCCCCAAGCAGACAAAAGAATCTGAAAGTGGAATTCTTAACAATGCTCCCGTTTCTCGAGGCTTTGTGTACTAGAGTAGAGGACAGGGTTTTTTGCGTTAGGGAGTTCCAGTGGGGCGTTTCTCATTCCTTTCTTTAAAACAATTCTTTTGATTTGTGCCACCAAGAATTATAAAATGTATCAAAATAAAACATAAAATAAATAAATAAATAAATAAATATGATATCCCCGTTTCACAAGTAGTACAAGCATGCATGCTCTGATCATACCGTTCGTACTGGGTACTCTTACCTTTGGCACCTCGCTCTTTACTTTTTTTTTTTTTGACACGAGACACCTCGCTCTTTACAAAAATCAACCGAAAAGATCCAAACAAAATAGCAACAAAACCTTGGTAACTTCGTCAGTGGGAAGAATTATTTTTGGTAAAGAGCAGAGAATTCCATTGCTAGTAAAGAAGTGCTAGATTAGGAGATTAAACAGCATGATTACCAACTGTAGGAGTCGGTCGGTCGCTCCACTTGCTCGTGGGGTCCAAAAGATCAGAGGGTCTCCCCAGCTCTTTGGAAAGTGATGATTCCCTGAGTGCATTATGGGGCCAGAGCTTTTAGCTGCGCTCACTCACTCAAAGGTGAAAAGCTTCGTGAGCTGCACAACACGAGTTGTACCAGGACTCCTTTGCTGGTACCTTCTGCGACAGTATGGAAGCTCCTTCACAGATGCTTCACCATTACACATATTCTCTCTCTCATATTGATCGAAAAAAATTCTACCGTTCGAT
Organism: Bryoerythrophyllum caledonicum; assembly: GCA_963971425.1. Taxonomy (NCBI): domain Eukaryota; kingdom Viridiplantae; phylum Streptophyta; class Bryopsida; order Pottiales; family Pottiaceae; genus Bryoerythrophyllum; species Bryoerythrophyllum caledonicum. The sequence continues at coordinate 7,657,311 of OZ020518.1, read as the reverse complement.
CACCACACTGACAGGCATACTGCTACTTTTTCCACACTTCTCCCGTGAATCATGAATTACTGTCGCCAAGCAAGAGTCTTGGTGTGCTTCATTGGAACCAAGTCAGGTCCACGTTTCTGACGTTCCCCCACGTGTCTTAGTGTTGCTGTCGTGGAAGCAAGGCGCTTCAGTCTTTCTAATTCTTTCTTTTTCATATATGCCAAAAATTGGATTTGAGGCAAACGATACCAAAATGTTGACCTCTGTCCTCATATTTCATAATTAAAAACAGCCCTAGAGTGCTTCTAAACCCACAAATTCCCACAAAAACACTTCAAAACTGCCGATTCTAGTACAATGAGTGAGGAAGGAAAGACAAAATTTCAATATTCAGTTTTGACCGTAGGATCTCAATTAAGACTTATTAAGTAACACACTCACAAAATTTCATATACTTTTACCGCATGGATTTCAAAATTATAGTGTTTTGAAGTACAGAAAATGGTTCATTTTCTTCCCTGCGTTGAGTGGATAAGTAGACTTTGACTTCACTTGGTGTCAAGCTTTTGCAGTGTACAAGGTCTAAATTTAAACCATCATGTTAAGCATGCTTTTAGTTGCGTGTACACCAATTTGAGAAGTAGAGAAAGGGGTGTAGCATATTCAAAACAATTGTGCAAGGAGTGGAGGTTCAAGAATTGCTAATTCACGTTATATTTATTTGTGAACTCAATACATTTTTTAATGAGAATCCAAATAGTCAATAAGAAGGTTTATACATTAAAAAGAAAAAAGAAAAAAACATTAAGATCTCTAGTTCTAATGTAGAAAAGAAGAAGTTTTTTGGTACCTTGCCCGACAATGTGTGACAATGTTTGAATTTTTTTGACTTGGATTAGCATGCTATTCGTCACTAAAGACAAGAATTTTTTTTGATATGATGGAAGGAAATAACATTATTTGCTCGTATTTTAAAACTCACATTCAATAGAGTGTCCTAGCAAAAGTTTTTGGAGTTGCCCGGTGTGCTCGGGCTCACCAAGTATTGCTTAAAGATGGCATAAGTTTTGCATTGAATGTCCAATTTAGGTTGAAATTGTATTGACACAAAGCTTTTGGTAATGTCCATCTACACTAAAAAACACAAAAAATAATTTTCTAAATTGATATCCCAGGGACATGCCCAAACCTTCAATAGCCCCCCAAGGGGACTCTTGGAAATTTAGTGGTTAATACCTTAATTAATTCATAATGGAGAAAAGTAAATCAAATTCTCGGTTCAACATCGCCAGGATAGATTTACCCCTAAAGACCTAAAAGTCCCCTCAAAGGACTCTTGAAGGTTTGGGCAGGTTCCTATAATGTCAAATTCTAACATTCCTTTTTGAAATTTCAACTGTAGATGGACATTGCTAAAAGCTTTGGTGCGAGTCCAATTTTTTCCTAAATCCGACATTTTATTAAAAAGTTATAGGGTTTTGAATTTCAAATGGGGAGACCGGGTACGTCGGGCAACTCCAAAAACTTTTACTAGGACAATCTATTGAATGTGAGATTTTCAATTCTAGCAAATAATATTATTTCCTTTCATGTTGTCAAAAAATATCTCTTGTCTTAAGTTGGAAATAGCATAATAATCTAAGTCAAACATTTTTGCAAATCGTCACACTTTGTCACGCAAGGTACCAAAAAAACTTCTTCTTTTCATTGTAAAACTATAGGATCTTCATATTTCTTACATTTGATTTGTTCTACTACATATGTGGTGTAAACCTTCTTATTTACTAGTCGGATTATCATTCTAAAACATGTCTAATTCACAAAAAAAATAAGACGTGAATTGGCAATTTTTGAACCTCTACTCCTTGCACATTTGTTATAAATACGCTACACCCCTTCTCTACCTCTAAAACTTGGCGTACAAGGAAATAACATCATCATTAACATGATGGTAATGCTTTTAGACCTTGTGTAGTGAAAAAAATTGACACCAAGTGTAGTCAAAGTCTGTTGATCCACTCAAAGAAAGGAAGAAAAAAGAACGGATTTCTCTACTCCAAACACTATAATCTTTCAATCCCTGCGGTCAAAGTTTATGAATTTTTATGAGGACGTTAACAAATAAGTGTTAATTTAGATTCCATGGTTCGATGTACAAATAAATGGTTATGATTACCTCATTTACTCATTGCACTAGAACAAGCAGTTTTGAAGTGTTTTTGGTGTGAAAATGCCTTGGGCCTTCACGGGTTAACCCCCTCATTGCCCCCAATGAGGATGGACGGAGGTAGATGAGGGTCATTTCCCTCCTCATTCCCCCAAGATCAAAATTTAAGGTTTAGGGTTTAAAAATCAAGGTTTAGAGTTCATAGTTAGGGACTCGGATAGAGGATTTAGAGTTTGAGGTACATAGGTGGAGTTTAGGATGTAAGACTTGAATGAGGCTAAAGGAACAAGGTTGGGGGCACATGGAAGGGAATGGGGAGGGGATGACTTCATCTACCTACATCTATCCTCGCGAGGGGCAATCGAGGGGGTTAATCCATCTTGGCCATACTTTCCTTCCTTCTCAAATGCGGCTAAAACTACTTCTAACTGGAGAAACCACCAAGTGCTTCATAAATTGATAGGGATTGACCACCACACTTTTCCACAAGAATATCATCAGAACTTTGGGTGATTATCAAGGGATAAGTTGATTATCATGAGTGACCCCAAGTCTACATTGACACTAAAGGTTGATAACCATAGGTTAGCCTACCGTTTTTTGTTTGTTTTATTTTGTTGTTTTCCTCCCTCAAGTTGTAGTAATAAGGGCCGCTTCACACTTGGTGGCCAAGTCGAGAGGCCGTCGATTTCCACCGATGAGATTGCTAGAATGGCCAAAGTCCGGACTTTGGGCCTTCACACTTGTGCCCAAACTCCAGAGGCCGTCGACCTACATGGCTACACTTTTGGGTTGTTTTGGCGCCAAAGCGACGACCTCTCAAGCAAAATTTGGGTCGCCCATTTTAATCGACCCAAACTATAATCGAGAGTCCGTCGATTTTTTTAATTAAATAATCAAAAAGTGACAAGATCTAGACCGTTAGATGAAAGAGACCGAATTTTTGGGTTGATTTTTTTTAGGCTAATTTTTTTGGCTGATTTTTTTCTGGCGTAATGATATGGGGTTTGGACTTTGGACTTGGCCTTTGGGGCTTCACACCATGACCGGCCAAACCTTCAATCTATATTATTTAATGTATTTTTTAGGCAAAAAAGTTTCGCCTCTTGCCATAGTTTGGCCACTCATTTTGACGTTTGGCCTCTCGACTTGGGCAGAGTGTGAAGCGGCCCTGACTAATCAAATTTTCCCATGTCATTGCCGCGTTCTTTGCTGGAATTACACCGAGTCGAAGGGCATCATGAGCCTGACATGGCCATGAAGTCCAAGACAGGAACCAAGCGTGCACAAGCTGGATGTAGTAATATCTTGACATATAACTTATAGGGCATGGTCACTCTGTCACAGGGTGTCATCATCTAGTCATGGGTGTTGGGAAGCCTGACTCATTTCTCTGGGGAAGGTGTTCACACTAGGTTTTGTCCGGAACCTCCAGTCTACTAGTATCACAGTGGTTTAGATGTGGTCATGAAGACTATTCTTTTATTGTTTTTAGGCCCTGCTGCACATGTTTGATATTTATTGTGGAGGAATGTATCACATGTTTCCCTTAACTCTTGAATGACCTGCCTCGTGCAGATCTAGTGAAGCATCACCCTCCTGTTCATAGTTACACTGAAATTGATGTTTAGTGTAGTGGTACTTTATGATTTGAAAGCGCTACAAGTTTTTACTTTTGATGAAGATTTCTACTGAGAGTACAATTTTCCATACTACTTGAAGAGGGTGAACATTATCAGCATGGTTGGTAAAAATATTCATTGTGAGTAAAAACTTATAGCATTTATAAATCACATAGTGTGTCTACACTAAACATCACATTTAGAGTAGTGCGGAGAAGGAACCTTTAGTTTTAACCCCTGAACCACCCGAAAATTGCCTCTCTAACGAGACGTTGCTAGACTAATTGAAACAATGTTTACTACTTTTAACCATATGATCTTCAAGTTAAATAGTGTAAGACGACACTCAATATTTTTTGGTAAACTTTGACCATACGAATGCATTTGAAGAGTGTGGTATGGTTTTTCTCTTCCCTACACAGACACAATCAACATACTTTGACTCAAAATAATGGCGTATTTTCTTACTACATATTGCATTAATTTATGGATATAAGTTCAATTGTGTGTTAAATCATTGCACACCAAAACTCATAAGTAGTAGAGGTGTTTAGGATAAGAAAATTGGACTTGCAATGAATACAAGGGTCTAGAATGTAGCCATTTACTTAGAAAAACAATTTTATATTAAAATTTTTAAAAAAAATTTGGATCTAAAATCTAAACGATGTATAGAAACATCATGTCTTCCTCTATTAGGAGAAGAATTTTTTTGGGGGAAGAAAGTTAACATCCTTAATACGTAAGCGGTTTTTAGTAGAAACAGTGAGCAGTGAAAGAAAGTTCTTATTCAAGATCTTATTCAAGCTTGTAGAGTACCACATTTCTACTAATCTATGTCTTGTGGGCATAGATTTAACGGTGGAATGAACGGACACTCTATTCACGTCCGGCCTCTTCGGAGACCACCGTTCCTTTTTCCTTTTTTTTCTTCTGTTTCCTCATTTTACCCTTCAGCCTCCTCGAAATCAAAGACGAAACAATAGCCCACAACATTCTTGTGTCTGGCAACAAAGGGAAAGAAAATCTGGACAAAAATAAGCCGGCATCAACCGCCCAAACCAACCCTAATTCGCTCAGATTGGACAAGCCCTTTTCGTAGCACCTCCTAAAAATGAGCAGAAACGTCCCCCAACAAGCATCTTGATTCAGAAATCAAGACTTTCTTCTCCTTCCAATCTCTCTGTATAAATAAAATATCTATGCGTACCATGTGATACCTAGATGATACCTACCGTAGGAGGCAACAATATGTGGTATTTGCTTGTGCAATTCACCTAAACTTACTGTATTGGTTGGGGACAATGGGTAAGTACACTACACTACACCAAATACTGAATATAGTGTGGACCAGAGTAGCTCGAGTTTCTACACTAATTGGAAATTACATCCAATCAGCAACTAACACAAACTTGCTTGAAAATAAATAGCCAATCACATTTTGACATGCATGTGCCTGATGAAAATTAGTGTGGGTGATCCACACTATATTCAATGTTTGGTGTAGTCGCCCACGGCGAATTGAACCCCTCGTTGGGAGTTACCCTAGGGATCCACGAGATGGTGGGGCCAAACGTGGCCCCTATTTATTTTTTGGATGGCCCTAATTATAGCAAGGGAGGGTCGTATAGGAAAAATGATGGTCATAGGCCCCAAATTTGTCCCCAAAAATTAAAAAGCCTTCGGACCCCCTAAAATAAGAGGGCTAGAAAAATGACCCCGTGCAATTAAGACATGGCCCACCTGAGGTAACTCCTAACGAGGGAGTCAATTTGCCCTCGGCTCACTAGTCTGTGTCATAAAGAGTAAGGTAGAGGCACCCAGTTTTGATCGGCCACCCAATTCCGATCACTAGAGTATGCATTACATGGTGCATGAAATGGCGAATGCATGAAATGGTGCATGAAGTGACCCAAAACCGATAACTCAAAATCTGAAAACACCAGTCATTACCAGCATTGGGTCATGATGTGTGCAATTTTGGGTTGCTCCACCTCAATTGAGCTCTCAGTGGTGGCATTGCCTCGAAAGTTGAACAAGGCCGATGAGTATTGGGTACCCTCCAAGAGTTGGGCGCGGACAGGACATCCCCCATGCTCGGACTTACCCGAGGTGGGCCCCGTCTTGATTGCATGCGCTCATTTTTTGGCCCTCCCATTTTGGGGGGGTCAGAGGCTTTTTTGGCTTTTTTTCTATAGGTCCCCCATTGGCAAAATTTAGGGCATCATTCAAGAACAAAGTAGGGGCCAGGTTTTGGCCCCACCACCTCGTCCCCCACCCAGTAAGTCTGAGAGTGGGGGATGTCCTGTCAAATCGCAAGAGTTGGTTATCCATGGCATGTCTTCTCTCTTTTACTCACTCTCACTTATTGGCATTGGGTGAAGGAGGGCACCAAATCTTACCTACTCTAGAGTTTGGTTATGGGCTCCATTGATTTTTGGGTTTCTAAATTGTATATCAATTCCAAATCTTTGTGATTAAATTTGAAAAAGTATTTGTTGAGTTTCATCCCTAATTCCGCATCTTTCTACATAAATATTTTTGACATACAATATCATTTAAATCTTGAACTGGCTTAAGTGATCGGAATTGGGTGCCCCTACCTTAATATCCACCAGCAGAGAAGAGAGAGAGAGGGAGCCTTTTTCTTCGTCGGCTTTGAGTTTTACTTTTCCCCGTGCGACCGCCAAATGCCGGTGGCGCCGACACTGATGACGCCAGCAGGCTGGGCCCCAGCGGGTTGAACCAGTCGCTGCTGTTGGTGCGTCGGAGACCGCGCACCGGGCTTTTGCGGTGCCCAAGGATTCTCCCCCGCACTCATTGCGTCATGGATGAAGGTCATCCATTATCCGAAAACTCTGTTCATCTATCCGTCCGTATGTTTTGTCCGGAGTGGGCTGGGACGGGGCGGGAAATTACGGGCCGGGTCGGGTGAGTGGTGACGGAAGAAGCCGTGTTCTTGTGGGGGAATATTTAGTGTGGCTTGGGGTATTGGTGGGTGGCAAATCATTGGCTTCTCAAGTACACTGAACGAGCGATGCTATATGATCTTGTGAGCGAGTGAAAAAAAATAAGAGAAAAATAAATATTTTGTATTTTTTTTTCGAAAAGTATGAAAGTGTTCCCTCATACTAAACCATAAAACTTAAAATATAAACCCTAAACCCTAAACCCTTAATCCTAAACCCTACATTAGTTCGCTCAATGCTCACAACTCACCATATACTGCTCACAAGATAGCAATCCTCGAACAGAGGTTAGTGTGATAGAAGTATACTAAACATTGAATATAGTGTGGGTGCATTGGTAAAGCGGGTGAAAAATATGATGTGGACCACGTCAATTATGGTTTTGTAGTTGGCACATTTCAACATGTGTCACACAACTCATAGTCACTCACTACCAAAAAAATCTTTTACTCCTTGCCACTTCTCCATTAATTTTGTGTCAACACTTTTGAAACATCCGACACCGTTTTCTAAGGTACATGATTTGTTGTGGATTAAGAATTGAGGTGGACCACTGTTATTTGCGCTAGTGCAGGTTTTTGTGAAATAGTCTATGCAGTGAATGGTGTAGTTCGATTGGCCGAAGAAGTGCAAACTCAATTTCATGCAGGTTCCATGTTAGTTCATGAACCTTTCCGCCGATGTTCTTCTAGTGTTCTTCCTCAATCTTCTAAATTAGTCCATGATTCTTCTAGGTGAGTTGATAGATTAGAGTTTTCCTGAAAGTGCACCCCGAAGAGGAAAGCGAGTAGGAATATGGTGCCAAAAAGGACAACTTTTTTATGCACAAGAAAGGACGTCCAAAAATTTCATACTCCTTTTTTTTTTGCACCAATCAGATGCACAACAAATAATGCTCTTGGGTCCTACCCCATGCTAGCTAAAGCTTCCCCGTAGTACCCCAAGTTCCGTAAAGGTTGATCGCCGATTCCGCCACACCTTTCCCAAGCCAAGTCACGATGTATATGTGGTCCCAGTTACTAACATAAAACCCTAAGATTCGTGGTGATAGATCCTTTACTTTCAGGAAAACTCTATTGTACACCTGGATTTTATACTAGTGGACCTTTGCCTACAGTAAGTTAGTAACTTCATTAATCTTCCTAACCATTTTCATGAATTGTTGAGGACGTAGTCCAAAGTTGGATAAAATTCGTTGTGAATATGGGTACCAAATCATGAAATTGTTCACAACGTATAGAGAAATTGGTCAAAAGTTCAAGTTGAATTGGTTGTCCATGTAGTGAATTTGGTTCATGATTCCAATGAATTTAGGAGAACCTATTGCTAAATTGGTTTGTAAATTCATGAAATTGAATTTGCACTTTTGTGAATTATTCATGATAAATGAGTGTCATATAGACATTGGCCCATTGGTGGAATGATCAGACACTTTATTCATGTCAACCTCCTCAAGAAGGGAGAAGTATTTTCTTCTTTGCGTGGTAGGTGGAAAATTTTAAGCTTGGAAGTTTGAGGAATTAGTTATTATATATTAACATATTAAAGGTCATGGGTTAGTCTGTAAGTCTTAGGAGTTTGGTTGTGGGTCGCAAATAGTTGGCAAGTTGAATTAACATTTGAGAGTCCTTAAAGTTGCTTCTATGTATGTCAACGGCCGCTTAGGGATTGTTGATTCTAGTATATAGGGATTAATAAAGATTGTTCATGCATGATTTAACTTATAGTCTATCTCCTATGTACTTTGCTAATATTTCTATCTGGATTGTAATAAAATTCCAAAAGTTAGGAGGGGAGTATTGAGGATTTTGCTTAGTAAATTGCATTTTCATAGCAAATTGAATTACTATTCAAAAACCATTAATGCTATAAATACTATAGATGTTGATAATGCCCTGGATATTGTGTAATTTTATAATATACGGACCAATAAACACTATGAGTAAGTCTGATTGAACTTATTACCAAAGTTCTAAGCACTTTGTGGATATTTCTATAAAGAACAAAGTGTTTGGATAAAAATACATTTACATGAAATATTTCATTATTCAACAACCATCTGTAAGTGGAAAGAAGATATTTGACAATCAATGGGTGTAGCCCCCCTTTTTTTTGGCTAAAATGAACCAAATGGCGATTTTTTTCCCAAACAAAGAATGTCCCCCCAAAAAGTGGGAAAAATATGATTTTATCACGCCAAAATTTCATTGATGGCCGTTGCCGTATTGCCATATTGCTACTAATAAACAACGGGGGCTCCATCATGTCGCCACAAAGGATGTACAAATCAATAATTATGGAGATGGATTCTCCAAAAAATATATTTCTGGAGAAAACTTGGTTTTTTATGGTTTCAAGATAAACTTTGTGTTGCCAAATGAGTCGTCTTCAAAATATTTGTGTAGGCACTTTAGCTAACACTGTGAAACCATAAAAAAGGGGAGGTTTAATGAGTATATCAATTAGTAGTAGTTTACGGACCATGCTTGATATAAAGTACGACTAGTTGGTATATTTACAGATCTTCAAATATTCTCTTTCTTTCGATGATCAAAGGTAGTATAGATTATCTAGAATATTGTATAATCTTACCACATGTGAGTCCTATGTCCAAATAAAATGCAAGTCGATAGCTTTGTAGCATGAAATACAATGGTAACAAAGAAGGGCCTTCATTGATACACTTGGTTAAAGATCATACACCATTTGTATGAACTGATATAGCATTTTTTAAACAAATAGTTAATTACATTATTAGGCAAAGGTAGTGTAGTTATATGCTTCCTTTGAAGATGAGCTTAGCTTGGAAGGACCACTTGTTTGTAGAAGCATTTTTGAGAATTTGAGTAAGTTTGTATGTTATAAGTCATTAGTGGATTTTTAAAAAAATTGTAGAGAGAAGGGATGCTTAATCCATGTAGGAAGTACTCAACCTAGGGAATAAAAAGTTATAATGTCCTAAATTTTTTCCTCATTTCAATCAGCCACTTGACCACAAGTATAAGATATTTCGATATTATGACCTAAATGAAGTTTAAAGGAACCATTATTATTGGAAACCAATACACACTCTATGATAAATCATTTTACCAGTTTTGTGAATTAAAAAAATAACATAACACTTAAATTGATGGCTAGAATGAATTAGATTGCACTAATAGACGCTTGCCAAAAATTGACATCCTCCAATTGGAAAATAACTTTTAAAGGTCAGAGAAGCCTCATCTGGATCGCAACATGATGTTTTTTTGTGTATTTGACATACAAGGTGTAAGAGTTGATGTATACAATAGTTAAAAAAGTTTGTATATGTGTTGAACCTAATTCAACAACACATGATAGTTTTAATACATATCATTATAGTACCTACTACATGCTTGAAAAGTTGAAAAATGGTAATGTATTCTACATGTATGGTGTTGTATTTGAACATGATAAGGTTTAGATATTGAAATGACCTCCATATGAAAGATGTTAGTTGAAGAGTCTTCAATCCAAAGGTGCACGTCTTGCAAAATTTTAGTACATTTTTTGTATGTTAAGAGTAAAATATGAGACTCTATGTATGGTCTCCACTAACCTTTAAATCCTAAATTTCTATGACAATGTCGCACCAAAAACACATAAGAAAATTTTCATTCTAGTTCAACGAGTAAGGGAAAAAACAAAAAACTTTCAATTCTAGTTCGAATTGTAGGATCTAAACCCCTAAAGGACCAAGGCATTTTAGAATGAAAAACCAGTCCAGAACTGCCACTACCATAAGGAGGCATGAAAATCACATTTTTGAGTAAGCTTTTGCACTTTAGCCATAAGATCTTAAAATAGACTCATACATGAACATACCATATTTTTTTGTTGCAATCTAGCGCATGGATATGAAGATTATAGTGTTTGAAGTGCAAGAAAAGTTTTTCCCCCCCTTGCCCGACAATGTGTGAAAATGTTGACTTGGGTTGGTATGCTATTTTTCACCAAAGACAAGAATTTTTCTGACAACATGAATTTAAATAATATTATCTGTGACTATTGAAAATCTCACATTCAATAGAGTGTCCTAGCAAAAAATTTGGACGTGCTCGACGTGCCCGCTCTCCCCATAAGAAATTGAAAAACTCTATAACTTTTTCATGAAACGTCGGATTTAGAAGAAAAAAAAATGTTCTCCCACTAAGGTTTTAATAATGTCCTTTTACAGTAAAAATTTCAAAAAGGAATGTTAGAGATTGACATCATAGGAACTTGACCAAACCTTCAAATTGCCATTTCTGGACACTTGGTCCTATAGGGGTTAATCAAAACTTTTATACACTTTGACCGCATAGATTGAAAGATTATAGTGTTTGAAGTAGAAAAACAATTCATTTTCTTCCTGCATTGAGTGGATCAACAGACTTAGACTTCACTTGGTGTCAAAGTTTGGACTATACAAGGTCTAAATTTTATACCATTATGTTGAGCATGATACTACTTCCTTGTACATCAACTTTTAGAAGTAAAAGAGGAGTGTAGCGTATTCAAAACAATTTTGCAAGGAGTGGAGGTTCAAAAGTTGCCAATTCACGTAATAATCCTTTGTGAGCTAAATATGTTTTAGAATGAGAATCCAAACCTTCAATAAGAAGGTTTACAACACATCTTGTAGTAGAAAAAATAAAAAGTAAAAAACGTTGGGATCTGAAGTGCTTATGTAGAAATTAAGAAGTTTTTTGGTACCTTGACCAACGATGTGTGACATTGTATGAATTTTTTTGACTTGGATCAACATGTTGCTTTTCACTGAAGACAAGAATTTTTTTTTGACAATGTGGAAGGAAATAATACTCGTTTCTAGTATAGAAAATCTCACATTCAATGGAGTGTCCTAGCAAAAGTTTTTGGAATTGCCCAACATGCCCGCTCTTGTGAAGCTTTGCTTTAAGATGGCATAACTTTTGCATTGAATATCCAATTTAGGAAAAAATCGTACTCCCAAAAATCTTTCATAATGTCCATCTGTAGTAAAAAAAATCAAATAAATTTTTAATGAATTTACACCGTAGGAACCTGCCCAAACCTTCAAGAGTCCCGTGAGAGGACCCTTGGAATTTAGGGGTTAAGGGTTAATCATTATGGAGTATAAAACCCCATCTCATGAAATACAAATTGAATGGTGTGCACCTTGTCTTATGTCCCCACATCAAAGTTGAAGCTTGCAAGTTAGTTGGTAAGGCAAAGTGTCAAACAGATAGTCTTAACTTTGCATGTAATTTCTGCAACTTTTATCTCGAGACAAGGGGAAGAGTATACTCTCTTCTATCACCGTACCTTTCTTCATCTTTTTACATCTCCATATTATATCCCATATGACAACGTGCCGAACAACCATGGCCATGCCTTTTGACAAAGTTACATAATTTTCCCGGATCCACAATTTTGGCATTGTGCATGTGAAGATGTTCATATGATTTGAGAACAAGACAAGCGTTCCAAAAGAATTGCCTACATTCGATCTTTTCCATGTGAAAGTAGGAAAATTTGGCAGAGTAGGAAACAGTTTTCTTTTGTATGCATGAGCACATTCAGCTGGAGAAGACCACCATTCGAGGTTCAAGAGAATATGATTGGTTGACAATGAGACTTTTTCACTCTCGGCCAATCACATTCCAGAGTTCCCCTTGGATTCTAAACCAGTGGCCTTCTTCACCATAGCGTAAAGCAGCCTCCAGTATGCAACATTGAAAAGCTTTTTTTAAAATTTCTTTCTAACTTGTGTAACGAGTTTGTATGAATGTTGGGCGACAAAAATATCCCATCAATGGAAGGGCCACCAAACGTATGTGTCTTGTGCGCTCAGCAATGAAGGCCTCTTATTTTGGAATGTCACCATGTTGGCCCAGTTCGGTAGAGTTGAACAATAGACAAAAAGAGGGGACCTCCATTTGCGATTTGACAGGACACCCCCCACGCTCAGACTTAGGGGCGTTTCACACTAAGCCCAAGGGCCGAACTCCATTGAAGACCAAACTATGCCGAGGGGCCGAGTTTTGGAGTTGTAAAAAATTATTAAAATTATTTTAATGAGAAAATGTTCGGCCCCTCGGCATGAGTTTGGGTTTCTATTCTTGCTGGACCCAAACTCTCCTCGAGGGGCCGAACTATTGGCGCCAAAATTCTCAAAAAGTGCTGCCATGTAAGCATTTTGGTGCCCTTCGGCCCTTGGCCCTTGGCCCCTAGTGTGAAGGCCCACGGGCCAATTTTCAACTCTAGGCCAATCAAATTGCTAGATTTGCTCGGCCCCTATTGTGAAACCCCCTTTACTGGGTGGGGGACAAGGTGGTGGGGCCAAAACCTGGCCCCTATTTTGTTTTTGAATGACGCCCTAAATTTAGCCAATGGGGGACTAGTAGACTAAATTGAGGCCGTAGGCCCCAATTTTGTAAAAAAAAAGCCAAAAAAAGCCTCTGACCCCCCCCAAAATGGGAGGGCCAGAAAAATGAGACCATGCAATTTAGACGGGGCCCACCTCGGGTAAGTCCGAGCGTGGGGGATGTCCTGTCCGCGCCCTCCATTTGGGCCCATTCTTTATTTTCCCCTCTTGTCTTAACCGTTTACCACCCAGGGCAGTTTCTGGAAAAACCAAAATTTCTGCTGATTTTTTTTCTTTGAACCAGATTTGATGGAAATATAATGCCTAATATTAATGTCTAACCTTACAAAATTGAACTTAACCCACAACTTGAACTTTGTGGAAATTTTGCACAACATCCAATGATTGATGGAATAGATTATAGTGTTTAAAGTTACCGTATATTGGTAGTGAAAGCTATGGATTTGGAGGGTGTACTACTTTAACCATCAATAGATTCTTGCAATATTTATGTACTTTGAATTAGAGTAGTTCACATGTGCACTAGGTTGTTAGCTTCGCATTGACATATCACATGTGAAAAAAAAACTTTACACTAATATTGGTGATTTTTTTGTTTTTTTCTACTTGATTGTATACAAGAATGTTCCAACCTTATACAAATCAAAACGGAAGTTTTGTATGTGAGGAGAGAGATCAACAATCACAAAACAATGAAGAATGTCTTAAAGACAAAGTTCAATCAAAACGTAAGACCAAAATCAATGTGCATGTGTGTGAAATACAACATAATATGTGGCATAGTATTCACTGTATTTTAGTGTATATGGTGTATTTTGTGTTGTATTCCTAGCTTTTCCAAGAATTCTATAAATTCAAATCATGATCTGATTGTTGGAGAGTGTTCATATAATGTGTGCGCAAATGTTCACCTTGTATCTCAAAGCCTAGTTCCTCATGGATTTCATGCAAATTGTGTTTTAGCACCTCCAAAGTCCCATATTGGGACTCATGGGCGGTAAAGGGTTAACCTTTTAGGCCTAGGTCATGTTTCTCCAAAACCAAGAAATGTGCTGATTATTTTTTCTTTGAACAAAATTTGATGGAAATTTAATGACTAATGTTAGTATCCAACTTTACAAAATTGAACTCTAACCATGGCCTAAACTTTGGGAAAAATTTGCACAACATCCAATGGTTGATTGAATAGATTATAGTGTTTGAAGTTACCGTATATTGGGAATGAAAATTATGGACTTTGGAGGGTATACTATTTTATCCACCAATAGATTCTTGCAAGATTTATTTATTTATTTTGAATAAAAGAGGTTCACATGTGCACCACATTGATAGCTTTGCATTGACATATCATATGTCGAGAAATTTTTTATACATGATTTGTTGATGTTTTTTTTTTACTTTTGTCTACTTGATTGTATACAAAAATGTTCCAAACTTATACGAATTAAAACATGAGTTTTGTATGCAATGAGAGAGATCAACAATCACAAAACAATGAAGAATCATTAAAGACAAATTTCAACCAAAATTAAAGACAAGAATTGTTTTACTTGTGTATAATATACAACATAGTATGCGGCATGGTATTTACTATATTTTAGTGTATTTAATATATTTTGTGTTGTATTCCTAGTTGATCCATGAGTTCTATAACTCCAAATCATGATCTGATTTTTGTAGAGTGTTCATATAATGTGTGCGCAAATCTAAACTCTACAATTCACAACCTAATTCTTCATGAATTTCATGCAAATTGAATATTAACAGCTCCAAAATCCCATTTTGGGTCTTGTGGGCACTAAGGAAGTAATGATACATGCTAAACATAGTCTATTGTCTTAACCTTTAAACATCCCAATTGCTCCTAGTGGCCATCTACATGTACGGTGTCGTATTTGAACATGATAAGGTTCGGATATCAAAATGACTTCCAAATGAAATGTAAGTTGAAGAATCTTGAATCCAAAGTTGTTCGTCTTGCTGAACTTGAACCCTTAAATGTCAGTAAAAAATGGTATATACTTGTACGTAATTTACTTTGTAAAATACAAATATTGTACTACAGCTTAGCAAGACTTACACCTTTGGATTGAAGATTCTTTAACTAACATATTTCTTTTAAAGGTCATTTCAATATGTGCACCTTATCATGTTTAAATGTGGCACCATACATGTAGAATATTGTGGCCACCAACGGCACCTTCTAACTTTTAAGGGTTAATACATTTCTTTTGTATTCCACAGAGTAATATACGTGACCATATATACCGTTCCCTAGGATCATTTAAGGGTTATCATGCTAAAGGGAGTCTAGAAAGCGATTATTCCATGGGTCTGCCCAAAATCCATGTATGTCTGGCTAGAGGTTGTTCAAGGTCTTTCTTCTTGGAGATAATCATTTCAGTTCACTTTAGAAATGTGTGACGTGTTTTTGGAGATGTGTAAGGGGATGTGCGATAAACAAACCCACTCTCGTTAACCCTCAAAGACCAAAAGTTCATAGGTGGGCTTCTAGTGATTTTGGGTAGCTTACACCAACGATCATTTATATCATTATTTTATGTTTAGCTTGGTATATCGTATTTGATCTATGAACTTGAATAAGCTAAAATATAAATACAATACACATTTCAAACATTGAATTAATGAGCGTATATACAATAAGAAATCTAAGACCTATCTAGGTTTTTTAAAATTTCAGAACGAGTACAAGGTTCACCAATTTCAAGTTTCAAGTTGGATGCATCTAAATCCATTTAATCAAAGCTCCAATTCTACCAATTTTTTTAAAATGAATGAAAGATAAATTCCTTTACTATTACTGGCTTACAAATCAAGAATTACACTACTACATGTCTTGTGTAAGATGAATTTACAAGAGAGAACCAATTTTAAACTAGTTTCCAGTGTATACCGGTATAATCCATTCAACATCATGGTACCAAGGACCCGCTCACTACAGTCAATCTGGGTTCGAGGTGTTAGGGCCCGGTTTTAGGCTTGACACCGCAAAGAGCGGCCCTTCTCTCCGCGTGCCTTTTCGCCTCCATGCGCCCTTCTTTCCACGATAACGGCCACTTTCGACCAAATCTTTTTCCCGCTGCCCATATCTCTTACCGGCATGCTCACTGAAAGCCCCATCTCCCCGTGACACGTGTACTCCAGAGGGGATCATTCCTTCTCGGCGGCTGCTGGCGCGAAGTGTCATCCACATCGTTTGTGTTTAGCGCCGTCTTTGGCACGATCCATTGTGCCGTGTAGTACATTGCCGGAAGGGGAGTGCTTGTCTCCGCGTGAATGGAGTTCCTCGATCTCAATCTCTCCATACAAGATAGGCCGAATGGGAATTTTGGCGAGACGGCGCCACCAACCGTTGCCGATAACTGGGCAGTAGGGAGGAAATGGAGGCGTCAAGGGAGAAAGAAACCGGTTGGTGTGCGTGAGAAGGGGGTGGAGGACCTTGATGCTGCGTTCCGGAAAGGCCCACATGCAGACTACGTGAAGAAGCACGGTGACAAGGTTCTTTGAATGCGCGATTTATTACAGAACCCTCCTCCAGGAATTTTGACATGGAAATGTCTTAGGTGGAACATAGAGGCCGAGAATGATACGAGGTTGGTAGAGGATCTGCAATCATCGAAGAGGAAGCAGTCCAAGCTTATTGCCTACATTCCCTGCGATATGATCTTGGATTTTGTGGAGGGTGAGCAGTCTGGCCGAAAGGATGTAGAGACTACCTTTGTCCGCGACAAGAACGGCCCCACAAACGTCGGCGAGAAGACGTACTATCGGTAGAACTACCACATCGAGTACCAGCGGTAAGTGAATCTCAACCTCTGATATCACGATATGGACAGTAGATCATATTATTGATTGTGCCGTAATATCTCTTCAGTACTGCACGTATCTCTAATGGTCATAGCCGATTGCAGATGGTGTTGTCAATACAGTCCCGAAGACAACAGGGACGAGATCCAAGCAATCACGCCCAAAATGACACCAACGCCATCGAAATACAATCACAAAGGGAAACAACTTACTTCCAGCATTGGCCACAAAGGCCCTCGTACCACCGATGCAAAGGAGGGGGAATCTATGAAGGTGGGCTGCATATGTCGATTCTACGTAAAGAGGTTCTATTTTCTTCCATATATCGCCGAGATAGGGTACTTTTGCTCGGAACATGTCGACACACAGGGCCTCATCGTCCACGATAAGGACAATGTGCAGAGGGAAAAGCTCCGCTTTTGGAAGTACATGTCGGAGGAAGTAAGGCTTTGGGTTCTCAGGCAATTTGAGGAGCAAGTTCCGATGCAGCTATAATACAGAAGCACCAGAAGCTAGTACTGAAGGCACGCGATGAGGGCACTCTTACGCCTTCTCCGGATTGTTTCCTTAACATGGAGGACATCCGCAACATATGCGGCGTCCGTGCGTAGGAACTATACAAGAAACATGACAACGACGCTAAGAGTGTGAGAATGTGGGTAAGAGAAAATCGAGGTACGGTTTTTTACTACCAAGACCCGGGCAGCAAGGTTGACGGAGTACTGAATGCCGATAACGTACCCTTTGTACTTGGGATTCAAATCCCATTTCAGACGCACATGATGCTGAAATACAGTCACGAAAGCATTATTTCTATAGACGGGACATTCGCAACGAACAACAAAAAGGTACTCATACCTATACCGTGGTCCATTTAGGGTTCGTCCAGAATTTAGGAGCACTCACTCCCCTACCGATTAATTTCTTGCTTGCGTGTCCAATATCCGCTCTTTACGAGGATGGTATTCGACGAGTGGAGAAACGGGGTTCTAGTGGCTTTCGTAATCACTATGAAATCCAAACAAACACCAAATGACTTCCAAGACCCTTCGACGAGAGCTCCCGGCGATAAGGTGTGGAATTTGTTAGAGTGGGTGCAGCACGTCTACGGCGAAGCTAAGGCTCTCTTGCTAGCCGCTGATACATACTGGAAGTACTTCAACAAGGAATGACTCCCGAAAATCAAAATGTGGGTTGTGGGAGGCCGGAAAATCCCCCATACTGGTTAGGACACCACTGCAGCAATAGAATCATATCATTCTAACATGAAAGCAGTGCTCCGGCAATCCAAAAGGAAGCTTATTGGCTGAAGGATGGACTGGCTTATTTATGAGCTCACTGGAAATGTCATCGAGAAGTATGATTATAGTCACTAGTGTAAGCTGAACGGTTTTATAAAGAAGAAGAGGCAGCGGCAGATCATGGTCAATGCAATCAACCAAACAAATACAATTCCCGATAATGTGGTCACCTTGCCCGAGTGGTTGGGAGGTCCTACATACGTTAAATCCTCGAATCGGGGACACCTTACATATGCGATATTCAACCCATGCACCAAATGGGCCGTCTGCCAATGTGTTCATTCCCAGAAAGGAAACATCTGTAAGCACCAGGTTAAGGTCTTGAAAATGACAAGACCTGACCTGGAGGAGGGAAAAATTGCTAGATATCTGGGCTCCCTTCGTGGCACAATCCAAGGTGGAATGACGAATCTCCTCCTTCAAGACAATGGTCGACACCCGAATACCAAGGGCTTCCCCGATAATGATGTCCCCTCCGATACCGATACCGGAGATGTAATCCCAGTGGCTTCCAACCATCAAGAATTAGGCGAGACATGGGTATGCGACTTTGATCGTATGCATCACCTTGTCCTGAAGCTACTCCACAAGGCTTATCAGCAACCGTTGCTGACAAGGCATTTGGATGCAGCTTTGCGCAACACCGACGCCACCGTCTCAAGGTTG
The DNA here is from genome assembly GCA_963971425.1 of Bryoerythrophyllum caledonicum. NCBI lineage: Eukaryota > Viridiplantae > Streptophyta > Bryopsida > Pottiales > Pottiaceae > Bryoerythrophyllum > Bryoerythrophyllum caledonicum. The sequence continues at coordinate 7,638,409 of OZ020518.1, read as the reverse complement.
GAGGTTGAAATCAAAGCCGGAATGCTTCATCCACTCCTGGAGATAGCTGCACCGCTCCCCACAAATGAAGACGGTCTTGGAATGAGGCTCCGAAGATTGCATCAGTTCCTGCATTCGAGAGGTTTTCGGGTGAGGTCCGTTCTAGCTAGCAAAAGACAAACTCAAGAAACGACTTAAGTTATCGGTTTTGAAAGGGTTGAGGATAAAGGGCAAAGGATTTTTGGTGGTTACCGGCGCCGATAACCATTAGTAATTTCTTGAAGGAATACTGCCGATAAGATGCCGGGAGATGAAGTTCCATGCATCTCCTGATATTTCCAGAGAAGATGTATATCGGCTAAGTCTTTAGTTATGTAGTTAAAACTCAACATTCAATGTAATCGGCAAAGACTGGATTTTAAGTTCCGCTTACAGGCCTTAAGTGCATTTCAAATTCCGTTCTAGTATATTATCGAAAAATTTGTCATTTACAATGAATGAAATGTACAACCTCGACAACCTATTAATCTGTACAAATTCTAATGCGTATCGGTTGTGTACAACAACCCTCCCTTATTGCCTACTTCTTTGTCTTGGTGGTGCCCTTCGGTTTTTTCAGTTTTTTTGCCCCTTCGCTCGTTATTGGCTTCTTCCGCCTTCTGAGACAAACTGGTGGATCCTTGAGCACGTTGAAGCCCTGAAGTTCACGTTTCTCCACTGTCCCCGAAATACCGAGAACTAGGACTTCCCTCTTCTTCGCTGTCCTAATACCGCCTTCCACGAAAACAACGTCCGGACTTTCGCTTCCGAACTCCACCGTATCCTGTCCACATAGATTGAGAGCATCGTGGAACGGAAGCGGTGCGACAATCTCCGTGTACAGTGCTTGCATGAACCATCGGTACGCCTTCTTCCCGTCCGAGTCCAAATATTGTGTCCCCATCGTCACGGTCTCCTCCTCCACCTTGTCACGCCCACCACGTGCGATAAGGTACTGCTAGAAGCCCAAGCATGCCATGAAACAACACTCCCAACTTTCTCGCTCATTAGGCAGAGGCAAGCTTATCGGCTCTCGACTCTGCCATTCTCGCCAACTTCGAGATCCGACCTTCACGCCCATCCCATGTGCACAAGGAAGATAAAGTTGTCCACTTCCCGACCCTTGTGCAAACCTTTCGCTGGGTCCAGGTGATATGTTCGGCTTTGCTCCAGGACGAAAACGCTCTAGTGACCCTTATCGTGGTAAGGGACGATAAGGGTATTGGGCAACTTGTTGGTGGTACAAAACAAGCGGCTGAGGAAGCTCACGATGTCATCCTAGCTCTTCTCAGGGTCCGCCGGATAGCCTTGCAACGTCGCGGATAACCAGTTGTGCGTGTGATGATACTGGATTCGAACATGCTCCTTCGCACGGTAGACGACATGCCTAAGGAGGAAATCCAAAAATGTCCCTTTCAGTTCCCGCTTCTCTTTTAGCACGCAATGCTAGTCCACTAGTGCAAGCGAGACATCCACAGCTTGCCGAAGGTCTGGACCGAAAAACCTCATACCTCCAGTCAGGTCCTTCGGGTGAATAAAATGAGGCCTGAAATTCAGAAGAAAGGGGATGTTAGATAGTAGGTGCCGATAAACAACAAGTGTGAGAGAACACGATAACATAGACAACGACACTCACTTGAGTTTTAGGACCTCCACAATAATACCGAGGTTCTTCTCTATCGTGGATGCGTCATGCTCCTCCACTTCTTAAGAGAGCGAGGGCTCTTTGCCCCAAGACACACAACTTGACGTACATACTCTGCGATTCGACAATAACATGCACGTATATGCCGCCTTCTCTCCTTCCCTTCCGTTCTGAACACGCTCCATGAGTCCAGGATAAATCCAAATACAGGTCAAGCGAGATTCATGTGCTTCCTTGATAAAACGCAAAGCGTGACTGATCTCCTTGGGGTCCATCTCCTTTGGAGCAGGGCTATCAGGCTCTGGCGGAGGAGCAGGGTCATCGGGCTCTGGCGGAGAAACATGGTTACCGGGCTCTCGCGGAGAAGCGTTATCGGACTCCGAAGAGGGAGGATTCTCGGGGATTGGATGAGTTTCCAACGGTGCCACGCAAGGCTCCTTGGGAACAACCAGGGGACTATCAGTAGAGTCCAGGTTTTCAATACCTTGACTCGACAAAGGGAACGATAGACGTTGGGGTTTCATGCTATGTTCCGTCTCTCCATACCCCCAATCACAACATGAAGACGAGGGGTGTCGAATTGAGTTAGCCCCACCGGCCATTGTGAAGACTCCGCAATGCCGAGGGTAGGGTCATCCATTGCTTGTGTTCAAGAAAACTCCACAAGAGGTGGGTTATCGGCGGGACTCACCGGTGACTTCACCGCTGTAGTAGCTGGCTCTTCCTTGGGCAAGTCGGGAACACCTCCCTGAGACGTTTCATTGCAAGCCCCCTCTTGTGCTTCCTCCGTAACTTCCTCACCTAGCTTATCGGGAAACCCTTCCTCGTCGTGATCCCTTGGGTACCGATTCTGGACACGAAATTCATTTGAGGTTCCCTCGTCCATGTGAAGAAGGGCATTTGCACCCTCGAGGTCCCTTGTTCGGATAGATGTCTCCCGGGAAATTTCCTCGACGGAAGTCACTTGATGCCCTTCTGGTCGACCCCACTCCGTCATCACCAGACGCGTCACAACGTTCTTGCAATCTGCCTCTGCAAGTTTACTTTTGCGTGCTCTGGTAGGATCTACAGTGCTTGCACAAGGTTTATCGTTTAGTCACAGGGAAATAACGGAGATACCAAGAATGCGGAAGAGTCCAGTTAGATGAATGACGGGGTTATCGGTTAAATCTTACGTGGAACGAAGCCGGCATACATGAAGTCCAGATCCTCCCTCGCCAAGCAGTTCTCGTCCAGGGTATCCCACTGTTCGTAGGTACCCTTATCGGCAACACACCACTGTCGAACGAAATCCTCTAGGTGACTCCTTGTCGTGTCCACGACAGTGCGAGCATGGACGTCTGCGATGAAGCGTAACACCGATTCTTGCCCGCCATGCTTATTGTCGTGGAGCCACAAGAACTGGTGGCTCCACGACAATGGTGTGTTGTCGTGGCTCCAATTTGTCTTTGGACCGTCCACGTACATTCCAATGCTCGCAGCCCTCGGGATTACGCGAGGGTTGCACATATTCCGCCCCCTGAAAAACAACGGAGTCACGTCAGCCAATACTAGAAGAAAATGGTGTACACCAAGAATAGTGGAGAATGGGTGTAAATGGTGAGACGAGAAGGGACAAGTCTGTGGAAACAAGGAAAACTTACACCCGAGAGAGCCCGTTGCAAACGAAGTAACACTTTAATAGCATAGCTGAAGCCGGCGACGGGACACTCTCGATTCTGAGCCGCGCCAGACGGTGCACGAGATCTCGAGCCTCGTCAATGTTGTGCGTCCATGGCAGTGGGGGCAACAATGCTCGAAGAATCTCGTTCATCGTGCAATACTCGAAGAGGTTGTTGAAGTTCCATCAAATAGTCTCTCTCTCCACCGCCCTTTCGGCATCAAATTTCTTAATCCCAACCGCGACTAACCTCTCCCTTAACCTCTTTGTGCTCTCCACATTGGCTGTCGTCCTAGCTTCATACTCGACGGACTCCTTCTCGTGCGTCATGTATGCCCACGTTCCTCTGACTGCCTCTATCTAGACCTCTTGCACAGTACCGCCATCAGGATTGTTTGCCAGATTGCAAAGGGTTGTCAGTTGTCGAAGCGAAACTAGGTTATCGGCAAAGTCGACCCCTTTGAAAATGCAGGCACCGAGAGCCTGGTAGAACCTGCCCTGGTTGCCTCCAGACTCCACCATACACAAGACGGTTTTCAACAGCTCATCTTTGGACCCTAAAATGTCCATCATGTCCCTGTCGAGGAGACCATGCTTGAGGAGTAGGTACAATGGCGTTATCGGTACCTTCCTTTCGGAGGATAGCTGAACCTGAAGCGGGGAAATGCCCTCAACATCCTCTTGCACCTGCCGTATCATTTCGGCCCTCTCCAACTCCAAATCTTGCTCCCTGCTACCTTTGGCCGGCAGAATAAGGCGCTTATCGGGATTTGCACCTTCATCAGAGCCTGCCCGAAGTATCGTGGCCAATATCAGCGGCTGTCGAAATTTTATCTGGGCCGAGGTCAGGGGGCATTCGCGCGAGGTTATCGGCGGGCCAATGTCAGAGTTGGAAGATCTCTCGGGAGTACTCATCTCTCTCAACCGCTGTAAAGTCGGTGGGGATCTTGGCCTTCTCGCCATAGCGATCTCTTCAGCCGGAAAAATTCCCATAAGCCTTTTTGCCATTGATGAGGGCCAAGATGCTTTTGTCTTCTTCGTGGCCTCTTCAGCTTTTGCGACCTTCTTCTTCGGTACAGCCTGCTTCGCAAGCTCGGTCTCCCGGAAGATGATGCAGAAATCGCTCTTGAGCGCGGGCGTGAGTGCGACCTTCCGGACCCTGAATATCAAGTTCTCGGCACCGGAATTTCTGGAGGCATCATCTCTGAACCGAAGACCGTCCTGATCGCCAGAAATATCCAGAGTGCCTACGTTATCGGCCTTATGATTAGTGTTGTGATCTCCTCCCGACTCTGATGACAAAGAAGTATCGTCACTGGACTTCGCTTTCGAGGGCAGAGGTCATTTCCAAGAAGCCAACGCGGTACGCTTCTATGGACGACTCTCCACTACCGCCTGTGCCACCTTCTTGCCGCGCTTAATTGAGGCTCGATTGATCGATTCCCCCTCATTATCCGCAGCCTTCTGAGGCCTCCTCTTTGTGGCTATCGGCTCTATGGTGGCAAAAACCGAAATGGCTTCTTCCACCGACGCGCAATCCCGAAGTCGTGCCACAAAGTTTGCCACATCCTTGACGCCCAAATTGGGATACGACGGCATCTTCACGCCCACCTTTCCCTTCCCTTCGCACAATGCATGGTTGCGGTGGAGGTTGAACCTGTGCTTCTGGTGCGTCGTGTTGCAATGTATGCATAGTATCTGCTTGGGGCCGGTTTGTCCAGCCGGTACAATGGGCGAGTCCGGTCCATGCAGCTCAAGGATAAGGCCCCTCCATCACCTCCCAGCTATCGCGCCAAATGTGGTCCTTCTCAATGACAAATAGTTGCTCGATCCTCCCCGTTTCCTTGTTGTAGGTGGGCGGAATCCCTTTCCTGTTTTCCACCGGGATCTCATCAAATAGTGCCTTGCAGAAACACTCCAAACGCTTCGGCATTTTTATGGACCTGCGAGGGAGGACATTGCCGAACATGAAATCTTATCGCCTGCATTATCTGGAACCCTAAAAGCCTCAAACCCTAAACCTGAACGCTTTGCAAAATTTCCTACATCTTCACACAACTTACTTTCCAACGCCCCATTTGGAAATGGAAAGAAGAAGAGTAAGGAACTTACCGAAAAGTTCAGTTGGCGATTTTAAGGTTTTGAAGCAGCGATTGCTGACGCAGAGCTTGGACTTCCTGGATATGCTGCTAGACGGCAAAAAACACAGTTCAAAAGTGAGGGAAATGGTGCTGCCACACAAAACTTTGGCTGGTTTAGGGTTTCACGTTGATGGTGATGATGAACGCCAGTACGCCGCCTAAACCGAGTAGCTTCCTCCTTATATTCCAAGGAATGTAGGCGATAAGCTTGGACTGCTTCCTCTTCGAATTGCGCATCCGAAGAACCTTGTCACCGTGCTTCTTCACATAGTCTGCATGCGGGCCTTCCCGGAACGCCTCATCAAGGTCCTCCACCCCCTTTTTACGCACGCCAACCGGTTTCTTTCTCCCTTGACGCCTCCATTTCCTCCATGTTGCCCCGTTATCGGCAACGGTTGGTGGCACCGTCTCGCCAGAATTTCCATTTGGCCTATCCTATATGGGGAGATTGAGATCGAAGAACTCCATTCACGCGGAGACAAGCACTCCCCTTCCGGCAGTGTACTACACGGTACAATGGATCGTGCCAAAGACGGCGCCAAACAAAAACGATGTGGATGACACTTCGCGTCGGCAGCCGCCGAGAAAGAAGGGTCCCCCCTGGAGTTTACGTGTCGGGGGGAGAAGGGGCTTTCGGTGATCCGAAGAAGGCGGGGCGAGAAGGGGCTTTTGGCGAGCCTGCCGATAAAAGATACGGGCAGCGCGAAAAAGACTTGGGCAAAAGTGGCCGTTATCGTGGAAAGAAGGGCGCATGGAGGCGAAATGGCGCGCGGGGAGAAGGGCCGCTCTTCGTGGTGTCAGGCCTAAACCGGGCCCTGACACCTCGAACCCGGATTGACTTTAGTGAGCGGTACGAAGGATATGGTCTAAACCTAGGATTCTGTGTAATTCTGTAAGGTGACATGAAATAAGTATATTTTATGTTCCTATTCTAGTTCAAGAACTAATTGAGTACACTTTTATTATCATTGGTGGTTTATACTATGGACCACTAGGATTGACCAAGAGAAATTGTTTATTTTCATGGTCATGGCTCTAGGTCTAGAGCCGTGACCATGAAAAATCAAAAATCATTTTTTGAGTGTCTTGGTCACTTCTCATAGTGTAAAGTGGATTTGGACCGGGACAAGTATGGGCTAATTTTTTTAAAGTATATCTATAAATCCGGGAAAGAAATAATTTAAAAATAATAAATAAAACAAATTTTAGCCAATCACTGATTAATAGCCCAATGGCCCCCTTGATTTCCGTTGAGTCAACCTCTTTGCCTCGACCCTACCAAAAACACGTTGGACCAAGAAACATTATCCACTCGGCAGAAAATAGCATACTTCGGTAACCTCAAACTCCATGGTCAATCTTCATTTTTCAAGGTAGTGAAAAGCAAACTTGGACCACGACGACTTCCTTGGCCAATCACAAATTTTTAAGGACCGTGGACAATCTCCGTGGTCCATAGTGTAAACCACCCCTAAGAACTCGACTATTACATGTTCCTAATGAGAAAATCTTTTAAAATGAGCCAATTTTAAATTGATTCAAAGTGCTTATATCTGTTTATGATATCACCAAATTAAAGTTATGCTTTACACCTTGAGTCTTGTAATATTCAGGAAGGTGACATAATTTATTTATTTATTATGTTTCCACATACAAAAACCTAAGAGTGGGCCCTGAAAGCAACTCTTTATAATTAGTTGAAGATCCAATGACCCAAACATATCTTATATCAAAGAACCACTGTGCGTTGAAAAGGTGTGGCGGAGATTCTAGAGACCGCAATGACAACACCCAATCACGGGAAAAGTTACAACACCAAGAGCACCAAATCAACCCTCCCAGGGCCTTGTAAGCCTAAGAGGGTTTATATCACGATTCTGAGGAACTGCCTTAGAGCATGTCCACTCCTGGCGTGGAATTTTCCACGCTAGGACGGAAAAAAAAATTCATGCCAAGAGTGGTTTAGGGTTTGGTGCCTGCTTTGCTCCACCCCAAGCTCCAAAAAAATTTACCCAAAAAAATGCTTTGACCTTTTAACTCCCACCACCAATGACACGGCGCCACGTGTCGACATCAATGACATGGCGCCACGTGTCGCGAGGGTATGGGTGTGTCACCAACATCAAAAAATGGCGCACTCCCCCCATCCAAGGAGATTTTGGTGTGCCATGCACCAAAACTTCTAAATTTTTATAAAGTTTTCCCGTTTGGTGCAACTTTTTGACCTCACAAAACTCCAATTTGGTGGTTTTCCGTCTTGGGGTGGAGATGCTCTTAGACCTAGAGATTTGTGATGTTCCTCAAGGTGACACAAAAGAGGTTTCATGTTCCCATTCCGAATCGAAAACCTAATTGGATGTTATCCTAAGAGCGACCCTGAGACCAAGCAATGGGTCATGTCCAAGCATAGGATTATTATCTCTCACATCAGTCTTAAGACCCTTAAACCCTAAACCCCGATCTCTCTCTCTTTCTCTCTCTCATCATAGGATTATTATCTCTCACATCTCTCTTAAGACCCTTAAACCCTAAACCCTGATCTCTCTCTCTTTCTCTCTCTCATCATCTTCTTGCTTGGTTTGATTCTTACCTTGGCTTTCATCATGCAACACGGCATTCCTTCTTACATTGCCGAGAGCGCCCGCTGCGTACGTTTCTTGCTTTTCTGATTGTGGGTCAGGGTTTAGGGTTTAGGGTTGAAGATGGTGATGATGGTGTTGAGCTGATGATCTGGAGTGGTGTGGGTTTTCTTGCAGTTGTTTCGGGAATGCATGCGAAGGGCAGAATTCGTAGGAAATCAGGTGCGATTCTTCATCATTTGCCTTCTTTCAGAGTTTAGGTCAGGGTTTAGGGTTTAAGGGTCTGAAATCATTTCCCATCCCTAAGTAGTGAAAATCCTTGTAACCACGCATTATTAGTGATGTCTTTGTTTTGTGCTTGTCCCGATAGAGCCATTTTCTCCTAAACAGAAGCTCCAAATGAGGGATTAACAGCTCACTAGAACCATGTTGATCCCAACTCTAGCTACTATTATTTGACGCATTAGGGATGTCAATTCATTCCAAATGCAACAAAACCACACCATATTCTACTCGCCAGAAATTAGGGTTTAGGGTCAACCACGATGTGCTGATACTCCTGTTGCACATGGGCAGAACCGGAATAAAGAGGTGTTGAAGTCGCTGGTGCGGGAACAGTTCAGGAGGAACCTGCACGAGACTGACCCTCAAAAAATCGAGGAACAGAAACAAGCGTAAGTTAATCTCATGTTGGTAACTATGGCGGCCACTTCACAAAACTTTAGCATCTAGGAAAACTGTGAGAAGGTAGACATTATCATCCGCCAAAGTTTGTGAAATGCCACCAGTATCTGGTTTGTTATTCTCCAACATAAATAACCATATTGTTATTCTCCAACATAAATAACCATGTTGTTATTCTCCTACATAAATAACCATGTTGTTATTCTCCTACATAAATAACCATGTTGTTATTCTCCAACATAAATAACCATGTTGTTATTCTCGAACATAAATTAATCATGTTATATGATAGACAGCATACGTATCTCATGTCAACGAAATATTGGTAACTTTGGCGGCTGATTCACAAACTTTGGCATCTGTGAAAAGGTAAAGATAATCATCCGCCAAAGGTTGTGAAATGGTTTGTTATTCTCCATCGTAAATGAATTATGTTTTATGGTAGACTGCAATGAGTTCTTTTGGATAATTCTTTTTCCTGTTTTTTGCAGGGCTGCACGGGCCTTGTTCAATCACATGTACTACGAAGCCAGTCGCATGGCTTCCGAGCAAGCGGAGGGCGATCTCATCAACGAATCCCTGCTGGGGTTGCCAAAACCAGCGCTGGGGATCCAGACGCTCCAGGACAAGGACAGCAAAGCCTCCAGCTGAGCATTCATACCGTTCTCATTGCCTGCATTTCTATAGCAATCATTTTAGCTGGCTCTAGGGGTGTACAAATGGTAGTCAACAGCGCCTGGAGGGACTGAACCAGTTTTTCAAGGTATTGTGAGAAACTTGCCTTGTTGATATGTTCGAGCACTAGTTCTTTTTGTCATGTTTGCTTTTTTGACTTGATCATGTGATGTTTTTCTGATGCATGACTGTGACGGTGTACCTTGTTGCCTCTGGGACTATCCCAAAGCAGGCCTTGGTAACATGGGAAGGGTACTGCGATAATTCTGCATTGATTGTGAAGGAGAGCCGATTGTCCCTTCATTGTAAGGTTTTTCCACAAGGTGTTGAAGCAGTCTATGTTTGTCAACTTTTGACCGGATTTGAATCTCACACTGATCTCTAAACAATTTGGATAGCTCCTTTGTACACATCACTTCTGAAATGTCAACTTCCTTTGTCCCAGCTTCATAATGGATCACTTTGCAAGACTTTCAATTAAGGGGCTTTCACACACGACCCAAGGACTGAACTTCATTGAAGACCAAACTATGCCCATGGACTGAGTTTTGGAGTTGAAAAATACATTAGAGTATGTAATTTGTGGAGTTTGGATCTTTGTAGTGTGAAGTCTGATGCGCCAAGTTGAGGGGCTAGGACCTACATCAACCTAAGTCAACTTTCAATCCTTAATTGTCTCCATTTTACAAAGCTTTCCTCACTTTAGTCATGAAACCTAGGAGAAAACATGTTTCTAGCCAAAAACATAAAAATGTGTATTACTTAAAAATTCGAGCACCAGCACCACTAAAAGTAATGTTTAGTGTAGTGGTACAAATAGTGTACTTACATTAGTACACTATTTGTGATTGAGTTGACGATTAGTGTTAGTTTACAATTAGAAACTCTGATTCCATATCGATGGCTAGCCCATGCTTCTCCTCGTTCGCAACTTTCAAATGGCCATGATTCACTAGAATTTTGTCCGAACTGGGCATATTGGCTAAAATTTGAGTGAGTGATGCTTGTTTGAAGATTGCTGATAAGATACTCTGACAACTCTCAACTTCTAGACCTTTTATTTTACTTCTACTATTAATACACTAAATGTGCACATTTGAAAAAAATATTTTGAGATCTTTGCTAGAATTGACAAATACTCATTAGTTGGCATTTAGTGTATGGTTATGACACTACACTAAATGCCTTGTTTGCAATTGGTGTATGGGTTCGCATTTAGTGTATACTACACTATACATCATTTTTAGTGTAGTATTGTAGTTGTTACTAAACATCATGAAATGAGATTTTTGTCATTAAAGGAGAACATGTGGGAAGCTACCAATCCAAGATAGAGCCGTTGAGTCATATGGGGGAGATTAGAGTTCCAATTCCTACACGAGTACAACTTTTATGCATGTTCTTTAGGGAATAATGGGGTGAAGGCAAAGGCAAAGGCAAATTTTAGTAATTCAAATAAAATACTTTAGTGAAAAACTTAAATGAAAAAAGAGCCAAGGTGGATTTGCAAATCTCGGGCACGTTCCCATGGTTGCAATTTTTATTTGCAATTTTTGAAATTTTGTACAGAGTTGCAAGAAGACAAGAGATACGTGGAAGTATAATTTTTATTCTCATCGGGCTTACTCAAAAAAATTATGCCATCTTAAAGAAAAAATTATTGAATGCGGGCACGACGGGCAATTCCAAAAACTTTTACTAGGACAGTCTAGTGAATTTGAGATTTTTGATACTAACAAGTAATAGAGCAATGCTATCTTGTGAGCGGTGAACGATGAGTAGTGAGCGGTAAGTAAAAGAATATAGGAGAAAAGTAATTATTTTGTACCTTTTTTGAAAAAATGAAAGTGTTACCTATTACTAAACCATAAAACCTAAAATATAAACCCTAAATCCTAAACCCTTAACCCTGAATCCTAAATTCAATTGCTCAATGCTCACCGCTCACCATTTACGTCTCACAACATAGCAATCCTCGCAAGTAATATGATTTCCTTTCATATTTTCAAAATGCTTGTCCTTAGTGAAAAAACGCATTTTATCTCACGTAAAAGTTTTTCACATATTGCCACACATTGTTGGGCAAGGAACCAAAAAAACTTCTTCTTTTTCACATAAAACTTTGAGATCTTCATATTTTTCACTTCTTATATTTTTTGTTAAAAAATGTGGTGTACATTGTAAACCTTCTTATTGATTGTTTGTATTATCATTCTATAACATATTTTGTTTCTAAGAAGTTAAAATGAGAATTGGCTTTTTTTGAACCTCTACTCCTTGCACAATTTTTTTAATATGCTACGCCCCTTCTCTACCTCTAAAAATTGGTGTACAAGGAGCTAATATCATCATCAATATGATGATATAAAATTTAGATCTTGTGTAGAGCAAAACTTTGCCACCAAGTGAAGTCAAAGTCTGCTGATTCACTCAACAAGGGATGAAGATGAACCATTTTATTTACTTCAACACTATATTCTTTCAATCCATGCTTTCAAAGTTGATGAAATTTTGTGAGTATGTTATTTATTAAGTGTTAAATAAGATTCATGGTTAATACTAGAAATACAATATTTTGTGTCCTTCCTTTCTCATGCACTAGAATTCACAATTTTCAAGTGCTTTTGGTGTGCAATTGTCAAAGAAATTTAGAGATCAATCCTTTAATTCTTTAATCCTATAAATCTAGGTTAACTATGGTGAGACCATCAATCTACAAGAGTAGTAGATGTTACGTTTTAGAATCGATCACTCTCATAGATGATGGTTGCGCCATAGTCAAGTCGGCGTTAAAGGCTTAAGGCGGTACCACCATATATGGGTCGTTTTGGCACAAGAACCTTTGTAGCAAGCGCCACAGGCTACCTCGAACGTCATATTCATTAAATTGAGGCATTTCAGAGTCTCAAATGAGTGGCTTTAAACTCGACAATATTAGAGATGGAAGTCTCAAACTTCGTGAAATGTCTCAATTCAACGAATATGGCCATCTCGAAGGAAAAATTAGAACACAAGTTAGAGGAAGATGGGCATCTATTGAGACCATTGCCATGACAATCAGTATAAGCACTGAAGAGCTATAGTGATCACCATGAAATGAGTTTGTAGATTTTTGTGATCATGATCTACAACACTCGTAGATCATGATATTGATGGAATTACTTGGCATCTCAACCTTGGTCGTTGGTGTGAAATCCCCCATAGTCTGACCCTTTCTATGTGTAAAAGTCGGTTGTTTTCACATATGTCAACGTTTAAATTTACAGATGCAAAAGTCCCAGCTTTCGCATAACGTGAAATTGTGAATGCGTCCTAGGCCCCTTGTGTAACAACAAGAAACAACCTGCAAAGAAGTTGAAATACATATGATCCAAAGTGCCTTCTCACACAAACACACACAGGGCTTACATGTACATGTACTACATCTGATATAAAAAACAACTCTAAACAAAACAAGTAGGCGAACCGCTAACTGACCTCACATCATGAAAACAAGGTGTTTAGCAACTTTTTGAAAAATTCCTAAGCAACACCTAGGGTCATGCTTTGTACATAAAACCGCGCTACAATTGTTGCTTCTTTAAAAAGCAAGCCTCTAGGCATTGCTTCGGAATTTTTCAAAATGTTGCTAAACACCATGTTTTCTTGTAATGCGTGCATGAATCGACCTAGCTAGACCATGCGTCTGACTACACACATGCATCACACTAGGGACGTGATCCTAGTCCTGCTCATGCGGAGATTCATTGGCTGCTACATTGCTCACTATTAGAATTGAGGGGTTTAAGCAACGTCATAAGCAGACCTCTGGTCTTGCTAGATGTAACTTTTTTTGATAAAAGCAAGTTCAACAACACCAGGGGTTCTATTTATGACGTTGCTTAGATCCTTCAATTCTAGTAGTGGATCACGAGCGACCCATGCTGCATGCAGACGTACGGTAGGCCAATATCATGTTCAACACCAAAGAAAGACATCGAGCACCTTGCCAACGAGGGTGCCAAGCAGCCCGATGGGAATATTGGTCACGGAGGTTACCACCACACTACAAGAAAACAGGGTGTTTAGCAACGCTTTGAAAAATTCTTAAGCAACGCCTAGGGGCTTGCTTTTTAAAGAAGCAACATCTGTAGTGTGGTTTTACGTACAAAGCATGGCCCTAGGCATTGCTTAGGACTTTTTCAAAATGTTGCTAAACACCCTGTAGGCTGTTTTCTTGTTGTGGGCCATTTATACCTTGCCCCTGATATTTACAAACCTGATTTTGCTCACGTCCGTCACTACAAGAAAACAGGGCGATTAGCAACGTTTTGAAAAATTCCTAAGCAACGCCCATGGGCTTGCTTTGTACATAAAACCACGCTACAACTGTTGCTAAAAAGCAAGCCCCTAGGCATTGCTTAGGAATTTTTTATAACGTTGCTAAACACCCTATTTTCTTGTAGTGCGTCCGGAGCATGTATTTCCCTGACACGACCTTGCCCTGCGCGTCGACCACGCTCACGTGGATGTACTTGTTGATGGTCACCTTCACAGTGTCGCCGGCGTTGATCGGTCTGCCTTCGATGACGACGACGACCTTGCACATAAAGTTCTCGACCCCCACCTCCTGCGCCGCGTGCGCCGCAACGACGGCCCCGACGAGGAGCCTGAGCACTGTGATTTCCTACCGCCCAGATCACTTAACAATCATGCACATCAAGAAACACACTAAAGAATGGACTCTGCATTTACTCAACTGAGCGCACAAATGCTTCTGAAGAGCTCTCTTTATTACTTCAACTAATGGATCACTCCATGGCCTCAGAGCTAAACATCTGGCTGCTACATCGTTCCCTGAACTCTCAGAGCACATCACTGTGCTTACACTCAAAAAGACAACCTACAGCGAAACATACAGACACTAAAAGGAGACCCTAAGAAAACGGAGAACATTCAACTAACGGATGGAAACTAATGAACGTCACAGAACTCAACAAGCACCAGGCTCGCCGGAGAAGGAGCACTTGACCACCATTGCGGAGGGATCGATCGATCGGAGAGGTGCAGGAGTTCTGTAGCTAGCTGACTAGTGCAGGAGCAGTGGTGAGCGATGATTTGCATGGGAGCTGGAGGGCTTTATATAGGTCTGAGCGGAGATGCACCAGTAATTAGTGCTGTGACGAAACGACGACTAGATCGGGCGATGCAGCTTTCTGGACGTGCGAAAGTTGTAAAAAATGAATTCAATTATTCCCACAATGCGACTTGTCTATGATATTCTTGTCTGCTTGTGGCTAGCTAGTGGTGCAGAAGAAGGAGCAAGTGGAATCCTCAAGGATATCGACACTGGGTGGATATGATTCGTCATTTGCATGCAACACGAGAGGATTATGCACCATGAACTTTGAATTAGGAGATCATGCAAGCACGTCGGTGTCTTCGAAATCAATAATATCACTAGTGCAGTGTAGAGGCATCTTTCTCAAGTCCAAAGAGCCAAGCGCTCCCCTCACTACATGTTAGATAGATGAGCCTCCAACTCCCTAGTATCCTCCTAGTCTTATAGCTAAGTTCCCTAAAAAGCCTTTCAACAAAGCTAGCTGTTGTTGTTGTCCTTGCTATTCGTTCCCTTGATCGATTGACCTTGCAGCTGTATCAGGTTATTACTTGCATACTTTTAACAAGTATACTTCAAAACGAATGAACAAGCACTTGATCTCGCTGTCTACACAGACATAATACAAATATAATTCACACACAAAGACACATTTGATCCTTACACCTTTGCAGGATAAACGCTCTTAGTAGTAGGGCTCTTCTTTATTCTCAACTATGGTCTAATGAGCTAAGCTAAATGACTTACACACAGCTCTTGTCAACAAACTACAGTTCTTAACTCACTCAACATGACTCATGCACAAGCTCACACTAAAAAGATAGAAGACTAAAACCACAAAAGAGAGAAATCGGAGCAGGAGAGACGAATGACGTCAGCACAATCCCATTTCTCAGCAAGTGAGAATCACCCGCAGAGTTTGGATGAAACGATGAACACCAAAGACAACAATTTGATGATAGTCTGAAAGTTAGAATCGAAATCTTTAATTTAGAATGTACAATTACAAAAGTTGTAACGTAAAATATCGAACATACAACTAAAATTTGTAAGATTGATCCTAATGTGGAAGCGACAAGCAATTCATAAGTTCAATTTAATGGAAAATCAATGAACACAACCGAAAACGTCTCAGACTAAAAACCTGTTGTACACAACACAATACAAGTAACTACACAACACAATAACTGGATTTACGGTAGAAAGCCCATTATATTCCATTGTGTTTATTACACCAACTGCTGCAGCAAAGAGACCCTCTCCTTCTCCAACACCAACATGCAGCAAAAGAGGACGCCATGGCTCCCTTCGGCAGGGATTTCATAATTAATTCACTTGGGAAAAATATGAAATCACTTGGGTTGAAATTGTAATTGTATTGTATTTTCACTATTATTGTTTCTCCATATATGCACACTGCTCAACTTGTCATTATGGGGTTACCTTAACCTATGTCATGTCAAACATGAAACATGAATTGGACCATGAACACATCAATTGGACGGTGGACCAACCTCGAAGGCCTTAAACCTTAAACGCCATAAGATGCCACTCGTGGCCACAATCTTCTACAGTGTCGTATGTAAACATGATAAGGTTCAAATATTGGAACAACCTCCGAATGAAAGATGTTTGTTGAAGAATCCTGGATCCAAAGGCGTAAGTCTTGCTAAACTTTGATAAAAACTTTATATTCTACAGAGTAAAATATGTGCATCTATCTACGGTTTCATGAGTGACGTTTAAGGGTTACACATACAATGGCGACCAAAAGTCTTCGGACTGTGAACCACCCTTTTGACATGTGTTGATTGTAGATTAGTTGGTGGGTAAGTAAGAGATTATTTGGGCCAGTTTTAATTAGTACACAACATGGCACCTAATCAACATTGACTCCAGGGTTGTCATAACGGACGGGTTGAGGTGATCGGACGGGACAACCGGACGGGCGGTCCGGACGGCACGGACGGACGGTTCGGACGGATTGCCCGAAGAGCGCCCAGTAATTTTTTGCAAGTAAGAAATTTTTACTGTGATCGCCACGTCACATACGGACGTGTCACGCCACCGTGGCACTAGGGCGGGGACGTCTCCGCCCCTAAATGGTAAGGGCGGAGACGTCACCGCCCCTCCCCGCCCAATTTTGGAATCATGATCTTTGAACGGCCATATCTCACTCAAAATTAGTCCAAATTAAACGTGTGATATGTTTTTTGGCATCTACGAAAAATTTAGATGCCAAATCACACCTCAAACGCTTAATTTGGGCTGTTTTTGAGTGAGTTATTCCCATTCAAACATTCTAATTCCAAATTTAGACGGGGAAGGGGCGGGGACGTTAGGGGCGGGGACGTGAGGGCGAGGACTCAACCCTTTGAAGGTTGTAGAGGAACAAAGTTGGGCAAACTCCATTCTCGCCTTGGCAAAGGCCTTCTTCCTTCCCATGCGTTAGAGAAACGATATTTTTAATGTAAATTTAGTTTTCCTTCCAACTTCGAGGGAATGACATGATTGCCGTGATGATTGGAGAATGCAAAGATCTTGTCGGAACCAAATATAGCGACTTTTTGTTCTAAATGATTCTATTGGACTTGAAGTAGGAGAAGAAGAAGAATTACGGTCTTCCAATGGGACCGGCGTGAATGTAGTGTTTGTTCATTCTCTTCACTAAGCATATGGCCACGGGATATAGGCTAGTGTATAAAGAACTACTTTCCCCTCTTGAGGGTCAACACTTTTCCACACTAAGTGCTCCCCTACACTAATTGCATTAAAGATAACCAACATGTCATCTCCCCAAAGGGCTTTGTGGGTTCCCATACAACAACGCCGTGGGATCTCCCACCATAATTGGGTGGACTATGGTGGTACTTGAATTATAATGTTGTATTACACTATAAACAACAAATTCTTTTTGATATTTTCAAAGAAGGTAATATTCTTTGCACAAGTAAAACCTCATTTATTATCGACGAACAAATACCATTGAGCAATGTAGTTTTAATGTAAAGATGTGTTCTTAAATGACTCATCTTGAGGTCATATTCAAATTTATGAAGCATAATGTCGAATCATCCAATGTGTAACAACTCCTTTGAAACAATCCACGAATTACTCTTCATAACCGTAGGGTCGATGAAATATCTATCTTTAAATTGTTGAGGTTATGATTATTTATCGCTTTATTCAATCATAAAGAAAGATGATGCAAATAAAAGCATTCTCGAAAGGCCACAATGTTCCAAAGTCGAAATGGTTTTCTCACAACACTTCTTATTAAATGGTGTCAATTTAACTTTAAATTGATTAAACCTTGCAAAGGTTAGATGAAACTCCAAAAGGCTTTGCAACTAAGGGTGACACCTTCAAAAGATCACATTAAACATGTCTATTGTAAAAGCTATGGATGTAGGGGAGAGATACACGACCAAATGTTTTTTAGTATACATATAGATGTACAAAAAATTTAAATGTTAATAGAAGCTCTAGTAAAATTTCTAGCAATATAGGACATAACTATTAACTTCTTTCTTGAACTCATGTCTATATACAATAATGATAGAACTTTGTATGGTTGGTATGAAATTCTTTTCCTAAATAAATATAATTTTGACGTTGTGATGTACTATACATATGCCGTATTTATAAATTGGGAATGTCAATTTCTTTATGTTCAAATAGAACCTATTACATTTCATTTTTAATATTTGTTGCTCTTTATATATGTATTATATTTGGAACATAGAGAATTTATTTTTACATCGATGTTAAATGGTTTCACTTTTAGTTCTCTAACACATACAAACTTTTTGATTCCAAAATTAGGCGGGGAAGGGACGGGGACGTTAGGGGTCGAGACGTGAGGGTGGGGACTCAACCCTTTGAAGGTTGTAGAGGAACAAAGTTGAGCAAACCCCATTCTTGCCTTGGCAAAGGCCTTCCATCTTCCCTTGCGTTATAGAACTATATTTATATTGTAAATTTAGTTTTCCTTCCAATTTCTAGGGAAGGACATAATTGCCGTGATGATTGAGGAATGCAAAGATCTTGTCAAAACCAAATAAAGCGGCTATTTGCTTTAAATGGTTCCTCCAATGCACGGGAAGGAGGAAGGCCATTGCGAAGGCAAGAATGAAGTTTTCCTAAATTTGCTCTTCTACAACCTTCACCGGATTGAGTCCACAACGTCCCCCTCCTCACATCCCCGCCCCCAAATGGCAGGGGCGGAGACGTCACCGCCCCTCCCCGCCCAATTTTGGAATCAGGATCTTTGAGAGGCCATATCTCACTCAAAATTAGTCCAAATTAAACGTGTGATATGTTTTTTGGCACCTACGAAAAATTCAAATGCCTAATCACACCTCAAACGCTTAATTTGGGCTGTTTTTGAGTGAGTTATGCCCATTCAAACATTCTAACTCCAAATTTAGGCGGGGAAGGGGCGGGGACGTTAGGGGCGGGGACGTGAGGGCGAGGACTCAACCCTTTGAAGGTTGTAGAGGAACAAAGTTGGGCAAACTCCATTCTCGCCTTGGCAAAGGCCTTCTTCCTTCCCATGCGTTAGAGAAACGATATTTTTAATGTAAATTTAGTTTCCTTCCAACTTCGAGGGAATGACATGATTGCCGTGATGATTAGGGAGTGCAAAGATCTTGTCGGAACCAAATATAGTGACTTTTTGTGATTGTGATGTACTATACATATGCTGTATTTATAAATTGGGAATGTCAATTTCTTTATGTTCAAATAGAACCTATTACATTTCCTCTAACACGTGCAAACTATTTATGTGTTCCTTACCTTTTTTGTTTATCTTTCCATGCCCCTTCTTAACATTGGATTCAATTGTAGAATACTTACATATAAAACGTATTACCTTCTTCTAAGATTCCAAAAACATAGTATTTTCTTTGTTGTTAAAATACATTTTAACCCAAATAGAGCACGTTTACACTTTTTGAGGAAGTTGGGAAAAAAAGTAATCTCGAAGGGGCCACTCGCATAAAATGTAGAAACGACGTACGAAAATTAAATAGGGGCAAAAATATTCACTTAGAATAAATTTTATAAAGAAAGTACATGAAACATACATTGCTTTAAAAATGTGAAATATGTTTATAAGTAATATATAAATAGATATAATGTCAAAGAACTATGTAATTGATAGATACAAAATATCATGGAAAAAATAGGTTCAAAATTTGAATGGTAGATTATACTGATTTAGGTTTTCACTATTTCTCAATGGATGAAAAGGGGGTATTTATTGTGGGGCACTCATGCAACATTTTATTGTTGGGTAACTTGTACATTTCCTCCGTGGTTAGAAGTTTACACAAGCCCTTATGTTTGGGGATATATATGTTTCTCTCTCATTGCATGTTTAAATAACTCGTTTGTAAAGTTAAGTTGCGTAATTCCTTTGTAAAGTAAAGTTTAAGGGTTGTTACATAAGGGATATATGGACATTCGATGATTTGACATTATGCTTCATAAATTTGAATATGACCTCACGATGAGTCATTTAAGAATACATCTTTACATTAAAACCAAATTGCTCAATGGTATTTGTCCGTCGATAATAAAGGAGGTTTCACTTGTGCAAAGAATATTACCTTCTTTGAAAATGTCAAAAAAAATTTATTGTTTATAGTGTAATACAACATTCTAATTCAAGTACCACCATAGTCCACCCAACCATGGTAGAGGGTCCCATGGCTCTGTTGTATGGGAACCCACAAAGTCCTTGGGGGAGATCAAATGTCGGTTGTCACTAATGCAATTAGTGTATAAAAGCACTTAGAGTAAAAAAGTGTTTATCACCGAGAGGAGGAAATAGTTCTATACACACTAGCCTATGTCCCGTGGCCATATGCTTAGTGAAGAGAATGAACGAACACTACATTCACGCCGGTCCCATTGAAAGACCGTAATTCTTCTTCTTCTCCTACTTCAAGTCCAATAGAATCATTTAGAACAAAAAGTCGCTATATTTGGTTCCGACAAGATCTTTGCATTTTCCAATCATCACGGCAATCATGTCATTCTCTCGAAGTTGGAAGGAAAACTAAATTTACATTAAAAATATCGTTTCTCTAACGCATGGGAAGGAAGAAGGTCTTTGCCAAGGCGAGAATGGAGTTTGCCCAACTTTGTTCCTCTACAACCTTCAAAGGGTTGAGTCCTCGCCCTCACGTCCCCGCCCCTAACCTCCCCGCCCCTTCCCCGCCTAAATTTGGAGTTAGAATGTTTGAATGGGCATAACTCACTCAAAAACAGCCCAAATTAAGCGTTTGAGGTGTGATTTGGCATCTAAATTTTTTGTAGATGCCAAAAAACATATCACACGTTTAATTTGGACTAATTTTGAGTGAGATATGGCCGTTCAAAGATCATGATTCCAAAATTGGGCGGGGAGGGGCGGTGACGTCTCCGCCCCTGCCATTTGGGGGCGGAGACGTCCCCGCCCCTAGCGTCCCCGCCCCTTCCCCGCCTAAATTTGGAGTCAGAATGTTTGAATGGGCATAACTCACTCAAAAACAGCCCAAATTAAGCGTTTGAGGTGTGATTTGGCATCTAAATTTTCCGTAGATGCCAAAAAACATATCAGACGCTTAATTTGGACTATTTTTGAGTGAGATATGGCCGTTCAAAGATCCTGATTACAAAATTGGGCCGGGAGGGGCGGTGACGTCTCCGCCCCTACCATTTAGGGGCGGTGACGTCCCCCCCCCTCCTTTTTAGGGGCGGACACGTCCTTGCGGCCAATATATTATTTTATGTAGTCAACTATTCATTTTTTTAGTTTAAATCCTACGTGGCATCACTTTAGTTCATACGTGGCTGCCACGTCGCCTGTTTTTTACCTAGCGGGTAAGTCAACCCTCAGTTGACTTACCCGGACGGGCGAGAGCTCTACCGGACGGGCGAATCGGACGGACGGGCGTACCGGACGTCCGTCCAGTATGACAACCCTGATTGACTCCCTCAAAATTTGCCCCTTGTAGAGATTATACATGCAAAAATCATGAAGGGGTGTGTACAACTTAATATGCACATCAATTGTACACACCACTATCATTCATTACAAGTGCAATTGTGAGGCTTTTTGTTTTGGATTTTTTTGGTAAGATTTAGAGAAGCCTTAGGTGATTTGCTATGGCTCCTAGAAGGTCTGAAAATCAACGCAGAGCAGTTCTTGAGATCTTTGAGGGAGACAACTCAAATGGTGAGATTTTAGCAGTTTTGGGCATTCCTTGAAGCACTTCTTTTGACATAGCGCAAAGATTTCGCGAGAGAGAGAGCCTAGTAGACAAAACTTCACCCGGTAGACCTAGAATTCTTGATGAACGAGGTGACTATGATATTGTGAGGAGATTAAATGATCCAAATACTAGTACAACGACAACTATAAGAAGAGTGTTACGATCTGAGGGCTTGCGATTGAGTGATAATACAATTAAAAGGAGTCTTCAGAGGCACGGATTGAGAGCATGTGTGAAGATCAAGAAGCCACTTTTGACAAAAAAAACATCGAGCACGTCGTTTGCAATGGGCTAAGAAGTGCAAGCATGCAGATTAGGAGTTTTGGGCTCATGTCATTTTTTTTATGAGTCTAAATTAAATCTTTTTGGCTCACATGGACGTTTGCATTGTTGGAGAAAGAGTGGAGAACGTCTTTTAGATCAGCATGTGCAATCTAGAGTCAAACGTGGAGGAGGAAACATAATGGTTTGAGGTTGTATGAGTTGGGAAGGAGTTGGCAAGCTTCATCTGGTTGAAGGGAAGATGGATAAATATGTATATCGCGATATTTTAGAGACGGAACTTATGGTCACTATACAGATGCAAGGTTTAGAAGTGGATGAGGTTATTTTCCAACAAGACAATGATCCAAAGCATACAGTACATTATCTTGTAGATTGGTTGCGTGCTCAAAAATTTCAACTCATTGGACACCCTCCACAATCACCGGACCTCAATCCAATAGGACATCTTTGGAATAAAGTAGATCGTCGTCTGAGAAGGTCTAAGAAGAAACCCACTAGTAAAAGTGACTTATGGGAGAAGATCCAAGAAATTTGGTATAGTATAGAGCCTAATGTTGTTAGGAAGTTGATACGCTCTATGCCTCAAAGAGCGCTTGATGTCTACCAAGCAAAAGGTGGCTACGCATGGTGGTAGTGTTTGGAAGTGCTTATGAGTTGAATCAGTGAGTTGAAAAGGTGTTTAGTAATCTCTAGTCTTGTTTTCTACGGCCGATATACAATAAAAATTAGTTTGACCATAAAGAATTGTACAGGCTTGTTGCACATTTGAATTATTGTGTGTTTTTCTAATTCATATTTTGATTGAAAACTTTGTGCTTTATGTTTGTTGCAACTACATGTCCTTGTGGTTGTGTTCTTGCTATTTTATGAGAGTTCATGTAGATTTGGTAGCTGATTTTGTAAAAATGCTCCTCTAGTACAGTACCCTCACTCAAGTATACGTACTTTTTTAATTTTGTACATTTCCACACTACACTGCTGCCAACTTTGGCACCCTCCTGAGGGCTGAAAATTTGTCAATTTACCATGAAAGTTTTGGCACAAGATCACCTTTATGTTGACAACATGTGAGCCAAATTTCAAGGCCAGAAGATAAATACAGAAAAAAGATATACAAAAGCTACCAAGATGTGTAGTTGTGAGCCATTCACAGCTAACCAACTTTGACACCCTTCCAAGGATTGAAAGAATTTTTTTGCCCATGGAATTTTTAGCTTGAGACCACCTCTAACACACAATTAAGCAATTATGCACTTGGCCAAGTGCGCTAATTGGCGCTCAATAACAACAAGATTTTGAGCGGAAATGTCTTCTAGAAGAAAAAAAAAATCCGACAATCCCTATTTTTTCTTTGCTATATTTTTGTGACAATTTCATTGAATATTGGTTTCTCAATGTGTACACAAGTAAATCATTTTCACCATTTCGGTAAGATTATGCATAATATATGATTACGGTATTTCATTTTTATTCCATTGACAATATTACATTGACCATGTACTTACAAGAAACTATTCATATACAATTTGTTGCATGAAATAAATTTTATATGAATTTAAATAAATATTAGTGTTGTGTTACAAATACAATTTGTAGGAGATGTAATTATAAAGCACGCAATACAATGATGAAGTGTGAGGTTTAGAACTCTATATTTTTCATATATATAAAACCATACATGATATAACTATTGAATACTACAAAGATCATATACTACAATCAAACAAACCGTCTCTAAAGCAAATATACCAATCACACTGTACTAGTCACCTAAACATCATGTATGCTTAGCTACGGTGTGACCTCAGAGTCTTCATCATCCTATGGCGATATTACTCCCGTAGCGTGTTCCATGGCAGTATTTACCATTTCGGCCAACTCCTCTTCTCGCACCGGACTATCTCCAAGACTAACTGATGTAGACTGTTCATATCTGTAGCTGCCAGGGTCGCCGTGCCGCATGTGCCTTACGCCATCTCCATCATAATAGAAGTCATCCCTAAATGTCATCGGTGCAGTGAAGGTCTCCCGAAATTCAGCAACATCTTCCCGTTCGCTCAGTCTTGAAACAGATGGCAATATTGGTCCAGTGCCACCTCCAATACCTTCAGCGCTCCCATGTGTCGCAGATCCAAGCTTTGATGGAGCAGGCCCCAAAAACTTCCACCCCTACTCAACTCCAAAAAAAACATGAGAGAATCGGTCGTACACTGCTCTGATTCTGACAGCTCAGAAATGGATATGTTCATCCCATTTGTTGGTGCCTCTGAAGGAACATCCAGTACCCTCGTATTATCCCCCATTCCAACAGGTGTCTCATGTACACAAACTCCCATACGCGGCGGCGGCGTTGTTAGAACCACGTCTCTCCTAGGTGCTCCCCCATCTTCACCTTCGTCTTCCTCTTCATCGTCCTCCTCGTCTTCCCCTTCTTCTACTTCACTGCTTCGCTACGAGTCGGGCAAGCGACTATCAGGCGTCGATTCGTCCGTCCCATATTCACGTGGCAATCTTTCGTTCAAATGGGTGTAGAAATCCACATCATCGTCACCTTCCGTTCGTAAAGGAATTGCATCTTCGGTAGCATCCACACTCGTGGGAGCGTTGTCCGTTCCATCGATGTTATTAGACATCAACAAATGCCCTTGGAAGTTGTTGGAAAACTCACCATACAAGAACAAAATCCTCTCGTTGCAATCGTCAATGACAATGATCTCGGATCCCTGGAAATCCGAGCACTTGTAGTATAGTCGGAATCGCTGTTGACATGTTACATACCACCAAACCCCAACCCGAGGCAAGTACGAACCCACCAGTCTTGATAACTCAGATGGAGATCTCTCGAGAGCATCAACAGCAAAAGGCTCTCGTACTTCACCACCGTTATCATCAAATAAAAGAGGAAGTGGAGAGCTTGCAGTATTAAAGTTCGCCTCAATAGACAATCCAACTGGGTGTTGGAGACAAATAATGATATCGCCTACTGGTTCAACTGCTTGTTGTAAGCGCCCTCCCTCTATAAAGTTCAGAGGATGATCAACCGAGGTCTGACCAAATGCCAACATCCACGCCGATGAGAGCAACCCTCCGGGAGCTTCAACTTCGTAATCAACTCTTCGGTGGCAAACACGGCCGGTGGTAATAGGAAAATGACGTTCCATCGTTCGACGATCGTCATCTACAACACCAGCTGTGCAAAGATTCTAGTGAATTGTTCATCTTCCCAATGACCGTTGCCATGCCTTCCACCGCCATGGCGACAATCAATAATCCACAGGTATGGCCGTGTCAACTCCGCATATTGTGAACGGAGTAGTCCTCATCTACACCGAATCAGAAGCGAATCGTGTGCGTCATTCTCGCCTGGCCTCCGAACATGCAACTGCCACTCCCAATTTGCAGTGTTTGCAACTCCTTCACATACGGATGGTGCATTCTTGCCTTGCCCCTTTGCTGCAACAACCTGATAATGTACCTTGATGAAAGGAGAGACGAGGTCGCTTATGTCTTTGAGCTTCTACACCTTCTCTCGCTACGGCGCACCCCATTTGGTTCTTGTTTTGCTATCCAACAGCTCGACAAATTTGTCAAGTTGCTCCTTGCCTCCTGGAAAATACTTCCATACAGATATACGAAAGAACTCTTCCATGGAATTCGGTGAAGATTCCTTGTTCTCTACCATCAACCAGCGAATGGTATTTATCACGGCTTCTCGCCTCATAATGCGCTCACATACACCGGCAAGGGTACGAGTCCTTGGATTTTGGTCTTTAACGCCATTGAAGTAAAGTGCTTGACGAGGTCTATGTCATCCTCGCCTATTGGCTTAGTTGTACAGGCCTTAGCAACCTCCAGATAGTACGAATCTGGAAGTCTCTCAAGCGGCCTCAACCAATGTCCGGTCATCCGCTTCTGCCTCAATCGAACATCCGCATTTGGATCCAAGTTCTTCTTCAGTGCCAAAGCCTTCCACCTCTTCTCCTCATCCTTGTTGTAAAACAGAAAGCCGTTTTCGTAGTCCTTGCTGACTTGAAGGGCAGCTTCAAAACACTCATTGCTGGGATTCCAAGCATGCTTGGTTAGGTCCTCCATGATCTTTGAACACCATATTCATTATATTGGAAGATTAGGAGCCTCCCAAAATAATATGAAAAGCATGAGCAAACCTAAATATGCAAATGTTTAGTGATTTGCATAGTAACCTTTGAATACTATCTTTCGAGTTTGGTGTCCACTAAAATGGGAGGTGCGGAATTATTTTCAATGTAAAATTAGGCTTGAAAGAAATTAAAGTACATTTTTAGCTTCAGTCAAGCTGAAAGCAAGCAACACTTACAACTCCAAATATCATTCAAAAACAAAAGATCAAATGTCAAGGTACGAAAATGCATTTCTCAAATCGAAACACACTATCAGCTCGAGTCGAGCTGAATGTGACCCAACAATTCCTATGCGATAAAACATTCAGAATAGTAAATATCGAAGGGCAAATCATCAAGCCCAGAATTCACTTCTCTCCAAGAAGAAAGCCATACACATTCAGCTCGACTCGAGCTGAATGTGCCCAAGCAATTCCTATGCGATAAACCATTCAGCATAGCAAATAATAAAATATCAAAATTCTGAAATGTATTAATCTCCACAAGAAATGGGTGTACACTTTAGCTCGATTCGAGGTAAAATCACGCCAACAAATTTCGATCTTATGCACACATTCTTGGATACTAGTATAAGAGCAACATCTTTGTACTAAAAAAACATTGCGAAGAAGACGGCTCGGTATCCCTGATCAAACTATCTTGGATGATTTGAACTTGATTTCTAGGTATCTTCACAACAGGAAATTCACTCCTACTTCTAGACTTCCATGCAGTCAACAGAGATCCCGTGTCCTCCCATTGCGGAAGTTGCTCGTCATCAATTGTCCATTGTAGACCGTTGGAAGAGGCCCATCCATTATAGCATCTTTGGACATTTGCATCGCGCGAAGTGGGCCGGAAGTACTGTATTTTGATAGAATTAGGCCTTTCCAGATCCGAATTAGGGCCCGAGAGAGCTTGTGCAATCCAAACAGGACGTTCATCTCCATCACACGGTCTTAATGCAACAAAATAGCCTGAGTAAACGTCTCGATTAATCCGAAAAGAAGGGGCTGGCCTATCTCGACTCTGCCCAACAAAGTGGTCATCTTCATCATGATCCTCACGAACAGCGCCCACACTAGTGAATTGGTCCTCGATTGTCTGACCAATACAACTAGAAGGCCAAAAACCATCCTGTAGAGAGGTGGGCAAGTCCATTGGTTGACTAAGTGACTCTCTAACTGCCCGCCAATAGTAGCTCAAAGGCTCATATCGCCTTCGATATTCACCTGTACGATCCTCACGTGCTTGATGCTCCCAATATGAAATGAATCCAAAAAGACCTTTAATCACTTCAGGAAGATTGCGCATTGCCTGTGGCTGCAATGAAGGTGGTTCTCCACGTGGCCATAAAGACCTCCCATTTGAATCCTCCTTCCACAATTTGATCCCACCCCCTTCTCTTGGAAGCCAATCATCTTGATGACAAAGAATCTTGTATTTCATCATGGGACATCCGTTGGAATCAACAAAGAATTTGAATTGGTGAGCCTTTGCGTGGCCCTGTAATGCTTCGTCTCCACCTGCAATACCTTCACTAATAAAGGACTTGAAGTCCGGGACTTCTTCAATCAAGTCGGGGATTGTTGGCACACTTTCGTTCTCCATAAATGATCTCATGAGCAAAGGGATCGTGGGGAAACTCTCCTTCTTCAAAGCCATACTCCATCGACCGAATAATATGTCATCATATGTGTGGCCAACAAGCATGAAATTAACATAAACCTCTCGGAAGATACCCTTTGCAACAAGAAGAGACCAAAAACAAAACACATATCTATTTTTGTTGTCACTCATCACATTGTCCATTTGCACATGCAAAATAGGCGGCAAAGGTTTTGCAGTAGGTAGAGACTCAGGTGCGGCACGGAGGAATGGGACACAAGTATCTGAAGCTCCTTACAAAACTGCTCGAAACAATGCAGTTCTCCCCGAACCCTGAAATAATTGTCGGGACGATGTCTTCGAAGGTTGTTCTAAATCTCGCAACAATCTAGCAAAAGATCCCACTGTGTAGTTGACGTCATATGGGTAAATGTCCAAGCCATAATGAGCATATCGAACATCACCATGACCATGTGCAAGCATTCCAGTAACAGAGATGGGCAACTTCATCAGACCATCCAAATGTTTCGTCTTGTGAGAGAGGACAGGAGATGCAGTCTTTGAGTGATCCATCTTGTCGTGCATAATCGTAACACATTCATCCGGCAACTCTTGAGAGCGGTAACGGTTGGAATAATACAACTCTCGATGAGCCCATGCTGAATCCAAATGGAGATTCAACCTCTGCTGCCACAATAGCGCAGCTTCTGTTCCAGGCTGCTGCAATCTCCGATGGGAATGGTACTTATCACGCGTTGAACAACGTGCAAAGTTATCCCCAGGTCGTTTTGCATCGTAATCGGAAAAATGGACCCGCCTAATCTTACTCAGCCCTGAAGTGGAAATTTGGGAAAGCCCGCAATTAACTAAATGGGCATCAATTGCAGGAATTTGATCTTTCCACTTGAAATTTGCGGGAAGAACTTTGGCCACAGATGTCTCACCCGAAGGCAAGATGCGGGACTTGTGGGGCATGTGGTCAGCATTCCTATTAAGAATGACACGTAATGTTGCGGTAGCAACTACTATGTGATTTCTAGGTTTCCGTTTCCCTGAATTACCATGGGGTTGCGCGACTACACCAGCCGCTGCATCCTTGGCATATTCATAGAATGAGGTTTCACTGACGCCCATGATGTGCTGCCAGGCAGCTGCGCACACATCAACACCCTCAATGGTCACCACATTTCTACCGTTATTGTCCACATGAAACTGTCCGTCAACATCTAGCTTCATATGCCTTCTAAATTGAACGGAGGTTCCAAAATACATCCTCATCCGCAATACCTTAATCTTCAATCGTGAGAAGCGTTGAACACAACTCCTAGAGCAACAGCGGTTTCCAGCAACAGAGTTGATAGATTCGTCAGAGAGGAGAATTGATGATTTTGTTGAAACCATGGTTGAAGGGATCCTAGATGAGCTTTCATAAGACCGAGTCCTCTCTCCAAGAGACCGGGTTCTCATTGCCATTACAGAATTGTAAGTATCACGCTGCAGGTGATGCAAGAGACTGACACTATTATAGAAAACTTGACCAATAGGCCAAATCTTAACACAATAACGCCATTCGTCCGGTGCTTCATCTTCAACTAATGTCCTGGAGACCTGAATGGCAACGTGCGTATCACCTAATGGAGCATCAGTCCCAGAAATAGCCGTGGCGTGAAAGTTACGAAGTATTCCAGTGGCAATTGTAACACCGGACAGGTTTTTCATTTCGACTATCTTACCAACCCAAGAATGCCTTGGGAGAACTTCGAATTCCATCACATCAGCATCTACTGGATTGTAGAAAGACGAGTTGTCACTTGACAAATCAAAATCATCGTCGATTGAGGCACCGGTTGAAGTGTCCATCTCGGCACTGCAAAGTTAAGGCAAAAGTGTAAATAATTGTCGTAGTATGATAGAACTCCAAGGTTCATCCCACATCAATCAAAGTAAACAAAAAAAAAGCATAATTGTTCATCTCCACGATTAGGTGAAGACAAAGCACATTCAGCTGGAGTCCAACTGAATGTGCACTGCACATTTAGCTCGGGACGAGCTGAATATGCAGTGCACATTCAGCTCGACTCCAGCTGAATATGCACTACACATTTAGCTCGGGTCGAGCTGAATCTGCACTACACATTCAGCTCGGGTCGAGTTGAATATGCACTGCACATTTAGCTCGGGTCGAGCTGAATCTGCACTGCACATTCAGCTCGGGTCGAGCTGAATATGCAATGCACATTCAGCTCGACCCGAGCTGAATGTGCACTGCTTCAAGCTAGAGTACTAAATCAAAACCTGAAGCACTCATACCAACAAAAACTACGCATTTTGACAGTTGTAAGAACATATATGTCATAGTGACGTACAAATAATAAAATGAAGCCCTAAACCTGTACTACGGAGGCAATTGTGTTGACGCCGAAGTATCACCTCCTTCCTACAACTTTTTCATTAGGCCAAAATCTATGCATGTCTTTTAAAGTTGACCTAGAATAATGTATCCACTTCTTGCTAGAGTACTGAATCAAAACCTGAAGCACTCATACGAAGAAAAACTACGCCTTTTGACAGTTGCATGAACATATATGTCATATTGACGTACAAATAATAAAATGAATCCCTAAATCAGTACTAAGAAGGCGATTATGTTGACGCCGAAGTATCACCTCCTTCCTACAACTTTTTCATTACATTGAAAATGATAGTATCAAATGTGCAAATCAAATGCCAAGTAAATCACCATAAAGTTTAGACAGAAGTCACTTACAAATGGTCCGATTGCGTGCACCAAAACGTCTTGAATGAGGAAGGAAGAGAAAACCCTACTCTTTGTCACGGCCGCAGCAACCATTCACGACCACACACCTCCGCATCTCTAGAAATTCCAAACACAACTAAGTTGACCTAGAATAATGTATCCACTTCTTGCTAGAGTACTGAATCAAAACCTGAAGCACTCATACCAACAAAAACTACGCATTTTGACAGTTGCAAGAACATATATGTCATACTGACGTACAAATAATAAAATGAATCCCTAAACCAGTACTAAGGAGGCGATTGTGTTGACACCAAAGTATCACCTCCTTCCTACAACTATTTCATTATATTGAAAATGATAGTATCAAATGTGCAAATCAAATGCCAAGTAAATCACCATAAAGTTTAGATAGAAGTCACTTACAAATGGTCCGATTGCGTGCACCAAAACGTCTTGAATGAAGAAGGAAGAGAAAACCCTACTCTTTGTCACGGCCGCAGCAACCATTCACGACCACACACCTCCGCATCTCTAGAAATTCCAAACACAACTAAGTTGACCTAGAATAATGTATCCACTTCTTGCACAGAAATTTGACTTCGAATGCAATAGGTCTTTCAAATGTCAAGGCATACTTCGAGACAGTATAGATTCACGAAGGCTTACCATATTAGAAAGGTGCAAATAGAGAGAGAGAGAGAGAGAGAGAGAGAGAGAGAGAAAAGAGGTTGGGGTGTATTGACCACGTCGAACAAGTTGCCGTTAAGAAAAGAGCGGGAATGACATCACGTTTAGTGGGGAGGAGCTGTTCTAAATAAAGCATCTTTCAAACTTGACCAAAAAATTAACAAGCACATAAGTTTCTCCTCATATCTCGATGTATTGGAAGTTTCTATTTACATGATCAATTTAAGGTTATCGATTGGGGTTATGGGTATCAATTTAAATTTGCAAGAATCAATTTAAATTTAAGGTATAGAATTATGTATCAATTTAAGGTTATCAATTTGGGTTATGGGTAATTGATTACGGTCATTTATTTCCATATTAAGGATATTGATTATGACTAGATTATAAAAGTAAAGATTTAGGTTTAGGGTTCAAATTACATTTTGACATTTAGGGTTTAGGATTTAAGGTTTAGGATTGCAAGTCCATGGTATGAAGTGTAAATTATAGGGTTTAGGGTTTAAGGTTTAGGATTGCAAGTCCATGGAATGAAGTATAAGTTATAGGATTTAGGGTTTCGGACTAGACAATTCTAGAATTAGATTTATGGATTTGGATTTAGGGTTTAGGATTTTAGAATTTAGTGTTTGGGGTTTAGGATTAGGGTTTAGATTAGCATTGAGATTACCACTGAATCAAAATGTCCTTTCTATAAGACTGTTTATCGTATCAAAATTGAATTGTGCCTTGGTATTGATTTAAGAAAATTCATTACATATCACCTAAAGATAAGATTTAACCCCTAAACGTCCCTGATGTTGAAAAACGACATTCCGGATGAGCTCGGGGAAGTTCAAATGGCTGCCATTTTTTCATCTGAAGTCCGTTTCATTCGTTTGTTTTTGGAAGTTACTGCAGACCGGGTGTAGTTTACTATGGAGTTATTTCCTTTACCCCAAGCGATACTGTGATTTTTGTAGGGAGGTTTTAGATGGAGGAGGTTTTTGTTTTGAAGCAAATTTTGCAATTTTTGGTGAAAATTTTGGCTGCCATTTTGAGTTGGGGCAGTAGGGATTAGTGCAAAGATAAAGAAAGAAATTATGCTGCCCTTGGTGGTTCACTTCAAGAAAAGTATGTTTTTAGAAAGATAAGTAATTAGAGCTACTAATTACTATTACAGGGTGGTTGGACAACCTCCAAAACGGGCTCCCTCATCAAATAGGGCAGCTCTCAAGACAAGGAGGGGGAAGGACAAAGTGGCATTAAAAATTCAAATGTGCACACAAACTTAGACCTTCTTGTGCATTCAAAAAACCAAGTCATACAATACATTTCAACATTATTGAGCCACCATTTCAACATCTCAGCAATCAAATTGCAAGATTCAAATCACAACCAACACCATCCCACCACCATCACGTAATAAATGCACATGGATTTCAAAATTCAAAATTCAAAACTCATGTACATGCTACATCAAATTCTAGAGGATTCCATTTACAACTTGGACTCAAATCAATTTGCCTACCAACATTTTACAAATGAAAAACATCCAACAATTGAAATTTGAATCAGTTCTTCTAAACCGGGTTGCATATTGAATTCCATACTATGCCCCATCCGCACTAATTGGGACCCCAACAACAATATTTAGAGTCCCCAACAACAGCTAAAGGGGCCCCAACAACAGTGGTTGAGGCCCCTAGCAATAGCTCCTGGGGCCCCCAGCAACAGTCGCTGGGGTCCCCAGCAATAGCTACTGGGGTCCTAACAACAGTCGTTGGGGCCCCCAGCAATAGCTGTTGGGGTCTCAACAACAGCTGCTAGGGCTCCTACAACAATGTCTTCGTCTTTTTGTCTTTGTCTTTTTGTCTTTGTCTTTTTGTCTTTGAGTTTTTGTCTTTTACTTTCAACTCAAAATTGAACATATTTTTATATTTTAATACTTTTAGAAAAAAATGTATATTTTTATAAATTCAAACTGATATTTACATTGTAAATTTATTATTACAGCAAAAATAAGTGAATGCTTGTAGAAGTTAGCTATAAATACTATTTACAAAAGAAAATATTGTTATTGTATAGAGTAAACACATATAATTATCAAAATATATCGAGATATTTATTGCCTTATATTCTGAAGATGGCTGAGCTTGTACAACCGAGTGCAAAAAAACCTAGAGTAGGACAAGTTATTGTCCTAAATTTTATAGAAGATCAGCAAATCCTGGAGTTGGTATACGATTCAAAGAGTAGAGGTTGTAAATCCGTTGGGCACACCAACAAAGCATTTGACCGGTTATATGCCATACCTTGTAGAAAAACCCTAACGTGGCTGTATTTCAAAAATATATTTACCAATCCTTCATCTAGGGTAGACATGACCATATCAAAACAACAGGTTTACGTCCATTATTGCCACAAACTATGCCATGATTGTGCGCAAAAATCTTTACGTTGCTCTATATGTGAACCGACACTAGATCCTGATTTTGCAATGCATACAAGATTTATTTTTTATTCTTCAATAATTATCGACATGTTCTTTGTATCAATATTGTTCTCCATTGTAATATCTTGTCTTAGCAAGGGACCCTATGTGGGTATCATTTAGGTTTTGGCTTCATTAAGTATATAGTGAAAATTGTTATATATAGAGATAAATTATGATATGATATAAATTTATAAATATTGGTAGAGTCAATTGATAGAAATTAAATACTTGGAGGTTCATCAGGCTAATATCATTCATTCAAAGATATTCAGTGTTAAGTTTATTTTCAAAATCTTAAGCGAATAACTATCAATTCTATGTGTAACATTTAATCCATAGAATTCATACTTAATGATCAAGCTTCTATTATATTTTTGAAATATTTTAATGTATTTTCAAAATTATATTTTAAGATATTCAATGATTAATCTTTTAAAAATATTCAACTAACAAAATGGTAATTATTAATGGCTCTTTGGATTTAAAAGATGACCTTTAAAAAGAAGTGTACAATAAGTTTAATTTTATTTATATTTTCATTTATCAATACTACAATCAAATGTGTTGAAATAAAATTAAAATCATGATATAGATTATTCAAATAATGGAAATGATTTGTTGAATTTGACCAAAACAATGTAATGTGGTTGCTTTTGTACATAATTCATATAAAATGGATGAAAGTATAAACTTTTTGTCCAGGTGATTATCCATGTAATGTTAAGGTGCTACCCCTATAATGCATAGGTGATACCCATGTAATACTTAGGTGAAATCCACTATGTCCAAATCATTGGGACAAAGGAAAATAATTCTTTTGACTTAGAGGTGTTGAAGCGACCACTAGGTACGGTAATGGTAAATTTCAATGATTATAAATTCTTGATCAATTGCACATTTTTTCCTTTTAGAAATCTATAGTTAAATTTCAAAGAAATTTGGAGTCCTATTGTCCAACCGTAGGAATTTGATATATCCTAGGAATAAACAATGATCATTTGAGGTAGCTTTGATATGATTGAAGAACCTTCAATTTCAAAATCAATGACTTATTGCATCATACTACTAAAATCATAATCCTCGCAGTGAACCACGCAGCGATCAATCGCGCAGTCAGCCGTGCAGTGAACTATAGGAGCGATATAGTCAACCGCGCAATTAATTGCGCAACCAACCGCGTAGTGAATCATGTTACTTTTTTAAAAATATAGTTTGTAATATATAAAAATACATTAAAATAATTGGACTCATGCGTTGCAAAGCATTAGCTTGAGTTTTTGGGTGTGACGAATTTGCATTTGTGTGTTGCAATTTGTGCTCTTGATTACAAATTTGACGTTCAAAATATTTTTTTAGTTAAGCACTAAAAGATTGAATTGTAAATGATGAGTTGTAAAGTCGGAGTAAAAAAGTTGTGAAGTTGGAGTTGTGATCTTGGAGGTTGGCATACAAAGTTGGAGTTCCAAAATTGCATATTCAAGTCGTGGACATTGAAATTACAAATTGAGTTTGTGGATGTGTGAATTTGAGATTGTAATTAAAAGTTGAGTTTGTGGGTGTGTGAAATTTGCATTTGTGTGTTGCAATTTGTGCTTATCCAAAATAAATTTGAAACTCTTGATTACAAATTTGACGTTCATAACATTTTTGAAATTCCATGTTAAAATGCAAAAAATCTAAAACCTAATTTATTTTTTTCTA
Organism: Bryoerythrophyllum caledonicum; assembly: GCA_963971425.1. Lineage (NCBI taxonomy): Eukaryota > Viridiplantae > Streptophyta > Bryopsida > Pottiales > Pottiaceae > Bryoerythrophyllum > Bryoerythrophyllum caledonicum. The sequence continues at coordinate 7,602,987 of OZ020518.1, read as the reverse complement.
TTCTATTCTATTACATTATTAAAATTCATGCATAGGTTTCAAAGACATATTTATATTTTATGTAGATTGTTGTTACCTTTTTTTTTAATATATTTTGTGATATAAAAACTACATTAAAATGGTTGAACTAATGCGTTGCAAAGCAAGCGCCAACTGCTAGTATGTATTTAAAAATACAATCTCATTATTGAAGTTTCGTTTCACAATAGATTAGGATTCTCAATCCATGAAAGATATTTGATACTTTTCAAAATTAGATTTTTTATTTGAAGCCCCCTCATCCATTCACTTGATTCCAATCTACTTAGATATTTATTTAAACTCAATATTTTATCCATGATATTGCTATTAGGCCAAAATCTATGCATGTCTTTTAAATAATATTAATTGTTTTGAACATATAAAAACTTTGAAATTATATTTTTGGTTTTTATATATGTGCTATCACAAAAAGAAGAAGATTAAATATTGTAACTCAATTGTTTAATCATAAATCTTCCAAAAACAATAAATTAAAAAATATATATTGTATAATCCCAGTGTCTTTGATTTGCGTTCACTACAGGAAGTTTTTGAGTATGATATTTACAAGCCTATAGAGTAGGTGCAAAATGTATATAACACAAATTGTATATAATAATGGCAATTTCTTTTCATATTGTAAGATTGTCATTCATCATGTAAAGTTGCAATGGGCCCATTCAATAACAACATGTCCAAAATAGTCTTCACCATCACTTCAAAGCCATAATCTTCCAAATTCTACTATGAAGGAATTAATAACATTTGTATTAACCCCTAAAGGACCAGAGTCTCCTTCGGGGGATTTCTGATTTTGGGCAGGTTCCTAAAATTCGAAAAAATTCTTTTTTCTCTAATTTTTTTATTCTAGATTGCCTCTGATAAGAGCTTCGTAGACATATTTTTATTTTATTTTTTGGATTTGTGGTTTGAAAGTTAGTATCAGTTAAAGCCAAAAGTAGAGACACCGGGCACCTCAAAGTTTTTTGACAAAAGTTTCTATTGACATTGAGATTTTTCACACATATAAAGAATATTTCCTTTTTGGAAATTTTCAATAAAAAATCTTGTCTTTAATGTAAAGAGGCATTTTATTCTAAGTCAAACATTTTCACACATTGTCGGGCAACGGGGGAAAAATTCTTCATCTTTTCTACATAAGACCTAGAGATCTTCAAATTTTTCACTTTTTTTTTTTTCAACAACAATATGTGGTGAAAACCTTCTTATTGACCATTTGGATTATCATTTGAATACATACGTAGTACACAAAATAAAACGTGAAATGGCAATCATTGAACCTCCACTCCTTGCACACTTGTTTTGAATATGCTACACCCCTTTTCTACCTCTAAAAATTGGTGGGTTGGGAAATAACATCATGCTTAAGACAATGGTAAAAGATTTAGACCTTGTACAATGCAAAAATTTGATACAAAGTGAAGTCAAAGTCTGCTGATGTACTCAACGCAGGGAAGAAAATCAACCATTGTTTTGACTTTAAACACTAAAATCTATCAATCTGTACGGTGAATTGCAACCAAAAGTTTAAGGCATGTTTATATGGAAGTCTATTTTAAGATCATACGGTTGAAAATCCAAAATTCACTTTAAAGAACCAAATCAAATGGACAAATTATAAATTGAAATGAGAAATTTTAGGCTGATATCCAAATTTTAGCTCCTTTGGTCTTCCTAAGATGAGATTTGTGTAAAACCCATATATTACAGTTTTAACTCAGTTGCATTTTGGAAGCTAATGGATAAGGTAACCCCTTGTATCCAATGAGAACTCATAATCAACACCAATAAAATTAGGGTATATCCAACTGACATCCATCCCATTACCACCTATTTAGCTCCAAGTGAAACTTAGCGATTCAAAAGAATCCCGTACATTTCGTCAGCACTGTTGGGGGTACCAATTAGCAGTTGCCGACTAAAAAAGACGAAGACATTGTTGTAGGAGCCCTAGCAGCTGTTGTTGAGACCCCAACAGCTATTGCTGGGGGCCCAAACGACTGTTGTTAGGACCCCAGTAGCTATTGCTGGGGACCCCAGCGACTGTTGCTGGGGGCCCCAGGAGCTATTGCTAGGGGCCTCAACCACTGTTGTTGGGGCCCCTTTAGCTGTTGTTGGGGACTCTAAATATTGTTGTTGGGGTCCCAATTAGTGCGGATGGGGCATAGTATGGAATTCAATATGCAACCCGGTTCAGAAGAACTGATTCAAATTTCAATTGTTGGATGTTTTTCATTTGTAAAATGTTGGTAGGCAAATTGATTTGAGTCCAAGTTGTAAATGGAATCCTCTAGAATTTGATGTAGCATGTACATGAGTTTTGAATTTTGAATTTTGAAATCCATGTGCATTTATTACGTGATGGTGGTGGGATGGTGTTGGTTGTGATTTGAATCTTGCAATTTGATTGCTGAGATGTTGAAATGGTGGCTCAATAATGTTGAAATGTATTGTATGACTTGGTTTTTTGAATGCACAAGAAGGTCTAAGTTTGTGTGCACATTTGAATTTTTAATGCCACTTTGTCCTTCCCCCTCCTTGTCTTGAGAGCTGCCCTATTTGATGAGGGAGCCCGTTTTGGAGGTTGTCCAACCACCCTGTAATAGTAATTAGTAGCTCTAATTACTTATCTTTCTAAAAACATACTTTTCTTGAAGTGAACCACCAAGGGCAGCATAATTTCTTTCTTTATCTTTGCACTAATCCCTACTGCCCCAACTCAAAATGGCAGCCAAAATTTTCACCAAAAATTGCAAAATTTGCTTCAAAACAAAAACCTCCTCCATCTAAAACCTCCCTACAAAAATCACAGTATCGCTTGGGGTAAAGGAAATAACTCCATAGTAAACTACACCCGGTCTGCAGTAACTTCCAAAAACAAACGAATGAAACGGACTTCAGATGAAAAAATGGCAGCCATTTGAACTTCCCCGAGCTCATCCGGAATGTCGTTTTTCAACATCAGGGACGTTTAGGGGTTAAATCTTATCTTTAGGTGATATGTAATGAATTTTCTTAAATCAATACCAAGGCACAATTCAATTTTGATACGATAAACAGTCTTATAGAAAGGACATTTTGATTCAGTGGTAATCTCAATGCTAATCTAAACCCTAATCCTAAACCCCAAACACTAAATTCTAAAATCCTAAACCCTAAATCCAAATCCATAAATCTAATTCTAGAATTGTCTAGTCCGAAACCCTAAACCCTATAACTTATACTTCATTCCATGGACTTGCAATCCTAAACCTTAAACCCTAAACCCTATAATTTACACTTCATACCATGGACTTGCAATCCTAAACCTTAAATCCTAAACCCTAAATGTCAAAATGTAATTTGAACCCTAAACCTAAATCTTTACTTTTATAATCTAGTCATAATCAATATCCTTAATATGGAAATAAATGACCGTAATCAATTACCCATAACCCAAATTGATAACCTTAAATTGATACATAATTCTATACCTTAAATTTAAATTGATTCTTGCAAATTTAAATTGATACCCATAACCCCAATCGATAACCTTAAATTGATCATGTAAATAGAAACTTCCAATACATCGAGATATGAGGAGAAACTTATGTGCTTGTTAATTTTTTGGTCAAGTTTGAAAGATGCTTTATTTAGAACAGCTCCTCCCCACTAAACGTGATGTCATTCCCGCTCTTTTCTTAACGGCAACTTGTTCGACGTGGTCAATACACCCCAACCTCTTTTCTCTCTCTCTCTCTCTCTCTCTCTCTCTCTCTCTCTATTTGCACCTTTCTAATATGGTAAGCCTTCGTGAATCTATACTGTCTCGAAGTATGCCTTGACATTTGAAAGACCTATTGCATTCGAAGTCAAATTTCTGTGCAAGAAGTGGATACATTATTCTAGGTCAACTTAGTTGTGTTTGGAATTTCTAGAGATGCGGAGGTGTGTGGTCGTGAATGGTTGCTGCGGCCGTGACAAAGAGTAGGGTTTTCTCTTCCTTCTTCATTCAAGACGTTTTGGTGCACGCAATCGGACCATTTGTAAGTGACTTCTATCTAAACTTTATGGTGATTTACTTGGCATTTGATTTGCACATTTGATACTATCATTTTCAATATAATGAAATAGTTGTAGGAAGGAGGTGATACTTTGGTGTCAACACAATCGCCTCCTTAGTACTGGTTTAGGGATTCATTTTATTATTTGTACGTCAGTATGACATATATGTTCTTGCAACTGTCAAAATGCGTAGTTTTTGTTGGTATGAGTGCTTCAGGTTTTGATTCAGTACTCTAGCAAGAAGTGGATACATTATTCTAGGTCAACTTAGTTGTGTTTGGAATTTCTAGAGATGCGGAGGTGTGTGGTCGTGAATGGTTGCTGCGGCCGTGACAAAGAGTAGGGTTTTCTCTTCCTTCCTCATTCAAGACGTTTTGGTGCACGCAATCGGACCATTTGTAAGTGACTTCTGTCTAAACTTTATGGTGATTTACTTGGCATTTGATTTGCACATTTGATACTATCATTTTCAATGTAATGAAAAAGTTGTAGGAAGGAGGTGATACTTCGGCGTCAACATAATCGCCTTCTTAGTACTGATTTAGGGATTCATTTTATTATTTGTACGTCAATATGACATATATGTTCATGCAACTGTCAAAAGGCGTAGTTTTTCTTCGTATGAGTGCTTCAGGTTTTGATTCAGTACTCTAGCAAGAAGTGGATACATTATTCTAGGTCAACTTTAAAAGACATGCATAGATTTTGGCCTAATGAAAAAGTTGTAGGAAGGAGGTGATACTTCGGCGTCAACACAATTGCCTCCGTAGTACAGGTTTAGGGCTTCATTTTATTATTTGTACGTCACTATGACATATATGTTCTTACAACTGTCAAAATGCGTAGTTTTTGTTGGTATGAGTGCTTCAGGTTTTGATTTAGTACTCTAGCTTGAAGCAGTGCACATTCAGCTCGGGTCGAGCTGAATGTGCATTGCATATTCAGCTCGACCCGAGCTGAATGTGCAGTGCAGATTCAGCTCGACCCGAGCTAAATGTGCAGTGCATATTCAACTCGACCCGAGCTGAATGTGTAGTGCAGATTCAGCTCGACCCGAGCTAAATGTGTAGTGCATATTCAGCTGGAGTCGAGCTGAATGTGCACTGCATATTCAGCTCGTCCCGAGCTAAATGTGCAGTGCACATTCAGTTGGACTCCAGCTGAATGTGCTTTGTCTTCACCTAATCGTGGAGATGAACAATTATGCTTTTTTTTTGTTTACTTTGATTGATGTGGGATGAACCTTGGAGTTCTATCATACTACGACAATTATTTACACTTTTGCCTTAACTTTGCAGTGCCGAGATGGACACTTCAACCGGTGCCTCAATCGACGATGATTTTGATTTGTCAAGTGACAACTCGTCTTTCTACAATCCAGTAGATGCTGATGTGATGGAATTCGAAGTTCTCCCAAGGCATTCTTGGGTTGGTAAGATAGTCGAAATGAAAAACCTGTCCGGTATTACAATTGCCACTGGAATACTTCGTAACTTTCACGCCACGGCTATTTCTGGGACTGATGCTCCATTAGGTGATACGCACGTTGCCATTCAGGTCTCCAGGACATTAGTTGAAGATGAAGCACCGGACGAATGGCGTTATTGTGTTAAGATTTGGCCTATTGGTCAAGTTTTCTATAATAGTGTCAGTCTCTTGCATCACCTGCAGCGTGATACTTACAATTCTGTAATGGCAATGAGAACCCGGTCTCTTGGAGAGAGGACTCGGTCTTATGAAAGCTCATCTAGGATCCCTTCAACCATGGTTTCAACAAAATCATCAATTCTCCTCTCTGACGAATCTATCAACTCTGTTGCTGGAAACCGCTGTTGCTCTAGGAGTTGTGTTCAACGCTTCTCACGATTGAAGATTAAGGTATTGCGGATGAGGATGTATTTTGGAACCTCCGTTCAATTTAGAAGGCATATGAAGCTAGATGTTGACGGACAGTTTCATGTGGACAATAACGGTAGAAATGTGGTGACCATTGAGGGTGTTGATGTGTGCGCAGCTGCCTGGCAGCACATCATGGGCGTCAGTGAAACCTCATTCTATGAATATGCCAAGGATGCAGCGGCTGGTGTAGTCGCGCAACCCCATGGTAATTCAGGGAAACGGAAACCTAGAAATCACATAGTAGTTGCTACCGCAACATTACGTGTCATTCTTAATAGGAATGCTGACCACATGCCCCACAAGTCCCGCATCTTGCCTTCGGGTGAGACATCTGTGGCCAAAGTTCTTCCCGCAAATTTCAAGTGGAAAGATCAAATTCCTGCAATTGATGCCCATTTAGTTAATTGCGGGCTTTCCCAAATTTCCACTTCAGGGCTGAGTAAGATTAGGCGGGTCCATTTTTCCGATTACGATGCAAAACGACCTGGGGATAACTTTGCACGTTGTTCAACGCGTGATAAGTACCATTCCCATCGGAGATTGCAGCAGCCTGGAACAGAAGCTGCGCTATTGTGGCAGCAGAGGTTGAATCTCCATTTGGATTCAGCATGGGCTCATCGAGAGTTGTATTATTCCAACCGTTACCGCTCTCAAGAGTTGCCGGATGAATGTGTTACGATTATGCACGACAAGATGGATCACTCAAAGACTGCATCTCCTGTCCTCTCTCACAAGACGAAACATTTGGATGGTCTGATGAAGTTGTCCATCTCTATTACTGGATAGATTGTACAATCTATCTTTCTCAAGATTTACAATCTATCTCCTAAAGACATTGTTACTTCTATTGCATATTCAGCTCGACTCGAGCTGAATATGCATTACTTTCTGTATATATTGTTGTTCACCCTCTGTGTGCATCATGTTAAAATTCAAGTAGTCCTCTTCCTTGTGTGCATCCAATTGTTGAGTACTCATAAACTTGCACAATCAGTTTGAGTCGAGGTGTATGTTGATCTTGTTTAGTATCAACTGTCGTTGCATTTTTTGGGCATGTTTGTTCATAACCTTCAATCAAATTTGCTGAATTTCAGATGCCCTAAGCCTTGAAGTGGATTTCATTAAAGATGATGCTGCCTCTTCTGAGCATCCTTCTATGGTTGGTGCAAAGCCCATTGATGCTACTTTGGCCATCAACTCACAGGTATAACTTTAATCTCACCAGTTCATGGCCAAAATGATTGTGCTGTCTTTTGCAGTGCTTCCTTCTTCGTAAAATATTTTGTGCTCTATTGTTATATATTGTTTAATGTTTAGTAACATGTACCTCCACTCTTTCCCATTTGAATTCCAAGTGGTCGAGCCACTAGAGAGCGTTCATAGCGCCGTAGTCCGTGTTTCTCGTTCAACCCCTAGAGTGGTCAAACCGTGGTTAAACATTGTGTTTGACTTGAACGGTATACTGTGTGTGTGCGAGGAATTCCGCTTGAGGTCTGCTACGCAAGCCTTCAATGCATGTTCTCTGCCACACTCAGTAAAGGTTCCAGCCAAGGTCCGCCCAAAGCTAGTGTATGTTCGTCCTGGCTGCAAGGCATTTTTGGACGTTGTTTCCAAGTTTGCATCGATATCGGTCTGGAGTTCGATGAAATTGAACACCACTAGTAGCATCGTCAATTACCTCTTCCCGAAAGCAGTCTCACCAAAAGTTATATTTGGACAAGAGCATTGTAGGAGAGTCGTAACTGCTGTGATACATAATGTACCTCAATATCTGAAGGTTAAGAACTCGGATAAGGAGGTATTTCTGAAGACGTTGTTGAAAGATCTTTTTACAAAAAAGGGTGGATACTTTACGAAGGAGAATACCATCATCATAGATGACAGCCCGTACAAGCACGTCCTGAATAATCCGGAGAATGTGCTTCTTGCGGAGACTTGGTCCTACAAAGGGGATGGATGGAACGATAAGTTCCTTCTCAATGTCTTGCTTCCGTGGCTCCAAAAGCTCCATAGTATTATAGAGTTAGGGCTGCAATCTTTTCGGCAAGAGAATCCCTTTGGTCGTCCGACAGTTTGCTCGGATCCATATAGCTTAGAATACATAGAATTAACGCACGCGATTATGATATCTGATGGGCTCGCAAATTCAAAGTAGTTCACTGGTATCAAACATAATTGTCGTGATGTATTATACTATACATATCTTGTAATTCAAGTGGCAGTTGCCAGTTCTTTGATATTTGATTGTAATTGTTTGTTTGTTATTGTTGAGTTTGTAAGTTTTTGTTCTCTCATTGCTTACATGTTTGAAAAAGAGCCGTTCACCATTTTCTCAAGTAAACTATTGTATTGCCACCATGGATTCCTGTTTTGAAGTCTGAAGATTGTGGATATCGAATTCCAAGAAATCAAAATGATTTGTACTCCCACGGAGCAGCTGATTATTTGATGGACTCTTCGATGGCTCCAATTGAAGAAGATGAAGTAAACAGCCCCCACTAAAATTTTGCATTCGAAAGGTTGCCTCCCGTTCTATTCTTCAACCTCGTCAAATTCTGGGGTCCCCCGATATTGATAGGATTTGTGGGAAAGGTGACCAAGTGCTTGTTCGCGAACGTGAGGAATCATTGTCTCTTCCCCCGAGAAGCATGGTATTCCCCCCTCCCCTTCTCTGTATTTGTCCTAGGTCTTTTTTTGGCAATGTGCACATTCAGCTTGAATAGAGCTAAATATGCACAAGTTGCATTTTAACTCCCTTTGACCCTACGTCATAGGATCACGCGCTTCAAACACTTGCTGGTGTAATTCAACCACCTACGACGGTGCCATCAGAGAAAATGCCCACAATTCCTACTACGTGTCGGCCTGTTGCAACGGTCGGAAATGATGAGAACAAGCTTCAATCTCTAAGTGGGAAAACGCATTCTACTATTGAGGTTGGTCATATTTTTTGTTATTGTTTAATGTGTTGTATCTTCTCCTCTTAATCAACATTGTTTTGATTTTGCATGTTTCACGAACACCTAAATTGGACATAATTATTTGAATGGATTCCACGTCATGGTGTTTGTATTTTTTTGACATGTGTGGCTACATATTCAGTTTGGTTTTAGCTGATTTTTGTGGTCTCTTTTGCTAGGTGCTTCGACCAACTATGCAGCGTCAAAGTGCTTCCCCAAAGCATGGTTTAAACCAAAACTCGAAGCGTCACTCTCGCCGTTGCCACTCGCTTCCTGTGCCTGTTGTTACTTGGAATCAACGAATGCAACGCCAACGACTGCAAGAACATATACGTGCTAGTCAAATGCCATATATCGGTTACAGCCGCAAAGATGAACTTCAGAGGGGTAGGGATGAGCTGAGTAAATCTAATTCTAGTGACGTGGAGAAGATCAAGTAGATTTATGATCTCAATGGTACAAGTGCACATTCAGCTTGGCTATACCTGAATGTGCATTGACTAGTAATTAATGTGTATGTTTTTGGTCGTAGTTAAAGCCTTTTTCTGCATGGAAAGGATGATGCATGTTTTGTATATGGATTACTTCTATCATTTTATAAATAAAGTCTGCAATTAAAGATATTAGTTCATTTGATTCTCCCATTTGGGTACTGTTTGCCTAACATCTTCATATTATCTTACGAATATGGTGTTGTACTTCTATTCTAATCATGTTTTGCTTCATCACTACGGTAAAATATTTGGATTACTCAAGAGCATGTACCTCCTAAATCCCTGGAAATCTCCCAATATAATGAATATGGTGTTTTTGCCAGTGAGGACATTGTAATCTTGTTGTCATCTGTGTGAGGCAGTTTCCGCACGGCACTTGCTGCGCTCACCAGTGCCATAGTCCTGCGTTCATCGTCTGCCCGAACCGAGCTATCAGGCCTACCATACAGATCCCATATCTGTTGGAACTTCACCAAATCCTCATTCATGGTGGAAAGTTGTTTTCTTTGCCACTCCGCATTATTGACATGTACTGACTTGTTAATGTAAAGTCGTCGATCATCGTACACAACAAAGGTAGCCTCCCGCTCTTCAAACGTCTTCTGATACTCAGACAGAGGGATGTTGTTGCTCATGCACTGTTCCTTCGCATACTTGCAAGCAACTACGACGTGTTGTCCGTCCACAGGCTCCCAAATGATACGCTCTTGAAGCCAAGATAGTTGAGAGCCCGCAGTACCATGTATAGAAGCACTTGCATGGCTTAATAACATCCGTTCAAACTCTCGTGCTGCTCCAGTAACCGGGAAATCCACTCCCTCACGCTCAACCATGCCAATGTCGGTAGTGATATCCACGAGGTACCGGATTGGACGAAGTACCAATTTACTCACTCCGGTCCTGTTTTGGGGATCTCGTAAGAAGTGATACACTTCTGGTTTCCTCTTCGGTGACAGTATCCAATGGTTAGTCTCCGGATTCACCACTTCGACGATGCGGTCAATGTACGCCTTGAACACAATGTCGCCCCATATAGAACCTCTCGCAACTTCATCCTTTGTAGATACTGGCGCTTTCAAATGCCTAGAAGTTGGAACGGTTGCTGGAATGTCTGCCTCCTCCTCCAAATCTCCCAATGATTGATCAGAAAAGTTGTGCAAGTCGTCATCCATGGCCGACAAACTCACAGAGACACCCGTTGTAGATGTTGAAAATCTACGATGAGTTTTGGCTTGTCCAGCTATCGATTCACGGCCCCTGCCACGCGATGGCGATGTCCTACCCCGCGACGTCGATGCCCTGCCATGCAATGTCGAGGCCTTGCCACGCGTTGTCTCTGAGCGGCCACGCGATGTCTCTAAATGGCCACGCAATGTCTCTGAACGGCCACGCGACGGCCGTCCATCAGAATCTGGAGCTATGTTGCCCTCTTCACGTCGTGGCCGCTTAGATGGACGACTACTTGTTGGTGCACGAACACGTGATGGTGGCAGTTCAGTGGACGGCCGCCAATCCAACTGTGTCGGCCTTGCTAACGCGCGATAAATGGGCTCGGTCTCCTTTGGATCCGTTGGTAGACTTGCACGCTCAACACTTGCACGCTCTGGCTCCGTCTGCCGTAATGCCTCATATATGGTATGAGCACTCATAAATCTTCTAGCGCGTGCCTCATCCTCTTCAGATAACGCCAAACATGCCAACACATCCTCATGCCTAGCAGTGCGCACCGCAAGATCCGTGCTGAGCCAAAACGTCTGTAAGGAGGTTATGTTATTCACTTGCCTTGAATTTTGAAGGAGATCTGTAGGAATAGGTGCTAGAAGCAACTTCTTTGAAAGAGAAGTCTTTGATGTTGTTTGTCCAACCCCCAGTACGCAAACTGCATAGACCATATCGTCTGGTCAAAGATTAATTGCTCGAAGTTCAGCGAAGAGCTTCCCCAATGCTGATGTACGCATCCCTATTTGAAATGGATGTTCCGTGAGCTACAATACTGGCTTCGACGCCGCGTCTACTGCAATCCACCAACCATAGTCCTCCCAGCGCCTTTTGATTGGAAGTGGTGGTGCCATGATGTCACATACAAGAAACCTGATCATAATCACAATACATATACAATTGTCAATATGGTGTATATTCATATACATCAATGCTTACACCTTCTAAGAAAAATATACAAAAGCATCATATTACAACTCAAATGTGGCTTCCTTGACTTGTAAAGGTAAACCCCTAATTTTTATGACTCTACAAGATATCAAATTTTAAAATCATTAGTCCCATTTTTTTTCTTTCCTGCTTTACGAAAACACACCTAAAAAGTTCAAATCCGAAGTCGAAATTCCAAAAACATTATGATTTGGGAAGTTATGAACTCACTGTTAAGTGAATCTGCGGAAATTATAGTTTCATCCATAAAAGATGAAAATCGTAGCACGGATGAAAACATAGGATGACGAATCACAGCTGATGGAAAATCACAACGGATGAAATGCGTAAAAACAACAGATGAGGAGGCAAAAATACAGCGGATGAAAAGGGAAAAAATCAACAAATGAAATGCCAATGAAATGATGAAAAATAGTGGATGAAAACTTGCGGATGAAATGCCAAAAAGTGGCTTCCGCTCTAAATCTGAAATTAATATACAATTAGAGAATTACGGACTTGGATAATTTCAGCAAATAAACCACAAAAATATGCCCGGATTTTTTTACAAATTTTTAACAATTTTTTTTGAATATTATTCAAATTTTTCATATTTTCAAATTGGAATGGAAAGTAGGCTTCATAAACTTCATTTCATTATTTGGACTCAAAATCACAAAATACCATGTTAATTACTCAAATTCAGATTTAGAGCTGGAGCTAGAATCTACGAAATCGGAAGAAATTCTGCAAATCTTCACTATGGTGATTTCAGCGACCTTTGAGGTTTTTTAGGAAAAAGAGAAAGAATAAAAAAAATCCGAAAAAAAATGGGATGATACCTCCAGATTCAATCTACAAGGGGAAAAAATTCAAGTTGTTTTGAGTTGTTGAAAATTACTTATAGGCATTTCAGTTTCGTCCAAATCTATGGAAAAAAAACTCTTTTTTTTTTTCTTTTTTTTATTTCCCTTACAACGATAGAAGGTTTGACCGGGTATACGATTGGATCAGGGTATGACCGGATATATGACTAAATAATAGGTATCGACGAACTCTAGAAGGGGTATCAACCAACTCTCGAAGGGGTATCAACCAAGAGCAACGGCACGATTAAGAGCCCCCTGCGTATGCACGGGCCGTAAGAGAGTTGAGCCCGCTCAACATTGCCGACGCCGAACCTTAGCCCGCCCACACTGCCAACGCCGCTCCGAATTCCACTACGCCGCTCTGATCCTAGCTGCTTTTGATACTACTGACTTCGACACGAACAACACATGGAGGAGAGAAGGAGAGAGATGAGGGTGAAGTGAGGAGAGAGGACCAGTAGATTAGTTAGGATGTTTGCGAGTTGGTGATGTAGCTTGTAGGTTTATTGCACGTTGTTCACTCATCTACTCGCAGGTTGTTCACGCGGCTTGGAGCGTTACTCACTCATAGGTTGTTCACGCAGCTTGGAGCGTTACTCACTCACTCACAGGTTGTACACTTGCACCTCGTTCTCTAGGTGAAACCCTGAAACACCCTAGGAGAAACCCTAAGACACCCTAGGTGAAAACCTAAGACACACTAGTCGAAAGCTAAAGACACCCCCACGTATGCACCCCCCTGAGGTGAGAAGTCCAACCATGAAAATGGCGGCGCCGCCGAAATTAGGGTTCCAGAAATTAGGGTTTCCAGATCGCCGACAAAATTTAGATAATTAGGGTTTTCAGATGTAGTGTCTCATGTTTTCCAATTAAGTAATGACCCAACCTTAAACCCTAAACTGAAGTTCACAGGATATAACGCAAACAAAATTAAATTATAAGTAGTTTAGAATGGTTGTGCACCTGAGTAGTATAGAAAAAACGTGCTACTCTCCGCTTTGAACCTGCAATCACATAAAAACCAGTGAACAACATGATAGGTTGAAGTAGAAATCTTGACCATCTAAAAACATCTAAAAACATTATATGTGGAGCTCACCTTTGGATGATCGTAAAAAAGAGACTCACTATTATGAAATGGCTGCCTTTTATGGATTTCTAAACTTTGTGGTTAACTACTCTACTTTTATACATATACCAAATATTACCTTCTTTTAAGAATATTACCTTGTGGTCAAACACTCTACTATTAAACATATAAAGAATATTATTTTATGGTCAAACAATCTACTTTTATACATATAAATATTACCGTCTTTTTTCTTACCAATTTTTTTTTTGTTTAGTGTAAAAAGTACATTTTAACCCAAGTCGAACATTTTTGGACATTTTGAGGAAGGGGGAAAAAACTTGTTTTCTACATAAAAACTAGTGATCTTCAAAGTCTTTGCCATTATTTTTTTTTACCACAATATGTGGTGAAAACCTTAGTATCAACCGTTTGGATTATCAAAGTATTCCATATTTGTGTTAAAAAAAAGGTAAAATGTGAATTGGAAATTTTTCATTTCTTTTCAATTAGACGTCAAAATTAGATGCTTTGCCACTTTTTAGTTGTGGTAGTTTTGGGGTGTTTCTTGATGGAAAAAGGCTTGGAAATTTAGGGGTTTGTTCCTTGAGGATACTTACATTCATTGAAATTTTAATATAAAAATGTCCTTCATAACAACTTTTTGGAGGTATTTAAATTATTGTATTTGGGTTGATGGTTTGAAAGTTAGTTCATACCTAATATTGGAACTTACAACTTTTGCTATTACTCTCTATTGCCATTAAGATTTTCCATTCCCATAGAGGAAAAATAAGACTTTTAGAATGGACTAGAAAATAATTATTATATTTTGTGTGAATTTCTAATTGTATACAGATCTAAATCTGAGTCAAATGTTTTCAGGGAAATGATTGGAAAAAACCATACCTTCTATAGTAAAAAAAGCTTATAAATCTTCAAAGCATTCCCTTCTATTGTTTTTGATATCTATTAGTGAGAAATTTCTTCTTAACCGTTACAATTGTCATTCTAGAACATATTAACATTTTCAAAGTAATATATCACGATGTAGTTAATAATGAATCTGTATTCATTGCACATTATTCTTGTAATACGCTTTTGTTTTCTATCTCTTAAACTTGGTTCTAAGGAACTAACAAAAACTATTAACAAAACAATAGAATATTTAGACTTTCTTCAGTGCAAAAATGAAATACAAAGTGAAGTCAAATTTGATCCTATACCTTTAAAGTAGGGATGAGAATGAATCTTTTCCTCAACTTCAAACCTTATAATCTTTTAAGATGTACGGCCAACATTTATGTCCTTTTGATAATTATATTGATCAGTGGATCATTCTTGAGATGTAATAATTAGGACATCAAATAAATGTTGTTGACTTCTAATTTATACTTTGGAGTAGGATCAACAATTAGTACCTATATTTAATGTAAAATCGTAAATGAATTTTAGGAGTTGATATACAAAGATTTTAGGTTGTTTTCATCATGTGTTATATAATGATACTAATGTGTTTGTTATAGTCCGGTCGTAAAGATTTTGGAACGAAAAGAAGAGCATAAGTTTTGGCAACGAAGACTGATTGGTGATATCGTCATATAGAGCGGCGTTGAACTACGGTACCACGCCCTCTGATACTCACAATTAAAATCCAGGTCAGGAATACCTTCTTATACCGATATGATGGCTTTTTGGATGTATCATATGTATCGTGCTTTACATTGGATTACTTGAAATTGCAATTTTGTCCAATTAGCTCTGCTTGTGAATCTAATAAATGATCAATCATTATATGTGCGAGTATAAGTATATGTCTATCACTGAGTAGTCTATTGGATGAATGATGCTTTTGAATTGGAAAAAAATATATCTATTTTGACAATTTTTCCACTGTCGTGTCTATATTTGTCAAATAGTATCGATGGAAAGCGGAACATCCTAGATTCCTTTAGAACCTCCAAACATTTGCAGATCAAATGTCCTTCCTAATAGTTCAGTGGGGGCTCGGTTGATACGAGCAGCATGGGCGTGCCAAATTCAAGAGAGATAGGTTGGGATAGATGATTTTGAAGCAGGAAGGACTGTAGAATTGCTCTCCAAAATAGGCATTGTCGTGGGTTTGGCAAAAAGGAAGCATGCCTTTGAAAGTGGAATGGTATTGCATGGATGTAGAATGTTTCCATCTGAGATGGCAGTGCGTATAATTCAGCTTGACGATGCATTACATTGGACAGAAGAAGTTGTGGGTGAACGGCTTGGTTCATATATGGACCTGATCATTCGTTGGAACCGGTCATTGCTTCGTGACTTGGCCACAACACCTAATTTTCCAAATGCCCATCGTGAAGATAGATCTCATATTTCACCTACACGGACAATGGCCCCAGGATTAGATGTTCAAGGGCGATCTATCACCCCCAAATTGAATGAAAGATCTCTGTGGAGTAGCCAAGCTTCAAACCCTGTTGATGAGAGTTCACCATTTTCTCAATGCACCCCCTCTAACATTCGAGATTTGCCCCATGTGGAGGGATTTGCTCACGTTAGAACAACGCGCCGACCTTATTCTATGCAGAATAGAAGAAGGATAGTTTCAAACGAGTGAAATGTGACAGGAACTGCAGCAAGTAAGGTATCTTTGGCAAGCGTAGAAAGGGCAATAGCACAGGAAGGATGCAAGCAAAATTGTTTGAGGGACATTCCAGCTAGGCATATTTTAGACATGGGATATAATGCTTGGGCACCAGAGTAATCAATCCGAAGTACATGGATAAGACAAATGTTGGTTTTTTTTTATACACGAACGGAAGGATTTCGTCGAGATAAATTTGAGACGAAGTTAGATGGCATGCCTGTTTGCAATGTTTGCTACGCTATTCGGGTTGGTTATTCGCAACGGCATTTTAAGGAGTTGAAGAAAGATTGTTTAATATACGGTAGAGTGACGGCAATCCACGGTAACACACTATCGAATCCGATTAGAGAGAGCACTAAAATGTCTGCTGCAGAGGCTTGCTTCAAATCATTTGTGGAAGAAGTTGGATGTCCTCAACCTCATCATTCTATTTGCCGTAAGGATGACAACACAATGGTGCCTCTTATTCTCCTTCCAATGAATACAATAAAATTTGACGTATTCAACTACGTGAATGAAGAGGTGAAGAGAATATGCAATGGAGAAACCATTTCAATTAGCTCGTTCCATAGAATGTGGCGTTTGAGATATCCCCATGTCCAGGTTCCACCATTCTCAAGGTTCTCAAAGTGTTATCATTGTTGGGAATATAAATGTGCTATGGAGGGAACAACCAATGCCGATGCAAGTATTTGGATCAAAGAATTGTTTATGTTGCATCTACGCATGCAGATGGAGGAACGTAGGCATTATTGGATATTCAAGAGGTCATGTTATATCCACCTTGAGTTGTACATGTGCATCGTTGTGGATGGCATGGACCAAAACACAACCAAGGTACCAAGAATGCGTCAAACCGTAAAGAACATTGAACACCGGTTTGTGAAGACCCATCTATACGCGGCTCTAGTACATGGAATCGGTTTGTATTGCGACGTATGGTTTGGAGCTCACCACAAACATGATAGCAACCAGGTCGTGTGCACATTGTTGTATGTGAATGGAGACGTGTTGCGGAGGAAGGGATTTTTGCCACCAACATTGCGCATCCGAGCAGATAATTGCACCCGTGAGAATAAAAACATCTATATGTTTGCTCTATGCGCATCCTTGGTGTGATTGGGATTTTTTCAAGAAGTGAAACTCTCTTTCCTTATAGTGGGCCATACACATGAAGATATTGATCAACGCTTCAGTTGTATATCAAGTACTTTGAAGAGATCGGACGTGGAATCCTTAAAATAAATGTTTAACCTTATAGAACGGGGAACGTCTCCTACGGAGGCATTTGTCACCGCACGGCTGTTAGAGAATGTGTGGGATTGGAAACAGTTCATAACACCCCACCTACTAACAGGTCCGAATTCATTGGTTGGCATAACATTTCTACACCACATGCGATTTTATATAGATGATAGAAATGAGACCCACGAGGTTCGAGTGCAAGACAAACATTACTGCAATGATGCTTGGGGACCGGAGACAGGGACAAAGACTTTGAGGTCGCTGCCAAGTAGAGATGAGCGACCAGCGTTCGCAAATGTGTTTGTAGTGGACGAACGGGAGCTAAAAGCGTTGGATGACTTCATTGCCTATAAACAGAGGTGTATTGAAAGATTGCAACATGTGGAAAGGAACCGTGATGCTAAAGTAGAGGCCGAGAAATTGAAAATGTATTAAGCCAAATTTCCACACAAAGACCGTAGCAACGAGCATCATTTTTTACCATTTTGGCCTTCAGATGTGTCCAATACCGCAACAATGGAACGTGTTTCATTGGATAAAGTCAACGGCCCAGGTGACGAAAATCGCGAAGTAACAGTCGTGGCCCAAATTGTGGCTATACTTCCAAATGCAGACTCTCGAGGATATTTTGGTCCGCGTAGAGGAAGACCATCGAATCAAGTAGTGCATAGGGCGCAACGAACGGTCGCAACCATGTTTAAGAACGAATCGAACAAGGAGCAGGAGATGAAGTTAATCACGACCCGTTTCCACCATTCAATCCACAATCAGATATTAATTGTGGACAATTTGTAGCCCTAAGTGTTGATAGAGCTGAGGTTAAAGGTGGTATACCATTCTATGTAGGGAAGGTGATTGAAGATGGGAAAAATCAAAGGAGTCATAAGATGAAGGTTTGTTGGTATTGGCCCATCATGCAAAGAGAAAATGTTGACAGAATAGGGTCCACCGCACAACGATATGCAAATTGCATGGATGTATTCTGGGAGCCCACGTGTGAGAGCCATAGTTGGATAGAGAAAGAGACATGCATCTTTTCGTGGATAGACGAACCTCAAAGAACAGTGGTTGGCGCTTTTCGGAGGAGAAAAAAAAAATATTCGAATCGCAAGTTGAAAGCAAGATTCGGATTTTTCAGTCGGCTAAGGCTCACATACTAGAATATATTGCAATGCAAACCAAAGCAATTGACGATGAGCGGTTGCAAGCAGCCTTGAATGATATGTAGTAAAGGAGTATACTATAATGAGTGTATGGTGATTGGCATGTAGGGTATATGCAAGAGTAGTCTACCACAAAGGTTATGTAAAGTGTTTGGTAACAATTGACCAATAAATCCGAGAGGTTTTCCCCATTATTTGATTACATCACCAAGTACAAGAATATATGCAATATGTTGATTTTCTTCTTCTTATGTATCATGTTCCATGTGTAATATATTCAAATCAATTGCCATTCCTTGCGCAGTGTTTTAGTTTACATAATTGCGTATTTTGTATAGTTACTTGACAAGCTTCTTTCCAAAAACATACTACTAAGTATGAAACAAATATTTATCAAATTCTAACCAAGTTCCATATCAAATTTGTCAAAAATGCCAAAAAAAACTTATTGAATTAACATTTTTGGTTATATTGAAAATTGTTCTCAGATCCTAAATTTTTTATAAAAAAAACAAGAAATCAAACAAAACTTAATTTGATCCAACGCATTGGCCGCCGTTGTCACTAAGTGCACTTTTAAAAGGCCAAGTGCATAATTGCTTAATTGCGTGTTCTCTATGTTTATAATAAGTGTGCCAAATTCCAAGGCCACATGATGAATAGAAAAAAGGATATTCAAAAAAAATTCTCGTAGCTACATATTTTGGTAGATTTTGAAGATGGTTCTTTGTATTCATCTTTTGGCCTTGAATTTTGGCACACATGTTATCAACATGAAGGTGATCTTGTGCCAAAAATTTCATGTTCAATTAACAATTTTTCCGACATAGGGAGGGTGCCAAAGTTTACAATAGTGAAATGTTTTTGTTGATTGTTTCTCACAACTACACATGTTGGTAGATTTAGATTTGTTTCTTTTCTTTTGTGGGTCTTTTGGACTTGAAATTAAGCACATGTATAACCAACATAGATATGGTCTTATGTCCAGAATATCATGGGAAAAAATAAAAAATAGAATCCTTAGGAGGGTGTCAAAGTTGGCAGCAGTGAAATGTTTCTCACAACTATACATGTTGGTAGATTTCAAAAATCTTTTGATATGTAGATATTTTGGCCTTCAAATTTGGCACGCATGTGATCAACATAGAGGTAGTTTCATGTCAAAAATTTCATGGGAAAATACCAAAAAATCCAATCCTTGGGAGTGTGTCAGAGTCGGCTAGGAGTGAAATGTTTCTCACAACTACACATGTTGCTAGCTTTTGATGTAATTTTAATTGTGTGGATATTTTGGACTTGCAATGTTTCACACATATAATCAACATAGAGGTCGTCTCATGCTAAAAATTACATGGGCAAAAAAAAAATTTCAATCCTTGGAAGGGTGTCAAAGTTGGCAGTTGTGAAACTTTTCTTACAACTACCCCATGTTGGTAAATCTTGGATATCTTTTTTGTATAATCTTCTGGCCTTGAAATTTGCACACATGTTTTCAACATAGAAGTGATCTTGTGCCAAAAATTTCATGGTGAATTGACAAATTTTTAGCCCTCAGGACGGTGCCAAAGTTGGTAGCAGTGTAGTGTGGAAACGTACAAAAGCAAAAAGTACATATACTTGTGTGAGGGTACTGTACAACTATTTCTGGTCGCCACTGTATATATTGCAGTAGAATCAAAATTGCTCCGGCTACATCATCGTCAAAATAGATCACCAAAATCATCACGCGTTTCAGAACAACCAATACCTGGTCGATATTCACATAACTAATCCAAGCCCTGGTCGATACCTCTATATTACCCGTTTGATACTGGTATGATACACATTCGATACTGGCACGATACGCGGAGGGTATGAGTGAGGCGTCCGTCGGTACGTGTTGTCAGATTCCTGTCTGTGAAGGGTCGGCGGCGTCTCGGACCTGGAACGCGGAGTGGGTTTTCACGACGATGTCGTACATGTGCGTGGTGCGGATACAGGCGAACGGGAGCTCCGGGAGCGTGATGAGGTCGGAGGTGTGGTGGCTGCTGCTGCGGTGGAAGTACTGGCGGGCGTGTGGGGTGCGCGAGTAGAGGCGCCACCCGAGCTCCACCAGCTTGGCGTCCAGCTGCTCCAGGCTGCGCATGGTCTCGTTGCTTGCGCGGTGCACCAGCACCTTGTGGCCGGAGCTCGGACCCGGGATGGACGACAGCGCCAGCGGGTTGGCCAGCAGACTCACCACCCCGTTCCGATGAAACGTCCACACCCCAGACATGATGGTGGACAACTACTAGCCTTCCTGCAAAAGAAAGAGGACGGAAATTAATGAGTATACTCTTCGCTAGCTAGCTGAAGAATATCAGACTCCGGCATGGTGGAAGACTACTTCCCGATCACACAACAATGCAGGTCTAGAACAGTGTTCCTCTTTCTAGAATTAGCTTAAAGAGCAGGAGGAGCTGGTCATATTACAAGAAGGAACTTGGCCCGAACTTTCTAAACTTACCGACCTAGTGTACCGACATTTCTAGATTTACCGACCTAGTGTACCGACATTGCTAAACTTTTCACATCACAGACATGGTTGCATGCAAACCGATCGATCAGGGGTAGTTGATCATGCAACGAGGAAGGTCTAGACTAATATTGCTCTTTCTAGAAGTTTTAACGAGCAGCGGGACTGGTCATGTAACAACAAGGGACGTAGATTAGTGTTCCGACATTGCTGAACTTGGCCATCACAGACATGGTTGCATTGGGAAAAAGATTGGATCAGGGGAAGTTGATCATGCAACAAGGAAGGTCTAGATTAGTGTACTGAAATTGGTCTTCAAAGAGGAGGGGAAGCTGATCGATCGTATTTCAACAAGGGACGTGTACCGAAATTGCTCTTCTTCCACGCCGCAGATATGGTCAGAATGCAAAAAGATCACATCAGGGGTAGTTAGTTGGTCATGCAACAAGGAACGTGGATAAGTTTCCTGATAATAGTGGTGGATTATGTGTTGAGAGAGGTTCCGTTACTAAGATCAGTGAGATTAAACTTCCATGACACACTGGACACAAAGAAAAAGATCAGGGGAGCTGATCACACAATCTAGATTAGTATGCTTGAGATCTGATGATCAGTTAAAAAAGTTCTCGCTAACAATATCGGAGGCAGATTAGAATATCATTAAAAAAGGATCACCTCTTCTTTTGTGACCCTTTAAAGAAGTTTGACAAGCTGGCGCACAACTATTGAGTGCAAGCCAGGTTCTGATTATGGGAAAGAACCACATAAACAAAGGTGACTAATATTACACCTCGTCAGTTTCTGTTCTGTACTGATCAGCATGTGCACCTGGTTATGAAAGAGAACCAGGTTGCTAGCCCACAACCGACACGAAGGAGACTATTACAGCTCCGCTGTCCTCCCAAACTGGTCACAGGCGTGTGCACCTGATCACAGAAACAAACACATAACCGACGCGAAGGAGTCCATTACAACTCATACCGCCACCTGATCTAGCACTACTACTCCGGAACAACATGAAAACGCTCCACCCAACTCACAAAGCTCACAGAAAACCGGGTATTTCGCAACAAAAGAGGGAATCTTGAGCAACAAGGTCAGACAAAGAGTAGAGAGAAACGAAAAGAGCTTACCTTGATGATATACACGTCGAGCACAAGAGATTGCAGAGTCGGCATTTGACCCCAGAATATTCATGGAAATCCTGTCTGCAAGCAAGCCAAGCTTTACAAAAAGTCTGGTTTTGGCAGCATGCGTGTCAGGAGAAATGTTACGTCATGAAACTGTTCTTGTCTGCGAGAAGGGCTGTAACGTCATGGGTCATTTCTGGACGGGCCTCTAATTCAGCAAATTGGACTAACTTATTGTACTGTGATGTGTATTGGCTGCAGATAAAGTGCATGTACATTCCATGCAGATATTATGTGGATTTTTCGCCTTTGTTGACCGAGTGCTTGCGTGCCATGTGGGATTTCCAACGGTAAATTCATCATGGACTTACATTTTGGACCAGGAACAAAATCTTTCATGTAACTACTTCGATGGCATTTCACACACTTTAGTGCATGGCAATAGATTTTCTACACACCAAAGTTTATAGATTATCAATATCATGAAATTCCTTGAATGTTTCTCATCAGAAACCCTTCTATACTACTCATTCAAGTGTGAAGAGTGAAGAAAGAGAAACGAAGTCTTTATTTCCATCCGGGTGCGTTGTAAGATTTTAATTAGTTTGTTAGCCACATCCACTCGACCTAGGTTTTAGATGAAGGAGTCTAGGCTTTTATTCAAAGTGTTGATGTGTTTGATGTTATGGCATGGTTGGAATAGAAGAGCTTCTCCATCAATATGTCTATACATGTTTGTAGATTGGAATTAAATATGTGAAGTTTGAATGTGGATTGTGTTTTTTTGTTAATTAAGAAGACACTTTTTAGATCCCATATCTTCTTTAAAAAAATAGAATTGAATCATTTTTGGATTCTATAAATTTTATTCTTTTCAAAAATGTTCTTTGAAAAAAATTCAATATAACATAAATGTAGATGTTTAAAAATTTAGCATTGTTATAACTTTTATACTGATGCCGACACATTCTAGAGATTTTACTCTATAATTTGAACATTTTATTTCAATCTATAGTATTTGATATTGTGTGGAGATTTGAAATGATTGTTTATTTACAATTGAAATGTGGTTTGTAAATGATACTATTAATAAAATCAAAATTATTGGCAATAATCTTTTATTGTTTTATAATTGTTATATTATATTAAAAGCACTTGCTATATTAATTTTGGACAATTCCAAGCAGTAGGTTTGAGTAAAAAGAAGGAATAACACATCCTTTTGAAGAAATGAGAAATAGACTTAGAGGATATTTTTCTTCAAAATAAATTTAAAATTGTTTTATTTCATAAAAAAATAACATATATTTAAAATTTAATTCCATTCAATGCTTTCTAAGTTTCATTCATGCTCCATTGTCTCCAAAAGTTTTTCTTGTCAAGCACCATCAACGCTTCTGAAAACATTATTAACCAAGCAAATAAATATTTCATCTGCATCTTGCTGGGGATCGGCGTTCTAATTCTTCTTATTAAAGACATAGGTGGACCGATTATTTCTACTAAATTTTTCTTTGACCAAGTACAAAGGTGAATTGATTGCTTCTCCCAAAGACTGGTGAGTATTCATTTTCTCTTTTATAAGCATAATTGATTCAAGGACAAGGCTTCTTAAATTGTCTGTATTGAAGTTGTCTTTTCCCCAGACCATCCTAGCCTTGTTGACCAAGTACATTGGTGGTTTGACTAAATCTACCAATGTCTGCTGAGTTGTATGCGATTTGACCATCTTATCTTTTGTAAGCATTAATTACCAAATGTACAATATTATGTGATTTAACTACATCTAACAAAATCTACTTCGGATATCTCTTATGGAGGCCATATTATTTTCTTGAAAGTGTTATTGACCAAGTATATAAGTGCTTGACTATCTCTGCCAATGTCTAATGAAATTGTCTTGTAAAAATGTCATCCATCTTTTTAATTTATCAACCTAGTGCCATGCACAAACAAGATAATTGCATCTTCAAGGTCGAGCATTTGTGTATGCATTATCGATTGAGTACATGGGTGGTTAAAAAACGCCAAAATAGAACACAAGTAAAACAATATAAAAATGGCTATAGCCTATTGTCATGCTTATGGAATACACAAAGATGCCAATGCAATGCAAGACTAAGATGAGACATGCTTCTAGTACTAAACCGCGTGCAATAAGATTACATTCCTAATTTAATTTTGTTGATTGTCTCTTTTGGTGTACATTCACTTGCATTTTGTTTCTTCTTGGAGCCAATTTTATTTAATTTTTTTCAATTCTACTTTTTGATCTTTGTAGATGAAAATGACAATTGATCACAAGTTTGGAAGACAAAGGTACTTCTTCCTTGTTAGGAAAAGGCCCTTTCTATATTTATAGTTAAATGGCACATGGGGATATATACAAGGATAAGTGAAAATGAAATGAGTGAAAATAAGAAGCTATGTCAGTCTCAAGAGGGTGTGATATTCTTTATTTTTTATTTGACTTTCTTTAAGATCATATTTTCTACATGGATGACTTTTTAAATGACACTTAGATAAATTAGAGTTATTGCAACTTTAGAAAGTTTATATTCAAGGTCACGATAAATACCAACTATAAGGTTGGAATACATATGAGCAAAATGTTTTCTTTTTTAGCCTACTTATATATTAGCATGAATAGACAAAGAATTTTTCCTCTTGGGACATAAAGGTTATCAACAAGGTTGTAGGACCTCCCAGTCTCGTTTGCATGACCATCCGTTAAGGTTTAGGGAAGGTCCGTTATAGGTCAACTTAGGGTTGACCGTCTAAAGGGTTAAAATGGAGTTACCTTGTCCACCTAGGATGCCATACGTCTGACAAGTCACCAAATATTCTAAGGAATAAAGCTGACATGGAAGGACGTGAGCGGCTAGGGGACGCAAACATTGATAGGGGAGACGCAAAAATTTAGAGGGGGCACGAGCGTTTGGAGGGGGCGTGCATTTGGAAGGAGGGTTGGGCTCGTCTAGGAGGGCGGATGTGCGTTTGGAAGGGGGGTTGGGCACGTCTAGGAGGGGAGGCGCGTACATCTGGGGGGAGGAGGTGCGCACACTCTCTTTCACATTTTTTTATTATTTGGCTCTCTTGATTTTCTTGAGTATTGGTGTTCTTGATCTCCTTGTTTTTGCACAGTTAAGGAAGGTGGATCATTTTTCTAAAAATGTCCAATTTTTCCGATTGTTGTACGATCTCAAACTATTTAGGTTCACTCTAATTTATTGAAATATGTTTTAGCGTCGTGTTTCCCTAAAGTTTTTGTCCTGTGTTGTCTTCTTTTGAGTAGCCTAAAATACCATTTCCTCTTTAAGAATTTGATGTAAGATGTTCTAATTGTAATTAAAAAATTGCCCCTACAATTCCCTTGAGGAGACGTGAACGCGTATTAGTGATTGCAAACGGGTATTAGTGGGCGCAAAAGGTATTGGGGGGTGCAAATGGGTCTTGGGGGAGGCGAACAAGTATATGGAGGGCCCAAATGGGTCCTGGGGGAACAGGTATAAAGGGAGGCGTGAACAGGTATCAAGGAGTGGGTGAGCGAGTCCATTTGGTACGTAGAAGCCGTGGATGATAAAAAAATAAATCTAAATTCACATGTAAGTTTTGATTTGGCCTTCATAAATTATGAGCATTCAAAGAGTGGGATATGTATATTTGGATTTTTTCATGAATTAAATACGAATGGAAAAATGTATTCAAAGGATTAACGTTGACCTGACCATGGACTACACCAATGTATACTATAAATTCATAATAATTAAACTCATCGTGTAGCGGATATAATTCAAAGTATGTGCTTAGAACCTAAACACGTCATCATATGAAAAATAGTTCATCCTTTTAGGAGTTAATAAATATGGACCATGAAGTTTTATCCATATAAAACACCAATTGAGATTAATTAAATACTCATAGTATAAATATAAAGACCAATATCTCTTTGAAACATTAGTTTCCCTTTCAAATAACTTCAATCTTGAACAATTTTCTAGATTAAGCCCTAAAGTTTTATAACCATGTTTCACCCAAAAAAACCCAAAAATTGTCATTTCTGGGATAAGTGTTATAAATTACAACAAATCTAACTCCTTTGTTTTGTTGTTATAATAGACTCTAAAGTGGTATAAATTACAATTTAAAAATCCAACTTTCAATTTGAAATGCAACTTTTTTATGAATTATATAATGTAATATGGAACTAAACTAAAAAATTTATGATTATAAATTATTGTCTCTATTATTATAAAAAGGGTTAGTTAACTCATAAAGGAAAATTTACCTTCAATGGGCAATCGTGTTTCTTTTATGTTTCCCAAATCATAAATTGTAATAAACGGAATTTATGTTAATTTATAAATTAAGTTTTATTAGTATACTAAGAAAATAATAACAATATTTTAAAGGAAGATATCTTTTGGAGGTGTATGTATGATAATGTTCAAGGAAAAACATCATGTTATTCGTTTGCGCCTACTAAAACCCGCTCCCGTCTCCCCGATGGAATTATAGGGTAGCTTTTAAACTAAAAATAGAACATCTTTCATCAAGAAGAAATGGTATTTTAGGCCACACAAAAGAAAATAGTGAATCTAAATAGTTTGAGTTTCCACACTAATTGGAAAAATTGGACGTTTTTAGAAAAATTATCCACCTTCTCTAACCATGCAAAAACAAGGAGAACAAGAACGCCAATACTCAAGAAAATCAAGAGAGCCAACCAAAGAAAAAAAGTTGAGAGAGCACACGCGCACCCCCTTCTCCTAGACGCGCATGCCTCTCCCCGAAGAAGCGCGCGCCCCCTCCTAGACGAGCGGGCCCCCCTTAACTTTCAGGCCCCTCAAACGTTTGTGCCCCCTTACACATGTGGATTTCCACAACATAAAGTGTTTTTCCATGTCATCATATCATTATTATTTTTGGTAAATTATATTAAAAATCAAACTTGGTAATTTTTTCCGCTTCCTGCTTTGTCTGTTACTATTTGGGGGCTGTGGAGCATTTTTTCCGACCCATATATGCTCGATTCGTCGGTCCACTCCACTAGATTTTGGCCATGTCCGTGCCTTATGACAACCCTTGGCGGATGTGGAGTGGCGAACATACATCACTAACAAATGTAGATTAGAACTATCTAAGGTGACCCTCCCCATAACCAACAAAAACCCATAGCCAACGCCTGTAAAATTGGGGTGTATCCAACCCTCTTCCATCCCATTACCACCAACTAAGCTCCAAATGGAGGTTTGCTATTAGTCAAGACCCTTACTTTCGGTCGTTGGTTATGGGGGGTACCTACTGCTGGCCACCCACTAAACATGGCTGCATAGTTTGAAAATTCATAACTAATTCTGTTTTTAGTGGAAAAATATGAAATCACTTGGGTTAGAATTACAATTCTATTGGCTATCACTGAAAAAATATTATTATAATTATCTCCTCTCTCCATATATGCACATTTCTTAACTTGTCAATTTTAGGGGGGCTTACTTTAATGCACGCTAACACTACGCGATGTAGTGCGGTCCTCAACACCACATCATGTGACAAAGAGAACAACACGTTGGTACCTTGTGGCATAGGAGAACATTGTTTAATTACCGTTATTATGTCAGTGCAAAGTCTTGTTCTTCACGCTACCAAGGGTTCCTTAACAAATGTTCATTAAACATTCACTGCCCATTTTGCAATCAACTTATCTTCTAACTTAACCTCAATGCTTTATTTTTTCTCTTTTTAATCTGCTTGTTATCCGCATGGTAGTACGATTGACATGTAGTGGTATGGCCTTATCTCCTTTAGGCCGATCGAGCATATATGGGTCGATTTTGGACAAAAACCTTAATAGAAAGTACTACAAGCCACCTCAAACCAAAAAAATGACCATGGCTTAGAGGTGGAGGAAGATGGGCATCTTTTGAGACCATTGCCACCGCAATTGGTGCAAGCATTGACGAGCTACAGTGATTTCCGTGAAACAAGTTCGTAGATTTTTGTTTTGAAATGTAACCATAGCGTAGATGCCATTCTACATGATCTAGAACACTCGTAGTTCCTCACAGGCCAAAAAAGCTCATTAGCCTAAAAGAGTTAAAGATAAGGCTAGTCTTGGGAGCATCAACAACACTACTTTTTATTTATCGCACTACAAGTTAAGTGTTTAAGAAGGTTTGTTGAGTTGATTCTTGAAGATTGGCACATTGAAGAAAGTAAATTGGATTGAATCAAAGTAGAAATCAAATTATCAAATTCTATCTTTAATGCATTGGCTCTATGTATCTATGAGGGCAAAAATGCCAATTTCTATAGTTCACTAAACATCAAATCAATCAAGTAATCTTTAAAGCTTCTACTGGCCATATTGTAATCATTTGACTTCAAAATATCATTTCTCATTCATTGAAAATTGATTTCAATAAAATTTGTTGAATTGGATCACAATTTTAGTTCGATTTTGTGATAAAAGTTTTAGCTCGATTCATGTTGTTGAGAGGGCTAGACAAGTACAACAATTAAAGGGGCTCTAATCTTGGTCTCCCTTTTCCTTTACATAATTAAGACCATTTTAAAACATTTTTAAGACCATTTTTTGACATTGTAGGTCTCCTTTAAAGATCATCTTTCTTTAAGAATCATATGTGAACTTTTGTATAGTAATATGGACATTGAGTGAGTATAGCAATAAACTTGATTTCATTTAGTGTTCATTTAACATCGTTGGCGATGTTGGCTCACTTGTTTGGCTTATGTACGTTGGTATAGTGTTCTGCCATATACAAGATCTGATCATACCAAATCTTTCCAACATCAATGACCTATAATATCCATCCATTCATGCACTAAATCATATGATATCATTGATATTCTAAGTACCCAAAAAGATTCTTTATTGATTCTATTAAAGTAATGTGGATGGATGTTTTGGTTCTTTCCATGATCAAAAGAATATATATAATTTCTAATCTATTCCTTTGGATGTTATTCACTATAATAGTGGAATATTTATTGGTTTTTATGTGTTCTATCATGTATATATTTATCCACATGTAAATCAAACAAATGCTGTAATTGATTTAAAAAATTGAAATTAATGAAAAAAATTGCATGAAACTTGTTTTTACTTTGGAATCAAAGAATCAATGATCAAATTAGTATTCCACCCGACTCAAAACATGAACTACAAAGTATGGCCCTAATTCTACCATTTGACCACCTTGCGTAGATTTCGTCGACCCTTTTGTAGATTAATAATTGACGAAGAAATCCGTGCGGAAATGTAGATTTGGATTGGTGTCAATGAAGATTGAATATGTTTCAGCAAGCCACAATCGTATGTATGTCCCAGGGTTTCCCAGGGTTTAGGGTTTAGGGTTTAGGGAAGCAGTCAAGATGATTTTTCCAACTGATGTGCAATCAGGTGCATTAGTTTGTGAGATTGTCAAGCCACAATCATATGTGTGAACCAGATTTTGTTGGGCGGGATTTAGGAACTTAGGGTTTAGGGTTTAAGCGGTGCAGATCATGTCCAATGATGTTCACTGACGCACTTGTTCACTGCAATTGAACATGCAATCAGGTGCAATTGAACATGCATCTATTACCAAACCACAATCACATTTAGGGGTTTGGATCGGGGAATGAGTGCAGGGTTTTAGAGTTTAGGGTTCAGGGTTTAGAGTTTTCAAGGTTCAGGGTTTAGAGATTTCAAGGTTCAGGGTTTAGAGTTTTTAAGGTTCAGGGTTTAGAGTTTTCAAGGTTCAGGGTCCAGGGTTCAGGGTTTGAGATTCCGAGTTTGGGAAAGCGGTGATGATTAGGGTTTAGGGTCCATTGATGTGCAATCAGGCGCACTAGTTTTCAAGTGTTTGCACTCGGAATGTGGCAGAGGTTGGGCCTCCTTGATGTGTGAGCACCGATGACATGAGAAAGAATTTCAGTTCCGGGTGCTCAACATGATCCCGCGCGTCTGTTGCGCAGGAGGCGTGATGAGAGGCCTCAGAGTGGCCACCCTGCACGCTCTCAACGCTAAACCAAACCTCACTCAGGCTCACGGTCTAACTCGCCATCATCTACCTCTCAGAAACGATCAGACTTCTCAGGGGCTGCTGCGCAGGCTCTTCTTCTTGACGAGGCAAAATGCTTCACGGAGGATCACCACCACGACGGCGGCCGCAAGCCGCGACTTCAAGAAGTCCTCGGGCGCCAAGACCAAGACCCACTGGGTCTGCGAGGACTGCGGCGAGTCCTACACGCAGTGGTGGGGGCAGTGCCGCAACTGCAAGCAAATGAACTCGCTCAAGGAGTTCCGGGAGGCGGCAGGAAACGCGGGCAAGCGCGGCGGCGCGGGCGCCAGAGCCGTGGAGAATCTCGTCAACAACGTCGTTGCGTCGGCGGCTGTGAAGAAGCCTCCTCGAGCAGCAGCAGGCGGGCGCGCGTGGCTGGAGAACGCCGGAGGAGGCCCGCAGCGCTTGTCGGAGGTGACCAAAGGCCACTCGCAGCTGCATTGGCGCCTGCCTCTGTAAGTCCTCCTCTCTAAACCTTCAACCCTAAACCTCAAACCTCGCAATCGCTGCATTTCTGGTTGACGAGATGCTGAGGTTTTGTAATGGATTTCCGACAGGGATGGGGAGACTGGGCAGGAGATCGGGCGGGTGCTGGGAGGAGGTCTTGTTCCAGGTCATAACCAAAGCCCTAAACCCTAAACTGTTAGAGCCCTAGGTTTTAGGGTTTGAGGGTTGATGTTTGCGTTTTGGTCTTGTGCCGGGTTACAGTCAATCTTATGAGGGGGAAGTTTCTCGTGATTGCTAGTTTGGACTTGTGATTAGATTTTAGGGTGCTACTTGCTCATTCAAGTTTTCTTGTGTGATTAGATTTGGCCCTGTGATTAGGGTTTAGGGTGCTCCTTCGTGATCTTTTGATGGTCTTTTCAGGTTCGTTGATTCTTGTGGGCGGAGACCCTGGCGTTGGCAAGAGCACTCTTTTGCTACAGGTGTCTTCCATCTCTGGATTGTAAATGCTGTGGCTGCTCAATGTTCTTTTTGGAAGCTGTGAATCTTTCCACTAAACCTTCTCCATATTCGGGCGTGGTTTTAGGTAGCAGGTCTCATTGCGGAGGGGACCGCTGAGCAAGGCCCCGGTCCTGTTCTTTACGTTTCAGGAGAAGAGGTACGTGGGTAGTTTCTAATGATCAGAACCAAGAGCCTGCAGCATTGCTTTGGATCATGTATGAGTTGAATCTGAAATTGTCTTATGATCATGATATGGAAGAAGTGTTTTTCATATGTTCTGATCATGGATGATCACAGAGTGTGGAGCAAATAAGCAACCGCGCTGACCGATTGGAGATAAGAGCGCACGAGCTCTTTTTGTACTCTGCAACTGATCTAGAGGTTTGCTCCAGTGTGTTTTTCTTTCACCACCTCATATCTAGAGCTTCATTGTGAATAGTATTTTCAAGAATCTTACACCTGCTTCTTAGTTTTCGCTTCTAGATGTTTGACTACTTTCCCACTTTGCGCAGCTGGTAATTGAGGCAATAGCAGAAATTCATCCCCGGGCTGTCATTGTGGACTCCATACAAACGGTGTACCTCGCAGAAGCCAATGGCAGCGCCGGAAGTGTTAGTCAGGTTTGTCGTTTCCATCTCCCATCAATGATAGTACGTGCATTTCCTTTCAATCAATATGGGCAGAGGCAAGTGAGTCATTTTCACCAGGGTTTTTGGATGAAGGCTGAAGCAATTTTTGTTATGACCTGGATCTTTTTTACAGCTAAATTTCTACACTGAATGCAAGTGCAGGTACGCGAGTGTGCCACGGCCTTGTTGAGAGTTGCCAAACAGACTAAAGTCCCCATTTTTCTGGTAAGCTGGAGGTTAGCAGCGTTAATGTTTGTCATTTCAGTATGTACATGACTGATGGTAACTTACAGAGTTAGTTTAGTGCTGACTAACGTTTGATTGTTGATCTATCTGTGCATGAAGCTTTGCGTCTTATCTTGCTGTTTTGGTTGTGTGTAGGTGGGGCATGTGACCAAGGGTGGCGACATTGCAGGACCTAAAATACTAGAACATGTGGTGGATGTGGTGCTCTACATGGAGGTTTGCTCTTCTACCACCTCAATCAGAAATCTTCCATCTTTCACTCCATTGATCGCAACATTTGATCTGTACCACATCACTATCGTTTTAAAAAAAGATCTTTGATGATGCAGGGTGAGCGGTTACAATCGCATCGGCTTCTGCGAGTCGTCAAGAATCGCTATGGATCTACTGACGAGGTAGTCATCTCAACACACTCGTCTTCATAAAGTCACCCAAAGTTTCCCCCTCTTTTCTCATAACAAAGATCAAAGGAGAGATAGACAGCTAATATTCAGGGTCCAACTCTTTCTTCACCTTCAAAGACTACTTTGACTTGAGTTTAGAGACTTCCTTTGTCAAGTCACGCAAACTTTCGTAAAGATACCTCTGTCAAGACTACTATTTTCTCACTCTAACTAGTTATCGGATCAGACAACTCTAGTATGTGGGAGCTCTTTTGTGGGAACTTGGCTGAGGATTGTGACGTTCATTTGTAGGTGGGAGTGTTTGAGATGGTGCAAGAAGGGCTGGCTGCAGTTGCATCTCCCAGCGAGCTTTTTCTGAGCGCACGCAACCAGGAATCCACAAATGCAGCTTCAGCCGCTGTGGCTGTCACAATGGAGGGCTCTCGCCCCATTCTCCTTGAAGTCCAGGTACCGACACAAAGAGGACATCAAACCTGTATGAGTATGTGTTTCTTCATCCGATCTGATCTTTTCTTCTCTTTTCCTTTTTCCGTAGGCTCTGTGCTCATCAGTTGGGCAGCAACCAGGAAGGCGGACCGCAAATGGCGTGGATGCTCAGCGTCTTTCCCTTCTCCTTGCAGTAATAAATCTCTCCCTCTCTCATATTCACTACTAAAACTTGAGGTTAATTAAGACACTTTATAGGAATAGTTCTTCTCTAAGACAGCAGCAATATCTTGTAGCTTTTCTAGAGCTCCTAATCTCAGTACGTCTTGTCTTTCAGGTGCTTGTTAAGCAAGCTAGTTTGAAGCTATCAAATCAGGTGAGCAAAATATGACACCAGACTTTCTCTGCACAAAGCATTATCCATCTTTCCCTTTAATCCTTCAATTCTCATGACCTAGTATATGATTTCCCGATAGTAACACCATCTAATTAACAAAATTTTGTATCCGCAGGATGTTTTTATAAACGTGGTGGGGGGCTTGCAACTGCGAGAACCAGCAGCCGATGTTGCCATTGCTGTGGCAATTTGCAGCAGGTTTGCCTCCTTTTTTCCATCAGTTTTTAATGTCAAACTTGACAAGTATCACTTCTCACAAGCTTGTTTACTGCAGCTACCTTGAGCAAGCTGTGGACCGTGACATGGCCTTCATTGGAGAAATTGGCTTGGGCGGCGAACTTCGATCTGTGAGGATCTATTCTTCTACCTTGTTGAAGTATGTGAAGTGTAGTTTACCTTTGGCTATTGGTCTCATTGGACTGCTGCTGTTCATGGTGCAGGTTGGGCAAATGGAGAGACGGTTACTGGAGGCAGCCAAACTGGGGTTCAAGAAATGTGTGGTGCCAAGGTCAGCTGCCAAGAGCCTCAAAGGAGCTGTGGGAGCTGATTTCATCACCATTCCTTGTGCTGATGTCAAGGAAGTCATTGAGAAGCTCTTCCTGAGGAATTAGGTCACACAAATTGTATGATACAAGAAATGAAACAATATTTGCCACTACCAGTTTTCTGATTTTTTTTTGTTCAACATAAAAACCTCTACAGAAGGTATACCCCCAAATAATGACATGTTCATTTTTCAGTAATGACACGTTCATTTTTCAGTTATGACACGTTCACTGAAAGTAACGACACGTTCATTTTTCAGTGATAGCCCATAGAATTACAATCTCAACCCAAGTGATTTTATATTTTTCTAATGAGATGTGAATTAGTTATGAATTTTTAAAGTGGTCAGCCATGTGTAGCCTATTTATGTTACTAGGTACCCCCCATTAGCACCAACTTAAAGTCAGGGGTCTTGATCAATAGTACGCCTTAATTTGGGGCTGATAGAGAGTGAATGGGTGGAAATGGGGTGGAATTGGGACCAAATATGGAGTGGTAGTGATAGGAAGGTGGTCGTCATTAGGTCTCCGCACATGCACCCAGATTGGAGTTTTCAGGGACCGAACCCCTGTTTTGAGGAGCACTTTATTGGAATTCGTCCCCTAACATGCTGGCCATACCGTCGTGTATGTTCGGGATGTTTTTGGTACGTTTGACAGTAAATGGGTAAACGAGGTGAGGGCGGTGGGGAAATTCTGAACCATATGCGGGTTCGCCCAATTCTGGGCCAAATTCTTAACCAAATTCGGTGCCATATTCTGCACCAAATCTCAATCATGTGCGTGGGCCTATTGGGGGGTGTATCTTATGTGCTTGCTTTGTCCTTTGGATGCCTATGTTGTAGGGTAAAGTAAGGCCGGTTTAGATTACGGTAGTATTGTTTTGCCCAACACATGGTTATTTTGAGGCAAAGGTGGAAAAAATATATTAAAAAATGTCTCATAGGGCTTGAGTTTGTTGGAGAGGTTTTTTGTTTGGAGGTTTGAGGTTGTCCAAGAAACTTGACCTCTAACAAACTACTTTTATATAAATACTACCACATTGATAGCCGTGTTATGTTTTTCATCGATGATTGAAGTTATTTATTAACCCTTTAAGGCCCATGAACCTACAAGGCCTAGGAGAATATATAAGGGTAATAGATTAGGCAAGGCATCGTCTACGTAGCTGATTCAATTCATTGCAACCTCACTTCACGGAAATCAATGTAGCTTGCCAACGCTTGCATCGATTTTGGTGGCGCCGGACCCAGGATTACTATCTTGTGAGCGGCGAGCATTGAGCACTGAACTTTTTAAAAAAAATTCGTAGTGTTTTATGTTGAATTTGGAATGGGTCACCTATGGCCGTGGGTTCTATTTAGACTATGTTGACATATGAAAAAAAAACAGAAATTTACGACGACATTGTACTTGGACATATGGTAGTATGAGTAGTAAAGGCTTGATTGCAACATTTCAAATTGAAATAGGAAGGGACACTTATGGGTGAGGATTTAGAGTTCGTAGTACTGCGATAAGTCAATAGACTAAGAACTTCAATGGAAAAAGTCGAAATTATATGGTTTAGGGTGGCAGGCAGAATTTAAGTGATACCTAGTTCATACCCTTCTAATACCTTGATGATATCCATGTAATACCTAGGGGAAAAAAATTAGATACCATGGAGATACCCGTTGTGTTCGAACCACTCTAAATTGAAATACTCCAATTCTTCGACAGCAGTTGATTAAAAAATAGCAATGCCTAAGATACGAAGAATGTAAACTCAGAGGACATTTAACGAAGTCCCAAAGGATATTTATAAGTGTTCAAAAATTTAATCATAGATAAAACGAAATCTTCTAATCACGCATTACTCACATACGATGTTTTTTGTTAGACGTACGTGAAAAGAATTGGCATGTTGACATGAATGAAGATGACGAATGATGGGAAAATTAATCCGACAACCAACTGGTACTGTGATAGTAAAAAAAAACAACAAATCAATGCAGAGAAATCAAGATCCTCCCACGAAAAGGTCACTTGCGTCACTATCGTCTGAAGAACTATCATTGTTCTCTGAGCCACTACGACAAGCCTCCCCATCTATGAAAGGACATGTTCTGGACCTACGTGGGACTACCGTTTGAAGATGTGGAGGGAATGTTGTGCTGCCATGGCGTCTGCAACAGCGGCATCCGAGGGATTCAAATGGAATCGATGCGTGGGGCTCTTCACCTCCAACAACAAGGGAGAAAGTACTCCAACATGAGCCCTTGACAAAGATGCCATCAAGGACGAAGGTCGACTGCACAAATTAACGCGCGGTTTAGAACTTAAACATGTGTTAAGCTAAAATTATAAATCACATTCCAATACTAAAATCAATTATGGTTAGGACTTACTCACAACGTCTCTTAGGGACGGTCTTCACCTCTGGCTCGTCGTCATCAATCTCCAAGGGGCGCTTACGAGAGCCTTCCGCCACCATCGTTGGCGGAGCTGACTCGACCTCAATAGCATCAAGGATCAAAGGAAGGAGAACTTCTTCCACCAACTCTCGGTCCTCTTCCAGTGCTAAAATGTGCCGCTTAAGAGCCTTGCAGGCCTTAATAGACGCCCCTTCATGAAGAAAAAATGCATACAATGTCAGCACATGATACTTTGAGAGGATAACAGAAGAAATGGGTGAATATGAAAAAAATCTAACCAGTAGATGTTGTGAGATCCAGAACAATGTCCTCCTCTTGAGCGCAGAGATCAATAAGAGCCTCCATAAGGTTCGTGGACTTCTCTCGCGCACCACGCCATGGTACGTCGCTATCCGCCCTCATGGTCATAGTCTCCTGAGTAATGAGATTGGTCATGTGACCATCTGAAGACAGCTGAATCCCATCTCGTTGCAGCTCCATCCTATCAAACAAAAAGAGAATGGAACCGCAGGATCCAATTTCCTCACGAAGCACTTTACAAGGAAGCACTTGTGAGTGCGCCCAGGGTGGCCATCGCGGAATAGTGGCAGCCCGTTGATGGCAAACGACTTCGTCTCCTCGACAAAGCGTGCCCAATCGCCCCATGCTACAAGCTCATTGGAGATGAATTTCGAATCTAGGTAGAAAACTATAAGCGGTGCCCCGTCACAAAGTAACCCCCAACCATCTCAAAGGCCCTGTAAATCCAATGGGATTCTTTCTTACCTCCGTCTGATAACCGGGTTGGAAGCTTGTTCCAATTCGGTATAGCGATGCCTCCGTCAATGTCCGGGACTGGTAAATCCTCTGGAACGTCGAACAGTACCATATCCACCAAACCTAGAGTGCAATCCAAGTCCTCATGTCGCCGATGTCGTGAGCCCGACTGCTCCTTCAAAAAGAAACGAAGCTCCTTCCAAGCTGTGGGTTCGTCATCCTCCACAGCGACACTATCAAATAGAGACATGATGGAGAGGGCACTCTCACACATGACCTTCACAACAGTAGAAGACTGAGGACGATCGAATATCGGAATCGAGTACATAGTCTGCGAGGGCTTCACATCAAAGGTTGAAGGTCGAGTGCTAGCAGAGGGTGAGACACCCATCGTCAGTGTCACCGCTCGAGGGACTGCAAAACCTCCAAATTCTCCTAGTTGAGTAAACAGCTTCTGAGGTCCTTCCTTCGCCACCAACGCCGCGAACTCCTTGTACCTCTCCTTCCTCTCTTTCTTCTCCTTCTTGGAACTCTCCTTCTCCAGCCTAGCAGCCTCCTTCTCCTGTTCCTTAATTACAGCCTTGGCTGCTTTCTCAGCAGCCTTGGCTTTGGCCTTCTCAGATTGCTCCTCAGACGCTGCCAATGGAGCCGCCAACAACGGAAGGACGCTGCCAACAACAGGAGGAATCGCTATGGATTCGCAGGCCACTCGTAGATGGACCTCATCTCCAGGGGTTGGATCCACCTCCCGCATCTCCAAGTACCAGGGGCATTGGAGGAGGTGGTGCATAGAAAACCGACGCCTCTGTGAATCTGTGAAGATACACTCTGGTGCAGAAGTATCTATCCACTTTGTGAAACGGGTGGGTAGATCTCTGGCCAACAAGGATCCCTGTGCCACGAGCACCCTCCAAAAATATCGCATCACTGCTCGCTTGAGAGCCTTCTCGCATCCGTCTTGCGCCATAAACTCCTCGCCCTTCGTGTAGGAGCCCCCCTTGCCGATGAGAGTACAAAACACCTTTGTCCCCAACGTCATGCTCTTTGCCTCAATCCATTTCCCAATGGCAGGAACGGGATTTGGAAGCCTTTCAGTCTGGAGGACAATGTTGTCCTCAAGGAGAATCTCTGCGTAGAGTTTCTCAGACTCTTCTTCTAGCTGTGAAACAAAATCCACATAGTAACTCTTAGGAAGTGATCATAAAGAGAACATTCGAAAATAATGAGAATATCAACAAAAATTGGACATTACCCTAGCCCAGAACGTTGCCTTGTCAATCCCGCCTCGAAGAACCTTATCAGACGCGTACGATGCGGGGAAGTTATACTCCATCCTACTGCCCTTGCTCATGTTCCACCACCTGCACTAGCGCGACTTGAACTTCGCAGCTACCCTAGCTGTGGCGATGAGCTGGAGTTTTTCGGGAGTCATCTCGGGCCGCACCTGGTAAACATCATAGTGACGATTCACCTATATTCCAATATCAATAATTAGAGTGGAATTTACAAGGTCAGAAGTTAGAAATTCGATATGGAAAGGAATGGAAAATATACATATACCCTACCACTTTGAAGAAATCCTCCCCGTTTGCCGGGTTGGCAATTGCCAAGAACCGAGTGAGCATGGTCTGACAAGTCGTCTTCTTCTTTTGCACAACTTCAGTGCAGCGGCTCACCAACTCTGTAGCACTTTGTCGTACCATGAATTTCAAAATTTTGTTAGTTAGTTAGTTAGGGATCTTAAATATGACTTGTTTGATAGATATAGGAGTTAGCCCTTGACTAGTATTTACCTTTAAGATAGATTAGAGTTATGAAAGTTAGAAGGTATTTCAAAAACCTTAGAGTGGATAAAAAGTAGTCTAGGACCCGATCCTAGCTGGAGCGGAATAAGGAGCCCGGGAGGGGAAAACTGGAAGCTCAATAGTTGGAGCGGAGTGCAAGGAGCCCGGAGAAAAACAACTTGAAGCTCAACAACTGGAGCGGAGTATGAGGAGCCCGGAGGGAAAGAACTCGGAGATAACAATTGAAGCCTGAAGGAAACTTCTACGGCCCAAGCCAGGACTTCTTATAGAGTTGGAACCTCGAGAGTGAACAACAGTAGCCAAGCCCAGAGGTCGACATCAACACAAGCGCGGAGGCTAGCATCAACGGAGCCTGGAGGCCAACACCAACACCAACACAAGCCTAGAGGCGAGCACCAGTAGAGCCCGGAGGTGAGCATCAACGGAGCTAGGAGGCCAACAGTAGCGGAGCCAGGAGGCCAACATCAATGAAGCCCGGAGGCGAGCACCAGCGGAGCGCGAGGAGGGAGTCCGAGCAGGCAACCCAAGCATGAAGTCGCTCATGAGTTCCACCCAAGCTAGAGGCCGGTACAAGAACAAGCAACGGAGCGCGAGGAGGAGGTCCAAGTAGGCAACCCAAGCACCGGAGCACGAGGAAGGAGGAGATCCGATCAGGCAGCCCAAGCACCGGAACACAAGGAAGGAGGAGATCCGAGTAAGCAGCCCAAGCACCGGAGCACGAGGAAGGAGGAGATCCGATCAGGCACCCCAAGCACCGGAATACGAGGAAGGAGGAGATCCGAGCAAGCAGCCCAAGCACCAGAGCGCGAGGATCACCGCGGAACAGGCTAGGAGTAGGACTTTAAGGGAGAGGAAGAACCCCATAAGGACGACGGCGAGGAACATGAGCAAGCAGGCGGGAGGAAGCTGGCCCGGAAATCTGGCCCGGAAAACTGTCCCGGAGTCCCAAACCTTGGGAGAGGCATAACTCCCTCAATACTTGTCCAAATGGAACAAGTGATGAGTTTATCGGCATCTACGCAACAAGGAGATATCAATCAAGTGGTCGATTGTCCCGTTTGGATACGGGCAAAGGAAGATACACGGCCCGGAAGGCTGGCCCGGAAAACTGTCCCTGGAGTCCCGAACCTTGGGAGAGGCATAACTCCCTCGATACTTGTCCAAATGGGATGAGTGAGGAGTCTATCGGCATCTACGCAACAAGGGGATGTCAATTAAGTGGTCGATTGTCCCGTTTGGATGCAAAACAAGGAAGATATGCTGCCTAGAAGGTTCAGCTTGGATGTGAGCTCGGAAGGGAGCTCGGATAGGCAAAGGAGGACGACCACCACCGCCACGGCAAGGAGGACAAGCCCGGACCCGGAAGGAGAGGACGACCCAGACCCGGAAGGAGAAGACGAGCCCGCACCGGGGAGGAGAGAAGGTCCGGGCCAGCCCGAACTCGTGGGATCAAGACGAAGAACACTTGCGACGGTCGCGCCCACCCCGACTTCAAGCCGGAGTTCCAAGAAGCGCAAGAGGAGGGAGGAGCGGAAGAGACTCGAGGAGCTGGCCCGGAAGTAGGCCAGGATCTTGGTTTGTAGGTCACTGTTCAGTCCGGGATTTGGCCCCCGGTTGACTTTGGTTTTGACTTGGTTTTGCCTTGGATTTTGTGTAATAAGTGACCTCTGACGGTGCACATCGTGTGTAGTGGCAGCACCGCCGCCAAGAGTAATTATTGTCACCGTTTTTAGTTAGAAGGTATCGTTTGAGTTTGGACTCTTGTGTGAGTCCTTCGCAGTATAAGAGAGGAGTCTCGTGGCCTCTCTCTTCACTGCTTGATGTGTGTACTTGCTTTCAGTTCAATTCTAAACCTACGCTCTCAGAAAACCTTCGACGGTTGGAGAGCTCGGATTCTATATGACTGTGAGTACCATCTCAAGTAGTCCACTCCTTAAGTCCATACTAACTGTCGAGTCATTGTTTCCTTGTTCCATCAAGTAGAGTTAGTCCGGATGGATGGGAATAACAGGTGAGATGGTTAGATTGTTAGTTTGAGCGTGACTCTAACTGTAACCCCTTGTGATTGTTTCCTTGTTCCCTCAAGTAGAGTTAGTCCGGGTGGAAGGGGAATAACAGGTGAGATTATAAGTGGTTAGGGGAGGACGAAGGGGGAGTGACGGGTGTGGAAGGAGTCTTGATATGTCTTGTGTGACCGGTCGGCGGCAGTATGTCATCGATTGTGAAGATGTACTCTAGATCCCAGACGCATCAACCTTTGGTCGGATAGGTTGATCCATAGGAGCACTACACACCATCAACCCTTCGTGTTGAGGACGGAGTAGACTGGTTTGACCTAAGGGTAGTAAGTCCAGACCGACTCTAACAGCTCGGATTATCTTGAGAGAAGAAAGGAGATCCAACTAATCCCTTTGCGAGGTGACCATCGGAGTAATAGGAAGAGGACTTTGTTCCCTGAAGAAAAGGAGTGGGAATCGGGTACCCGGGGCTAATAGCTAGGCGATCCCACGATGTACTATTCCTTTAGCTGATTCTGAGGTGAAGGAAGGTCTAACAGCTCGAAGGGTGGGTACACCACGTACGTGCCACAAGAGTAAGTGTTAGTCCTTAAGGCCCAAGCCTTATCCCCTCTTATGGGGGGAACCCAGTGACACCACAACCATCCCAAGTTAGTGCGTAGGAGTGATTGGAGAAACTGTGAGGAAGAAGTAACGTTTACTAAAACTTGTTTAAGTCCGTGAACCGTCGTTCATCGTGATAAAACACTCTCCGGATACGCAAGTATCCGGATGTCTATAATGTATATAGTTGTAAAGTCCATGTACGATCTGGGCCATGTACTATCCGGGCCATGTGTAATCCGGGCCATGTGTAATCCGGGCCATGTACGATCCGGGCCATGTAGGATCCGGGCCATGTGAAATCCGGGCCATGTAAAGTACTTGGGTGGGGCGGTTGGTGTAATTAACACTCACCCCTTGTGATCTAAACCTTTCTCTCTTTTCTTTTGATGTATATATTGTATAGTTGACATTGTACAGATCATGGTTTGTTGTTAGTCGTTGTAGTTCTCGGTGACTCTCTGTGGGAACGATTACCTTAAGGGTATCTTTGTGTTAAGATGTGAATACTTGCCAATGCGTACTACGACACACTTCCACGCCGATCTTCACTAACACTCGTGACCAAGGTGTCTTTAAACTTTTGGATCTGCTCCTCTTGAACAACAATCAGGTCCCGTTGTGGACCCCATAAGGCCGTGATCAGTATAAATATTCTGAACTAGAATATTAAAGGGAGAGGAATGGTAAGTGCTACCTAGTCATCATAATCATTACGTACCTCAAACATGAGCTTCACAAATGCTTCAAGAGTCATATGATACCACTTTCGTTGTCCCTTCTTTGACCACTCAAGGACACTCAATTCGTAATCTTCATCGCTGATGAGCCCCTTCAATTGCTCAAACTCTAAGAGCCCAAAATGCTGAACACGCTTTAGATCGTGAGTGAGGTGTTGCACAACGTGGTCTGATTCTTTTTGCCTGCGACAAAAGAGAATTTCAGTGTCAAGAAATGAAGTACAATGGTCAAAGCAACTGAAACAAACGATGTTCGGAGTATCTAAGTTTGTGCGCACCTGTTCAAGTCGGTCATCACGTTGAGCAAGATGTGTCGGTTCTCGATAGTTGGCTCAATAACCACGGCTCTAACGGGCACATGAAAGGTGACATCGGATGGATGTAGTTGGGAAATCACCTCTGTCCAAGCCATATGGCGATGATTGCCATCCCACACGAAGAAGAATTTCTCTGAAAACGCCGAGTACTCCGGTCGAGTCTTCAACAACTCCTCGAACTTCCGGTCCTCTTCAATTCAAAGCTCTGACCGCGTCGACTTGTCTAGTGGTTGCACCCGCTTCTCAACAAGGGAGAAACTCCTCACCGACACATAAAAACAAGCAGAACCAGGCCGATACCCATTGACGAACTCCCCCTTCAACTTCTCGACATCACTTCTAAGAGGTAACCTCACCTTAGCCATGGGCACCATCCGGCAGAGAGGAATTGGGTGATCACCACCGAAAGAGCAAATGCTGCTCTGTAGGATGTCGTATGAGGTCCCACGGATGGACCTCCGCAAAGATTGAAGTGTTGGAGCCAGCCCATGCTCATCAACAAGTTCACCAACGCGTTCTTCGTCCTCCAAAATCTCAAGATCCTCACGTGAAGAAGTAGCTGTAGGTCCCAAACTCTCAACCTGCAATAAATATGCATAAGAAATCCAAGCAACAAATTGAATCCACCTGTCCCATATACTTGAAATGAATTTAGATTAATATATAGAATAGACCAGTAAACTGAAGACGTGCTCATGAATTCCAACTAGTATGACAAACCATGGTCATGAAAATTACTTCTAGCGATACAAACCACTGACCCTTCCACTGGCTAAGGTCCATCGCGCGCGCACTCTCAACGAGAAGACAAACATACAAGCATGCGCTCGAGGCTGAGCTCAAAAAAATTTCAACCCCCTTATACCCTACACCCCCTAGCCTAGACCTCAACAATACTCACAGACTTCAGAAATTATTTCCTGGACCACCCCACGCACACTCTCACGTCGTGCCCCACCCGCACTTCCCAGCCTCGCACCCACACTCTCCACCCTTCCTCAGCCACTCATCACCCTCTCACCCACACTGCCCACCCTCACTACCTCTACAATCTGGACGATCCCAGCTCATAGACGTGGATCATCGACGCAAGAAATACCGAATCCATGACCACGATCTCATGATCGTGACCATCACAGGAAGGAGAGATATGCACGCGCGTCGAAGACCTTAGCCAGCAGGGATAGGAATCTCAAGTTTTTACGAAAATCAATGACCCTTGAAAAT
Source organism: Bryoerythrophyllum caledonicum (assembly GCA_963971425.1). NCBI lineage: Eukaryota > Viridiplantae > Streptophyta > Bryopsida > Pottiales > Pottiaceae > Bryoerythrophyllum > Bryoerythrophyllum caledonicum. The sequence continues at coordinate 7,559,251 of OZ020518.1, read as the reverse complement.
GGCTTTTGGATCCGAAAGCCATTTTCAGGGCTCACTGATTTTTGTAAAAATTCATGATTCCCTCCCCTGCTAGATAAGGTCCATCACGCGCGCACACTCAACGACAAGACAAACAAACAAGCATGCGCTCGAGGCAGAGCTCTGAACAATTTCAACCCCGTACCCCCCCCCCAGCCTAGACCTCAACAATACTCACAGTCTTCAGAAATTATTCCCTGGACCTCCCAACACACACTCTCACGTTGTGCCCCACTCGCACTTCCCATCCTCTCACCCACACGCTCTCTTCGTGCCCGAGCTACACCGATGCAATAAACGCACCAAAACCCTAACGAATTCCCCCAGCTTAACCTAATTACAAGAAATGGCAAATACTAAACACGGAGATGAATTGATGACGTACCTCGAGTCCTGCCATTTTCTCCAGTTCCGCCTCTATCACCATCGAACTCCGCCGCTTACTCCCCGCGCACGCAACCTGCAAGGACAAAGAGTTTCACTAGATTCAGCAACTCGGCCATGAAGACTAACAAAATTTCAGTGTACATCTCCCGAGAAGCAGGTCTATAAACATGAGAAGTTCTCGAAATCTTGAAGAACCGAACCCGGATGAAGAAGGAGGAACCCAAACCCTGCTCGAGGTTGCAACGTGAGCCGTATACAGCTCAGTGACGAACGTCCGAAGAGACGAACCTACGGGCCCCACATGAATCCTAAACCCTAATTATCGGGGGCAGTATGGCCTTTTCGGGAGCCCAGTTACGAATGTGTATGGTTTTGAAACCAAATATGTGACGTATCTATTAAAACACTGATTCTCGGGAGCTCTATGACCGGTCGGTAGCTCATTGAACAAATAAAACCATAACGATAAGAGTCACTCGTGATCTTAGAACGGGTACAAGAACGGGTACAGATTGATCAAAGAATAATCTTATTGTGACATACCTGATGTGGTGGGTCCCTTTGAAGTTCCAGTAATTTGTCCGCCAGGTCCTCCACGCCAGTTCGATGAGACGTTACTCCTTTACCGGATGCCTTTGATGAGGAACCGTCTCCGACCAGTGTGGGTCGTGATTGTTTTCCTAGGCTCCCGATTTCTTCACTTGAGTCACTATTTTGGCAGTCAGACTGGCCTTTACTGCCTTCAGAACCTTTATCCACTTGTAACGAGGTCTCACTGGTACCAGATCTTTGATATATTTTCCTGGAGTGTTCTTCTACCGTGTATGCCTCTTCAAAATGCTCATGAATACTTACGATGGTGCAAGACTCCTGATTATCAATCCGGGAGGCCAGAATCAGATGAACCATTGGACTTTCTTCTATTCAACCACATAAAATGATCTAAATATATTTAATATCTAAACATACCTGAATCTGTGATTGGACTGGCTGCGGTCTTTGGTAGATACTTGACAAAGCCCTAAAACGTTCGCCCGATTCCGATGTTTCGACTTCCAGGTTCTGAGCAGCCAACAATGACTGATGTCTGCACCGATCCTTTCGAGCCCGCGTCTGCTTCGGATTAGAGAAATTGGTACTTCGCTTCTTCCGGCCACCTATTTTAGTCATCATCTACAAGATAGCCAAACCACTCATCTGCACTCTCTTTCAACATCAGAGCCTCCCTATGAATCCAAACAACCCAGTGCAATACTCCTGCGTTGCGGTGATAGAGCCCCTCTTCTACTCTATCTTGCTTCCGTTTACACCAAAGATCTACTATTTAATATTAACCTCTTCTCAGATCTAGTTTGTTACACGCTGTCGCAAAGCCCTACAATAGCTGTCCAATATAATCCGCTGATCAATCCGTCAATTACGGGGCACAATTATTGTTAAGCATCTTCATATTTGAAAATTGACGATCCGGAAAATCTAAAGTTGTATTCATTCCGTGACTACAACAAGACAATTAACAAAATTGGTAATCGGTATTCAAGCTCACGACTTTCTTAATCCAATTTAATCTGGAGGATTAACTAGTGTCATTGTACACTCAAGCCGCCAACAGGCTGGAGGGGAACTACTCTTTATAGATTTAAGTATTTCCGCCGTAATTTCACTCTTTCGTAATTTATAGATTTCCACGTATGTTGACATATATAAGATAATATATTTCCGCCCTAATCAATTCTTTACCAGTTCAGTATTTGAACGAGGGTGGCAAGCTAGTTCTTTCTCTCTTTCGCAATTCAGTTGTCATTGCACCCCACCCTCCTTTAACACCACCTCTGATAGTCGGTGTGCATGGCGTCTCTTACTTCTCATTAAGGCGGCGCTCCACTTATCGTGCCCATTGGCGACAATGGCACAGTCTGTATCTCCGAGTCAGTGCTATGTGTTCGTTTTGGTTATCGGGCTGGCACAGTCCACATTGAACAAGAGGTCTATGATAGCAAAGGTATTCATGAGCAGTCCATTTATCAAGTGAAAGACAGTGACGCAGCTGGTTTTTTTTGGAGCTTGTGTCGTGGTTCATTCAAAGTATTTGGTGTTACAGATGTTCAATTCGCCGCTCATGCGTCCGTAGCCGTCATGACTCCTCCAACCGATTCTGGTGATACCGTACTCGTGCCCGATTTTGGCACTAGGTCTAATCCAAGCGTCCATGTTCTTAGCGATACAGAGGAAGATGAACTATATGATGTGAACCTTGCTGAGTCAAAGATCCCATGGACCTCAGCTCATGAATTAGCTACTCGTACTAATACTACCCCAGTTCCAGCATATGCTCAAGCTTCTTCGTCCTATTCCTCAGGGAAGCCCCCAGTTTATCCTGGCTCGCGCAACGTCAGGAGCATACTAATTCATGTACGGCATACGTGTAACAGAAAAGGGTCTAGGTCTGAGTTGTCTAGAATTGATATCGATAGTTTTGATTTGAAACATGTTAAGTATTTGCCTCCAAAGTATGATGGGGACGTGGTATTTGAACTTCCACCACTCACGGAGGGTATTCCCCCACAGTACGGAGGGGGCCTAGATGGGATGAGTAAACAACACGATGGTCACACGTAGTGTAAGACAATGACTATAAATATCAAGAACGATTTTGGTCTGACGTATCGGAAATCTGTATGTACGGGGCATCTACAGTGCCCTAACATCAGTTGTGATTGTTAGTCACGAAACGATGGGCGCTCGAATCAGACGAAGTGGAGCGGGTTCGCGTTCACTCCATTTTCAGTGAAAGGAGCACCATTCGAGAAATCTACACTCTCATGTAAGGTTTGCCAAATCCCTTCAATTTGTCTTGCTCTTTGTGATACACGTATATACTATGTGACATCTATCGATCCCGATCGGACGCGTGCTGGAATTCATTTGGGTCATCATCTTCATCCTATCTCGAAAGGTGTAGATCAAGATGCCATGGACGTCATGCACGATTGCGTAGCAAAAGAAGTCCAACGTACGCCCAAGGCTACTAATTCTGCAATTGTCATGGCTGCGAGCAAGAATTTCCTCTCCGACTACCTGATCCGTCCACAGTCTAAATTGCCCAACCTTGAAGAAGCATCTTTGGATGTTGTCCTTGATCAATTCGAGACTCTTTCGTCTCCGAATATAAGGAATCTAGTGTCCACTTGCAAGAAGTTCTACAGTGGTGGGAAGGGTGTAATGGACAACATCATGGAGCTAAAGGAGTCGTCCAAATTCGTGTTCATCTACGAAAACAAGTTTCCCGACCAGTCTTAAAGTAAAGTATTCCTTTTCAAAATGTCTGTCGGCCTATGTGGAAGTGGGGTAGACCTCATTAGGCGTATGCAACCCGGGAATGACCTTGAAGATTGTTGGTTGATGTTTGATCATGTCAAACGAGTCAAGGATTGGACTACCATGGCATGTCATGTGTACGACAGCAAGTATTGTAAGGTAATGACAATCGCTATGTGCGATATGCAATCCGAGGATGCTCAAGCACAGCAGTTGTTCTGGGAGAATCTAAATGATACAATAAGACAACATGGCCTAGAAGACGTGAACTTCAAAGGCTTCATGGCTCACAGTGCTGGTGCGAATTGGCATGCCATTCGATGAGTTTATGGCAGTGGCGACAAGGACAAGCCCATGGATAATAGGGAACGAACATGCTTATTTCATTGGACAAAGTGTCTTCACCGTGCGACCTCTAGAAGTATTCTTCCAGGCTTCCAAGAGCAACACATTGCCCTATGCAAAATCTGGAAAAATGCGAAGACCCATGACGAGGTTGAAGCTCAGTACAATGTCATTCGAGCGTGGTGGTTGTCCTCTGGTGCCACTACTGAAATCGGACGTCGTTCTCTTGAGGATTGGATGGCATTCTGGCACTTCCGTTATCAACAATGGGGCGGCGCAATGCAGCTTGTAAGTGTATTTCATGCTTTATATAGTTGACATTCCATTAGAGTCTTCAGTGGAATCAGCTCCTATTTATTGACAAATGTTGCTTTTCCTCAGGATCTCACGCTTGACGAGAGGGCTGACATGCCTTCCTGCAACCTTGCTGAAACAGTCCACAACCGTTGGCTCCAACAATCCGGAAACACAATGACGTGTCTATACGCAGCAACCGTAGATGACCTCATCCGTGCTTTTATGCAGATTACTTCGTATCGAGCATGGTTGAAGGGCGGCGCGTCGGGAAAAGGTTCGGACAAAGGTACGCTTTGGTTGCGTTCCGCACAACATTTGGGTGATCCTAAATTCATAGCTGATGATGTTAGGAACTTCCCCAGAGCTGGGGACTTACTAACCAGGACATGTGGCTTAGAAGGTGCGGAGGTTTTTGGATCCACGAAGCGCAAGCTTGACATGCCACCCGGGTCGTCCCACGATTCGCACAGGTCCGATAGGGTGAACTATTCAATTCCCCGTGATGGTAAAAGGGTGACTCGGGCTTGCATCGAAGAGGCCCTTCGACGATAGGACTTTGGTGTCCAACATACAACCTCCGTTCTCGAATCGGACTGTGATCCGTCTAAGTGGCACATTGCTCGGCTCCCCAAAAAGTCAGCTCGAAAATGCCAAGCATTGCAGGCTGACAGTGGTGAGCCTTGCAACACCAAAGTTTCACGTGGAAATCATGGAACTCCTGCCCCCACCTATTCGGGTATGAAGAAGAATTACAGATCACCCCATAATGTTACTACGGAGTTCTGGTTTTGTCCAGATGATGTAGGCCGTTGTGTGAAGGGGTCGAAGAAAGCATTTGTGATGGATTGGCCATCAGTTCCAATATTGTGGCCTGTGAAACTTGGCACCAATTTGACTGTGCATGAGGTTTTAGCATTGGAGGAAGCAGGTTTCCAATTGCAACAACGTGGGGCTCTTTCACCACGATGACGATTCCAAGTGTCTATGGACATGCCTCTTCCGCGATCTCACTTCCCCATTCCAACAAATCCGAATTCTCACCAGAGCTTTCGGAATGGCTACGCGATTCGTAGGACAACAGATGCTCCCACAATTGACCAACGCAACAAGTGGTCAAGCGCAGCTCTTATGAATAACTGCTACGTCTCGAATCTGTTAGCCATACCATATCCGGGATGGGGATGCGTTATCACTCTTGACACGGGGAAGGACAAGTCTTATTGCGTCACGTTTACAGACCTCCCATGATGTTTATGCCCAGATTTTTTGAAGATGCAATCCGAAGCGCTGGGAAAGAAGGGGCAATGGAAGTATTGCAAGCATGTGTATTACATCTTATGTTATCTATGTAAGATGGACTACAAAGAGGACATGTTCATGCATGCTCCAAGCTACAGCTTTAACGAAGTTATGCGCATTCTTGAGCTTGCTAACATCACTAAATGAGCGTGAGGAAGGCGTTCAAGTTGTCGCAACCAGAAATATTAATATTTCTTGAATGCTCAAGAGTTCGTCATTTGTACATCCTCAGTCCGTACCTGATTTCATGACTGTAGCTAATGGTCATGAATTAATTTAATATGTTATTATATTCCGTTATATTATTCTGAGCAGTAGAATCCTGTACTTAGCGTGTTCTAAGGTTTAAGGTGACAATTTTATACATAAGTCATTAGAAATCGCCTCTGCCAATATTCTAGGAATTGTCTTCGCGATTTGTGCAAATGATATGCATGGAAGGCGAAGGTGATTTTCGTGCATTTCGTAGTAAACAGTTTCCCTCTTATGTAAATCGAATGTGGTACTGATTTAATACCAGTGAAATATTCACTTAATACCTAGGTGATACCCGTTGTTTCTCAAGATCAATATTATCATAAATTAGCAAGTACTGTCCTAAACTGTCCGCTTCGTATGATATTCTACCAGGACGCCTAAACCCTATACCTAAGTAAATATGTGCTTTTCATTCTAATATGGCACTTTACAAATGTAGGAGCTTCATGGAAAAAATTATGACACACCTTTCAACTAATACAGGGAACTCTAAAAAACCGAAATAAAGGAAAAACATGCAATTTTGCAGTACACCACGGCTATAGGGTATTTTCTAAAATTAGAAATTTATGGAAAATATGTCACCAAAATGGGATGATCTGCTAAAAAAACCACGAATTTCACTTTTTTCCCAAAAAAATGACCAAAAAAATCTAGATTTCAGGATTTTTTATGCTCACCGCTCGCCGCTCGCTGCTCACAGCTCACACGATAGCGTCGCTGGCGCCGGACCCGGTAGATGTTCATCTTGCTCCGCCTCTAACTCATAGTTCCACAAAGGTGGCCTATAGCACTTATTATAGGAATAACTTGCCCAAATGATCCAAAAATAATCATCAGGCCTTAAAGGGCTTGGCCCTAGCGTAAGCCCCCATCAAGTGAGAATTTTATTATTGGCCAATCCTTTTATATCATTAAAATTCTTGACTATCAACCACGTTTGTCCCTTGCTCCTAATGTGAAGGCCCATGGAATGATTTTGAGGTTTAGACCAAACATAGATTGCTAAAATTGCATGATTTTCAACCTTGACCTATAGCGTGAAGTAGGAGTGTTCAAAGCACCCTTCATGGTCACTTGAGAAACTAGTTGCCAAGTAGAGGGTGATATGTATTTATAGTTTATTTAAATATCCATACTACTAACCCATGTCCGGTGGACATGGACTTAGTGGTGGTACATACTTGCCGGTAGCGGAGTTTGCATGTAACAATGCTCTCCATGCTTCAACTTAGCAAACGCCATTTTATTCCAACTATGGCTATCACCCAGAACTTGATTTGTTGAGTTCACCAACGAATAGTAACCCGACAGCTGATGACTTTGCAAGGAAACTATTGCAAATTGAAGATGATTTGAAGCTTCAACTACAATCCGCCCAAGGGTCTTGAAGACATCTGCAAACAAATTTTGCAATCAAGCACCTGATTATCAAGTTGGAAATAAAGCATGGCTTCTTTGACGGAATATCAAGACCAAGCGGCCATGTGACAAGTTGGACTACCGGAGATTAGAACCATTCCTCATTCCGAAGCAAATCTATTCAGTGACATATCGTCTTGAGCTACCAGCTTCCATGAAAGTACATCTAGTCTTTCATGTCTCTCTTTCTTTGTAGCCCTAGGCTTCTATGTTGACTTAGATTTGGCCCGTCCTCCTGACTTTGCGTCTAGGTGATCCCGTTCATCTTTAACCAGATTGAATCCATCAACCAACTCCTTTGAATTGTCTGGCGTTTCCTCGCCAAACTACATGTCCCTCTTCTGTATTAATAAACACAATTCTTTTGTGCATCAATTCTAGGAGATAATGACCACATAGAACTCAAGGCTGTCATCTGCCATTCTAACCTGAGCCTTACGTCATCGACAAACTCAGGGTCTTCTATCATGTTAATTACCTGGACTAGGTTGCCGCCAAGGTAGCTCTTGTTGCAGTGTTTTCCAACTATGCCAATTTTGACATGGTCGCCTTGCCTCCATGTGATATTCCATTCAATACAGTCTGTCAATATCAAATTCGTCAATCACCCCCTCATATTGCAAGATTCGAGATGTGGCCGCACTCGGCGATTCATTTGGCCACCTTGTCCTCTAGAGTGGCTATCGGGTTTGTCCATATCCATTTGATATCATCTTGGATGATGCGATGGAGGATGAATTTCAATTTAGTGACAACTCAGAAGCATTTGGTGACCACAACCGCGCATTTAGGTTTACGATGATAATCAAAATTATGGGTTTGGCTTAGACTACGAAACACATAACGGAAGTGATGAGGACATCTCGTTGGCTGTTAGTCGATGGAAGATTGATTATCCACCAAAAGCTGCCACTGTTACCCCCGAAGGCATTTGTAATCCAGACTATTATCTAGATTGACCACAATAGAGGCACCAGTACTGCCATCTTATGGATGGCAGTTTCAAAAATGTTGGACATGCGATGATCCAAGTGTGCTTGCCGCACGAGGCATGTGATTCAAACGTCCTTGGAGACACTAACGTAGACGTTCTTTTGTCTCCGAGGTCGAGGATCTCTAGATGACAACCATGCGATAGAAGTTAATGCACAAGAGTATTGAAGGTGGTCCTCTCTTGTCTGACTGCCTGTCATACTATTTCGAGTGTAATCATGCAGTAATTGAGGATGGTGGACTTGAAGAAATGGCAAACAATCCTTGAAGAGGTGTTCGGCGTAAACTAAAGCACATGGACAATGTGATGGTCTCCAAGTTTAGTTGCCTTCACGACCCAGTTGCTTGCCAGCTAGTTAATTTTAAAAGGTGTTGTTCTAGACAATGCTGTCAATTATTCCTTTGGGCGGACACCCACACAATTCACCAGAAGTTCTACTCCTCAAGCTTCAAGCAACGACGTGACTTAGCATACGCGGTTTAGAGCCAGCTTCACGCTCTTCTTGGATTTTTCAAGCCCTTCATTACCCTCCATGGCGTTGATGAGTGCAAAGTTGTCTGGTATCGCATTCACAAAGTTTCCAAGTCCGCTTTCTATAAGTACAAATCCGATTCCAAGAACGATCGCGTGAATGGGGGCCACGGAAACGCAGGCATATTGCGCCTTAGGCCTCCCACGGTTCAGGCACGCAGGATTATATTCAATATTATCAACAATAGTGCGGATCACATGCAAAATTAATTTCGTGTCATTGGCAAAAAGAGGGTCGCATCACTGATGGTTCTTCTAGCGGCAATGAATTGGAACTACCTGCATGACATGTCCAACTCTGTAGGTGTTGTCAATTCTTCCTGATATCCATTGAATGACTTCACCATAATTGTCATTCTAAGCCGTCGGCTGGCAGTTGATGTCCTACGACTTCATTGGTATTTATCCACAACATTGTCTCTCCCAAGTAAATGTTGGATGCAACCCCAAGATGATTTCACAATCTCCGGTGAGTCACATGAAGAAGAGGTTCTTTAGGAATGTTGAGGTAATGGCTTTGGGCACTAACTTTTCCAGGTTCACAGAGTGCAACTTCCTTGTTGAGTTCCTTGCAAAGTATCCACGCAGGTCGGACAAATACCAAGCATTCTATGATGATCAACGAAGACACCTTAACTATCAATCAACATATGGGAATGTATACTCTGGCTGGACTCCTCAGTCAATTGCGTACCTGACTAAGTTCCTTTGCATTATTCACAACAAGATGGATTCATCTAAATGTCCAGATTTCAAATTTATGTTGAAGAAGGTGACAACGATAGATGGCCCATCATAAGATACAAGAGGTGTGCAATCAATTCCTCCTGGCTTCTCCCTGTAAGCCACTTATGATCACCAATCATCTTTACATGAAATTGACTTCCACTGCCATGGCTTGTGGACATTCATTGTTGGCTGCCAACTGACAAACTTTATCTTTTACCTTCAATTTGTTCTTTAGAATGTCCAAATCATCACTTTTGAATTTCATCTAATTCTCCGTGGTATTGTTCGGACAAGCCTGTGAAGATGTGGTCTTCAGTTGAATTCGGTAATCCACGTTGTCTCCCTTCTAGAGATCCGAAGTCGGTCCCCTTCAAGCCCCTCCAGAGTGATCTTTGTGTCAATGAAAAGAAAAGAAACCAGGAAAAGGAGGTTGCTCGGACCATTGGAAACAAATGAAGCAATCTTTCATCAAGAACGGAATTGCAAAATATATTATGTTCTGGAAGGCCGGCATGGTCCGTGACAAGAGATATGCCAAGGATATATCTCCCTACATTTCATATTGGGAGCAAATTCATCATCTAACATCTGGTCCACTGCCACCCAATCCCGAGTGTCTCCTAGAAGGATTTTGGCCTAAATCCGATTGGATCCAAGACCATTCGCATGGCTCTACATTGCTCAATGATGTGAATGCTAATCCGGATGTCACCCAAGAGGACAACTCCAACCCGTACCCATTCTGTGGTCCTCAATTGAACCGTCCAAAGTTGTCTTTCAATCCGTTTTGAGATGTTCTACTAAATGATTTTGTTCATTGCCATTCGAGCACCAGTCATTACCTTCCCATGTTGATGGGTCGTGTTGTTGAGTGCGTTAACCTAACTCCTGGAGAGTGCTACGGAAAAAGTAAGGTCGAATGGTGGTTACCCATGACACGAAATAAGGATACCAAGCAGGCTGTCGCAAAAGAGTGTTGGAAAAGGAGATGAGGAAGGGAAAATCGGGAGGTTGAAAAATAGAACTGCAACATCGTTCTGTATTCTCACAGCTCCCCATCCCACACAAAAAGCGAGCCTCCTAAGTCCCACCACATCCCGCAAGAGGCACCAAACATTGTAATTCTTGTTTGGAGGCAAGGGGAATCTCAATCCAATTCGGTGACGACTGATTGTATTTGGAGTCTGCTGCCAACCGACGAATTGCTTTGTCGTTGATGTTGTAATCAGATCGACAAAAAGATTGCCTTGTTGATTTCCTTGAAGGAACTCCTTATGTTGTTAGCCAAGTCAAGTGATTTGTTACAGTAACATTGATGATATATTCATCAAGGCTGCTAGCCAAAGACTTCCTAATTATATTGAAGGTGGTCAAGAGAGCAGTGGTAGTCACTATCTACAATCATTTGTAGGTACAAATTCATTTAATCGCACATGTATTGGTCATATTATGATGTTGGAGTGGAGTCGCCATCGACTAGTTATACACTTTAATGCTATGTTACACACGTATAATAATTGAATCCATTAATGAATGAGAGTAAATGCAACTAGGTGAGGTACGTTTTAGAGTTAATGGAATGTCATTCACTGATTTTTTCAATGATGAGAATTGTATGTGATTTGTATGGCCGATCGCTCATATTAATGACCAAGTGGGAAGAAACTCAGTTTACATTGGGAGTACGCCGCGCGTATTTCATCTCCTTCAAAATTTAATGTCACTGAAACTACGTAACATAATATCATGGTAAAGACACGACAAATGGCCATGCTAGGAGAGAGAGAGGCAAGGGAGGCAGAGAAACAAAATGAAGATGATAGTTTGCTAAGTGTGGACTCTGGAGAGTAGTTTACCTTCGAGTGAAGTTATTCATGTTGAGCCATTGTTGGTTGTTGACAATGTAGAGTTGATGTCTTCCACGTGCAGCCGCATTGTCACTACAGAGGTGGAGGACGACAATGGCCTTGACGACAACAAGATGACTGAGAGTTCTCTTGTTCAGCTTTCTACCAATCACATCCAGTTTGGCTATAGATAGGCTAGGCTAGATAACGATATTGCTAGGCTAGGAGACCTTGTCTAGACTCTTTTTTTGAGGTAATTCAAGTGTTTGGACATCAACCTAGCTGATGACCTTGTTGTCTCGATGAGAGATGTCACGTTCTATTTTGCTATGTTTATTATAAGTTTGCATGTCAATGAAAGTTCTTAAATAAGATTCACATTTTACCATATTCCCTTTGGCTGCCAGCCGAAGGCATCCTCAAAGTGCATCCAGTTAAATTTTATTCATTACCAGCTTCATTTGAAAATTTGCATTTTTGTCCTTCTAGGTCTTACGCATGTCTACTCTTACCTTTTATCTGTATCCTCTACTCTGTAATGTTGTCGTTTACTGTAATGCACCAAACTGGAGATTAGACTAGTTCATACCATTTTTCAGTCGGCTGCCAACGGGTGGTCTTCTTATCATGAATCCTGCTTTTTATTCATCATGACCATCTTCATTTGTATCACATATTTGTTCTATTGTGTCTTATGTTTGTCTACACTGACGCATGCTTTGAGCCCCGTGGCCATTGGATCTCTTTATATACCGCCGATCGAGCGTTGCACCAAGCCTCAATCTTGGATGGGTCCATTATTCTAGTCTTCTCACTTTTGGGGCTCTAGAGGCTTTTTTGGAATTTTTTTGCCAACTTTGGAGCTCACCGCCCCAAATTACCATTGAAGACCCCCTCTTTAATCAAATAGGGCCCCCCTCCCCACCCTTCCAACCCTCAGGCTTGGTGCAACACATGACCAGGGATATTTAGTGGGATCTGTGGCCATTGGCTTAGTGAAGAGAATGGACAAACGCTATATTCACGCAAGACTTCTAAGCAAGGGGTTTTAGATGGGGCTTTAGAAACTATTGGAAAGCTAAAGAACATGATGCCCCACTGCATATTTCCAGACAAAAGCCATTTCATTATAACAGTCACTCTTAATAGCAGGAAACCAAACAGGGCTGCTGAAGAAGGAGCTGCCTGTAACCGACAAGCAAGAGCCTGCAACTGGCGCTACTACAACTCACACGGCTCATTAACCCCCAGTCTCTACTCTTAAGTAGAAATTATGAGGGGAACTGCAACAGCTCAAGCTCAGCTAATCCCTTAATGGAACTGCAGTTACTGCACAAGTAGGTGTACAACTTCACAGCGCCGCCGCCACAACTATTCATTGATCCAGCTGTTACACTTCACACTCTCCCAACTCACCGTTTAAAGCAGAACTTTCCTCGACTTGGCAGCTCCTTCCCTTTCATAAACCCACGCCATCGACGTCAAGGAGTTGCTTACATTGGGCTTAAGAGCCATGGGATCGTGTATTTCTCAGCCATGGGCAGGGACAATGCTGCTGCTGCTGCTGCTGGTTGTGAGAGGTCATTTCTGTGTTGCACAGAACCTGTCCAGCACTCTTCCAGCGGCATCTTTCATCTTCGGAGACTCTCTGGTGGATGCGGGCAATAACAACTACATTGGATCCCTGGCCAGAGCCAACTATGGCGCAAATGGCGTTGATTTTCCTGGCAGGAAGGCCACCGGCAGATTTTGCAATGGCCGAACAGTGGCAGACATTGTTGGTAAGTCGAATCGTTTACTAAGGATTTTCTCTCGAAAGAGTAAACGTTGAGTTTTCGAACTTGGATTGTTGCAGGGCAGCTGCTGGGACTTCCCTTCGGACCTGCGTTTCTGAACCCTGCAGCAAAGGGCAAGGGGATCCTCAAAGGGGTGAACTACGCCTCAGGAGGAGCAGGGATCCTTGACTTCACCGGGTACAACTTCGTAAGCTGCCTATTCCCGACGCAAATGCATTGTAGGTTTGGATTTGATCTAAACTAACCCATAGTTGCAGGTGAACCGGATCCCACTGTGGCGACAAATAAGCATGTTCAGGAACAGCACCAGGCAGATTACGGAGCTTCTGGGCCCAACAGGAGGCGCCACACTGATCCGAAACGCTATCTACTCTGTCACCATGGGGTCCAACGATTACCTCAACAACTACTGGGTGGTCGGGTCGCCGACTCCACGCCTCTTCCCTCCTCAGAAGTTCCAGAAGCTCCTCATCAACACATACCGCCAGCAGCTCCTGGTTAGTAGCAGTACTACTCTGAACTTCTTAACAAGGTCAAGTGATCAACATCTGAGTGCTCGCTCCTCCATGTACAGGCTCTTGTGAACATGGGCGCACGGAAATTCGTCATCTCCAACGTGGGGCCTCTGGGATGCATACCGTACCGCATGACGCTGCAGTCTACGGTGAAAGGGCAGTGTGTACAAGCAGACAACACTCTCGTGTCCAACTTCAACGCCGCCCTCAGGTCGCTCGTTGATGAGCTGAATGGGAAATATCCCGAAACGAAGTTCGTCCTGGCGAATTCTTACAACGTCGTCAGCCAGATCATCAGCAACCCTGCAGCTTACGGTAAACTACTCACAACTATTAACTCTGTCTTGATCAAATTAGAGAACTAGTACTAGTTTGACTTGCGTTTAGGGACTAAGAACCACCTTCTCCAGGTTTTTCAACAAAGGATCAGGCGTGCTGTGGGGTTCCAGTTGGGCTTTACCATGGGTCAACGCCGTGCCTCCCCGGAGTGCCATTCTGCAAGAACAGGAAGTTCAATTTGTTTTGGGATGCTTACCATCCCACCGACGCTGCAAATGTCATCATCAGCCAGCGTTTCTTCTCCGGAAATGTTGCTGATATCTATCCCATGAACGTGCAGCAATTGGCAGCTCTCAAGTTACAAGGCTGATCCTCCTGCATCAAAGGAAGCCAACTGAACATTAGTTCGGTGAAAGAATTAGTAAGCTCTCAGAATGTGCATTGATTGTTAACTCAGTTTAGTTCAGAATGTGCTGAGTTAGTTTTTCAGCAACTCTGACATATTCATTTACAAATACATATCAATAAACGGGTAATGTTATGGAAGAGTGGACGGAGAAATATCATGCTGACATTGACGAAAGCTGTCTGTAGAATGTTTCGCCTGTATGAAGAAATTGAACAGTCCCGTAAATACAACAAACCAGCGACGATTCTACGAAGAAGAATTCTCCTTTTTGTGTGTATTTTCGACGTAAGTACAAGTTAAATCACATCTGTATTCACATCTAAGTACTCTCGTAAAACGTTGTTCCGGCTCGGTTGCCTCAACTTCCGCATTGCCTTAGCCTCGATCTGCCTAATCCTTTCTCGAGTAACCTTAAAAATGTGACCTATTTCTTCTAACGTCTTTGCTCGTCCATCGTCCAGTCCGAAGCGCAATCGTAGCACATCCCTCTCCCTAGGGTTAAGAGTGCTTAGAACTCCGTCGAGTTCTTGTTTCAGCAACTGCCTGACGATAGCGTCCTCAGGCGACTCGACGTCTTTATCAGCGACTAGTTCCTGTAGCAGCGGCGTACAGGCATCAGACATTTGAACTTCCGTAACTATTAAGGTGACAGTTCGAAACGCTGACTGCTGATTTAGCTTTAAAACTTACCCCAACCGTAGTATCCTTCTCTTTGCCGATGGGGCGCTCCATGGAACCTGGAGCTCTAGCTGCCTTCATTACGGTTTGCAACTTCTCAACAGTCATACCAACTAATTCGGCGACTTCATCATCACGTGGCTGTCGCCCGTGCTCCTGAACCAGCATCTTCTTAGCTTTGTTGATTCGTGAAATGACTTCGTATAAATGAATCTGATAAAAAGCGGCAGGTCATCAGTAAAGGGTTCTTCGTAACAAACTGTTCACCAGAGCAAGCCAGAATAAGAATCCTCATTCGACTAATCACTTTCTTGCAGGATTCTAGGGTCAGCAGCTTAAACCCTAACTTGAATAAGCGTTGATTGTGGGCAAGAGCAGCCATCACTGAGAGAGCTTTCAATGATGATTCAGAATGAACTCAAATGTCAAAGCAGTGTCAAAGTAATCTTGAGGAAATTAGAGAGGAAAGACGAATCAAAGAAGCACTTACTGGTAAACGAATGGTTCTAGATTGATCCGCAATTGCTCGTGTTATAGCTTGCCTAATCCACCAATGTGCATAAGTACTGAACTTAAACCCTTTACTAGGATCGAACTTTTCTGCTCCTCTTATCAGTCCCAAGCTTCCTTCCTGTTCCAATAAAGTTGAGAAGAGATACACAAATTCAGTATCAGGGAAGACGCCATCCTCTCAAAACTCCAGTATTTCACGTATCATTCGAAGAAAAAACAAAATTCACATATCTCAAGACAAGATGTCTGCAATACGAAACAAGATGTTCCCACAATTGATAAACGAACCTGAATCAAATCTTGAAGAATCATTCCTCGGCCTTGGTAATTCTTCGCAATAGAAACAACCAACCTAAGGTTGGAGTTCACCATCTTATCCTTGGAATATCGACCCTCTTTCAGCCGTAATTCAAAAGCATTCTGCTCCATTCCTACCGCTCGACTCCACTCTCCAATGGTAGGCTCTCTGTCCGCCTCTCGCTGAAGATTGTCTCTCACCTTCTCCAGTTTCAGTAGATCCTAAGTAGTTCAATAATACGTCAGTACAGAAAATGATGCATCAAGGATCCATCTTTACGTGCAAATTGGAAATACCGTATGGAAAACACCTCATGAAACGCATCGAATTGGCGTCTCACCTGGATCTTTAGTGACAGCGCAACTTCTTCTTTCGATGTAAGCAACTTGGTCCTTCCAATGTCTCGTAAATATGCACGAATAGGGTCTGAAGGATCGGGTGAAATCTGAGGTTTCTTAGGCTTCGGCGCAACAGGCGCAGCTGCGAGATCGGATGCAACCTTCTCCGCCCTCTCCAGCGCCCGCTCCCGCTTTTTAATCCTGTCAAGTCTCTTCTTTGATTTGACCGCAACACCGACACTTCTAATTCGTGGCGCTCCCTCTACAGTCTCCGCGTCATTAGAATCTGCAAGTTTAAAACATATTTCAGAAAGTGCCACTTACGCAACCCCTGCAGGAGCACGTCCAGTCCTTTCCATTCCACTATATCCTATCCACATTGGAGTGACATCTGAAAGTGGCTCAGAAGCGAAAAACCTATGCTAGAGAGGGTTTTAAGATGGTTGACGTGTCGCATTCACTGTTTCAAAATAGGCGTCATTCCCATAGGAGATCGAGATAAGGTGCAAATCAACCCTTCGCCGCATCTCGCAAGACATGAAAGCAACGTCCTCCATAGCAAAATGTACCTGTTTCTTGCACAACTGACGCGGTATCTTCAGCCTCTTGAACGAGACTAGACACTCCAGCCAAGAGCGATTCCAACTTCTGCACATAGCTCTGCTCAACCTCCAACATTGCGGCCTCCGAATTGAACTCAATCCTCGAAGAATCCTCCATGTCACTCAACCTCGCCCTCTCCAACCTCAGCAAATCAAACTCAGACGGAAACTCCTCATTCTCAACGACCATCGCATCCGCATACGCCACAGCATCCCTGGCCGCCTTCGCAGCCGCCAACGCCAACGCCATCGCCTCCTCCGCCGCTGCTAGCGCCTCCACAGTCTGCTCACTATCAAACCAGCTCTCCGTCACCAGCGCGTCCTCCATTCTCAGAGCGCCTACCTTCACATCCCTCCTTCCACAACACACCGGCAAAGGCACCAACGCCGTCGCGCTCGACAGCTTAACCCTGCGCAACCAATCCAATTCCACTCCATAAACCTCCCAAAAGAGCCAAAAAATCCAAAAAGAAAAAATTACCTGAAAAAACATATTATCGAACCAAAAAAGAATCACATTACGAGAACTACGCTACAAAATCCAAAAAGCGGTTCATCACCGCCAAAAATTCAACTAAAAAATCCTAAACCCTACAATAACCCTCCGTACAGCCTCCGCAACGAAAGAAAAGCAGAATCTCTACATTCCATACAAAAAGAACCAATTCGCTCACCGCACAGACGCCATTCTCCGCCGACTCGCGCTCGCTCTCGACGAAGGCCGAACAGCGCAACACTCCACTCCAGCATTTCCTCGGCTGCAACTGGCAACGGTCCTATCCTGACCTCTCAGAAACCCCGAGGAAGAGGACCAAGAAGCCGAGGAGGTCGTCACGTCGGGCAGAAGCGCGACGGAGAGTGCCGCCATCGCTACTGCTCTGCTATAAAAGTATGGCCACCATTCGGAAGAAAAATTGCGCAAAATAGAGGCGCGAACTACCTGATGGAGCTACCTCACCGGGAGACAGGAGGACTCTACTCTATTCTGGCTATGGCGATAATGAGCTTGTGAGAGTGCGAGAGTGTGTTTTGTGCAATCCTCTGCCAAGCCTCACAGACAAGCCCTCCGTTCCAGATAAGCCTTTGGTTTGTAGATTTTAGGGATGTCTCCTCTGGGTACAGCCCTCTTGCATCGACCTAATGGGGTTTCGTCATCTTCACATCGCGTACATTCACATGTGGCATTTTGCGGCGGGTTTCTTTTAGAATGACGATCGTTTATCATCCAAGTATGAGGTACTTACATCCACTTGAATGAAATTTTATTGAAAGGGAGTTCTTTCTTTGACGATGTAAATCCCAGTTATCGAAATTTAATTATATGGTGTTCATAAAGAGGTTTAAATGATGTAAAATCATATTGTTAATTATTCTTGAGTACTTTGGAAATTTCTCTCAATCTTTGACGTATTTCATGAAAACTTGGAGAATACTTCACATGCTCCACTTTATTTCAATTTGTTGAATCCAATTTAGCAAGAACTGCTACTGAGAATATGGGAAATTAGGGACATATTCCAGCAATGACTTCTTTTGGCAATAAAAATCTGGTAAGTAAAAAATTTAAAAAATGTTTGAAAAATCCACCTTTCATTTAAAACTTCCGTGCGCACCCATGCATCTGCAAATTCTCCTTCCAAGCATCCCACTTTTGGTTGTCTTCCAGGATTTTTGAGCAATTTGCTTCTTACAACGGAATTTAAAGATTCACAAACAAAAATATCCTATCAAACAGCCCAAAATTAGACATTTGAAGATTTAAGGACATGAGGCCTATAAGAGGTCACTTTTGGAGTAATTTGCAAAATTGGGAGACTGATACTTCATTCTTGTATGATTCGCGCCTAAGTTAAGTTCCTTGGATTTGTGCGCTTCTAATGAATGTGGTGAGAATGTGCACCAGAGCTTGATAGGCAAACTAAAGTGATGTTTGTAGTGATCAACCACAATGAAATGTTTGCACTCGTGGATTCTCCCATGTCTGGTCACCACCTCGTCCATAACCTTTTAGCGCCGGAGGTCTTCTAAAGGCACGAGAGAATCCACAAGGGTACTAGAACATGCATAAGAGCTAGTAGATAATGCACAACAATATCTCCAGAAAGGGTACATTTCACGTTGACCCCACCGTACTTCACATACATCAATGTAGCTCTCCATTGCTTGCATCAATGCGTTCGAAAATTGTTCGATTGAAAGTGAAAAAACTATTATCACTCACATTCCCCCTAAAAAGTGCATCTAACTCACACCGAAGGAGCTATACCCCGGAAAGCAACAGAATCGACCCAAAAACGACCACCCCAGCACTAAAGGATTAAAAACGCCTCAGCAAGGATATCATTCATCCAAAATCTGCTAGAATGGATGATTCGGACTGAGTTAATTGAATTGAAGGATAGAATCTGCTGAATATAGAGCCTGCCACGTCACGAATATTCTTCGCAGAAAGGATTCTGGGCTCTAGCAAATCAGGGGGAACTTTGGGAACGGCGTAAGAATGTAACAAAAGCTCCGGTGAACACATGGGAACTTCCAGTGTGAGTGAGCGCGCCATCTGGCGTTAGATAAAGTGACCATCGGACGGCCCACGATGGACGACGTGTTCTCAAGCCCTCAAATGCGGTGGTGGCGTCTGTAACTAAACCGTAATAGTATCAGGCAACCATTGCTAAAGAATAACAAGGTTATTTCCTGCTCACAATTACAATGATGAATGGGTCTGAATAGTACAAGGAAGGAAGGCCGAGTGATGTATCTATTTAGGTTTTAATGGTCTAAGTAGGAGAAACTCTTATTTTATCCTAGTTGATTATTTTGTTCTTGCTTAGAGCATTTTTAATATAAAAAATTAGGTGCTAGCATCAACTTCGGGGTTTTCATTTCGTCCACTACAGTCTATTCCCTTTTGAGTTTGCAGCCAGAAAAGGAAATACTAGAGCACCTAGTTTTGGAAATAACATGTCTCGCTGCTCCAAGTTGTTTCTCATAACCAGAGGCTTCTTGCACATTAACGACGTACAGTCATTTCTCTTGCAAACAAGGGAGCAATTAATTGGATTCCTACCCTACAAACTAGAGAACGCATCCAATTCCACACCGCAACAACGAACACACATCGCCAAAGAGTCTCAGACCATTTACACTATACAGCTTAGCAGAGCTTTACAAAGAAGAAGGCGGTACTGCAAACCTAGAAAGTGCCAATTTAGTCCACCATAGGCGCAGCTCCTTGATCGAGAGGAGTCGTCCGGATCGAGTCCTGCTGCTCCAGAAGCTCCTGAAAACAACTCCACTCATCAGAAGCCACAAAGGCCACCGGAGAAAGGGTTTCGGGTTTGCAGAGGAGGCATGCCTGTGTCGGTTGCAGAGGGAGTACACTCGCGGCTTGCTGCGCGGCCGCCTTCAAGCTCTCCACGGCTTGCGGCGGGACGTTTCCCAGCAGCGGAGTGGACGCCGTCTGCGGCAGCGGGTTGGCGGGCGTGAGAGTCGCCACAGGCGGCGGGAACACTGTGACCGTCTCGGTTGCCATCGTCGCTCCTCCCCAAACCCTGCTAAAACAACATATGAGCAAAGTTCATCTCTCAAAACATCGCCGTTTCGATGCATCGAAGAAGTGTGAGAAGCGCACCTTGCTGCGGATTTTGGTCTCTAATCAAAAGCCCGAATGGCGACTCCGACTGATAATTCTAACTCTCGCAAGCCCTAATGTTGTTCATTTGATTGATCGTGGGAGAGTGAGTGAGGGAGCTCGTCGCGCTTACACTTGGCTTCTCTCGCGTCGGGCTCCTCGTGCTGAGTCAGCATTGCTGACTCAGCGAGGGACATGGCTGGTTGTTTTGGGCAAGTAAGGGCCTTACCACACAGGAGGGGAGGAAGTTTCACAACTTCCTCCAACATGGTACTAGTGGCACAAAAAACATTCTTTTCCTCCAACATGGCACTAGTGCCTGTGGACTTCTAGGCACTAGTGCCTGGTAGTTTTCAACGGCAATTATTGTGCCAAGTCATAGCCATGTAGATTCCAAAGCAACATCCAATGCAAATTCCAAAGCTACAAAGTTGCTCCATGTCATTCTTGCCACTCCCCCTACTTCCTCTCATGTGGCAACCACTTGCTAATTTGAACCAATGTGAGTCATCCAACTCACTGCCTTTCCTCTCGTGTGGTTTGGCCCTTAGAGCACCTCCACCAGGGACGCGCCAGCCCGGTGGAGACTGCCCTGGATTTTGGCCCTGAACCCTGTCCCGTGGTTGGGCTGCAGGGCGCCTAGCGCAGCGCCAGCCAAGAGCAAGGTTATCCGGCCTGGAAACCTGGCTCTCATAATAAAAGCCCTGCTGTGGGTCCATGCAAAAACGCATCAGTGAATGGACTGTCAGTGGTAGCCACTCCCACAACCATTGTTGCTCCACCACGTGCTAGAACCAAATTGGTGGCCTAGCCCCGGTGAAATTTTCAGTCCCCCGCCATATTCTCTCCTTTTCCAGGCTTGCTCCCAACTCCCTCCATCCCGCCTGACCGGTTTGGCGGCCCCGACCAGCGCGGTGGGGGAGCACCTTCCTCCAGACCCACCAAACCTGACAGGTCTGCCGGGATGGGAACCTGCGGTGGAGGTGCTCTAAGGCCCTAAGGGCCTTACCACACGGGAGGGGGAGGAAGTTTCACAACTTCCTCCAACATGGCACTAGTGGCACAAAAAATATTCTTTTCCTCCAACATGGCACTAGTGCCTGTGGACTCCGAGGCACTAGTGCCTGGTAGTTTTCAACGGCAATGATTGTGCCAAGTCATTGCCATGTAGATTCCAAAGCAACATCCAATACAAATTCCAAAGCTACAAAGTTGCTCCATGTCATTCTTGCCACTCCCCCTACTTCCTCTCATGTGGCAACCACTTGCTAATTTGAACCAATGTGAGTCATCCAACTCACTGCCTTTCCTCTCAATAGGAGGTGAAAGAGGAATACTTACAGATGGCAGGGTTGGAGAAGTGTTTAAAATGCAGTGGAGATCTTTGATGGGGTTAGGGGAGGAGGATTTGGCGTAACTAAGTATAACCGCACCATAGCCTTGATAGAAAAACCATAGTAAAAGACTTGTGTGCATTACTGCCCTTTTTCTTCTCCTTTGCCGATTGAGACAATAGATTATTACAATTAGGTTTCTCCATCGCTCAACTCAACTGATTGATATCATTACAATCAATGCTCTAGTAAACAAATTGAAAGTCTTGTGTGCACTGCTGCAATGGCACCAAGTTACCTTCTTAACTTCGCTGCCAATCCAGGCAACCAATCAATTCTCCAAATCTAAAAGGAAGAAACAGAAGAAGACAATCTCCCTCCAGCTCATGTGCAGAGTTTCAGACTCTCCAACCTCTTAGGTTGTGCGCATCTCAAGATGCAAACACACGCATGAGCTCTGTGTGCTGGTGATGGTACCTACACCACGAGCTGATAAACTCACGTTCAGAACCTCCCAAACTTTTGTACTCCATATCCTCACCAACCAGGTTGCGCATCCCCACACAGAGGAGGACTGTGTGCTGCACGGAAGGATGATGTCATTGGGAGACAAGGTTGTACACCTGGGTGCCAATCCCTACAAAGCTGATGACAACGCCCATGACCACCATGGTCCACGCCAGAGGCAAGCTCTCGTGCACGCGCTGCCCGCGCTTGAACTTGGAGCGGATGACAACCAGCGCCGGGAAGATGAACCCCAGAGAGAGCCCCGTGGTGGCGCCGGTGAACTCAAACGCCACCCAGATATTAGGAATCAAGGTGGATCCCATGAAGATGAGGGCGAGGAGCACGAGCGTGACGAGTCCGAAGCGGTACCTGCTCTCGTGCAGCGGCGGCGCGCGAGGGAACAGCACGGCGTCGACGGTCTGGCGCAGGGAGAAGTGGATGACGGGGAAGACGAGCATGAGGTGGAGCACGTACCCGACGCGGATGGTGTTGTTCAGCGCGCCGCTGAACGGGATGCCCAGATCCGTGTCGAAGTTGGCCAGCACGTCGGAGTTGGTGAGCTCGCCAAAGAGGAGGTACCCGGACAGCGCCGTCACACTGTACACCACCACGCACAGCACGGCCGTGATGCGTCCCACCCGGAACATCTTGGCGGGAGAGCGCTCCTGAAGCTCCAGGTAAATCGGCGGCACGTTGAAGTGGCACACGAACGCGTTCGACATGATCGGAATCACGGTGAGGAGCTCCAGAATCGCACGCTTGGAGGCGAACGAGGGTAGCATCCGGGGGACCTCCAGCTTCCCTGTCGCCATCTTCACGAGAGCGATGGCGGAGGCGAGCACCACGAAGAGCACTGCGAGCGCGACGGAGGCTGCAGATGTGAACTTGAGCGAGTCGATCTTGCGGAGGGAGGAGAGCGGCGCGAGAATCACCACGATGACGATGAGCACCACGAGCCTGCGATCGCTCCACCATCCTGCACTCCCGAACAAGCCGACGTGATTCTCCGACCCGGAGAGGACGTCGCCCATGATGATCAGGTACACGATCAACACGCCTGCGTTGTTGATCACAATACAGAGCTGCGCGACGGTGCGTGCCGCCCATCCCAGCGCTTCTCCAACCAGGTCTCCGAACGTCCACACCTTGGCGAGCGCCAGGTAGTGCACCAGCATCTCGATGGAGATCTCCGAGAGGACGCCCATGATGACGATGGCGAGCAGGCCGAGCGGGACGCCCAGGACTCGCATGGCGGCCGGGAGCGCCATGATGCCCGCGCCAATGATGGTGGTGGCGAGGTTGAACACTGCGCTCCCCACGTCCGCTGTCGCCAGCGACGCGCCATACTCCTCGGCCCCCGACGAGGACGAGGAGAGGGCGCCTCGCACTAGGAGCGGATGTTCGTCTGCCGGTAATTTGTGTGGACCTGGGAAAACAATCATGGTCACGGATTCAACGCATTGGCAAGCTCATCTCTGCGAAACTGTGATGATCATGGATTCAACTTTCTTATTAAAAAGCTCGTCTCTAATAAGCACGCATTCATCCATCGATGCAGTGCGTTAAACCCTAATTCAGAGCGTGAAACCTCTACACCCCAATTCAGAGCTTGAAACCCTAATGCAGGTTGCGAAACCCTAGTGATTGAGATTGCGAGCCAAAATCACCTAGTTCAAGCTCCTGAGACGGTCCTGAGACATCGGGCGGGGACGACGATTGCGCGTAGGAGTGAGAGGAGGCCTGCGGCGCGGGCGTGCTGAGGTCGACCGTGTCGTACGCCTGAAGCTCCACCCACTGGTGATCTTCCCGCTTCACCGTCTCCAGCAAGCCGATCGGCGCGGGAGTTTGCATACCTAATGATCGGTAAATCAATCAATCAATCCTCCCTCCACATCCTGCACCTTCTCTCATCAACCCTCACACACCACAGTCGTTCCACCCCGGGGTGCTCTGTTTTACTCAATCCTGCTTCTCCGGTGTCCTGATGATCGATCAATCCTCTCCTCACATCAGATCACTGACCTCTCACAGATTTGGAGGCTCAACCTCACGGCGCACTGTATCTGTTTGTTTCTAGATTTGCAAGAATTCTGTGAACCTCGGAAACTAGAAGTCTGGGAGTGAAACAAAAACTGGGTCGGGATGGTCGGATGCGACGTCGAAGACGTGAAGCCGACTGATCCTCTGGGGAAACACAAGACGAGATCTGTGCTTGGAACAAGTTGCAGTGGACGACAAGGCTCCCTTTGCAATCAATCAGCTCCTTCTGCAAAACAAGGTTGTTCTTCAACCCTTTAACCGTGAGAAACTAATGCACCTGTCACCGCGGGAAGGCCCTCGATAGCTTCCTTTTGAAAAACTGGTGAAAATCATCGCCACAAGACAAGACTCGAGAATTGTGACACAAGTTGTTCATCACGATGATGCCTGACTCACTCTTGTCATTTTTCGTAGGATGCACAGGATGATCTCCAGCTGCGTAGTTAGTTAGTTAGTGTTGCGGAGATGATGAGGATGCGCAGCAGTTCATGGATTGATTGATTATGCGACAGGAGAGACGCGCGGAGAGAGAGAGAGATGGATACGATTGCCAGGGCGCAGGCCGTGATGACGGCGTGGGATTCGAGCATGAGCCAGGCGCGCCGCGAGGAGGAGCGCGCCTGGCACCTCCGCCTCATGGAGTACCACGACGAGGACGTCGCCTTCATGCAGCAAGAGGCGCAGCACCTGCTCCACCTCAGCGCCCTCCGCGACCTCAAAGACGCGTAAGAATGCAGACATTTGCACTCACGGCATCTTTTTTCTCACCTCCGGGTGCTTGCAATCATCTCTCGTCTTCTAGTTCCGGAAATCGATCAGGATTCGTCAAAGAAATTAGGATTGCAGACGCCGATTTGGATTTTGTTGTTCTCATCTTCAGGGGCTTACAAGCATTTTCTCTTCTTCGAGTTCCGGGAATTGATTAGGATTCATTAGAGAGAATTAGGATTGTAGGCATTTGGATTCACGGCATGCGCCTACATGGATTTCAGATGGCGAGAAGAAGACATGGAGCAGCGGAATCTCGAGAACGCGCGCGCTCTTTGGCTCAGGCAAGGGCAATTCCATTCGGCTATTCTTTTCTTGTTTTGAAGAGGCTGTCGAGCTTATTTAAATTTTTCCCGGGGTTTAGGGTTTTCTTTTCAGGCTTGGAATTTTTTTTTTTATTTGCTTATTTGTTTCTACCCGGAGCTTAGGATTTTCTCTGGAGGTTTATGTCATGTCGAGTTTTTTTATTAAAATGACCCCGGGGTTTAGGGGTTTCAGGGTTCAGGATTTTGTTTGAATTCGGGAATGCAGAAGCAACATGGCTTTAGGTTTTGAAGGTGGTTGTTATTTTGTCATTGCCTGCACATGGTTCAGTTCATCATATCGCAGCCAAACAGCAGATTTAATGTTTACTTGAAGTGCAACAATTGCATGTAACTCTTGGTAGATTAATTTTAATCCGCCAATGTAAGCAATTTTTCTGTTTAAAAAAAAATAACTTCCAAGTGATTTCATCTTTGATTTTTAGATGAACCTGTTTGTTGCCTAAGGTAGTGGAAGTTTTGGTCTATCTTCTGTTCCTTCTTATAAATTTCCTCTTTTTGAGCAGGTTTGTTGAAAGGAATAGGAGAGATGTGGAGGAGAAGTCCGATCAGCTGAAGGCAATCTCGAATTTGGCGGCTTTATTCTGTGGATTTGCAACTGTCACTTTGACGCAATTCTCTTTGAAGCCAGATTATAGCTTGGTGAGGCTTTTGTCAATTCTTCTATTTTATGGATTTCATTTGATAATTGCTTGACTGACTCACAATTGATTGTGGTGTGACCAGGTGTTGGTTGGTACATATGGGGTTCTCACTGCTCTTGTGGTAAGTTTGCTTTCATTTCATATCTGCAAGGAACACCAGTTTGCTGGAGACGTCAATCGTAAAGTGCTAAGGACACTGAAGTTATTTGTAAAGTGAGGCAAAGATACCACGGATTGTGACCTCTTTTCTCATTTTTAATTAGTAAAATCAGCCCCGAATAGCTCTAAACCATTTATAATCAGTTCAATGAAGAAAAAAGCGGATTCATGACCACCAAGCTCTTCCATATCTAATGACTATTAAGAATGAACAAATAAAAAGTTTTATAAATCAGAAGTGAGGTATCTTATTGAAAGTTTGAACGACTTTACAATGAACTCAACGGAGATGAAATGATCCTCGCGTTACAGGAAGGTATGATGGTCATATCCATGGTGACATGCACTCTTATCTTGGGGAGCATTGTAAAGATGGGGAGGCTGTACGTGAACGAGGTAGCCGAAGAAGAGTTCATGTTTCAATGTCGTGACTTCTGCTTGAACTTTCAGCTGGGGGACCGGCCTCCATGTCCAAAGCGCACATTGGAGGCCTTTTGGGAGTTGAGGTAATTGATGTACCTATTTTTTCTACTGTGAACTTCGCATGTAATTCTGATGGTTACGTGATCCCTGGGCAGGTGTGAAAAGAGCTGGCAGCGAGCCTTTTTATGCTTCTCATTTGGTATGTCATATTCTTGAAAGTCTCTTTTCTAGGCATTCTGAACGATACATTTCTTATTTTACGTTTTATTCAGATACTTCCATTTATTTTTGAATGGCACTGCTATATTTAAACAGCAGGTTCACCTCAGTAGAGTTGAATATGTAATTAAACATTTATTTATTCATTCATTTAGTTATTCATGCAACGGTTGCTTTGTAAATAATTGAAATCCTTTGTTTTCCTTCGTAGAAAATTTTCGTTTTGATCCTTGGTGTTTGAATTATTTTTAGATGAACCTGCTGTTTGCCTGCGGTGTTAAACGTGAACTGTGCGAGCATATCATTGACATCCTGATTTTCGAACCTCATGCTATGCAGGTGTTTCTGCCTTTGTGTGCAGTCTTATTGTTGTAGGGTAAGCATCTCCATTCTCATAACGGCCATTGTACAGTTATTATTGAAGGAATTTGCAAAACCGCCCATTTTCTTGCAAGCACATTTTTCTCCATGAATCGCTAAAGGCTTGGTTCCTGTGGGTTCTGATTTCAGGTGGGTGAAATTTGCATCAAAATCCGTGGTGACTGCGGGGATCTTCACTTTCATCTCCTGCGTTTCTGTTGTTATCTGGTGAGTTAGGCAATCATCTCAATGAAATATCCTACTATGATCGATCTTGGACACACTCCTTGCTGGTGAGATATTTATCTTCGAGACGTACATATCATCTTGTAGTGGCTTATTGACGAATGCGAGTACCAAGGTTTGCAATGTCATATTTCGACCTCTAACCAACTCCCACGTTATGTACAGGATGGCAATCCAGTACTCATGGGGCTCCTACACACGAAAAAGACGAGTAGGACGGGACCAATCGATTCGAACTGGAAACCCTGACGGACTTCCTTTTGATTGGTATCTTGCCCCCGACTTTAGGCTAAGTAATCTTTCAACTTTGTAGCAATCCAGTGGGTTATGGAGCCTGCAAGGCTCCCATGTACAGTCACCAGTGTAATGTAGTAAAAGCCAAGTGCTCATTTTTCCACTCATCTTCACTGTTCACAGCGCATGTATTTTCTTCTGAAGTTGAAGTGGCAAGATGGGTGTAGATGGTTCAGAAATTGCCCTATTATAAGCCTGTCATCTGTTTACGTTTTACGTGCCGTCAAATCTATATCTCGCATGATGACTCTTTAGTATCCGTCAAGAACTTTAATTTAATGTCTTCAAGCTTCTGGACGACGTCACTAATTGGTGGCCTTAGTGAAGGTGAAGGTGCGCAGCAATCCATTGCGAGTTTCAATGTCTGCAAACATCATTGGAACAATTTTTAATCAAAGAGCTCTACTTCAGGTAAGCAGGAAAAAACTCTGAAAATAACATGTGTTTTGAATCTGTACGTACTGCGAATGAATGAGTAATTCACCTCAAGTAGTCCATTCTCTGTTGGCGTTGATTTCAGCAGCTCGAGATCTAACACATCATGCAGCCTTTCCTCTTCATCGGCAGCCTTCACAATCTCCTGGAGAACACTGCCTGGGGCCTTTCCTCGTTTCTTTCCTGTCATAATCTCAAGAAGGACGATGCCATAGCTGAAGACGTCAATGTGTGTAGAAAGTTTCCTTGATTTTCTCAATTCAGGAGCTTTGTATCTGCGAGACACGTCAGGAGTCAGTTTCTCTTGTGGACATAAGTAGTCCTATTGTTTTGAGATTTAAGTTCGGCATAGAATTGAGTCTGCAATCTAGAGCACTTACCCCTCATCGGTTGTGTCAAGAAAGATGCCTTTGACTGCTGCAGGAGTGACAAGGAGGTGGAGTCCGTAACCTGTTAGGAGGGCGTTGTAATTTCCATCGACGAGTATGTTGGAAGACTTCAGATTCGCATGCACAAGTGGAACTGATGGCTGGAGGTGCAAGTGAGCGAGTCCGTGGGCGATGTCAAGAGCAAGGTTGTGCCTCTGTTGCCAGCTCAAGGTACACTCTCCTGCAACAAATACTAGAATTAGAATAGGCTGCATTTATATTGATTCTTTTGGTGATGATTCTGATAACACTTACCATGAATGATATCAGCGAGGGTTTTCCCAATGACGTGATCGTAGATGAGCAGTTTCTTATTTTGGCGACTTAAGTAATAGCCTCGCTGTGCGACAAGGTTGGAGTGCTTAATGACCGCCAATCGTAGGACTGCTTGCAGAAACTCGGGTTCATCTCTAGTGATGTCGTCTTTGAACAAGCTGAGCGACAACATGTGCTTGCTGGGCAACCAAACCCGGTAGTTCTTGCCGTAGCTCGTCTCCTCCAACAACTACATCCACAACATGCCAACTCACACGTAAGTGCTCTGTTTGCTAAACTACTCTCCGTACTAGAGTATTTTCTTTAGTCACCCAATGTTTCAATAAGACCACCCCTCTTTTTTACTACTTTTTTCTCACTCCAAATAATTATTAGATTAACAGAAGAGCCTGGTGGTCATTCCTTGAATTAAGTTAATGGAAGAGCTTGGTGGTCTCTAAATTCAAGTCACAGTAGTTCTAGCCGTAGAATTTGCATGGGATCAACCATGAAATTTAACCCTCTTTCTCTCCTATGAGCTGATTTTAGATCAAGTGGGAACTATTTAGAGCTGATTTCAATTCAGTTCAAAAGAGGGGGTATCTTATTCAAACTTCAGGTCACATCGCAAACAAACGCCATTTGAGTGCCACAATTTAATAGCTTCTCACCTCACTGGCAGATTTCAAGACAATTTCCGCCGTTAGGGTACCCCCGCCGCCCTCATAGAACTGCACCAGCTTCCCTTGTGGAAACTTCACCACCTCATCAACCCCTTTGCTCGCAGGAAGCAGGTGCAGTTTCGTCAGCAACATCTTGAACATCGACAATGTGGTAAGGTGAAAAATAGCGTAAAAAATCAGCACGATGCACACCGCCACAGCAGCAATGAGGAGGAGGATAGCAGTTGGACTCATCCCCCTACGACGCCGGTGCGTTGCCAAAGCCGCTGGTGAACGAACACACGGCGTTGCCAACGGAGGTCCACACAGCCAAGGTGAGTTCCCCTCAAACGCTGCGGGACCAAATGACGCCTCAAACTGAGGGATCGGACCCATGAGATGGTTCCCTGCAACGCTGAACGCATGCAATTTCCTAAGATTTCCGAAGCTCCCAGGGATGACATAAGTGAACTTGTTGTGGCTCAGGTCAAGCCAGGAGAGGTTGACAAAGTTGCCTATGAAGGGTGGGATGAACCCGGAGAGGTCGTTGCTGGCGAGCGTCAGGTTGACGAGGTGTGAGCAGGTGGTGCCTGATCCGCCCAGCGGCTCAGGAATGGGGCCACTCAGGTTGTTCTCATGGAGCAGCAACGCGTTGAGCTTCATGTTCCGGCAGAGGTTCCAGATACTCCCTGGGATGGGCCCTGTGAGTTGGTTCTGCTCCAGAGAGACGACGGTCAGGCTGGCGCTGTTGCCAAGCTCCTCCGGGATGGGGCCGCTCAGCTTGTTGCCTCCCAGGATGAGCTCCTTGAGCTCGTAGAGATGGGCAATCACAGGGCTCAAAGCTCCAGTGAGGTTGGCGGAGGGAAGAGATAAGCTCGTTGCCACGGCGCCCATGTCGGTTGCGTAAGTGTAGGCGAGTGTGTATGACTCCCAGTCGCAGTTGAACGGGAAGCTCCCCTCGTGTGACCAGGTTACTCCCTTCCATGCGCAGAGCGGTGTGGCGGTGTTCCATGTGGTGAGCGTGGGGGTTATGGGATTGTCAAGCGCTTCTTTCAGCGCGAGGAGCGTGATGACGTCTGGTGCTAACGGAGGAGGCTCATATGGTACCAATCTCAAAGCTAACGAAGACGAAACGCAGATCGCTATGATATTGCACAAGGCCAGGTGCGCATAACTAGGACTGCCCATTTCGGGAGACCTCAAAGTGAATGCCATTTTGTTCTTGAGCTACACTTGCTATGTCTTTGGTGCGGTAACCACATTCGGTAAGGCATGCAAGACAAGCTCCGCAGAGAAAATTTCATCTGTTGTCGGAAATTAGGCAAGTCAGGTGTGTAATCTGTGTGCAGGGAGGCGATGAGAAGTAAACGAAGTTGTATGGCTGGTGGTAGGAATTCATGCACTTGAGAGGGATCAGACTCGTGGTAAAGGTGACGCTCGCCCCCTGAACCACGCGTGTACAACTGTAGCTGTCCTTTGTACTTTGCTCGGTTTCCTTTATTTCGATAAACTTAGTCACTGTGGACTGATCGCCTCGAATATGACCGCCAAATTTCGACAACCAGGAGCTTGGAGATAGTACGTGACATGGAATCAAGTAATGTTTTTTGCACAGGGTGAAGTTTCAGCGAAAATTTCTGGTTATTACATTTGACATTACAGGATGACCCAGTGATTTGGTTTCCAACAAATACAGAACATTGAAGATCAGAGATAGCCGCAACAACCCGCTCACCTAGTCTCAGCATTTGCACTACGAGACTGCAATGGTGGTTTCTTAGGAGACGAACGAACGAGACAGAAGACAAGTTCCTAAATTTACAGTTTTCCCTACGGCAACTCCTTACAAATGTGGCGTTTATTCTGACTCGGATAGCCAGAAATTTTGGAGCTCTTGACGGAAATGCTTCAGGTATGGATTATGCTTCAGGTATGGGGTAACATCTGGAACCATTTACACCTGCAGATGACTGACTTAGAACTGGTTGAAACTTAAATGATCCGGCCGTGATCTGCACATCCTCTTGAGCGTTTGCTGAAGTTAAGCCAGGATCAGAATCGCAGCTACCATCAGGTATCGTGGGCATCTCATTCCACCCGCTAATTTCCTGAGAACTCGCTTCTTCAATGCTTTCCTCTGTTTTCACTCCCTGGATTGATACATCTGGCTGTTGCTGCGCTTCAGGCTCAATTTTGTTCGGCTTCGTTGTGGCTTTGCATTTGGAGCATGTCTGTTCTTGAGGTACGTTTACAACATGAAAATCTGCAGACTCGCATACCTGCACATCTTCACTTTTCGGTTGGCTTGTTTCAGTTTCACTTGAGGCGAGAGTGCCTTCGGTTGTGGCAGGCGCCGATGGGGTAGACATCGGCAGACGGCGGTTGACCACCATCCAGGATGGGTCAGGTCCTACCTCCACCGTTACGTCCGCAGGGGGGATGATGTTTCGTCTGCAATGCATTCGTACGCTCTCGGCAACCAGAGGCTCTCCAAACGACTCCGTGAGTTCTGACATGCTCATGCGGCAGACTGGGCACGTTGTTTGCTTCTCAAACCAGGCTCCCACACAGAGAGTGTGGAAGATGTGACCACAGAAGGGAAGCTGTCGCAGCACTTCCCACTCCTCATACTCCACGAGGCATATTGGACACCTGAGTGCACAAATTGTTACAAAAACTTTCCTATTTTGTCTTGCTTTAAAGCTATCAGATTAAGAGACCTAACTCATTTTACTTGGAAAGTCACATTTATAGTAAATAAGCGGAAGAGAAGAGTCACTGAACTTCATGTCAAGAAAGCAACCATCCATGACACATTTTTGAGGTACGTATATCTGCTGCTGATCTTTAGCTTTTACTATTTCAACAGCTCTTCCATTTTTAATATAGCTTTAAACCACACCCGACCTAACCCAAACCAAGACTAATAGGCCATGAAAACACGTACTGTAGGTCTTCTGAAGCAGTGCACTTGAGCTCGCACGCTTTGATAGTCGGGAAGGTCTCCACGACGTTCTTCCCAATTCCGAATTCAACCTGTGGACACAGAAAGCAAAGGCAAGTTACTCTCTGAACTCAACCAATGAAATAATTCAACACCTTCAACACCTTGAAGAGTTTCACTTCAACTCACCGGATAGTCGAGTTCCTGAACTGGGGCCATTTGAGCAGATAGAAGGCGCGCTCGGAGCTGCCGGATTCGCCAGTAATAGTAGAAGAGCGTGAAGCACACGATCATGGTCAGGCCAAAGGCAATGGGGGTCCCAATCATGGCTTCTATTTCTGCCAGCTTGGAATCAACAACACAACGTCACTAGTTCCCTCTCCAAAGCTCAACACTAGCAGAGAAACTCACTCAACGTCACTGTGCGCCTTGAAGACCATCACCTCTCCAAACCAGTGAAGAAGAACCTCAGCACAGGAGAAAATTTCAAGAGTCACCAAGCGCCATGCCTGTGAGTCAACCCACCACTTCTACCTCTCCCACTTCTTCATTGGCTTCTCAAGATTGCTATTGCTGCACCTACACCTCGTCTCCATTAGACGCAATAGAGTCTGGCACTCACTTCACACTACCTCCACAAAACACTCAACTCTCTGATGGAAAATCAAACTCCAGCCTTCTCAAATGTTTAAACCTCTGTAGCTACACGAGACCTCAGCTGGAAAATAACCAAACTCCAACCGTCTGCACATGTCTAGATCAATAAACCTCAGCTCAGAGAACCAAACTCCAGCCTTCTCGAATAGCTTCAGTATCTGCAAACAGTCTAGATCTTTCGCAACTGAGGTGTCTGTGTGAGCTTGAAATGGATCCTCCTCAGATGAAGAAAAGTGGAGGCTTGAAATGGCAGGAGCCGCCAGCGCTGGAGGCCTGAAGAAGGGGCTGGGGGCTGCAGGAGAGAAAATAAGGAGGTACTTGACTTACCAGAGGTTATCAGGGTCATATACCAGTCCTTACTAGCATGTACTATGTTAATGAAGACCTGCAGGATTTTTTAGTTAATTCACACAAGGTTTGTCAGGGAGGCAAGCAGAGGCAAGTCCTGCTGATCTGACTCTCTCTCGTCTCTACCCTTGATTTGGAGCTGAGCCCACCTCACTTGGAATATTTACCAGTAACCGACTGCCTTACTTGGTGCAAATACTTCACCAAAGCCTGGCTTGCAGAGAACTATTACAGCTCCTGTGTGAACAGGGTCCCTCCCACCCGTTTATTCAATGGACCAAGAGCCGTGACCAAAGAAAATGGTCACACTTTTATGGTTACACTTCATGAAAATGTTGTTGTTAAGAGAGCTATCTATTCTTGTGGTAGATATGAGGGGTGGATTTGGGAGAATATGGTAACTTTTGGTACGATAATCGGGGCTGTTGTAGAGGGAGATTTTTATTGAGACTGGAGGTTAGGAAAATAATAGCATGAATGAAGATATTTGATATATTTTTACATAGAATATATTCTAACCTATCAAATTCAGGAAGATTGTCAATGTAGTGAATGATTTTATGGTAATCCATGGAAAGGCAGAGGTTAGATTAAAATTTGAATTAATGAAGATAGTTTCACAACTAAAAGGGAGTTACTATTGTTAGATGGTTTGTATGAGGAAGGAAGTTTTTTTTATCTTTTTATTTTATCTTATTCACGAGGTGGATATGACATTTTTGTAGGTTGTTTTGTTGGATTTTGTCTGTAAAATTGATAGCTTTGGCAGATTAGAAGTGCCAAGCTGGAGCATATAAGATGGTGCTAGAGCTTATCTTGGCAAGCAGTTGCCTTCTGGCACAATGTATGAATATGGCTAATATGCCATGTTTGTCCAGCTCATAGGTTCCTCCACTTCAACAACTTTCATTTTCATATGGGATCCGTAATGAACTAGAAGTTGGAAATGACACTGTGAATTCATGTTCATCTTTTGAATGTTACCTCTCTACCTACCCCTATTCATTATTATCTTTTGGCATATTTGCATTATAGGAACGTCTCGTCCTCACAATCCTACAGTCAAGTAGATGTACAACGTAAGAACTTATTATGATATCTCATTCTACCAGTCAAGTAGATGTACAACGTAAGAATTCATTATGATATCTCATTCACCCAGGCTTTTTGGCAAGACGAGACGTGACAATCTGCTACATGCTTCAATTCCATCATTTAAGTATGCGGTCATTATTTCTATTTAAATATTTCCATGAAGTTTAAAGGTTCCACAAATCATCTTAATTAAAAAGCTAAAAAGTACAAATTTTACATTAATGATAGAAATTTTGCTTGAAGACTGCACAGAGGAGAGATGGGACAATGCATGCCCTTTGTGCAACATTAGTAGGTACACATCGCTTCATATTAAAGTACTAATATGTACAAGCTTTGTGTGGAGCATCTGTCTTCAAACCTAATTAAAGATGTCACAATGATAAATA
The DNA here is from genome assembly GCA_963971425.1 of Bryoerythrophyllum caledonicum. NCBI lineage: Eukaryota > Viridiplantae > Streptophyta > Bryopsida > Pottiales > Pottiaceae > Bryoerythrophyllum > Bryoerythrophyllum caledonicum. Next base: position 7,524,217 of record OZ020518.1, on the reverse strand, counting down.
AGAACCTGGAAAAATCAAAGTGAAGTAATAGAGTGGATTTTTTTTGATGAATTCAGAATTAAAGACAAAGAATTGTAAATTTCCCATTTTTTAGGGTCATTTTATAAGGTTAGTAATTGAGTATCTTGTTCTTCTAAAACATAAGAGCCAACTTGAGAAAAAATACATACTAGAATTTTCTTATAGTACACAAAATTCATGATTTCTTAGAAATGTTATTGAATCTAAATAATGCACGTATTTCATCATAAATAATTATACATCATATATAAAAAAGATTCACATTACTTTGTATAAAAAGATGTAGTATGAAAATTACGATATTGTATCATGTCTATTAGCATAAAAATTAGCTATTGTATCATGTCTAAATTTTCTAGAAATTCAAATAATTAATGTGGAAAATGTAAATACATGTCATAACACATGTATAATTTCTAACAATCAAATGGTGTTTTTCTGTTTACATGCATTTATGTTTCAAAAATTATTTCTTAATTTCAAACATAAATGTATTGGGAAATTTTGATATTTTAGCGTTTGACATGTCTAAAAAAAATAATATATTAATGTGACATTTTGGAGATCAGAAGTCAATACATTCAAAGCTATTTACATAGTCAACCACCTAGTTGCAATACTCTCCATCTAATTACAATAATTATATTTTCTTTAAAATAAAGTTCAGAATATATGTATAATGTCATTTTATAGTTAGAAAGACAAAGTAACACTAGATACAACATTACTAATTCATTTGGAGTTATAATAGAGATGACATGACACTGAAAAGCCCTAATTGTCTAAGGTCTAAGTAATGAAATTGTTAATATCAACATTAATGTATGTTAATATATCTAATGTATTATTATGTATTATTTTTATAGTCAATAAATTAGATATATATAGTCCTATATTATTTTTTCCTCTAAATATCCTTGTGTAATTTTATATTGTTCCTAAAGTTTAATATTTTTGAAAACAGGTCTCATGCATATGCGAGTCTCCTAAGAATGTTTAACAGTATAAACCAATACCAAGTTTAAAGTAAAGTTGCTAACCTCTAAAGGCCCAATGTTTCCTCGGCAGACATTTTGAGTTTGGATAAGGTTCCACAATCTTAAATTTAGGCATGGTTTTTTTTTAAGATGATTGAATGGGCAACTTTTTATAGCTTCTCATAGACATAGTTTTTGTAGAAATCCAACTTACGGTTCAAAAGTTACAATTTTTTTCAATAACATATTCAAATGTGTAGCGATTTAGTGTGACAAATGACAAACAGGGTAACAAATTCAACAGAAATTTGAGTTTTTGTCCATTTTAAAAATAAAAATAATTCTTTTGGAAAGAAAATGGAAATCCTTGCATCTACCGTACGAATTTTTGAATTTTGAAAGTATAAGAAGGATATGAAATATGCAAAACTTGAAGTGTATTATTGTTTCTCAGCACATAGGTGCATTGGAGGAATTTTTAAGGACATCTTCTACCCCTCTTCTACTTCTAAAATTTGGTCCACATGTGCATAATATGATCCATTTTAAGTTAAAATTAGAAAATCACGAACCGTAGTGCAAAAAGTTTCCATAGAAGGTGGTCGAAGTTTGTTGAAGGTGTTTAGTATGACCTCAAGAAGAGTTTAAGTCTCACTTCAAAGGTTGATATCTTTTTATCTCTCTAGTCAAGCTGAACCAAATTTTTACCACATACACTTCTATAATCCTAATACAAGATCCTATGGTTAGATACGAAAAATTGTGTTTATTTGCGTTTTGTGTTGAATGCATTGAAACTAGCAATTTTCAGTGAGTTTGGGTGCTAAAATGAAGCCAACCGTTGGACCTTGGAAGAGTCTTTCAGAGGGTAATAGATTATGCGGAATATCATTTACATAGTGGGTAGATTTCATTGCGATCCCACTTCTCAAAGATCACAATAGTTTTCAATGCCTATATTGATTGAACTCAAGACCTTGGGATTTCAAATCCAAGTGTTTATGCATGAAATGCCATGGATGAAGACTTTTCCAAGCCATAATCCCCTTTGATGTCTCTCCGTGTGCCAAAATCTGTAAATATACATTTTTTACAATTTCGGCATTTTCAAAAAATTATTTCCCACTTAATTCAGCATAGGCTTTTCTAAATAATTTATGCCGGACCAGAGGTTCACCTACGGTAAATTCCACTTAAATTCAATTGCCGTTGAGAATGAAGAAGGAAAGGCCATGGATTTCAGCTCTCTTTGGCCTAATTCTACATTAACTAAAAGCTAATTAAGGTTGTTTTAAATCATCAAAATTATTCAAAAAGGTCAAAACTTGAATATCTTCACCTCACTCTTAACAACTTGTAGATACTAAACTATGGTTAACCATTAAATGTCACTTGGTAACGGTATATACATGCACACATTATACTCAATAGAATAAAACAAAACGTATTAAAGTTTAGCAAGACCTACACCTTTGGATTTAACATTCTTCAAGTAACATCTTTTATTTAAAGACCATTTTGATATCTAAACCTTATAATGTTCAAATATGACACCATATCTCATGTAGAATACAATGGCACCTTCTGACGTCAAAGAATTAAACTCAAATGCTTTTGAGAATGAAGAAGGAAAATGCTTTTGAGAATGAAGAAGTAAAGGTCATTTGCACCATGAATTTGAGCCCTCTTTGGACTAGTTCTAAATTAACATACCATAGGTGAACCCCTAGTTCTGCACCTCCATGCCGAATAATTAATTAAAATGAGAAAGGCCGTTCAACATCCAAAATAACAATAGAATAATTTTTGGCAAGGAAGCATAGATTATTGTATATAGCACGTTTGGCAACCATGGGGCTTGAACCTAAGACTTTGGAGTCCAAAATCAAAGCCCTCATGCATGTACATCCACAGATGTCAGCTTTTCCAAGCCCCACTCCCATTCAATGTCTATACATGTGACAAAATCTGATAATATATAGTTTCTCTAGTTTCGGCATCTTCATCAAATAATTTTCCACTTAAGTTGGCATGCATTTTTCAAATTAATCAACGCCAAACAAGAGGTTCACCTACAGTAGAGCTATTTAGTTTTAATCATCAAAACTATAATTTTCTTCTTCAAAACTAAAAGCACCTATGCCTCACTTTACAAATAAGTAAACTATCACAATTTTATTTTATCTACAAACCTCTAAAACTCTATCTTCATATCTCAAATAAAATAAATTAGCAATGATATGGGGTCGTCCTGGTCTTGCGTAATCACATCATCAAGTCCGATGCTGTCACGCTTGTAATGTTGGCATACCACTCAATAACAGGGTAAGTGCAGCATACATCAATCACAACGTTTGCATGGTGACATGGGTACTGTATGATGCCTGTGTACAATCTACGGAACACGTCACTACTTGCCGGGAAAACCGAGTACAATTCTTACATGGAGCATACGGTATGTATGTTACCCCCAGCGTTTCAATTGTACAATCCCCTTCAATAAAGTTACGTACTTTTTGCATTCCTAGGGATAGTAACTTTCAGTGCCGCCAACTTTGACACCCTCTTGAGGACTAGAAAATTGTTATTTTACCATGAAAATTGTTATTTTACCATGAAAATTGTTATTTTACCATGAAAATTGTTATTTTACCATGAAAATTGTTATTTTACCATGAAAATTTTGGCACAAGATCATTTCTATGTTGACAACATGTGTGCCAAATTTCAAGGCCAGAAGATGAACATAGAAAAATATATTCCAAAGTTACCAACATGTGTAGTTGTAAGCCATTCACTACTGCCAATTTTGACACCCTCCTGAGGGCTGAAAATTTGATATTTTACCATGAAATTTTTATCACAAGATCATCTCTATGCTGATAACATGTGTGTTAAATTTTAAAGCCATGTGATGAATACAATAATAGATACACAAGATTGTTTCTCATAGTTTCACATGTTGGTAAATTTTGAATATGGGTTTTTTTATTCATCTTCTGGCCTTGAAATTTGGCACACATGTTATAAACATAGAGGTGATTATGTGTTAAAAATTTCATTGTAAAATAACAATCTTTCAAACCTAGGGAAGGTGCCAAAGTTGAAATGGTACCCGGTTGTTTCTCACAATTAGCACGTTGGTAGATTTTGATTTTTTTCTTTTCGATCGTGGATATTTTAGACTTGAAATTAAGCACACATATAATCAACATAGAGATAGTCTCATGTCCAAAATCTCATGGGAAAAATATAAAATTCAATCCATGGGAGGGTGTCAAATTTGGCAAGTGTGAAATGTTTCTCACAACTACACATGTTGGTAGATTTCAAAAATCTTTTGCTATGTAGGTATTCTAGCCTTAAAACTTGGTACACATGTATTCAATACAGACATGGTTTCATGCCAAAAATTTCATGTGCAAAAACAAAAGATTTAATCCTTGGGAGTGTGTCAAAGTTGGCGAGGAGTGAAATGTTTCTTACAACTACACTCACAACTACACATGTTGCTAGATTTTAAATATGTTTCTTAGTGTGGATGTTTTGGACTTTAAAGATGTAATAAACACAGAGAAGGTCCCATGCCAAAAATTACATGGGCAAAAACAAAAAATTCAATCCTTGGGAGGGTGTCAAAGTTCGTAGCTATGAAACTTTTCTTAGTGCTACCCATGTTGGTAGATCTTGAATATCTTTTTTTTTATTTGACTTCCGACCTTGAAATTTTGCACACGTGTTGTCAACATAGAAATAATCTTGTGCCAAAAATTTCATGGTAAAATAACAATTTCTCACCCTCAAGAGGGTGTCAGAGTTGGTAGCACTGAAAGTTACTATGCCTAGGAATGCAAAAAGTACGTAACCTTATTGAAGGGGATTGTACATGTGGCGATGGTACCTCACAACTTCCATTCAAAGAGATGGTGAAATGGGGTCCTCCCAAAGACCGGGCCCATCATGTAATTGTATTACTATGGTAAATTACTTATTAAACTATTTATTGTATTACTTCTTGACCCTTTGAGGGATTTGCCCAAATACCCCGGTCGAGCGTTGCACCAAGCCTCAAGCTTGGAAGGGTGGGGGAGGGTAGGGACAAAACCGGCCCTCTTTTTATGTTGGAGGGAGGTCCTATTTGATCATAGGGGGGGCTTCTCGGGGTAATTTGGAGCCGCAAACCCCAAATTTGGCAATTTTTTTCCCAAAAAAGCCTCTACAGCCCCGAAAGTTAAAAGGCTAGAAATATGGAGCACCGAAGGCTGAGGCTTGGTGCAACGCTCAACCTGGGTAAATAGGGAGATCCCCCTTTGAGTGACAGCAACCATGTAATTTCTTCATATGGAATCCACCTTGTTTGTGGTGTAGCACCACAAAAAGATGGTCCAACAATAATTGTAAAAAATGAAGGAAAATTTTGGGAAATTATGTGGGCCAAAATATGAAATTAGGATGAGTTATCTTGGTCACATCTTGCTATTTGGAAACCATATTCATTTTTATTTATTTTTGCTTAAACACAAACACGGAAAATACATTTTCTAAGTGGTAAACCTTATTAAACCATAATTAAGTTTTTAATTTTTTGCAAGGTAGGATTAAGCTAAAACTATGTGGTCTATGTGGAAATATTTTATAACTAATTATGAGATGAAGTACGTAAAAAGACACAGCAATAGCAAAAAACAATGGATGTTTTTGTCAGTATAATGACAGCCCAATTGGAGTAGAAATTTAAACGTTTGCAGTAACTTTCATTACATTCCTCATCTTCCAAGGTACACTTTTCATTAATCCTTAAATGTAAGAAGGTGTTACTTGTGGCCATAATATTCTACATGTATGTCTTGCTAAATTTAGAAGTTGTAAGTCTTGCTAAATTTTGTTACATTTTTTATATTCTGCAGAGTAAAACACATTTATGTATATATGGTTCCCGACTGATGTTCAAGGATTAATCATTAAAATGTTGAATGATAGTTTGCATGACTTGGAAAATGTTAAAATAATGACACCATATTCTTTTTTAACCCCTAGATTTCCTTGACAATTTCACACCAAAAGCACTTCAAAACTGTTAATTCTAGTGCAATGAGTAAGGAAGGAAACAAATAATTGTATTTCTAGTTTTGAACATAGAATCTCATTTAACACTTGATAAATAGCATACTCACATAATTTCATCAACTTTGACCGCATGGATTGAAAGATTATACTGTTTGAAGTAGAATAAATGGTTCATTTTCATCACTCCGTTGAGTGGATCAACAAACTTTGACTTCACTTGGTGTCAATGTTTTGAATTTGGGTGGAGGGTACAGCTACCGGAGAGAACTCAGAGATGAGAGAAGAGTAGCTCCGCAAAACCTGGTGAGGAGAGGTTTCTAGGTGTTAGGCGCAATTGCAATGCACACATCAATGAGGGTTGCTGGGCTCATTGTAAATCCCTGTGTGCACGTCCTTTGTTGCTGAACGGTATGCTTATGGTGTGCAAAGTGTTGAGGGATTGCGTATCTTAGATCTATTGATGCAAAGTATGTAGGAGGTTGCAACAATCTAGAGCTAGTTTGGGAGAGTAGATCTGTGGCGGGGCTCTGTGTTGGCCCAGATCTAGATCTAGAGGTTGCAGCCCCATATCATCTCTCAATCAATTAGATCCAGATTTAGGTTACCATGACACCATAGACATGCCATACACCTTACCTCTCCTCAACCAGAGCATCAGCACTACTATGAAGAAGAACCACTGCCTACAGAAGACACGAAACAGCCACCGAGACACAAGATCACTCTATCAAGGACAACATTCAACAAAATCAGCTAAGTTTTTTCATTACAATACGCTGCCTACATCGTTTCACAGTATAGAATCTAAGTCTAATTGCAAAAGGCATCTTGCAAAACCTCATGTTAGGAAATGTAAGTTAGGGTCACATACAACTAGGAAAGTAGTGGAAGCAAGTGTATTTCATAACCCCGCAGAAATAGAGAAGAACAGATGCCTACTTGGCACAACTGCAGACCATTCACACATAGAGCCCACCCATAATCAGCAGCAGTTCAGCACTACGAAGGAGAGGCGCCTACGTCTAATCTGTGAAGACCTACAGAATCTACACTCCTACACTGAAGCAGCAGCAGCACCACACCGAAGATCCAAAGCAGCCGCACCAACATATCAAGATCAACACACCTGCAGTCAACAACAACAGGACCAGGGCGTAAACAACATGACATCAGCCTCAACTCAAAGAATCAAGCACGATGACACAGCACCTCCAATGACCAAGATCGAGCAGCACATCAGACTCCCGAAAAACAAGCTCATGCACGAGGTCGCCGCGCACATGAGGAACGTGTTATCACACACGGGTGGTGCAAGAGGACCGAGTACCGAAATCGGAAATAGCACATGGGTGGAGCAATTCGCAACGATGAAGACGCAGCTCCAGAAGGTGCCCAAGAAAAGCCACGAGGCTGCGGCGGTTCCAGAGGCCGCGGCGGACGACTTCGCCCCCAAGACCCACGTCGTAAACAGAATGACATCAACTTCAACGAAAGGAGACAAGCACAACGACTCATCACCACCACTGGCCAAGGTAAGTATTCCTACCCCTAGTTTATACATCATATGCTTCCAATTTACTTTCACCAGGGAACACTGCAACATCATTTGCCGAAGACAACGTCGATTTAGAGAGCAGGAGCTAAAAGAAAAATCAACGACATACAAGAGTCCACCAAAATCAACAAGGAAGGAAGTGCAAGACCATGGACTCCACACCTTGGACAGCCCCACATCAAGACCACCGCAGCGACAACACCACCAAACACATCAACTACAAGCAAGCAAGACCTCAAGACACCAAATAAACAACAGGTACGTACAGGTAAGCAACCTCAACATTTCCTCGTTTCCTGTCTTCTCTGGTAAGGAAACACCACTAAATACTAGTAGGATGCCCAAGGACATGCAACTCACAAGGAAGTCTGGACAACCACTAGTACACAGACGAAACCCTAGCCGGCAATACAAAAACAACGAACTTTCGAAAGAGCAGGACTCAAACTTCCATCCAAGCCAAGACAATCAACCAGCCGCAACTCAACGGCTCCCAGAAGAAGCTAACCCTAGAAGATCAACAACCCAAAAACGAAGATGTTCATCAACCACAACTACATCCATCAAACACGAGCTCAACACAAGGTATATATCTCACCATCACTTTACTCTCAAACCCTCTTACATTGCTATACCACGTAGACACCCACTCCCATCGCTGTGGAGACACTGCGACATCTGCTCAGCCCAAGTTGAGGGCAAGTACCTGCTTGAAGCCACGAAGGACCAACGGAGGAGAGAGACGTCACCCCCAAGATCGGCCTGGACACTCCTCGCCTTGACTACCTACGACAGTGAAGAACGGTTTACTCCCTTCCTTGTAATCTTGTTGTCTTTTATGGGGATTGTTTGTAAACTGACAGTCGTTAACAGGACGCTAACATGTGCCTCACAGAGAGAACGGCACCTGCACCTGCAGACAATAGTAGAGGAACTTCTGTTAAATGTCGCATCTCACGCAGTACACATACAGGTGAAGTACAGAACGAGTAAAGCTATCCAGACTCACCGCCGAAGCCCGCAGCAGACCAACTCGAGGATCCATCAGCCGAAGTCGAAGTCGAGAAACTGCCCCGCAGGTGGACCCCAAGGCACACACCGACGCAAGAAGGACCAAGAAGCCCTGTCCCAAGACCCGAATGCCGAGCACATCAACAGAACAAAGAGCAAGGAGACTGCACCACGAAGAAGGTCTGCGCAAGATCCAAACAAGTCGCCACAGACAACCGCTGTAGAAGACCGATGTAGGTGGAAGAAGATTGCCAACAGGCGCAGAGGGAGACCACACACTTACGAAGAAGGGCCGACGAAGCCCGACCAACAACACGTCAGGCGAGACTGCTGTGCCGGCGCAAGTGAAGTCCAAAGACTGCATACGAGCGAAGACGACCACTCCCAACGGCCGCGACTCCACCACATCCTCCCGGAACCTCGGCAAACCCCGCAGCTGGTCCGCCGACAGACGCCCAAGCGCTGGTCCTGCAAACGGGTTGCGGCAACTCCGCCGACGTCCCAAGAAACCCTAACCTCGGTAACGGCTCCAGAAGTTCTACAAGAGCGAAGAGAGCGCCAACTGCCTGCCCAAGATTGGAAGAGATCCGTTCGGGGATCATTCAAGGACCATCAGCTCGGCAAGAAGAAGCGAGCCGCGATAAGAGAGGTACTTTCCACGCTACATCAACCTGGAGAAGAGAAGTGCGCGACATCTGGAAGGGGACCACCAAGCTACGCCAACAAACCTTGTCTTTCGCGTACTACAAGAACCGTAGTGGTGCTCACACCAACCAGACAGAGACTTCAGCTACAGGCAAGCGAGAGGTACACCACCACACGGGGGGACCATCAAATCAAGACTCTACCCCCTAGGCTGCAAGGTGGAATTACACACTCAGGTTTTACTTCTTTCACACCCCCATTACAATTTATTGATCTTTGCCAACTTTGGGATTATTATGCAATCCAAAGGACATGTAAACAAAATGTATTAATCAAGCCAGTTACTTGGGGAGGTGCCCAATATTTTGGCGCCTCCCATGCGTGTGTATGTGTAAAGGTCAATGCGCTGTACTTCCAACCTTTAGAAATTGTTTTAGTATCTTGTTGGTACACCATTAGAACGAATTTCCACCCCTTCTTGATAAACTCTCCTTCGAAAAGCCCTCAACATATGTTGGGGGGAGAAGCTGAGATCAAGAGGATAAGGGGTAACGAGATAATACGATGTACCTTTAGAATTGACATTTTTTGTTATTGCTACAGCATGTCTCAATATCAAGATGGTGCAACCTCCTCCAAGCGCTTGTTTATTGATGTGGTTGAGGAAAACCCTGGTCCAGTAAACGTCAATCATAACCTTCTATTTATCACAAACACTACCCAGAAAAAAGTGAAGGCAACAAGTTTGCCTTACACTGAATACTGGTTAGGATATCATGCAATGAATATGATGGCAAGGACCAATGGAAGTGAGAAAATACCATTAGTTAGTATTGAGGAATTGGTCAAGTCCGGCCTAGACATAAAAGAGGCAAGGGAAAGCTTCGAAGCACTACCCTCATTTCCATTCGTTGCCCAAAAAGAATGGGCAGCCACAAGGATAGACGGGAAAGAGGGTAACCACTTCAACCTCACTCAACTTCCAAGTGAAGTTGAGGTGGACAGTAATGGTTATGCATTGGATTACCATGTGGCAATTCAATTCGAACTTGGCGATCAAATTTGGTTGAAAAATGTTGTATTAGGTATGGTCAAAGCTAGATTGAATGAAATGAAAATCCCTACCGGGACAGGTATTGGTGAGCCCATTGCCATCTTTTGCCACCACCAAACAGACAATTGGAATGGGCTTATTAAGATACACCTAAAAAACCCAGGCTCGGATGGTAGAGGACTATTGAAAGGTTTAAGACCTTTCATTCTCATCTTGAATGAAGGGATCCCACACAAAGGAAAAGTATGCAAGTCATACGATTCCCTTGCCTTTTCACACCTCCTATCCGTCAAAATATCCGGCCCAAACCTTGCAAACAAGGAGTCTTTTGAATTGCATTCAGAAATTGTTAGAGAGAGTTTTGCTAGAGGTCAAGACTTTGAAATAACCGGGGTGGAAAAAAGGGGCCCATCCGATTTTGCATGGGTCAAAACCCCCTCCCCGGAACAAGCGGCGAAAGTAAAAGACTATAAAGTCTCATTCTCCAATGAGATCTTTTTGCCGGTTTTTGCAACTAGGAAGTTAGATGAAGATGAAATTGCAAAAAAGAATTGTCTTATCCTTATTGCCAAAAACCTTAACAAGACAAAAAATGAAAAAGAACTTGCAATTGGAATCAAGTCTATATTCGGCGAAGAGAATGTGGTTGATATATTCTTCAAGCTTGAACACGGGCGGCATGTAGGGACATGTAACATTGAATGTCTAAACGCTGCGGTATACAAAAAACATGTCAAACAAAGTAAAAAACTTCACGGAAAGTATGTCATGTTTACCCCTCATCCTAAAAGTTTAGATGGAAGTAACAAACCGAGTGCGGATGAACTTACAAGACTAGGATTTTCCGATATAAACTCAGCAGTAGTAAACGCCGTGATAGCCATGGAGAATGGACCAAACAAGGGCAATGGGGTCACCCTCGACCAACTTCGAAAGGAAATGAAGACTATGAAGGGGGAGATCGTACAAGAGGCCAAACAATACGCGGATATGGTACAAGCCAACACGGTGAAATCTCTTAGAGGAGAAATGTCAACTCTCCGATCCCAACTGATTCAAACAATCATGGCGGCCGAATCTCAAGCATCGGAAAGAGAGCAACGGGCCATTGAAGGCAAGATGGACTTGTCAAACTAGCATTGTCAAACAACGCTATAAACAAAGAATACACAACAGTATATATATATACTATAATATATAATATAATAAACAATCTCCAAAATACATATAAAATTAAAATAATAAAAATAATAATAACTCTAGTGTATTTATACACTATTAAACACAACAAATACAACAAATACAACCAAAATATAAATAACAACTTAATTAAAAACAAACAAGGATTTAATTCAGTATATTTATATACTAAAACAACTATTATAAAGTTACAGAAAAGTTATAATAATACACATAGGACACAAAACATGATACCTCTACACACTACTAAACAAACCAAAAACGACAACAAGAACAAAATACAACAACAACAACAACAACAACAACAACAACAACAACAACAACAACAACAACAACAACAACAACAACAACAACAACAACAACAACAACAACAACAACAACAACAACAACAACAACAACAACAACAACAACAACAACAACAACAACAACAACAACAACAACAACAACAACAACAACAACAACAACAACAACAACAACAACAACAACAACAACAACAACAACAACAACAACAACAACAACAACAACAACAACAACAACAACAACAACAACAACAACAACACTCCACACCCCTCCCACTAGCAGCCATAAACATTACTCATTGCAGACTATCAATTATACTTTGCGGAGACATAGAAACTAATCCCGGCCCAATGACAAATGTCTTCCACAACCATCCTAAAACACACAAAAGATTATCAAAAATATATTTCATTCCAAATACTATAAAACTCCACCCTGAATATCAACAACTAGCATCCTCCTTTGCACCACTTCTAAAAAACAATCACACTCTTCACCAAAACTATTCCACCCTCTACCCCAACATCTCCCGCTACATACACCAAAAAAAATACAACCACCCATCCACACATATCTTATTCGCCATAATTACCACCCTCCACCCTTCTATAGACGAATGCAATATTATCACCAACCAGCATCCTACCAACGTAAATCCAACACATTGGACAAATATATTACTAAACACCCTATCCTCTCTACATAATCCCCCCGAAAGACATATAGACACACTCCACCCATATACCAAATTCCTAGAGGAAAACCAACACCTCCTCGAACACAAAACCTCTCTACACATTGACCTATATAACTTTATTCATAGCCAAATCCCACCCCCTTCTCCCGATGAAGTACAACTAAAATTTCCCTACTTCCCGCATAATCTTATCTTAGAAGCTCTTAGATGCTTTGAACCAATTCACGCTTACACGCACCCCACCCCGACACCCGCTTACATTTCCCCTCCACTCTCTAACCACGACAACATAGACAATAGAAGTACATATATAACCACATGGAACGCCGCAACGTTAAACACTGCTTTACCATGCATCCACAATCTAACCGCCCACACCAACACACCACCCGCCATAATTGCCATACAAGAAACTAAATTAACCGCTACTAAATCCACAAAATACATCCAAAAAATATTCCCCGATTATAAACTTATATTCAATAACACTCATTCTCTCACACGATGCATCCAACAACGAAGGCCATACACACCGGCAAGAGGAGGTCTACTCATGCTCATATACCAATCATATGCCTTCCCCGGAAATATTACTAAAATCCCCACCCCGGCTAATATATCGCCATATCTTCAAATTATTGAAATTACTAACCGACCCCTTCAACCATGGCTCATTCTTCATCTATACATGCCCTCACACACAGAAGACTCGAGGCTTATCCCGGAAATCCAAAATTCCATCACTTCACAAATTAATACACACACTAACCATACTATAATACTCTGCGGAGACTTTAACCGAGATATCGCCCTTATTGGACGACAAAACGGAGAGGTAACTACACCCCCAATGGACTTAGACTACCAATGGCGAAATTATACGGATAACCTAGGGTTATATCTAATCCCAACCAATACACAATACTCTCGTCAAGGTGGACATAATTACACACACACTAGCCTAATTGATGGATTTTACATTAAAACACCTAACCATACCCGTTATACATCTACCACAAATACCATAACCAACTTAAACTCGGACCACTTCCCAATCCAACTCAATATTCCTCACAACACCCTTATAAGTAGACCTCCCACAAACATCAACTTAAATGATACTAAAATACTAAATCCCATTCCAAAAGAAAACCTTCATAACTTTAATACAATATTCTTTGAAAAAAACTCACTACAAATAGACTCCCTTACAGATATTCTTTCTAACCACCAACACCTCACACCAACCCAATGGGAAGAAGCTTGCACAACTCTTGACAAACTTATTAATGAAATTTCTACCACACTAGAAAAAACTTGTAAAGCGCCCCCAATTCCACAACTTACACCTAGAACCTCAAAACAAGGGGGATATCTCCCGAGAAAACTAGCTAAAAAGTGGAAACAACATCTCACCACATACCACACCATACGTAAAACAATTTACACCGCTAAAACTAATCAAAATTGGCAAACCCACCCCATAATCTCCGAACTACAAAACCTCCGTCACCCTCATATCCCACAATTACCATTACCCAACACATCCCAAGAAGAATGGCTAAAAGACATTGCAATCATTGCAAAAATTGCCAATAAAGAAGCTCGAAAAATTACTACAAAATACGCACGAGAATGTGTCAAAAAAGCCATATCCAAGTATCGCCAACTATACGAATCTAGTCCAAAAAAGATTAATAGAAAAGTCTTTAAAAATAACACAAACCTGCCACTAGATTGCATATTAGACCAAAACAATAACATTCTAACCAGCCCTGATGACATCGCAAACGAAATTCATTATCAACAATCAATAAACAACAGACCAACCACCCCCCCATGTCACTTCCAACCACAACACACATCAAAATGCACATGCGGAGTTAGGCAATACCCGTGGCATGACTTAGACGGATTTACCATTGACAAAAGAGGCGAGCCAACAACACCTCTCCACACATATTATAGTAGAGAAACATATAACATGTGCCTAAAAAATTTGGGAACTAACAAAGCCCCCGGTCCGGACCATATACCTAACTCAATTCTAAAAAACATGCCACTAAGATTCCACGATCTCCTATCACTATTCTTCCTTCACTGTTACAAGCAAAAATCCATTCCCGCATCTTGGAAAACAAGCCTAACAATCTTATTATACAAAAAAGGAAACCCATCTGTGTTACCTAACCACCGACCTATTGCCCTAGCTAACACCATCTACAAATTATACACTAGTACACTAACATCAATATTATCGGCGTACGGGGAAATACACCAAATATTACACGAAAGCCAAGAAGGGTTTAGAGCCGAGAGAAGTACCACACGGCAACTTCAAACCCTCATTACCGCACTTGAAGACGCAAAATTCACTAATAAAGACATTTACATACTCTACATCGACTTTAAAAACGCATTCGGCTCCATTGACCACCCTCGATTGCTAGCCATAATGAGTGATCTTGGATATCCGGAAGACGCAGTCAAACTGGTTGGTAATATATACTCCCAATCCACCACTACATACACCGGAGAATTTTTTGGTAAAACACACCCTATCCCCATCCAACGTGGTACCATCCAAGGCGATACATTGAGCCCATACCTCTTCATTATTTTTCTAGAACCTCTATTGAGATGGCTACAAAGAGGCAATAATGGCTACACATTTGGCACCTCAAAAATCACCGTAAACTCGGCCGCATACGCCGACGATCTAGCGGCCATCTCTGGTCGCCTTAAATCACTCCAAACCCAACTAGACAAAATAGACAAATTTTGTCTATGGACCGGGATGGAACTTGGTGTCCAGAAATGTGCCGTAACTGGGTGCCCAAACAAATCAAAAATAAACCCAACTGCCTTCAAAGCCCTCATTCAAGCTACCAATATCCAATATCGTAACCAACCAATCCCGGTTCTCAACCAAAACCAATCCTACATATACCTTGGAATAAACCTAGTCCCATCGTTAAAATGGAAAATTCAAATTCACGCTACTACCACAAAACTTATTAAACAATGCAAGGAACTTACAATGTGCCCGGCCACATTGCAACAAAAAATAAAAATGATTGATACCGTCATACGCCCGGGTATTTCATATAGTTTCTATGCGGTCCCTTACTCCATGCCCGCCATAAACAAACTTGATAAAAAAATCATAGCTATACAAAAGAAAGTATGCGGACTCCCTAATTGCACGCCAAATGTCATAACACAACTCCCCCACGAACTATTCGGATTAGAAGCTTTCTCCCTCAAAAATGCTTATCTACGTTGCATTGGAGAACAACTCCAAAATGCACTTAACGACAAGGGACGACTAGGATTAATCTATAGTGGACTCCTTCGGCACATCCTAGCCATTTATGGAGGAGCACAATACCTCCATAGACTTAAAAAAACTGATTGTCTTCGGTCCCCCATTACCCGCACACTATTTCTACTCAAAACAGAAGGCCAAACATTTCTAAAAAGCACACTAGAAGATTTCCTACTAGGCCCCGCGCCGCTCGAACTAAATTGGGCAAATGAAATACATAGCCTCCCTATACTCGACCGACAATTATCTGACAAACTCCTACAAAAACTTATCTCTGCAAACATTACCGATCTAAAACAAATTACACTACCAAATGGAACACACCTCATGGACGATAAGAGCTACAAAACATTTTACGGTACCCCTCACAAATTAATAAAAAGTGCACTAAATATTGCTAAGCAATTATTTTGTCATCCTCCATGCCTCCCTATATGCCCCAACCCTTGCAACACTCACGCCACACCGTACACACTCAAAGACTCATACATCATCGATCACAATGACACCCACCATAACACCAATCTCCCATTAACCCCTCCAAACTCACCACATTCACGACCACATACCCCTCCACCACACATATTAAAAAATCCCTCCATACATCCAATAAACAACATAACCGCGCACAAACATAGAAAATATATTGACTCTCACAATATAAGCAAACAATATACGTCATACCTATGCCATTGGTCCCACAATAACACCTCCTACGCCAAATGGCTCCCACAACGAAATCTTTTTCCTTGGCACAACCCAAATACTTCATTACATAACATCGTCATCCTCACACAATACTACCTTAGAACTCAAAACAATCACTACCTAAATATCATACAATTACATCACCCTCAAGCACAACCTCGAGATAATAGATTTGTCACGCCACCTCTTATTATCCCCCTCCTTAACATCCTTACAACCGAATGCAACCCCGAAACAGACATCCTCGCACAAACAAATACTATTAAAATACAACAAGATAATGCCCACATATACGAAGGTAATGGGAGACACCTAATTACCATACCACTCACTAGACTACATTGGCTATGGAACCAATATCACAATGCACTACAAACCTCCATTAGCATTGAACCAATACCCCAAACTTTTGAAACCGAAATTGTTTGGCTATACCAAAGATATAACTACCGAATACCCAAAAATGACCCCCTTAAAAATGCACACTACACATTACCCGATCCTATCCTAGACTACCTTATTACATCCCTGAATATCACACATTCATACTTCTCATCCCCCGTTACATGCCCCACAAAAATCTCAAAATTTTACTCTCCATTCGAACGCGATATGATTTTTGGTTCTCTTGGTAAAGCTTTTGATTACAAGTGGAGTGGAATAGGCCTTGCACACCCTCACAACGGAGAAGAAACTCAACAAGCAATACATTGGGCACGCCTAGCGGCAAATAATGACCCCAACCACAACATCACCATTATTATCACTCCCGACAATCATTGGTACCATAACCCTAACCCACACTTAGGCCCATTCCCGGACTCCCACATCATAGTACTATTCGAAGCGGACTCTATGACATACAAAGAACCCACTATACCACCGCAAATACAAACACCCCGCCTTGAACCGGCAACTCTACGTATCTTATGTATACACCAACAAACTTGTGAAATAGGTACTCTAGACAACCTTACTCATCTAACTTTGATAGCAAAAAATCTAAACATTAACAAGGTCTATACCGCAATTGCTTCTCCCACACCCATTTCAACCCGTGTAAATCGCAACAAAAAATGGTCTAAAGCCCCCCACACAAACATCTCCACATCACAAATTGCCGAATTAAGCCTCCCCCTCTCCTACTACCAAATTAATACAGACCCTAAATTTGACCCCAACTTTAGCTACTACACTGACGGCTCCTTCAAAGAACCAACCGAAGTAAGCCCGGGACATTGGCATCGTGAAAAAGCCGGTTATGGGATATACAATTCAACCAAACAAATTAAATTAGGTAAAAGACTACATGGACTCCAAAATATTCTAAGAGCCGAAATGATGGCTATACACAAAACCCTTAAAATAATCACCACCCAATACCCACACGAACCGGCTCACATTTTTACAGATTGCATAAATGTACTATACCTCCTTAATACACATATTAAACACCCTACTTTACACAATAGTCACCCGGATAAAACTATCCTTACATCTATGGTTGAAATGCTCCAAAACCGTACACAAATTACTACACTCCATAAAGTCCGTGCCCATGCTAATATCGACGGTAATGAACAAGCCGACAAACTAGCAAAGGAAGGAAGAGAAAAAACCCACAAGAATGCCGAACACCCATACGAACACGCCCATGCCACCCCATACTACTTCCATAGATATGAATGGCCCTCTATGGGTGAAACTCCTGACAAAGGCCCCATACGATTCTTGGACAAATACCTCAAAAAACATGATCTTGTAAATAACCTAAAACAACTTACAGAAAACTTCCCCAATATTGATAAATGGACTGGCAACCCAAACATTCATAACGTTCTATCCAACAATTTTTGGAAAAACCCCATTATAACGGATTCACAAATCACATGCCTAATCAAATTTCGCACCGGACAATACATGGGGAATGCCCGTAAACAACTCTTCTTTGGAATAGAAAGATTCCCTACAATTACATGTCCAATTTGTAACACCACGGACCCAGACACATGGCTACATGTCTTACTCAAGTGCCAAAACCCCCATATACACTCACTAATTGTCAAGAGACACAATAAAGCCGTATGGGCTATTCGTAAACTACTCATATCATCAACCAAATCTCGGTGTTTCATTCTCATGAATGCCGGAACCTTTAATGACAATCCACAAGAAAATACGGTCCCTCCGTGGCTATTACCATGCATCTGTAATACCCAAAGATGTCATTGTAATGCAAGATTCAAACCGGACCTACTATGTGTTAGAGGACTTTCTTACAAAGACCCCCCACCAAACCATATAGACCCTAATCTCACCATCCAATTTATTGAATTCACATACTGTAATGATAGATTCTCCCCGGACACCATCTCAAACAAAACAAATAAATACCAACCACTACTTGATGATATTCAAGCACTAGGATGGAAAGTAGACCCCCTCATTGTTATCACCGCGGGTGCTAGAGCCACCACCTTCATCCCCTCAATGACAATTATTGAAGAAACCTTTAAAATCCCCATCACTTCAATCCAAACCACCTTTTCAAATATTAACACTAATGCAATTCAACATGCTATGTCAATACTCCTACATAAACGTAAACTTGAAAACAATCAACCCCTTCCGGACACTTTAAACCCCCCTCCATAGATCTACACTTGCATTTTTGCACTCTTTGTACTTGCCCTCCCTCTTTTAAAAACTTTTTGGGACCTCGGGTCCTTTGATATTGGTTACTTGCTACTGGTACATAGTGTCCACCCTCGAAAGGGGGAAGTAGTTCCATACTACTAACCCATGCCCGGTGGGCATGGACTTAGTGGTGGAACGAACGGACACTTTACTCACGCCGGCCTCCTCCGGGGACCGGCGTTCTTCTTCTTCTTCAATGTTTTGAACTACACAAGGTCTAAATTCAATATCATCATGTTGACCATGGTATCAACTCCTTGTACACCAATTCTTAGAGGCAGAGAAGGGGTGTAGTATGTTTTAAAAAAATGTAGAAGGAGTGGAGGTTCAAAAAGTGCCAATTCATGTTTCAATTTTTTGGAAACAAAATATGCCTTAGAATGGTAATCCGAAAGGTCAATAACAAGGTTTACACCACCTCTTGTAATAGAAAAAACAGAAAGTGAAAAATATGAAGATCCCAAAGTTTAATGTGGAAAGAAGAAGTTTTCTGGTTCCTCGTGTGGCAATGTATGAAAATCTTTAACTTGGGATAAAACACATTTTTCCACTAAAGACAAGAAATGATTTTGACAATATGAATGGAAATAATATTACTTGCTAGTATTGAAAATCTCAAATTTACTAGAGTGTCATAGCAAAAGTTTTTGGAGTTGCCCCACCTGCCCACACTCAACAATTTTACCTTTAACACTTAAGGCACCGTGACAGTTTCACACCAAAAAACACTTCAAAATTGTTGGATTCTAATGCAATGAATAGAAAAGGAAACAAAAACTTTCATTTCTATTTTTGACCATAGGATCTCAAATAAGACTTAATAAGTAACATACTCACAAAATTTCATAAACTTTGACGGCACGGATTGAAAGAAAATAGTGTTTAAAGTCAAACAAATGGGCCATTTCCTTCCTTGCGTGGATCAACAGACTTGACTTCAGATAGTGTCAAATTTTTGCACTACTCAAGGTCTAAATCCATTACCAACATCTTGAGCATGATGTTAGTTCCTTATACACCAAATTTTAAAGGTAGAAGAGGGGTGTAGCATATTCAAAACAACTGTGCAAGAGTAGAGGTTCAAAAATTGCCAATTGGCTTTTTAATTTTTTGTGAAAACTATTGTGTTTTAGATTGATAATCCAAATGGTCAATAAGAAGATTAACACTACATTTTGTTGTGGAAAAAAAGTAAAAAATATGATCTCTAAGTTTTTTGTGGAAAAGAAGAAGTTTTTTTGGTACTATAGAATATGTAATTAGTTTTTGTGTTAACATACGGCTTAGAAATGGGTAAATTAGGCATTTAGCATAGTAGTTTTGTAGTTCAGTAGTGAGATTGAAAAGTTACATGGAAAAGTTAGTTAAGAGGTGAAGAAGCATGTGACTGTTGAAATCTGGTAGTAAGAATCTCAATTTTTGGTTGTAAAGAGTTTGAGGAAGATGAATTCGAGGTCAGACTATGATTTTCGTAAGCTAGGGCAAGCTTGGAGCTACTTCTTGTTTTTTTTTTTGGATTTTGCTATATCTTTGTGTAGGATTGTGATTAGTATGAAGTAATAATAAAATTGGAATTAAAGAAGTGTGATCGTGTGATTGAAAGTGAATTTTATGAACATTGTATGGGAATTGTGGAAATAGAAAATTTAGATAATGGAATGATGTACGTGTAGAGATTGTAAACTGTGTGGCAGAATTGGTTGTTGAATGTGATTACGATTACGAAAGCTATTTGCGAATAATTGAATATAATTTACTGTGAGTTCAGTTAAGAAGAGAGAAATTGACATGATTAGGAGATTATGATGAATGGATAATTGGAGATTATTTATGCATGAAGTGATGCAAGAGATTAATTGAGTGATTGTAATTGTTAAGTGAAGTTAGTAAGCAGGTGTATAATCAATTGTGACAATAACAAAGCTTAATCATATTATCAGTCTTTCCCCGTGAACAAATCCACCTTTATTGATTTGGTGCTTTGGGTTTCTTTTTAATCCAACCAAAACGATAACTACAGGTACCCAACAATGTGTGACAATGTGTGAAAATGTTTGATTTGGGTTAATATGCTATTTTTCACTTAAGAGAAGAATTTTTTTTGACAATATGAAGGGAACAAATTTTACTTGCTTGTATTGAAAATTTCACATTCAGTAAAGTGTCCTAGCAAAAGTTTTGGGAGGTGCCCAAAGTGCCTGCTCTCCCCATTTGAAATTCAAAACCCTATAACTTTTTCATTATATGTCGGATTTGGGAAAAAATTGTTCTTTCACTGAGGTCTTAGTAATGCTCTTCTACAATAATTTTTTTAAAGTGGAGTGTTGGAAATTGACACCATAGAAAAAATTCCAAACTTTCAAAAAGCCCATTTTTAATACTTGAGCCTTTAGGAATTAAGACGCATAACTTTTTCCCTATGAGTCTCCAAAATGGCTTGTGCTACTCCAATATAGAGATTCACACCAATCTAGCAACAATTGTCAAGAAAAGAAAAATCCATATCTTATGAATGCGGTCTCCATTCCCATTGGTATATATTTTTAGGGCATAAGATACAAATAGAGAAACTTTTAGAAGGTGGACAAGTTGTAGGCTATATTTTCAAATTCTTTCCTCTTCTAGCCAACATTAGCATTCATCTCTGGTACACGTATAGAAAATTTCCAACCCCTCACATTACGTTTATTCCAATTGGGTGACCCTTCAAATAACTCAATTGTACTAACGTGGTCACTTGTGAAGCACAATGACCTCCCTTGCAACCAACCAAAACCCACAATTGACACCTTTAAAATTGGGGTATACCCAACCCATTTCCATCCCAGTATCACCCCTTCACCCATCTGAAAGGAGGTTTGCTATCAGCCAGGACTCCTTACATTTGGTGGGCCCTTATGGAGGATACCTTTTGGCAGACACCAAATAAACATGACAGCACACTTTGAAAATTCATAACTAATTCACATATCATTGGAAAAATATGAAATCACTTGGGTTGAAATCTAAATTAGACTATATTCACTATCACTAAAAAACCAACTGTGTATTATAATCTGTTCTCCCATATAAGCACATTGCTTAACTTGTCGGTTATTGGCGGATAACCTAAGTATTTAAGGTGGCTTTCCACATCGGTGTAATGTTTGTCACATGAGAAGCGCCAACAGAAGATGTACATTAAACTAACTCACACGGTTAAATATGCTCTAATCTGTGGCGTACCACTAACTTAAGTGTTGCTGCCACTGCTGCTGGTGCCATTACAATTCCACGCTGTACTGCTCTGGAGTACCACCACGGTACACATCTCCTTGACTTTATCCACATTAACCCTATACCGCCCCGGAAGCCCAAAATGGGACTCCGGAGGTGCAAAAACTCAATTTGCATGAAATCCATGAGGAATTAGGCTTCAAGATGTGAGGTTTAGAATTGCGCTCACATTAGATGAACACTCTCCAACAATCACATCATGATTTGGAGTTATAAAACTCTTGGAAATGCTAGGAATACAACACAAAATACATCAAATACATCAAAATACAGTGAATATAGTGATTACCATGCCACATACTTTGTTGTATTTCACACACATGCACATCCGTTTTGGTCTTAAATTTTGATTGAACTTTGACTTTAAAACATTCTTCATTGTTTTGTGATTGTTGATCTCTCTTCTCACATACGAAACTTCCGTTTTGACTCGTATAAGGTTGGAACATTTTTGTATACCATCAAGTAGACAAAAGCAAAAAATCACCAATAATTGTGTATAAATATTTTCTTCAAATATGATAGGACAATGCGAAGCTATCAACCTAGTGCACATTTGAACCGCTTTTTAAAGTAAAAAAATCTTGCAAGAATCTATTGATGGTTAAAGTAGTACACTCTCCAAAATCCATAGTTTTCACTACCAATATACGGTAACTTTAAACACTACAATCTATTCCATCAACGGTTGGTTGTTGTGCAAAATTTCCCCAAAGTTCAGGTCATGGGTTAAGTTCAATTTTGTAAGGTTAGATATTAATGTTAGACATTGTATTTCCATCATCCAACTCAAAGAAAAAAATGAGCAGAAAACTTGGTTTTTCCAAAAACATAGCTGGGCTGTATTAACAGTAGTGACACACCTCCATTTTAAAGTTGATATTCTTGTTTTTGTGGCTTATGTACTTCTGCACAAAAACCTCGTGAAGTAGAGGACATTTATAATACTACACGAGGTAAAGCCCCCAATAATTGACGAGTTAAGCGATGTGCATATATGGAAGAAAAAATTATTATATACAGTTATTTTTTAGCAATAGTGAAAGGAATTTAAATTTCAACCCAAGTGATTTCATATTTTTCCAATGAAATGTTAATTAGTTATGAATTTTCAATGTGTGCTACCATGTTTATTTGGTGGTTGCCAATAGGTATCCTCCATATACGCCGACCAAAAGTAAGGGGTCCTGATAGCAAACTTCCATTTGGATGGGTGGTAATGGGATGGAAATGGGTTGGATATATCCAAATTCTATGGGTTTTGGTTGGTTACCAGGAAGTTATCTTACTTGTGATAATGATCTATACAACACAAAAATATTCACACTTAGTTTTGAGAGAGAATTTGAGAAATTATTGTGGTTTCTTATATATTATTGAAGTAGATCCTTGTAGACAATTGTCATTATTAGTAAGGTATTACATTCTTGTACTCTTAACATCCACGTGACATCATTTTGGTAATATTTTATTTAAGATCATGTACAAGGTAATTGGATTTGAGTTTGTAAAGTTTAACAAAGGTGCACTTATGGTAGGCCACTCGAGGTCGCACCGAAATAGTATCTTCCACCTTCTCACATGTTATGTGTGGATGAGGACTTTGGAAAAGAATCCAATAATGCAAAATGTTTTTAATGGGGTAGGAGGAATTTGCATGTACAAAGTGACCCAATGAGAGCATTAAGAGACATTGCTAATTTCCTTTGTTATGCATGAGAAATAATTATTAGTTTTCAAAGTTCTCATTCAACTCAAATTTGAATCAGTATAAATTCTAGGAAGGGGCTGAGTTGTATGTCAACCCCTTGAGCGCATTACAACCAATGGGCGACCTTTGAGAATTCAAAATTCAATTTTAAAAGTACTTTTTGAGATTTTCTTGAAAATATTCTTTTTGAAAAAGCTAGGGAGTATTTTGTTTAATTTTTTTTTTTTGACTTACAAGGTACGTTGCTTTACACATCAAACGCTCGATTTTTGGGGTAGATAGGTAAGGTACCTCTAATTTTTTGAGGCATGTGGTAAAAAGAAAGTTCTTGGCAATCTCAATGTTTATAAATTTAAAATGCATAAGAACTAACTTAGGATTTCATACAAAAAGATGCTATTACTCTACTGGAAGAATGCATTATAATTTTATCTACCTTTCAAATTTTAGATCCAACTATTATTTTTCTAACTTAAAATAAGATTATACATGCGGAGGAAATGGCCACGTGCACTACCCTTAAATATTGCACCATTTTGTTTCCTTATCATAAGTTCCTCCATTACTTGTGATTTAGGCTTGCAATGTAGTTCCACAATATTCATGCAGTGTGTTGTGGAAAATCATGCTATAATTTTGAATCATAGTAAAATATATACAGATTGAAACACCCGAAAAAAAATAAAATCCTACATTAAGCATCCTATCTGGTAAAGTGTGTAAAATAAAAATAAAAATAAAAAACCCTTACTCAGTCAAACTGCAAGATACTCTTGAAAGGTACATAGGGATTGCCACACCCTGATCCTGGAATGTAATCTGAGAAACATCCTCTGATCAAACAGCTCCCGAATTCCAATGACCGCATTTTCCAATATGGCAGAGTGAAAATATGAATTCTACTAACGCCCACGCAACATGATGTGTTTCGTGGACGTTAATATCATTCATCTCTTCACTCTCCCATGAAACATGTCCCATAACCAATCATCAACCATCTGCAGCTGTAATTAGTCATACAAAGTCAGCAAACCGTTGGTTAAATAAAGAACTAAAGAAATAAATAGATAGATAAAACAAAATAAAATAAAAATTCAGTCTTAGGTTCAGAAGTGGATAGGATAATCACCGGTTTTTCTTCTCCAGTCCCTGATCTGCAGAAACCAGTCAACGAAAACATTGTCTCTGAAGCTAATTCAAGGTCAATTACGTTGTACATGACCTGCATCATAACTGTTCAGGTGCTTTGTACTGACTTACTTATTATGGCAGAGGAAAATAACAGAGGCAGAAGTACTACAAACCTAAGTTCCTGTTCTATGTTATCAACTGAGTGTAGGTGTTGCATTACAAAAGTACGCCTAAGTCTGTGACGCTAGATGCACATTCCAAGGCTGCTATCAGATTATCCATAGATCCTTCCTCAGAAATTGAGTTTGAAAAAAGGAAGAAAAAGTACCTGAAGGGTACAGGTTGAGTCTCTCGCTCCTCGGCAGATCAGACATCCTATCAGATGGAACGGCAAAATGAGTACAGAATTCAAACTTAATGAGTAGAAATCTCGTGAGAAACGCAGGAAGTTGTATTAGAAAATGGACTTACACATGAAGACAGAAGAGGCGGTGCAGAGTTGGAAGATTCAGATCAAAATGCATCTGGTTTTGGGCAGATTTAACAACAGGGAGGTCAGCAGGATTCTCCAACAGACACTGCATTGTACATGTCTATTATGATGAAGAGAATGTTTTCGCCACTCTCTCATACTTACATCAAACCCATCCACCTCCCAACACACAACACAAGCCTGCCAGATATTGTGTGAATGAAGACTCTCCCAATGTCTGCACCTCCAACGTCATAATGTCGCCAAACCTAAATATCCACCTCTCAACTCAATACAAATGTGCAGATACTTACTCATGTGAAAATTAACAATATCTGCGCCGGCCTCCAACTTCGAACCTGTCCACCGCCTCTCAACACAACAGATTAAGTGCGGGAAAGACTGAGGAAATTAACACTCTAACAGTATCTGCACATTTGCGCCTCCAACTCGTGGAGATTCCTAGAGAAACATAAACACTAGGAGAGGAAGAGAGGAGGAAAGCCAGGGAAGAGGCAGTGCATGAGGACAGCACACTTAGGGGTTGTTCTAAGCATGCCATTGTCATGCATTGCCCCGCGCTGGCTCTCCTTCACACTGAAACAAAGCGTACCTGAAGCTCTGAGAGCCTCTTAAGTCGTGGAAGTCTCCCGCATCAGACAGAGTCCACGGATCAGGCATCGCGACAGATCTCCCACACACCGCCTCAGAAAACACGTGAAAAAACAAGACGAAACGCACCGGAGACCAGCAGCGATGCCTGTCCTGTGAACGCAGCATGGTCAATCGAAAAACCTACACAGACGTGATGAAACTGACTAGAATCTCAGACACACAGACTCAAAATCAGGAAGGAAACCCAAGTGGAACGGTGGATACCACGAACAGGATACTTGGAGAGGTGCAAACCCAAGGACTTAAGTAGCCCCAACAAACATATGCACTAGAGCTAGTACAAAAGGTAGTACCAATAATCAGCCCACAGGAACCGGTACTACAACGCCCACCTTCCACCGATTCACAGTACATGTCGTCACTCTTGCGCGTCCGAAGTGGGAGATGGGTGTAGTACTGTGGTAGTAGAACGGTAGTACACGGTAGTACAAGGATGATTTTCCCGGGCAGTGGAAAGCAATCTGCGGCTGCAGAGAGAGAGCGCAGCTTTACAGGAGCTGGACTTTCGTCTGTACTAACGGCTTCACATTCGCGTACTACCACATTCTCTCTGCCATCAACGAATATTCTATCCAGCCGCCGACTGATGCCCGCAAAATCCCACTATGATTTTCATATTGTTAGTCCTTTTGTTTGATAAGATATTAAGGTTGTGTAGAAGTTTAGTTTTACATCGACACTGACCTTGTCTCGTCCCTCCATCATCGACCTGTGCCGACAAGGATGCGAACTCTTAGTAGCATTCTCCAGCACCATATTTAGCTTCAGTTGCTGGAGATTTGGGTCACGGTTGAAGGATGAGATATTTGTTCCATAGATAAAGGACATGGATTGATGATTGATTTGCTGTGAATGTGATACATGA
The DNA here is from genome assembly GCA_963971425.1 of Bryoerythrophyllum caledonicum. Classification (NCBI taxonomy): domain Eukaryota; kingdom Viridiplantae; phylum Streptophyta; class Bryopsida; order Pottiales; family Pottiaceae; genus Bryoerythrophyllum; species Bryoerythrophyllum caledonicum. The sequence continues at coordinate 7,496,827 of OZ020518.1, read as the reverse complement.
GCTCTACTTGAACGATTTCTACAATATAAGGGAAGGTAGACTAGTTACGAATCAGTTCTTTCGCTTTGGCTCTCTTCTGCTTTTTTTGATTGGGCGAACTTCTCGTCCCACTGCTCCATTTCTGCTGTGCTGATGTCTTCTGCTGTCGTTCCTTCTTCTCGTTCTCCGATTGGTTTCTGAAGAGAAATGAGGTTAGTGCAATGAAAGTTGACGAGTTGTTCCCATGACAATCAATTCAGAGAGGTGATATCAGGGTGAGCTACTAACAGGTCTTTGAGCCAGTTGTTGCAACCGCAGTAGAAGAGTGTCAGCGCGCTCCTTCATCTGCTTCACTTGGCTGGCTGTGAAGAGGGTTTTGGAAATGTTTAGGTCTTCGCCACTTTCGCTGCTTGCCGAGATATCAAGCTGCCAAAATTCGGTTTAGACAAAGTACGGTGAAGAAAATTTCATTGAAAAACAACTGGGTACAGACTACAGGTCAACACTAGAAGAAGTGATCAGAGTTCCGTCAAGTACTCAACCAAAAACTCTAATGCAAAGATGCTTGTAGCAAAGAATCTGTCCCGACAGAACCTGAGGTGATATCAAACCATTCAGACATCCAGATCATGTAGCAAAATACCTCTACATCTTGGAAAAATAATCATAGTCAGAGTCAGGGTGCTACAACAAGCAACGGCCATAATGAAAATAGGAATAGAAATTCAAGTTCAAAACTAGACTAAAATCGCACAGAAATGTTAACAGCGGTTGGAACTAGCTCGTCGAATTGCACCGTATGCACACTACAAGGAAGAAAATAGACAAGTGCTTGAAGAAAGTGACACAAAAGTGCATCGCCCTGTGACTAGATTGAATCTCAATCACCATCCTCCTAGGGCGACTGGTATGATGCTCGGTGCAACACTCTGCAACTGAATCTGGAGATGTGGCTGTTGTTAATTTAACCGGGGCACTTACTGAAGCACGACAGACTGCAAAGGGCTTATGGAGCCGTGTAAACTTCATGTTGGTTCAGCGGCCTTCATCTAGGATCACGTTGTTGCATGATAATCTGTACCCCACTTTGCGCAGTTGGTGAAATTACTCTTTGCTATGTCCTCAAATTAGCACTAGTAGTTGAAGATAAAGGGATATATTAGTCGCACAACTCCGGGTGTATGGAATCAAGGTTCACCTCATACACTTTGGACTCGTACAATACCCTTCACGGACTTCAGTTTGTACATTGCAAAAACGGTGGGGGTTAGCGTTTTTTAAGTGAATGTCTGCAAGCTGTGTATGGACGTGTCTTTATGTACCTGAACATGGAGTACGCAGGCGAGAACACTGGCTATAGGAAGCCAGCTATCTTCCGGTGAAATGGAGAGTCCAGACCTGTAGGCAAACAACTTTGAAATTAGCAAAAAAACTGCATGCTCCGATGATCACACAGACAGAAAATTTCAGAAGACACTATGTTCTTTTGTTTCATTGAGCAGAGAGGTTCACGAAACGCACCGACTACCATTTAGTTCAAGGGATGCAACCCTATTCTATCATCATGCCTAAAAATCATCAGAACTACATCACCCAATTCTTGTAGCAAACCTAAGAGAGGGGATAACCAAATACCTCAGATAGGGAGCAAGATATACGATAGCATAGATGAGGTACCGCTGTTTTCTAGTATCTAACCATGCGAACACCCACACCTGATGAAGAGTATACAACACACCTCAGAAAAATGTCCATCCACAAATGTAACCGAAACCACGCAATCTGAAGCCAAGGAAAGAGTCGAGTGAGCCAACCAGCCAGTTGAAAAGAGGGATGAAGCTGATGATCCCCATTGCTGCGTATCGGACGTCGTCTCCTCCGAGTGGAGAAAGGCTCTCGTTCCCCTCCTCACTTGAAGTGTCAGCAGGCAGCACAAGAGTGCTTAACACGGACGCTGCAATGGCGAGAGCAAACGGTGCGTCGTCTTCCAGACCCGCTCTGCATGTGCCTGTCCCTCTGAACCGAACGTCCTGTCCACAAACAACATCATCCAACAAACCTCTCACACGTTACTACAACAACCACTGTCACATCCTCCCTCCCAGCATCGAAATCGCCAAAAAAGCATATGCATTTTAATACACAAAACTCTCAAGTTCCGAACATACTCACCCTCCCACTGACCCTCCCATCCAGGTCTGACATTAGGGTTTAACAAATACACATACCAAATTGTAGAGCACCTCAACACCTCATCATACAAATCCTCAACATAGAAAATCCTTGACATACACGATTCTCAACATACAAACTTCCTCCACCTCTATACATACATCATCAACCATGGCAAATATGCATCCAGGTCCGACATTAGGGTTCAACAACTACACATACCAAAATTGTAGAGCATCTCAACACCTCAACATACAAAACTCTCCACCGCTGAAATCCGAGCCAGAAGAATCGAGATCCATCAAGGATTTCACAACTACATAATAAGAGGAGATCTTCATCAACCACCTGGATCAACGAAAGTACACAATTCCTGACCTGAATCACGGCGTGCTGGGTTCTGACGCGCTGCGCCCACCTCGCCCCTTCCCCTCGAACCCATGCGCCTCGCCCCGCCACTGCACCATCCCACACGCAAGAGACATGAGCCCCACCCAGAAACCAGCAGAAAACGAAGCAAGTCGAGGTTTCTCACGCTACCTGGGGACGCCATGAGAGCCCCATAGCCCGGCTTACAGCACAGAACCTGCATGATCATCGTGGTGCTCCTCTCTGCAAAAATCAATGAAGTGTCGCTGGTGCTTCGACAGGAATGCGCGTCTTGTACATGGATTGTGAGCTTTCGGGTGAAGATTGAAAGTGTGAGCGGGAATTGGGTGTGCAAGATTTTATGGCTTGTTTCCCACGGGCCATGTGGCATGAGAATCTTGGTGTGGGCCCTATGACCGTGTCCGTGCCAAGCAAGACGAATGAGCTCGCTTTCTGCTTCTGTCGGTGAGAGCACAGGTTTTTAGGGTTTAGGGTTTAGGGTGAGGTTCAAGCATGTGGCATGAGTACTTGGGAGAGTGGTTGTTCTCCGAAGGGAGTCGAGTTTGCGTGGGAGGGAGGCAGCGATGCCGGGGAGTGATAAAAAACGCATTGAGGAGCTTGGAAGGATTGCCCGGGGGGAGGAGTGCGGAGTGGGGGGGAGGACCATCGACACGGCCAAGTTCCTGTTCACCGAGATTGTTGAAGATTCGTGGTGCTGCGAGTACTCCATCTCGGGCAATAATCTGGGGCCGTTGGAAGGTTGCAGTGGTCGCCCCCAAACCTACCGCACCACGAATGAAGACGACGCGTTGCAGATCCTGCAGATGTTCGTGGCGAGCGCCACCTTGGAAAACCTCTGTTTCCATTTCTTCAATTATGCGAGCGCCAAGCCGGATGATTTCAACAGGCTGATGCGCGCAGTGTTTCCCGTCGTGTGCACAAGCCGCCGCCTCGCCACGTTGAGTATTTCGATCGAAGGAGTTTCCATCTTTGATAGACGTGGATCTTGGCTTCTCGCTGCGGAGTCTGGGGTGAGGCATTTCCTGGAGACGGGTTTCCCATTGCTATTGCGGGACAATCCTGTATTCTACTTGCTGACGGTTGCGGCGGATTCAACGACTCTCGATTACCAACCTTATCGTCTCGCGGTAGATGGCGGCCCGTGTAGCCGTTTGGAGTACAGGTTCTGGAGGAATGAGGTGAAAGATTCCAGGGCCGGGTGGACCCTGCAGATGTTTCGCACCAACAACCATATGGAAACTGGTTCCACGCCGGAGATGTTCGCGATCTTCCCCGCGGGCAACGCGCTCTTGAAGGAGGTGGTGCTCTGCTGTCGTCTGGAGCATTCGTGTTGGAGGTGCCGGGAAGACATAGCCGATCTGGTGGCGCGCAACTTCACCACGCTCGAGCGGCTGAATGCGGGTGAGTATTGCTTTTCACCCGCAGATTCATCCCTAACTGCGGACGCCGAATTGGTGCCGCGCGCCCTGCGGTCCAACCGATCGCTAAAGGAATTTGAGTATCGTTGCACGCTAGCGGAGCTCCACGAGCTTGTGCAAGTTTTCGTACCAGATTGGGGTCGCGAAAGCAACTCGTCTCTCTCTGCGCTCAAAGTTCACATCGCCGGGAGTGTTCCGATGGTCGATTGCATGGTCGCCCTGGCGCCATTGCACGGGGCGACCGTCGCCGCGTTGAAGGAGGTGATTGTCTGTGGTGCCGAAGAGCCGTGGGAGTTCACCGTGAGCTCTGATGATTCACAGCCACATCCGAACGTCGGTGGTGTGACTCTTTCGAGGCTCAGGGTGTGTGACACGCAGCTGCGGCCATGGCCGTCGGATCATGGGGAAGTCTCGGGTTCCTTGACTGTCATGGAGGAAGTGCTGAGAATGAGCACCGCCTTGGCACAGGTGGAGATCGGTTCTACCCAGTTGTGTGAAGAGCTTCTCTCGCAGCGCACAGGATCCTCTAGTGTGGTAGCGGTGCACGACCCCGGCCGCCTTGCACCGTGCGAGTTTGAGAGGGATGTGCAGGGGAAGGTCAGGAAAGGGTTGAAGCGTTTACTCAAGGAGTTGAGTGGGAACACTTGTATGCAATCTTTGCGGGTAGGATGGTGGCGGCTTGTTCGAGTTGGGGCTGGCGACGATGAGTGGGAGATGAGATATGATGGCCCGTGCCTGCGGAGACCAGATGGTGAGTGTCATCTTCTGCCCCGAAAAGCACATAGCTTGCATCTTTTTTCACTTGGGATTGGAGCTCATGGATGTTCACTTGCTCGTGAAACGTGTTGCAGAATACCATGTCGTAGTAGAGCTGTAACGAAAGCACGAAGGCTTTGGACTTCCGAGTTGATACCACAAGAGAGATGTTTCAAGAAGCATGAGCTGTTGGTCGAGCTGAGGGTTTCAAGAACGGTGAGTTTGTAGATTCTTAATTCAAGGAATCTATCAATGTGTTTTGGCTTAGTAGGACATCGAAATGGTGGCAGGTTTCAACTTTGCAGCACAAAACCGACAACTCTGTATATGTCTGCTTTAAGTTCATCAGTGACACTATTAAACTACTGGGTTATTCCGAGCACAGATATTAGGGTAGTAGAACTCAATCCGAAATTGTCTTTAGGAAGAGAGATGAGTTTCTGCTGGGAGCTTTGGACCTTCCAATTACCGCTTTCTTGTGGACAACAGTGGACCTCTTTGATGACGAAGAAAGACTCGGAAACAAGTGCGAAAACGAGCTGCTGACCGTCGTGAAGGGTGATTATCCTCACAAACGTTGTGAAGGAATTGTGCGACTTGTGCATGGGCTGTGAGCATAGTTGCAAAGAAACGTGTTTCGAAACGATTCAAAATGATTCAAAACGTTTCAAAACGTTTCTGATTCATTCCCGTAACAAAACGGAATTCATCCATGGGACTAGTTTTGTTATGTGGCAACATATGAGTGATGCCGAGGGAGCTGTGACTTTGCATGCTTAGATGTTTTTGCGTTGACGATCTCGGGAGCGTAGTCTGCGTCAACAATGTATGTTCAGTGAAGATGCGTAGAGCTGTTGCGGCGAAGAATGGCGACGACGCCATTGCGGTAGCTATGGCTAAAGCAGGTCGACAAGTCTACTCGCTCCTTCTGAATTTCACCGGATCGATGCTTCCATTTTGTGTACCTTGAATGGCCTTACAAGAGAGGAGGAAGACTTATCATACCTCCTGAGCGTCCAGAACGACGACCCTCATCTCTTGGAGATATTCCTTAGTATTTCTGCTCTGATCAAGCTGAGGTGAGGCTTTTCGGACATATCCTTACTTTTGTTGAATGAAACACTTACAAATACGGTGCACTCATCATGATAATCTATATCGTGGCTGGAACCTATAGATTGAGTTCACCAGCTTGCTTGCAGACATCGGCTTTTTGTCTTTCCTTTAGGTATGCTGGTTTTTGATAGTTGCTCTTTTCATTGAAATTTGTCAAAATATTGGAGGATTTGTGTTCCTACTCTGTTTTTATTTTATATTTAAAACTAGCAATTGGATGTGTAATGAGGACGGAAAATCTAAATACAGGTCAGGGTTTGGATGGATGATATGCATCAGCCTTTCAATTTCAATTCCCTACAACTGTTAGTAGTCAAGGTAAGTGCATTATGAACTTCATTTCAATTCTTGTCTTAATCCCTAAGAGCCCAAGTGTCCAAGTGTACGTGGGGTGTATGTTTTGGATTTTGGGTATGTACCTTTGAGTGGAAAAAATACTCCGATTCTTATGAAAATTTTACACTACATTTGAGTTATTCGTAAAGGGAACCGGTCTTTTGTCTTCCTTTTTTCATGCAAAAGAGAATCTAATCTGTATTTGAGTGTAGCCGCAAAGTAATCTTTGTGTTCTCAAATATTAGTTCGAATATTAGTTCTGGAAACTTACAAATGATAAGTTATTAGTGTTGAGATCAGCGAAGTGATTCCCCGGGAGCAGCGCCACTTTCGTGTCGTAGTATGCGTTGGCAAGTATTCACATCTTAACACAAAAGATACCCTAAGGTATTCGTTCCCACAGAGAATACTCGTGAACTACAACGACTAACAACAAGTCCAATTCTATACAATACTCTACATACCACAATAATTACATCACAAGACAGAGAAAGGAAGATAAATTACAAAGGTTGGACTTAGTTACACCAAATCTTCATTCCCCATTACCAAAAGGGAGGGAAGTATCCTTACTGCGGTCCTCACTCTGGTCCTCACTGCGGTCTTCACTGGGGTTCCTCACTGCGGTCCTCACTGGGGTTCCTCAATGGGTTTGAATGGGCATGACTTCACACTATGTACACTATAGACATCCAGGTACTTTAGTATCCGGAGAAGGTTTTTCACCATGAACGAGGGTTCATGGACTCAAAGAGATTTTAGTGTTTGACACAAGTAACAACTACTCTTCCTCCCGTTCTCTCCTTCTAACTCTACTCACTCACTTGGATGGATATGGTATCACTGAGATTTACCCGAAGGGGTGTTAGACCCATGTTTCCGAAAGTACAAGGTGCGTAATGTAAGTGAACAAGGGGCCTACCCGTCCAATATCCGTCCTCCTCCCAGTCTCCCTCTACATCCAATGCAGCTGGAGGTAAGATGTTTCAGGGATCGACCCGAGCCTTCACAACCGACGCCAATCTGACGCCGGAAGGTCACTCAAGACTTGCTAGGACCCTTACACATCCGTGACTCCCCCCTCGTCCTCCCCTAAACACTTGTGATCTCACCTGTTATTCCCATCCACCCGGACTATTCTATTTGATGGAACAAGGAAACAATCACAAGGGGTCAGAGTTAGAGTCACGCCCAACTAACCATCTATCCGTCTCACCTGTTATTCCCATCCACCCGGACTAATCTACTATATGGAACAAGGAAACAACGACTTCGACAGTTAGTATGGACTTGAGGAGTGGACTACTTGAAATGGTACTCACAGTCATATAGAATCCGAGCTCTCCCAACCATAGAAGGTTTTCAGAGAGCGTAGGTTTAGAATGAAACTGAAAGAAAAATACACACAACAAGCAATGAAGAGAGGTGCCCCGAGGCTCCTCACTTATACTGCAGCAAATACACACAAGCGTCCAAACACAAGGATGCCTTCTACTAAACCTGGCAGCATTAACTACCCTTGACGGTGTAGCCACCGTCCACCAACTCTACGTACAAAGTCAAAGGCATCAAAACACAAATCCCAAGGCAAAACCAAGTCAAATCCACGTTCAACCCGGGGCCAAGTCCGAGAATGAACAATAACCTACAAACTGAGAATCTGACCCTACTTTCGGGTCAACTCCTCAAGTCTTCTCTTTTCTTCCCTCCTCTTCCGCTTCTTCGCGCTCTTGCTCGAAGTCGGGAGGGCCGCGGCCGTCGCAAGCGTCCCAAGAGGGGATAACATATCTGCGGATGAAGAGGATGCCGAACCGGCCATGGATGACCGAGGCAAGCCCTCCATCGAAGTCAACGTGGCATCCGGGCCACCCGGAGTGAGCAGCACGGAAGTAGTGCCCTGGTGGGGCTCAGACAGGACCGGAGGGACCGGTACCTGGCTCGGAGTCCCAATGAAGACCTCCTAAACGGAGGTGTGTCCCAACCTGCCCTCAGTCCGTACTGGAAGGTGCAAGTAAGTTGAACTCTCACTAGTGGTCTTCTCGAAAGGAGACATACCTTGCAAAGGGACAACGGTCGATGTGGTGCGACCGGGGTCTCCAAGGGAAAACTGGCGAGGAAGAGCTGTGCGCGGAGGCTCCATCGTGGCACCTGTGCGCTCCTTCCTCACGCTCTGTACCTGTGTGGTGATATCTGAAAGGGAATGGCAGACAGCGACTCCCACAAGTGGAGTCCGTGAGAGCAGAACCGCGCTATCTAGATCAATCACACCTTTCCCCGTTGGAAGGTCTTGGTTACCCGAGTCTTGCCTCTCCGAATCAGCCTCCGAACTAGAATCATCATCCTCGCCCATGCCATCAACTTCCTCCACGATCTTGGACAGGATGTGGGTGAAGTTACTCACCAACATCCTCATGTTCGCATAAGCTGTCTCCAGCTTCACCGTCTGCTCCACCATGAAAGCAATTACCCTCTTGCTGGAGATATGGCCATCTCTCTCCAACTTGGCATCGAACATCTTGGCCTTCAACACTGCATCCGCTGGAAAGTGCAAGGCCTCCTCCACATGCTGTAACGCTGATGCTGAGGCATTGGCTTGGAGACATGCCTCCTTCCAACCCTTCTCTGCCTCCAACGCCCGACTCCTCACCTTGGCCATGTCGAGATTGAGCCGGTCCACCTTTTGCTCCATGATGCGGAGGTCACTAGCACTTCCCATCTTCTCCTTGACTACTGCCACCAATCCATGGCTAGGTGGATTGCCCACCAAGCCACTCACCTGCCCCAACATCTTCTCCACGTCGTCCACATACACCCGGAGAGCTTCAACCAACTCGGAGGCCTTGTAAGTCTTACCTCCAAGTAGAGCTGAACCGGTGGCTGCTGCTCGAATAGCTGTACGGGTCCGTGTCGAAGGAGCTCCACCTTGGTGCTGCCTTTGTCGCTTGGGAGGTGGTGGTGCCTCCTCCTCTGACTGAGATGCGCTACGCCCTCCCTCCGATCCTAGCTCGTGCTCCGACTCCGTCCCCTCGAACTTCCTCAACATGAGTTGGGTCCCATACACCACATCCTCATCCGAGGTGGTCTCCTTGAAGTGGTGATAGAGATGGATCAGGAATGGACAGATGGGAGAACGCCTGGTGCTCCCCACACTCTTGGCCAACTTTAGCACTACCTCCTTCACGATGATCGCCTAGTTCATCGTCCTTTCCCCCAGGTAGGCTCCATACAATGTGTTAGTCAAAGTGACGGTGACCCGGGTGGGTCTCTCAGGGTACAAGATGAGTACAAGGAATGAGAAGACCCGTTTGGCACGGGGATCCACGCAATCTTGCAACACGTAGCCGTTCTTGGCGTCCTTGGCCCCGAACCTCCCCTTGGCATACTCCTTCTTCTTCAAACTCGTCCACCCCACGCCCTGGCGTAGAAATCTGTACACCTCCTGCCACCTCCCCATGGTCCACCGTTCGGGGCAAGCGCGGATACTATCTCCTTCCGGCTCTGGCAAGGGGTCCTGACGCAGCTCCTGCACCGTGGAATCGATACAAAACCCCGAGCAAAACTCGAGGAGAGAGAGACACCCCATGCAGAGAAGGTCCTCTTTGAGCTCCGTGAGCTCAAGAGGATCCTTTGGGACAAGAGGGGAGATATCCCTTACTACTGAAAGAGCCATGCTTTCGCTCGCACCACTTGTGCTCCAGCCTTCTTCTCCCTTCCTCGGTACGCGCACAGCCAGTTGATGAGGTCTGTGCTTTCCTTGGTTAGGTCCTCACACTTGCTCCCTGTGAGGTCCGCGCACTTGCTCCCTGTAAGGTCCGCGCACTTGCTCCCTGTGAGGTCCGCGCACTTGCTCTCTGTTTTTGCTCTTCGTGGTGATCCTGCTAGTGTTGGTCGTTGTGGTGCTGGTCGTCATGATGTTCCCGTTGGTGTTGGTCTCGCTCGTCGTGTCGGTCCTGTTGGTGCTGTTCATCACGGTGATCCCGTCGGTGCTGGTCTTGTTCGTCGAGGTGATCCTGCTAGTGTTGGTCGTCACGGTGATTGTGCTGTGCTGGTCTTGCTCGTCGTGATTGTCGTACCACAAATTTTTCATTTTTCTTAGTTAGGTAGATATAGGTATTAAAATTAGGTAAGATAGCTAGGATAGAAGGTTATTCCCACTGTGAGCCAAATAAACCGCCCCTAAAGGGTGGCTTATCTTGAACACAAGATCCTAATGCGGGGTCTAGTCCCTCATGCAACCAATCTTCAACCCCTTCTCATACACCTTATACAAGCATGGTAATACGTCTCACGCTTACTTAGGTTCCTTGTGGTTGATTAGTAAGTGGTGACTTAATCCCGCCTTTAATCGGACCCACCTTTGAACGAGTGTAACTTTTGCTCTAGGGCTCCGAATCCAACATTTTAAACTCCTGGGAGTTCAATTCAGCATCATGAACTTGTTTAGACCCTTCATGATCAGTTCCAGGCTTAGGTGTGACCCTGTAAACAGTCGGCAGCAGGCAGGCTTCCCTAGTTTCTGCAGAATTTCTAATCACAATTGCTCATTGATTACAACTCCGTTTTTTATGGTTGTTTTTTGTATCCTTATTAGTTTTTTGTATCCTTATTAGTTTTTTGTGCTTAACGTGATGGCAGCCTCCGATTAATCAATTTACTCAACCCTGGACCTCATAGCCGCCGACCAGCAGTGCACACTTAATGTATATGTTTTACTCAAAATTGTGACCACACATTCACGTGCACTAAACGATTAAGCCATCCTTAACACTAAGCTACGCATGGGCATCCAGCTACGTCTTCTTGTTATTATAGATTGACCAATTGGTTGGGTTTGAGTTGATAGCAACCCTAATCCTAGTAAAATTTTGATAGCGCTTCCGCGTGATGTGTTATAACTAGAAATTTAGGGTTTCCCTTATGCACAAGGAATTGACTACTAGCCGGAAAAGAGGAGAGGCTCCCTGATTTGATTCGATTCACCCTCCTTCCTTTAGTGTCGTGCTCCAGCTCGTTCGTGATCCTCGCCCTCTTGCTCTTCGTGTTCTGGTGATCTTCTCTTTGTGCTCAGCTCGTTCGTGATCCTCGCCTTCTTGCTCTTCGTGTTCTGGTGATCTTCTCTTCGTGCTCAACTCGTTCGTGATCCTCGCCCTCTTGCTCTTCGTGTTCTGGTGATCTTCTCTTCGTGCTCAGCTCGTCCGTGATCCTCGCCTTCTTGCTCTTCGTGTTCTGGTGATCTTCTCTTCGTACTCAGCTCGTTCGTGATCCTCGCCTTCTTGCTCTTCGTGTTCTCGTGATCTTCTCTTCGTACCTAATTCACACCTTCCAGTGGCCGGGGCTTCCGGCTCTCCTTCTCTCTGTTCTCCCTCTCCTACATTCTTTTTCCCGTGAATAATGAGAGTCTCCCAGGGTAACCCCCCAGCCTTGCTCTCCTTCGTTCCCAAGGGTGTTCCTCGCCGCCTTTGGCCCTTCCATTAATGACTCTTCTCAATAAAAAACTATTCACCTATCACACTAACTCTGTGCCACCCTTGCTTTTAACACAAATGGGTGTCCCACTCACCAAGGAAGTCTAAATTCCCTACTTTAATCCCATGCCACATGTGTGTGCATGACCTCCAATAAGTGAGCTTTTAATCTAATTTCGAAGATGCGATAACTAATTAATTGACCAAGACTGAATTCCCTTTGCCTTGGGTTATGGCTAATTTGCCAAGTGATGGTGAGGATTTTGCCCAAGCCTTTTGGCTTCTTTAACTATTTTTTATTTCTCTTTTCTTTCAGGGTTCTTTAAATCTCCTTCTTTTTCCCTTCTTCTCACCATCCTTCTTCTTCCTCAGTTTTTCCATAGATTCCTCGCCAAGGCCAATGATGGTCCCGACGCGGTAGGAGGTAGTTTTTTTCCTCCAACGACCTAATTCTTCTTCTTTTCTATTGGTTTTGGTTTTCCCAATCTTTTCTTTATTTTCTCTTTCTATTTATTATTTTGGTTAACCTCATAAAATTCTTGGTTACCACAATGTGGCTCCCAATAAAAGATTTAGTGCACGGAAAGGCTATTTGGCCAATTTAATCGAAAACCATGAACTAGCCAATGGGATAACCCATTTTCACTACTCATTAACCTTAATGGACTCAATGTGAGGTCCATTCATCACTGTGAGCCGTTTTTGCGGCTCACACCCACCCGGGATTAATCTTTAAATAAGATTAGGATAGGAGGAATACGGGGTTTTTATGAAAGCCTTAATAGTAGCAAGAAAGGACCTAGAGCTAGGACTTAGACTCTAGCCTAAAAACTGTCCTTCGGGCCCCAAACCCACATGAAGACCAAGAGGCAAGGAATGCCATCATCCGGGCCAACCCGCACGAACCCGAATCTGGCCCGGAAGAAGGAAGGAGACCGAATCTGGCCCGAAAGATGGACACCACCCAAATCTGGCCCGGAAGGTGAGAAGAAGCAGGACGAGAAGGGACCAGGAAGGTTCCCACGGCGTGGGCCACCGGGCATAAAGACCAGCTCCACGAGGAGAATCACCACAGCAGTTGGCAAGGGAGATCCGAGCCAGCAAGGAGCACAGTCGTGAGGGTGAGGAGCACAGTCGTGAGGGAGAGGGAGCTTCGGGCCAGCATACACGAAGAGGGAGTTCCGAGCCAGCATACACGGAGAGGGAGCTCCGGGCCAGCATACACGAGGGAGCTCCGGGCCAGCATACACGAGGGAGCTCCGGGCCAGCATACACGAGGGAGCTCTAGGCCAGCATACACGAAGAGGGAGTTCCGAGCCAGCATACACAAAAAGGGAGTTCCGAGCCAGCACACACGAAGAGCAGGACGAAGCCAGAGCAGGGCAAAGGAGCAGCCAACATACACAAAGAGGGAGCTCCGGGCCAGCATACACGAGGGAGCTTCGGGCCAGCATACACGAAGAAGGAGTTCCGAGCCAACATACACGAAGAGGGAGTTCCAAGCCAGCATACACAAAGAGGGAGCTCCAAGCCAGCATACACGAAGAGCAGGACGAAGCTAGAACATGGCAAAAGAGCAACCAGGAGATGCGAAGAGCACGGGAAGGATCATCACCGCCAGCAGGACGAGGAAGGTCGTCACAGGACGAGGGTGGCGCAGCTTGAAGGATACGCGAGGAGCACCACGGGAGGAGCTTGTGCGAGGAGCACCGCCGCTTAGGTCCACTACACGGCCAAGATACGAAGCTCTCAACCGGTTGAACCAGATCGTGGTAGCATCTGGGCCAGCTTGTGCACTCCAGCTCGTGATAGCTCCGGGCCAGCTTGTGCACTCCAGCTCGTGATAGCTTCGGGCCAGCTTGTGCACTCCAGCTTGTGATAGCTCCGAGCCAGCTTGTGCACTCCAGCTCGTGATAGCTTCGGGCCAGCCTGAAGGAGAGCATCAGGCGAGGATCAAGCCCCCCGAATCAAATGGCCTCCAACTTGGTGCCATTAGAGAAGAAGGACATTACCCCAGTCATATCCAAAGATATTCTTGAGTTCACCAAACTCAAAGAGGATCTCCTTCGCATGGGATGTCTTTCTCTAATGGAGTTCTGTTGGAGTTTTTGGGTGAAATCAATCGTGCAGGAGATGAGGCAAGATCCTTTGCCCGAGCCCAATGGAGATAGCATCCGGGCTTGTCCGAGTAGATGGACCATGGGGAGGTGGCAAGAGGTGTACGGCTTTCCACGACAAGGGGCGGGATGGACAAGTACGAAGAAGGAGGAGTATGCCAAGGGGAGGTTCGGCAACAAGGACGCCAAGAATGGTTATGCGGTACAAGATTGCGCGGACCCTCGAGCCAAGAGGGTCTTCGCATTCCTTGTACCAATCTTATACCCCGAGAAACCTACCCGGGTGACGGTTACTCTCGCGAACACCGTGTATGGTTCCTACCTTGGTGAGAGGGTGGTGAATTGGGCCATCATCGTGAAGAATGTGGTGATTTGGTTGACTTGGAGTATTCACAATGTCAAACGCGCACTCCTCTGCCCGTTTCTGATCCACTTGTATCACCATTTCAAGGAGACCACTCCGGAGGAGGACATGGCGTATGGAACGCAACTGATGATGAAGAAGTTTGAAGGGACAGAATCAGAACCCGAACCAGGGTCTGAAGGAGGGAGCAGCTCCTCACAGTCAGGAGAGGAGATTGTACCACCTCCCAAGCGTCAAAAATAGAGACAGGGAGGAGCCCCCTCCATCCGCACCCGCGCAGCCATCCGTGCCGCAGCCACCGGTCCGGCACAACTTGGAGGCAAGTCTTATCCAGCTTTCGAGCTACTCGAGGCCATTCGCGTATATGTGGAAGACTCGGATAGGACCTTGGGACAAGCAAGCAGCTTGGTGGGTAACCCTCCACTTGAAGGGTTGATCGCTGCGATCAAGGAGAAGGTCGGAGGAGCAGGCGATCTTCGCCTCATGGAGCAGAAGGTTAACCGACTAACACTCGAGGTGACAAAGGTAAGGAGTCGAGCGTTGGAGGCAGAGAGAAGTTGCAAGGCGGCTCTTCTCCAAGCCAATGCCTCGGCGTCAGCGTAACAGCAGGTAGACGAAGCATTATGTTTTTCCGCAGATGTGGTACTGAAAGCCAAGATGTTCGATGCTCGATTGGAGAGGGATGACCACATTTCCAGCAAGCGGGTGATTGCCTTCGTGATGGAGCAAACCGTGAAGGTTGAAGCGGCTTATGCCAACATGAGGTTATTGGTGAACAATCTCACTCACATTCTACCCAAGTTTGTGGAAGACTCCGACAGTTCCGACAAGGATGGGGACTCGGGTTCGGAGACCAATCCGGAGGAGCGTCACCTCGGTGATCACGGCCCACGGAAGGAGAAGGAAGTGGTGGACCTTGACAGCCCGGATCTGCCCCCTCCACTCGTGAGCTCGAGGCTCCCGGCATGACCATTCCCTTCGGGGGTCACCGCACCGATGCAGAGCGGTTGGAAGGAATGTCCGGGGGTTGCGATGGAGCCCCCACATCCTGTGCATCTTCGCCAACTGCCACTCGGTGATTCCCCGCGCACTACGTCGATTGTGGCCCCTTTGCAGAGCGGGCTTCACATTGGGAAGACTGCAAGTGAGAGTTCCTCTTACTTGTACACTCCAGGACAGATATCCGGCCAGGATATCATCATGGGCACCCCGAGTCAGGCATCGGCCCCTCCGACACGATCCGGGCCACATCCGAGTATGACTACCGTGTCAATCACTCCGGATGGTCCACTATAAGAAACCCGTGATTTTTGTGACGTTAGTTGTGATCAAGTGTGTTTTTCAAAACATGTTTTTGCGAACGGGCCGAGCCTTAGGCTCTTGGATTCTGGTGGATCTTGCACCAGACATGAAAAAATTGGCGGAAAAACGCAGAGATGTTAGCATAAAAGTATTTGTTTTGTGGGACGTCCTAGTGAACATAGTCATGTTTTAGACAACGTCCTCAGAAAGGTGACAATGCCACGTCGGCAGGGGGATTTCAGCTTCACTGTGAGTAACTTCGAGATTGTTACTGCAACCTCCCGTAAAACACTGCCCAACGGTTAAAACACAGTGGAGATGGGCTGACCCCTACAAAAATAAAAACGTGGATGTCGTTACTGACATCACAAAAAACGTGGATGTCCTTACTGACATCACAAAAAACGTGGATGTCCTTACTGACATCACAAAAAACATGTTTGAACCACGTAGGCAAGATAGAAATTGGATTCTTTTTAAAATGTTTGTGCCACGTAGGCAAGGTTGAAATCAGCTGCCACGTAGGCAAAGAGGATGTTGGAACAGACGTCTACTGTGACATTTAGATGGACGTCTACTGTGACATTTAGTTGGACGTCTACTGTGACATTTTAATGTTTATGCTAACACGAGGCTAACACCATGACAAATCCAATAATCCCATATGGATTGTCACCACTTGTGCATCCCATTGTATATATATGTAAGGCCTTCTCTCCTATCTCATCACACTTGAATCAAGAGTGATTCACTTTCATCCATCTATTTGGATGAATTTGAATTACCCTTGAAACTTAAAGTGATACGGTACTTTTTGATGACATGGCGCTTCTTTTTGGTGACATGGCACTTGCTTTTGCTGACTTGGTGCTTGCTTTTGGTGACCTCCATCTCAACGAACGTGACAGAAAACGTCATAACGAACGTCACAGAAAACATACCGTATTAGAAATGACGTCCCAATTTACACTATCCACAATTAATTATTGCATTAAACTATGCTGATTGGACATGCCACGTCATATTTTAAAAAGTGACACGTCATATTTTAAAAGTGCCACGTCATAAAATGGCGGGTCCACGTATGCAAGCCTAGTCACAATCGTATGCCATGTCATGCGCCACATCATGGGCCACATTACCAAGGGCCCGGATGAAAAAGTTGGGGATGTGGCACTGCCCGTCCATGTGGCGATGACGTGGACACGACGTGGCAGCCACATGGCAGATTTTTAACACCTTCAACCCCCAAGTTTTTGTGACGTTTTTAAAAAACGTGGGCCTGTTTTTTGAGATTTTGGCATGTTTTTCGCATGTCAATTATAACGGATTTTTTTGGACGTCAACGTTGACGTGCCGGATGCTGCACAAAATATAATTGCACGTTAGTTGCCCTGTCACAAAAAACACGGGTTTCTTATAGTGGCCCGGATTCCTCCTTGCATTCTAGGAAAATCGTGTTGAGGGCAACGACTGGCCAACCCACGCCTTCCACCGATGTGTTTGCGCCATTGGTGGCACTTGCAGCAGCCGCGCCCACCCCGACTTCAAGCCGGAGTTCCAAGAAGCGCAAGAGGAGGGAGGAGCGGAAGAGACTCGAGGAGCTGGCCCGAAAGTAGGCCAGGATCTTGATTTGTAGGTCACTGTTCAGTCCGGGATTTGGCCCCCGGTTGACTTTGGTTTTGACTTGGTTTTGCCTTGGATTTTGTGTAATAAGTGACCTCTGACGGTGCACGTCGTGTGTAGTGGCAGCACCGCCGCCAATAGTAGTTATTGTCACCGTTTTTAGTTAGAAGGTATCGTTTGAGTTTGGACTCTTGTGTGAGTCCTTCGCAGTATAAGAGAGGAGTCTCGTGGCCTCTCTCTTCACTGCTTGATGTGTGTACTTACTTTCAATTCAATTCTAAACCCACGCTCTCAGAAAACCTTCGACGGTTGGAGAGCTCGGATTCTATATGACTGTGAGTACCATCTCAAGTAGTCCACTCCTCAAGTCCATACTAACTGTCGAGTGATTGTTTTCTTGTTCCATCAAGTAGAGTTAGTCCGGGTGGATGGGAATAACAGGTGAGATGGTTAGATGGTTAGTTGGGCGTGACTCTAACTCTGACCCCTTGTGATTGTTTCCTTGTTCCCTCAAGTAGAGTTAGTCCGGGTGGAAGGGAATAACAGGCGAGATTATAAGTGGCTAGGGGAGGACGAGGGGGGAGTGACGGGTGCGGAAGGAGTCTTGATATGTCTTGTGTGACCGGTCGGCGGCAGTATGTCATCGATCGTGAAGATGTACTCTGGGTCCCGGATGCATCAACCTTTAGTCAGATAGGTTGATCCATAGGAGCATTACACACCATCAACCATTCGTGTTGAGGACGGAGTAGACTGGCTTGACCCAAGGGCAGTAAGCCCAGACCGACTCTAACAGCTCGGATTATCTTGAGAGAAGAAATGAGATCCAACTAACCCCTTTGCGAGGTGACCATCGGAGTAATAGGAAGAGGACTTTGTTCCCTGAAGAAAAGGAGTGGAAATCGGGTACTCGGGGCTAATTGCTAGGCGATCCCACGACGTACTATTCCTTTAGCTGATTCTGAGGTAAAGGAAGGTCTCACAGCTCGAATGGTAGGTAAACCACATACTTACCACCACAGTAGTGTTAGTCCTTAAGGCCCAAGCCTTATCCCCTCTTATGGGGGGGAACCCAGTGACACCACAACCATCCCAAGTTAGTGAGTAGGAGTGATTGGAGAAACTGTGAGGAAGAAGTGACGTTTACTAAAACTTGTTTGAGTCCGTGAACCGTCGTTCATGGTGATAAAACACTCTCCGGATACGCAAGTATCCCCGATGTCTACAATGTATATAGTTGTAAAGTCCATGTGGGATCCGGGCCGGGTACGATCCGGGCCATGTAGGATCCGAGCCATGTAGGATCCGGGCCATGTAAGATCCGGGCCATGTAGGATCCGGGCCATATGGAATCCGGGCCATGTGGAATCCGGGCCATGTAGGATCCGGGCCATGTAGGATCCGGGCCATATGGAATCCGGGCCATGCAACGTACTTGGGTGGGATAGTTGGTGTAAATAACGCCCGCACCTTGTGATCTAAACCCTTCTCTCCTTTCTTTTGATGTATATAATGTATACTTGACATTGTACAGATCATGGTCTGTTGTTAGTCGTTGTAGTTTTCGGTGACTCTCTGTGGGAACGATTACCTTAAGGGTATCTTTGTGTTAAGAGGTGAATACTTGCCAACGCGTACTACGACAGTGATGATCTTGCTCGTGTTGGTCGTCACGGTGATCCTGCTGGTCTTGGTCTTGTTCGTCGAGGTGATCCTGCTAGTGCTAGTCGTCACGGTGATACTGCGGGTGCTGGTCTTGCTCGTCGTGATGATCTTGCTCGTGATGGTCGTCACGGTGATCCTGCTGGTGCTGGTCTTGCTCGTCGTGTCGGTCCTGTTGGTGCTGGTCTTGCTCGTCGTGATGATCTTGCTTGTGCTGGTCGTCACGGTGATCCTGTTGGCCTCGATCGTGATCCTGCTGGGCTTGATTGTGATCTTGCTTGGGTTTGCCCAAGGCTTCTCCTCACGGTCCGCACAAGGGTCTCCGCACAAGTCTTCCGCACACGACCCGCACAAGTCTTCCGCACACGGTTCGCACAAGGATTTCCGCACAAGGGTTTCCGTACCAACTCACCTTGGGGCGGTTTGTGCTCCTCGTGTGGTACCATCTCCTCGCTCTCACCTTCCGCTCCCAGCTGCTGCTGCCCCGAGCCTCCGCTCCAGGTGTCCTACCGCCTTTCTCCGCTCGGGTCTTCGCGTAGAGGTCTCTTCCAGCTACTGCCGTCTCCTCCAGCTCCTTGCTCTCGCCTTCTATTCCTTCGCACCTTCGCCCCGGGTCTCACCTCGCTGTGGGTTTCCGCACAAGGGCTGTGGGTTTCCGCACCGGCCGCCTTGGGTCTTCAGCATACAGGCTTGGGTCTCCACCCACAGCTTCCTGTTCTTCGGTTGTTGGTTTCGCTTCTCAGAGCTCGTGCTCTTGCCGAGGTTCTACACGTTCCTTGTCGTCTTGGTCCTGCAGATTCATGTCTTGTTCTCCGTAATAGGAGCTCCCATACCCAAATCCGCATGGTGGGTTCCCCACCCCTCCTCTTCCTCGGGTTTCCGCACCGGGGTTCCGCACCGAGGTTCCGCACCAAGGTGGTGACTTCCTGCTTGACTGATCTTTGTGGAGCCTTTTACCCTGAGCTGGGGTATCCAGTTGCCTCCGGTTGAGGTTGATCGGTGGCCACCAGCTTGGAAATTGAGGGTGAGGCCCTAAGTTAGATTCGGGCCCTAGGGTCTACTTTATCCTTTTTAAGGATCCTAGAGTAGTCCTATATTCCCCCAACCCTAATTCTATCTAACGGCTAATTCTGGCGTAACTAATCCGCCAAACTAAACTAATTGGTCTATGTTAATCATCCCTAACTATCTAACTAATTTTTTTTAAAAATTCGTGGTACGACACCTAGCTGCATGCCTCCTAACCATCCTGTAAAGCTAACATAATAAAAGTATGAACTTCACAAGACAGATGTAGGGATAATATACAACACCTCAACGGATATGAAAGTGTCAATAACTCCGTTACCTGTATAATCGTATATACGGGCTACTAGGGAAATTTTTGAAAACATGGAAATCCATGGCAGTCCAGTTTCGAAGCTTGCGGAATCAAAATCAAGAGAATTGTTCACAACAAAGTGGAGTATGACATATATGATTGTCGTCACTCCCTGCGCTAGTCGCCATCTCAACTCTAGAGTCTCCTCAAACTGATCTCGTCTCCACGACCTACAGGATTCCCACAATCAACATTAAATTTGCGCACATTAATTAAAATACGGAGAAAGTCGATGAAGGAAATTGGACATCATGGATCTAAAGGAATTGTCAAAGTTCGAGTTTATGCACGAAAACAAGTTTCCACGTCAATCTAAAGGTAAAGTTTTCATTTTTAAGATGTCTGTTAATCATCTAGGTAGTGGTGTCGACCTTATAAAGTGTATGCTAGCCCGGGGGGATCTCCAAGATTGTTGGTTGATGTTTGATCATGCAAAGCGAGTGAAGGATTGGACTACCATGGCATGCCATGTGTATGACAGTAAGTATTGTAGAGTCATGACAATCGCCATGTGCCACATGCAACCGGAGGACGTTGAAGCCCAACAACTGTTCTGGAAGAATTTGAATGGCACAATGAAGAACCACGGCCTACAGGAGACAAACTTTAAAGGCTTTATGGCACATAGCGCTGGAGTGAATTGGCATGCTGTCCGACAAGTTTATGGCTCCGGCGACAAGAAGAAGCCTATGGATAACAAAGAATGGACTTGCTTATTTCATTGGATCAAATGTCTTCAGCGAGCCACCACCAAAAGCATTCTACCCAACTTCAGAGAACAACACATCGCCCTCTGCGAAATCTTGAAGAACTCAAAGACTCAAGAGGAGGCTGAAGCACAGTACAACGTAATTCGTGCATGGTGGATGTCTTTCGGTGCCACAACCGAAACTGGCCGTCGTGCTCTAGAGGATTGGATGGCGTTATGGCACTTCCGATATCGACAATGGGGCGGTGCTATGCAACTTCTAAGCCCTCATCATCCATTACTTTTTAAAACTCCCGTGTTCAATGTAAGAGAGACTTCTGATCATTCTTATGACATTTATTGTACCTTCTCAGGATCTCACGCTTGACTAGAGAGCCGACATGCCTTCATGCAACCTTGCGGAAACAGTCCACAATTGCTGGCTGCAACAATCTAGAAATACAATGACATGTTTGTACGCGGCAACCGTGGACGACCTCATCCGTGCTTTCATGCAGATCACCATGTATCGGACATGGTTGAAGGGTGGCACGTCTAGAAAAGGTCCGGACAAAGGTACGCTTTGTTTGTGGTCTGCGTAACGTTCAGGTGACCCTAAACTCATTGCTGAGGCTGTTAGGAACTTTCCTGGGGCTGAGGATCTACTAACCAGGACGGACGGCTTAGAAGGAGGAGAAACTTTTGGGACCACCAAGCACAAGCTTGACATGCCACTTGGGTCTGCCCATGATTTTCACAGATCTGATACGATAAATTACTTTATCCCCCGTGATGGCCGAAGGGTGACTCGAGCGCGTATTGAAGAAGCCTTCACCAGATAAGACTTTGGAGTCCAGCATACAACATCAGTTTTGGAATCAAATTGTGATCAATTGAAGTGGCACATTGCCCGCCTCTCAAAAAAGTCTGCTTGAAAATGCCAAGCCTTGCAAGCTCACACTAGTGAGCAGTGCAATACTAAGGTTGGGCGTGGCAGTCATGGAACTCTAGTCCCCACATATGTCGGTATGAAGAAAGATTACAGATCACCATGGAATGTCTCAGCTGAATTCTGGTTTTGTTCCAATGACATTAGTCCTTGTGTGAAGGGGTCGAAAGAACCGTTTGTGGTTGATTGGCCAACAATTCCAATGACGTGGCTTGTGAAGCTTGGCACTAATTTAACAGTGCAGGAGGTACTAGGGTTGGAAGAAGCAGGTTTTCAGTTGCATAAGCATGGAATTCTTTCACCACGAAGACAATTCCAAGTGTCTGCGGACATGCCCCTTCCGCGGTCGCACTTCCATGTTCCAGTGAACCCGAATTTTTACCACACCTTTCAAAATGGCTATGCGATTCGTAGAACAATAGATGTTCCAACGACTGAGCAACGCAACAAGTGGTCAAGCGCCGCTCTTATGAATAATTGTTACGTCTCCAACCTCTATGCTATACCGTATCCCGGGTGGGGATGCATTATCACTCTTCATACAGGAAAAAACAAGTCCTATTGCATCACCTTTATGGACCTTCCGGGGTGTTCATGCCCTGAATTTTTGAAGATGCAATTGGAGGCGTTGGGAAAGAAGGGACAATAGAAGTATTGCAAGCATGTCATTACATCTAACGTTACCTTTGTGAAATGGATTACAAAGAGGACTTATTCATACATGCTCCAAGCTACAGCTTCAACAAAGTCATGCAAATTCTAGAGCTTGCGAACATTGCCAAACAAGAGAAAGAAAGGCAATGATGTTGTATTTCTCAAAAAGATCTATGATCTTAGATTTCTTAGACGTAGAGTTGCAGAGTCGTAGATGTGGACGTGAATTTAGTTCATGTACTTATTGAGTTTGTTATGATTTGTTAATTGGCGTACTTCACATATACTACCGTACGCGATGGAGAGTTTTGTTCTAGTTGAATTCAAAGTGGAGACTATCAACCTTTTCCAAAAATCCCTTTGGATTTATGTAAGTGATGCCATTTACTGCCCATGTGATGATCTTGAAATACATGGATGATATCCAAATAATGCCTATGTGATACCCGTTATAAACCTAGGCAATGCCCTTTTTATACCTATGTGATACCCTACAGTAAACCTTGTGTCCAAATTAGTGGATATTTACTAATAATAATTTTTTTCATACTTGACTAAAAAATTTAAACATGATGTATAAGATTTGAATGTGATCATTCTAAATTTAAAGATATTAGACGTACGTTATAACCAAAGCACGAGAAGAGAAGAAGGCCTAGTAGTCCAAAAAAATTGTTCGACAAGTGACCACGGTTATAGGCTATTTACTTAATTTAGCAAATAGAAAATAAAAATGCTCCAAAATTCATAATTCTGCCCAAATTGCCGACAATTTCACATTTTTTAAAAAAACAGTGATTTTTTTCCAATTTTTAGAGTTTTGTACTCTCGCCGCTCGCTGCTCACCGCTCACAAGATAGCGTCGCTGATGAGGGAAAATGCCTTGGGCTTTTAGGGGTTAATACTGATCTTCAATGTAATCCTTGTTTGTAAATGTCCATCTCGGCAAGTTATATTTAAAGCATGATACTTAGATACGCATTTATGTTTCTTTTAACCTTTAAATGTAAGACGGGAACCGTACATACAAGCACATATTCTATTTTGTGGAATATAAAAAATGTATCAAAGTATAGCAAGACTTACACCTTTGGATCAAAGATTCTTCAACTAACTTCTTTTGTTTAGAGGCCATTTTAATATCCAAACCTTATCTTGTTCAAATACAACTCCATACATGTAGAATACTATAGCCACCCGTGGCACCTTCTGTTGTTTAAGGGTTAATCATAAATATCATATGTGCAAAAGGTGCTTCTCATTTGTGGTCACCCTCTATATTAAACAATTTTTTTATGTAAATCTAGAGCTATACAAGGTTTCAAACTGGAATCATATGAAGGTTGTCATTGCTGCAAACAACA
Source organism: Bryoerythrophyllum caledonicum (assembly GCA_963971425.1). Taxonomy (NCBI): domain Eukaryota; kingdom Viridiplantae; phylum Streptophyta; class Bryopsida; order Pottiales; family Pottiaceae; genus Bryoerythrophyllum; species Bryoerythrophyllum caledonicum. Next base: position 7,473,088 of record OZ020518.1, on the reverse strand, counting down.
ACTGCGCAAAATTCAATCAATTAACAGTAATGTCTTTGCACTTTCTGCAGATCAATTCTACATTTGTAATTTGCTACTGCTAGTAGACTTCTAAATCTGTTTTATTCATCCAATCTCATTTGATGGTTAGTCTAGTAGCTTTCTACTTTAATCATTTAAAAGTAAACGCTGAATTGTATTGAGATATTAGGCAATTATTAAGAGTCTATTGGTATATAATGATCCTCATCTTTGTCATTACTCCCTATGTCTATTCTCTTTGATAATTGCATCCACTAGAATATCCCTCTTTGGACTTGAATTCAGTATACTACGGATTTTGTTGTCCTCGTTAAAGTAAGAACAGAATTCATGTGGCTAATTGTGGTTTTGTAAGAAACAACTTCAATTTTTGTGCAGTACCTCGTGTCATTAAGTATCGTGTTTAATAGTTGGATCAATGTATTTATCAAATAGGCGATTCATGAGTCATTATTTACTCCTCTCAGTCTACTAATGTCATGTTTTAAACTTGAGAGATGTTGTGGTTTTTGCTTGTATCGCTAGTTTGAGGATTTGATGCCTTTTCTTGTGGGTGTTAGTTTGAGGATTCAGTGGCCTTACTTGTGTGGACTTATAAGAGTATGTTATCAATTAAAGGACTTGTTCGCCAATTTGTTTCATTTGCTTTCTTTGTATATCACATTGATATAATGTTTTTTTTATGGCACATTTATTAAACTCGAAGGAATATTTTCTTACCTTACTATTTGGGTGAAAATATATGTTTAGTTGCCATCATGGGTCGGTCTAAAGATGGTGTTTAGGCGTATGTAACTGTGTTGACAAGTTATTCCTCGGCTAGTACAAAACGATGGAAATGTAATTATTGCAAAGGTGTCTATAGTGGAATGGTAAACAAAGCCAAATTGCATTTGAGTAAGGTTTGTGGTCATGATATCAAGCCACATTTTGTTGTAATTGAAGATATAGCCGACTCTTATGCACAAGAATTATTGAGGTATAAAGAATTGAGTGGCACTCATACAAGATCTACAAACACTCTAGATGTTCTTGTTTCAACACAAATTCAATTATTGGAGTTAGTACTTCAAATTATGGTAGAAGCGGTGTCGTGTAAAGAAACGGTTTAATATGTAAATACAGTGTGAAATGAATTGAGAGTAGTGTTCAGAGCAAATAGAAATAAAACTAAGAAAAATAAAAGTATAGACAAAAGGGAGGGGGGGAGATCAGAGGAATGAAGGGGGAAGAGAAAGGACCGTGGTTTTAACCACGAAACTTGGAGTCTCTGCATCTTCTCACATGCTCAGGGCGGGTAGGTGGCGCCAACTGGTAGTTTCCTGCCTAGTTTTCACTAGCAGTGCCAAGCCACGTGGCCATTCGCATGCTCATACGGGTCCAAAGGGTTTCGAACCCGGACCAGTGCTATGGCGCTTGAAGCACTTTACCAGTTGGACTTCCGCGGCTTGGCGATTATCAGAGCATGCTGAAGGGATTTATATCCCTATCCATTGTTTTATATTTTTATTTTATATTTTATTTGAGTGGATTTGATTGGAGAAAAAGAGATCACATCTTTGGGAAAGCTTCAAGGTGACGCCTTCTACAAAGTATTTGTGTTATAAGAAGAAGGTTCATTTAGAGCTTCATCAGTTTTATGTAGTTGTTTTGAATTTTTTTTGGACATGTCGAATTGAAGAGTTTTTTCTGAGTCTCAGGATGAAGAGCTTCAACTAGAGCTTGAGCTAGATTTATCTTTATCTCAACTGCCGGTTTGTACTCTTCTGCCGCTTAGTCCTACACCACTGCTTGAGCGTCCACAAGAAGAAGCTGGGCCTTCTCAGCCGCCAAAGCAACCTCGTGTGGAGCAGCGGTGGCACGGCAATCTTCAACAAGATGCTCGTGCCCTGGTGATTCTATTGCAGGTTGGGTGTGTTGAACCTGGTACTCGAGATGTGACGTTTGGAGGGATTTTTGAACGCCTAAATGACAATCAATACTCTTGTTGTCTTAGGCCTATCAAAGGGAGTCGCGGTCATCAACGTTGGCTTGAAGGTCCAATTAATCCATTGACCAAGGCTGCTCGTGCTGACTTTGTTGCTCTTATCCTTCAACGCATCCTCAAGTTCTTGCAGATGGAGTGAAGTTCCTCTTGAAATTCTTTTCAAGCTCTTTTAGACATATATTTGATTTTATTTGTTTAGTTTTTAATGTTTCCAAACTTTACCTTGAATGTTAGAAGTTTGGTAGATGAAAGGTAGAAATAGTTTTCCATTTGGTAGACTTTTGATGCCTTATGGCTAAGATAAGGGATAGATAAGGCTGAAGTAAGCTTAAGGGAGTTAGCCAATGACTAGTTGAGGCCCATGAGGCGTAGGTATGGGCTGGTGTTGACTTTGGGAGGAGGCAAAGGGGTCGGGTTCCCCTCTCTCTTCCAGGAGAGTTGAGTTTTTTCGGTGTGCAGTTTTTGGAGAGCAAGAGCTCAGTGTGTACTACGAGTTTTACTATGAGATTTTAAGAGCTTGTACATCTTGTCGTTGTGGTTTCATAATGATATAGCACGCTCTATTTGAGATTTGTGTGTAATTTCTATGAGTGTTTGAGTTGGACAATGTCTGCTGTAAAGAAATTTAGAAGACCGAGACTTCAAAAGCTTGTAGAAACTTGTTTATAGTGTTTTTGTTTATGAAATTTGAGCAAGTCAAGTGTTTTTGTGTTAGTTTTCTATGGAGCCTTGTAACTTTTTATTTAGATTGTTTGAGACAAAGTTATGGCTTTGAAAGTGAGAGGGTGTTGAGCTGCCGACTAAATTCAAGAGTGGAAGTAAGCACCAACTTCAACTGAGCATAGAAAACGTTTGGTATAGATTCTGAAGACGAATTTTGTAGAGAGCTTAGGTGGTGTTATTAGCTTTCTAGGAAGCTATCACTCGGCTTTGGCAAAGCTTGTATGAAGTTAGAGTGCTCTGTGAAGCAAAAGGAGGTGCAGCTGATGCTGAATTTGGGAGTACGACCTTTGATGAGCTATGGACTCTTGACAGTACCTTGTAGAGTTTTAATCTTTCTTTCTCTCTGTTAAGCACTTTGATAGCTTTCCAAAAAGCTAATGCACTCTTGATTTGAAGTGTTTATGCTAATTTGGTGGTTATTTGAAGTTTGGCTATTATTTTAGAGGGAGATTCGGGATTTTGAAGGTATGTACAAAACTTATACGGTTTTGTATACGGTAGATCGTATTTATACTTTGTACATGTATGTATAAAAGTATTATACTTGTACGTATAAATCATGTATTCGTATAGTATGTTCTAATGTATTTATACATGACAAATACAAGTATTAAAGTACTCTACATGTACGTATAAAAATACTCTACATATACGGATAGGAATACTCTACGTATACGTACAAAAGGGTATAGATACAAGTATGTATACATGATGTGTTCAAGGATTAATACTTCTTATATTATCCTTGTCTTTCATGTCTTAAGCCAAAACTAACTGCAGCAAGAAATCCAGTATTTTCCCAAGGCAAAGACTTCTCTACCCGACAGCGGTCTAGTGATCCTCCAACGAGATCTACAAACATTGTAGAACGTTCGAGCGATCCTCCAACAACAAGGCGTGCTACATCAAATCAATTACAACTTACACATCATAGTTCAACCATGCAATAGGTTATGGTAGATATTCACAGCTGTTTTTATGAATGTAACATACCTTTTCATGTTGCAAATACTCCGGCTTGGAAAAACATGATGGAATCAATTGCTACTTGGAATGAAAAATCTTCATGCCCCCAACAGAGAAAGTTTATAAAGCAGTCATTTACAAGATGAGGTACAAGTCGTTCAAAAACATTTAGAGCCTCTGAAAGACACTTGGTGCAAATATGGATGCAACATTATTGTAGATGGGTGGAGCGATTAGAAAAAAAATCTATCATCAATATTTTTGTTTCCTCTTGTAAAGGTTCCATGTTTTTGGGCAAATGATACGTTCGAGATTTTGGGTGAACCCAAAAAAAACGCATACATCTTTCAGCATGTAAGAGACACAATTGAGATTGTCAGAGCAAATTTTGTAGTTGAGGTTACTACAGATAATGCATTTAATTGTCGCATGATGGGCCAATCAGTAACATCTCAGTATTCGTGGATTGTATGGACCCCGTGTTCTGCACACAACTTGGATTTATTAATCGAGGACATTGCAAAATTGTTGTGGATGGAGGATGTTGTGAATAAGACTAAGACTATTGTGAAGTTTGTGACCAAAAAACCAAAGATATTGGCAATTTATCGGTCATTTAAGAACTTGGAAATCATTAAGTTTTCCAAAACAAGGTTTGGGTACGAATTTTTGATGTTGCAGAGGCTTCCTAAAATTCAAACAATATTGGAACAAATGGTTATGTGCAATGCGTGGCAAGCTTGGCAAGATTGTGGAACTATTGAAGCTAGAAGATTCAAGAATCTCATGTTGGTTGATGGATTTTGGTTTGATGTAAAAAACATAGTGTTATTTGCACCCAATCTACACTATTTTGTGTCTCAGTGATAGAGAGGGTTCTATCATTGGACTTCTCTGTGAATTCATGTCAAGAATTGGGAATGTGCTCATGAAGAATAACAATTTATTTGAAGAAAAAATTGCAGATGTTCAAATTGATGGATAGTACGTTGGCACTGGTTTCACCGACCTATTTATAATGCAGCACATATATTACACCCTATATGGAGATCTGATCTTGGAGTGATTTCCCCTAATTTGAATGAGGGATGGAATGCATATTTCTATATGGTGTGTCCGAATCCAAAAAACAAAACACTCTCGATGATGATTTATTGAAGTTCTTACAAAAAGAAGGTCCATATGCTTGAGAAGCGTCATTATTGGAGGAGGCAATGTTAACTCCACTTTCTTAGTGGGAAGTTTGGTAGACCTGTACCAAAACTTCAGTCTCCCGCTTTAAAGGTATTATCTCAAGATTGTAGCTCACATGTGTGTGAGCGCAATTGGAGTTGCTTTAATTTCATTCAAACCAAGAAACAAAACAGATTAAGTTTCTTGCAATTGAAGAGATTAGTATTTGTTCAACAAAATTTGAGAATGGTTAGAACTATAACCGTAGGAGAAGGTTTGAAGGAGTTAAATCCATATGGTATTGACATTGAGAAGGTTCCTACATTACCTATGAGAGACATAGAAAATGAAGATCATTATGCATTTTTGCAAGATGATTCCCACATATAGCTCAACCTTTAAAGAAATCTCATCACAAAACGGTACGGATGGCCAAGGTGATAGCTTCAACTCCTGCAATTCAACTTTGTGACTATTCCTCTGCAACATCAATGACCTATAAGGATAGTGATAGTGATATTGAAGTCACATGCTCAAATAACCTTGTTAAAAGTGAGCCACTAAGCGATGAAGAAGGCAACAGGGCAGAAGTCTATTAAGGTTACTCACTTTTGGGCAAAAAAAACCTACTCTATAGTATATTTGTTTAGAAGCCCTTTGTTAAATTGTTGTTGAATGTCAATCGTCCATTGATTAGGTGAGAAGAAATCATGGCCAATAAAATTTTAGGTGAACAGAAAATATCTAAAAGAAGGTGTTGATTTTTTGGACTTTGTGTTGTCATAACACATGTCGTTTTATAGGTAAAATAACCTTTTCCCGAGATGAGTATATTGCATACTGCAGAGACTGAAAATATACCAAATATACTACGCATTTATTATGTTGAATCAAAGCACCAAAAACTAGGTTTTGAAGAAAATAATGGGAAAAAAAGTTGTTTTGAAAACACTTCATGTATCAAGATAGATTCTTGTATGTTAAAGAAGGTTGGATAAGAATTTAAAGCAAAAATCAACATTAATTTCTTATTTAGGCTTCTTGAAAAAATAACTTATTTCTTACCAATAAAAGTCAAATTAAGTTTTGGATCTAGAATTTTCAATTATAATGTAGGAGCACATTATGGTATGAATGTCTTCCAAAATTTTCAAAGTATTTTGCCTTCTCAAATTCTCAAAAAAAATATACTTGTCTAATTTTAGATACCTATGACAGGTATGTAGTAATGAAAGATATACTTCTACTTGCCAAACCATGAGCTGGAATTCTAATCTTTTGGATTCTCATATTGCTACTGAAGTAAGCAATTACATTCCATTAAGAGAATTCCAAAATCAAACCTACATTGGCATTAGGTAGCAAACAAAGGCTCGTGACTTGTCCCTATACCTTTTGTAAGAGGTTTTTCATACTAGCTTAGTCGACCAGGACCCAACAATGTGGGAACGCATGTCAAGCCAAGGCTTGCTACAGTCCAATTGTTAATGGAGTAAAGATGTGAGAATTGAGTTTTCTACATAGAATTAGTAATATTAAGCTTTGAGTGAAATGTAGTTTTTATTTTGATTGTACTTGTAAATATTTGAAATATAAATTGTATGTTTTTTTTCATTCCAAGTGAAACTCATATTATAGAGGTGAATAAGCATGAAATATTGCACAAAAATACATTGTTTGATGTGATGGTAGAAGATACACTATAATAGTTTTTGAAACAATCTCTATGTTTCATTTAATTTTTTTGAGACGTTTTGAAATAGTTCAACTATGATTATGAGCTTTGGGTGAAGATTGCATGGATTTATGGTAATGGTGTGGTGATCGTGTGGAACAGTTGGAAATAATAGTAAAGACCATCTTGAAAGTTTCCATTATTTTACATCCGATACAATGTTTTCAATATAATGTATTTATGAATCATTCTTTTCAGTATACCATATTTGAACACTTTGGGTTACAAAGTGACAGGTATTGAAAGTTTTTTTTTGACACAAGTAAAGAGAACCTTTAATGTAGAGGAGAAATGATACATGGTGGATCCCCGCCAAGACTAGCAGGGCCACACTGAGGCCCGGACCGAATTAGAAGTCAGTGAAAAAAAGTGTAGTTGTTAGTGCTAATTCTACCTCTCCTAAGGCAATTATGATACAAATGCTAGTGTAGTCTCTTGTCTGCCCAGGACGCAAGCACATCATTACAACACTACAACTTTTTTAATCTTTAAATAAGTTTTTCACTCTTCTAATGGGCTTGTTCGTAGTTGAAGAGGGTTTTTTATAACACGATCCTCCATATTCAACCAGGCCAAGCCACATCGTAGCTTGCATCTTCTGTTTGGACCACCTTGTATCGTTGATGGCAACATCATTTTGCTCGCTCTAGAGATAACAAATGATGATGTCACGTAACAAAAGCGAGATTATGCTAATCGGCTTGAAATGCCTTGCATAACGGTGGACAAAGTTAAGTGGGCCGCTAACAAGAAGGATTGAATGAAGACGAAGATTTTTGAGCGGTTTATACTGGATTTTGAGAGGAGGATGGTATTGGCACAAAAGATAAAGTGATTTTGCTTCTCGATAACTTCTCTAGGCATCAAGTGACAAACTTAGGTTCATGGTTGAGGGTGACACAATTAGTATTCTTATTTCCAAACACCACAAGTCGCTTTTAGCCTATGGATGCAAGAATTATTGCATCATTCAAGGCCCACTATTGAAAATTGATGATCAAAATCAAATAGATTGTCTTACTGTAAAGAATGAATTTGCAATTGATGTCTATAAAGCTGTGGTAATGGTTGAGACGGCATGGCGTATTGGAGTGACCACTTTAACAATTCAGAATTGTTGGAAGCATTCATATATTCTTTCAAATCTTGTTGAGAGGGAGACAACAGAAGCTAGGCGTATGAAAGAACTTAGAAGTTGATGAAGTTGTTGCTTTACTTCATCAACTCACTTTGTTGTCAACAAATATCGTAGGAAACAACGCTGTCAATGCTCATGGATTTATTAATTATGATTTGGAGTTTGATTTAAACAATCCCTATCAACCCACCGATGACGATTTTTTGATATGCTTCCCTTTCAACACCAAGATTTTGATATTGATGAGACTATTGTTGATGTGGTAGCATAAGTTGTTGGATTTGGTGCTGCTAAACGTGCTCTAAAGACTTTAAAGAAATATTTTAAACAAAGACCAAATGATGTTTTATCACACATCACAACCGTTCAATTACTTCAAAAAGGAAGTTTCATCTAATCGTGAGGAAGATTCTCATCAAACCACTATAGACCCTTTATATTAATTAGCTTAGTTGGAAGAATCTTGTCAAAACTTCTACAATACAATTTATTTCATTCAATTACTTTAGTTGAATTATGATTTATCTTTTGTACTTTGATCCTTTATTTCTATAAACGTTATATATTTTAAAATTTTGAAGTTTTACAAGTATTATTTCTATAAATGTTATTGATTATCGATATGAAATTCTATAAGTGTTATGTGTTAGAATTCTATATGTGTTATAATTTTTTGCTTCCGACCTATAACACTTATAGAATTCAGACCGTATGCATATAACATGTGGTGAATGCCAGATTTGTCACCAGCTTACCATCGTCCAGACTCGCAGGAAGATTTGTCTCCATATGAATCAGCTCATTAGACCAACGCACATGATGGCCATGTGGGCTGAGTTGGACGTCCAATTAATCTCGACGGGCCCCACCTCGTCCAACAAGCCACCCAATTTTTACAACCATGTTGATTTTTCAAGCTTATTTTTGCATCCATCAAGGTAGAATTCTCTTTCTATTTCAAGGAGAGAGATGGTGCCCTAGAGAGAGAGAAAATGAGAGAGACAAGTAGACTTGCATGGTGACTTCCTGACATGTTTAATTTTGGGCTTGGCAGATACGGTTTAGGGTTTAGGGTTTAGGGTTAGGGTTAGGGGTTTAGGGTTTAGCGTTTTAGGGTTCAGGGTTTAGGGTTTTGGGCTTGACTGAAACCGGGTGAAAGATTGGTGTCGAATTCCTTGACTGCCATTGCTGAGAATGAGCATCGCTTTGGCGGAGGTGGAGATTGCGTGGTCTAGGTTGTGGACACTTGTCTTGCAGCGCACACGATCCTCTAGTGATTTTCAGTCTAATCTTCCGAGCCCGTGCCTGCGGAGACCAGATGATGAGTGACATCTTTGCCCCGGAAAGCACATAACTTGCATCATTTATTTGTGTTTCGGATTGGGGCTCATGGAGGTTCACTAGCTTGTCAAACATCGTGCAGAATACCATGTCAAAGTAGAGCTGCAATGAAAGTACGAAAGCTTTGGGCTTCGGAGTAGATACGACAAATGAGAAATTTCTTATCAAGACGCATGAGTACTTGGTGTGTATTTCCTCATGAGCATGTCCTTCGTTAGAACATCCACAGCTTGACTCTGATTAGAAACGGTCAAGAGCATGTTGTGGACATACATAAGAACGACGTTCAAAGTGTACACATAGCCACTAATTTGGCAGGGAGGTGCCCAAACTAACCTATGTACACGGTGTTCGCAGACTCCCAGAACTTACAAGGTGACTAAATTTTTGAGCTGTACAAGACGTGGGGATACTCCATTTCACCTCATATAGTGTGGATATATTATTGATGTGAATCATCTGCACTAGTTTACATCCAGCACAAGTTTTGATTGGGTATTCTTTTTCAAGCAACTGGGTGCCACTCAAGGATTACATGTAAATTTCCAATTAGTGTAGAAACTTGACCTCCTTTGGTATACACTATAAAAAGTGGACGGTGCTGTTGGACACCGATAATAGATTCTGCCGACGAACTGAGACCTGCCGACTAAGTGAGACCTGCCGACTAAGTGAGGCCTCGTTAGATAAATATCTTATACTTCTTGTTTTCTATTTCTTCTGCTTCTGATTCTTTGCTTCTTTTTGGGGACAAGAGGAACGCTGGAAAGATTCAATCGTGCTGGTTCGTGAGGGAGAAGAAGCTGGAATTTTCAGACAAGAGGAACGCTGGAAAGATTCAATCGTGCTGGTTCGTGAGGGAGAAGAAGCTGGAATTTTCAGTTCTATGCACAAGTGGTGAATGCCAGATTCGTCACCAGCTTACCATCGTCCAAAGTCGCAGGAAGCTCTGTCTGCAGATGAGTCAGCTCAACGAGGCCCTCACTTCGCCACTCGCTTGTCCACCGAGGTAAAAGCTTGCACTATGTACCACAATTCATTTTGACATGACCAGGTTCAATTGCATCAGAATCACAGACTGTAGAGACTAAGGTCACGAGTGCTTCGGAGATTGGTGGTTCTCCGTAGGGAGGCGAGTTTGCGTGGGTGGGAGGGAGGCAGGGATGGCGGGGAGTGATCAAAAACGCATTGAGGAGGTTGGAAAGGTTGCCCGGGGAGAGGTGTACGGAGTGACCATCAGATCGGGCTTCTTCAAGTTCACCCGGAATGGTGCATATTGGCGTTACTGCTCTCACGACAACAGAGGTTCGGTAAAGTACTCCACCACGAATGAAGACGTCGCGTTGCAGATCCTGCAGGCCTTCGTGGCGAGCGCCACCTTGGAAAACCTCTGTTTCAAATTCTATGATTTGAAGCGGGATGATGAGATCAGGCTGATGCGCGCAGTGTGTCCCGTCGTGTGCACAAGCCGCAGCCTCGCCACATTGAGTTTGTCGTTCCGAAAAGATCCCATCTTCGTTAGATTAGGATCTTGGCTTCTCGCTGCGGAGTCTGGGGTGAGACATTTCCTGGAGACGGGTTTCCCATTGCTGTCGCGGGACAATCCTGTATTCTGTAAGCTGACGGTTGAGGCGGAGGCATATACGTCCATTAAAACGGAGCTAGATTGCTGCCCCTGTCTTAGGTTGGAGTTACACAGTTCCTCGAGAAACCAGGTGAAAGATTCCAATGCCGGGTGGACGCTGGTCATGTCTCACATCTCCAACCCTTACATGCATCCGGAAATTGGTTCCACGGTGCAGGACATGTTCGCGCTCTTCCCTGCGAACAACGCGCTCTTAAAGGGGGTGGTGCTGACGAAGAGCAGTTGGAGAGAGCCTTCGTGTAGGAGGTGCCGGGAGGACGTAGTCAATCTGGTGGCGCGCAACGTCACCATGCTCGAGCGGCTGGATGTGGGTGAGTATCACACTTCGTGCCAAGATAACTCCCAAGCCGTCGAATCGGTGGCGACCGCCCTGCGATCCAACCGGTCGCTGAAGGAATTTGAGTATCGTTGCACGCTAGCGGACCTCCACGAGCTTGTGCAAGTTTTTGTTCCAGATCGGGGTCGCGAAAGCAACTCGTCTCTCTCTACGATCAAAGTTCACATCGCCGGGAGTGTTCCGATGGTCGATTGCATGGTCGCCCTGGCGCCATTGCACGGGGCGACCGTCGCCGCGTTGAAGGAGGTGATTGTCTGTGGTGCCGAAGAGCCGTGGGAGTTCACCGTGAGCTCTGATGATTCACAGCCACATCCGAACGTCGGTGGTGTGACTCTTTCGAGGCTCAGGGTGTGTGACACGCAGCTGCGGCCATGGCCGTCGGATCATGGGGAAGTCTCGGGTTCCTTGACTGTCATGGAGGAAGTGCTGAGAATGAGCACCGCCTTGGCACAGGTGGAGATCGGTTCTACCCAGTTGTGTGAAGAGCTTCTCTCGCAGCGCACAGGATCCTCTAGTGTGGTAGCGGTGCACGACCCCGGCCGCCTTGCACCGTGCGAGTTTGAGAGGGATGTGCAGGGGAAGGTCAGGAAAGGGTTGAAGCGTTTACTCAAGGAGTTGAGTGGGAACACTTGTATGCAATCTTTGCGGGTAGGATGGTGGCGGCTTGTTCGAGTTGGGGCTGGCGACGATGAGTGGGAGATGAGATATGATGGCCCGTGCCTGCGGAGACCAGATGGTGAGTGTCATCTTCTGCCCCGAAAAGCACATAGCTTGCATCTTTTTTCACTTGGGATTGGAGCTCATGGATGTTCACTTGCTCGTGAAACGTGTTGCAGAATACCATGTCGTAGTAGAGCTGTAACGAAAGCACGAAGGCTTTGGACTTCCGAGTTGATACCACAAGAGAGATGTTTCAAGAAGCATGAGCTGTTGGTCGAGCTGAGGGTTTCAAGAACGGTGAGTTTGTAGATTCTTAATTCAAGGAATCTATCAATGTGTTTTGGCTTAGTAGGACATCGAAATGGTGGCAGGTTTCAACTTTGCAGCACAAAACCGACAACTCTGTATATGTCTGCTTTAAGTTCATCAGTGACACTATTAAACTACTGGGTTATTCCGAGCACAGATATTAGGGTAGTAGAACTCAATCCGAAATTGTCTTTAGGAAGAGAGATGAGTTTCTGCTGGGAGCTTTGGACCTTCCTGTTAAGAGACGTGAAGCAAACAAACCAGATGAACAACAAGAATGAACTGTCTTTGTGAACACAGTCCTTGGTTTATTTATCTCGAGGCATTAATGCCTCGGGAGTAACGGTAGGTTCAGTTAGTTGTGAGTTAACTGCTGGTAGCTGGTGGTTAATGCCTCGGGATTAACGGTAGTTGGTGGTTAACTGTGTGTTAATTAGAAGGTCTACCTAATCTGGGTAGGTGAGCTGAATGCTCCTGATTAAGAACCCCGGAGTGAATGGATGTACATTCATCTTATTTTAATACTCCTCCTCGAACGATGATCTTCCTCATTAAAGAAACTTCAAAAATATGAAGGAAAAAGAGTAAAGTCATCATTCAGAATCTAATTCACTAAGGGTTCTCATACGTGCTGTTGTGATTAACTTCCGGTGTTGGGGAGCGGGTAATGCTTTCGTCAGAACGTCGGCAATGTTGTAGGCCGATGGGATCTTCTTGATCCGAATCTGTTTAGTTTCGGTGAGGTCTTGTGTGTAACCAAAGATGTGGGGGCTGATGTGTTTGACACGGTCAGCCTTGATGAATCCCGAAGACACTTGCTCGATACATGCTGCGTTGTCTTCGAATATGATAGTTGCGTTGTTTCTAGGTGGGAGTCTACTCATCTGAAGAATAACTTCTTGCATGATGCGCAACCATACTGCCTCGCGTGATGCTTCGTGGAAGGCAAGCAACTCGGTGTGGTTGATGGAGGTGGCGGTGACCGTTTGCTTAGTTGATCGCCATGATATCGGTGCACCGTTCTTGATGAAGATATAACCAGTCTGGGACTTGCCGGACAAGAGATCGATCTTGAATCCAAAGTCGGCGTATCCGACTATGTCACTCGGTGCTTGTTTTCGGTAGTGAAGTCCGAGATCCTTTGTCCCGCGGAGGTATCGGAGGAGGTGCTTGATGCCTTGCCAATGTCGGGCTGTGGGCTTTTGGCTGTGACGTGCAAGTACACTGACTGCGAACGAGATGTCCGGCCTCGTGTTGGTGGTGAGGTATAGTAGGGCTCTGACGGCTGCTAGGTACTGGGATTTGTCAAGCTCCTCTTTGTTGCCTTTGGCTGGTCGATATGGATCTTCTTCGGTGCGACTCTTGCCGATCATGGGGGCGGACAACGCGTTGGCATTCTCCAAGTTGAATGCACGTAGCATCTTCTTGACGTAGGTCTGTTGATGAAGAAGCAAGCTGCCATCCTCGAAGTATTTGATCTATAGACCCAAGCAATAGGATGTGCGACCTAATACTTTCATCTCAAATTTTTCGGTTAGTAATGTTTCTACGTATTTACTTAACGTTGATGTCCTTATCGAGTTGAGATCATCAACGTATACTGTGAAGATTACGAAACCAGTATCGTCCTTGAGGATGAATACATAGGGTAGGGTTGGGTGGATTGTGAATCCTCGGGTAAGTAGAAAGGACTTTAGGTGGTGATACCATGCACGGCCAGCTTGTTTCAAGCCATAAAGGGCCTTGTGGATTCTCAATCCAGCAAACTTTCCGGGTTGGGGAGAGGTATCACCTGGTAGGAAGTCTGGTGGAGGTTTAATGTGAATCTGGGTGTCTAGGTCACCGTATAGATATGCTGTAACGACGTCTAATAGATAGGTTTCGAGGGTTAGCTGAACTGCTATGCTTAGAAGATAACGAAAAGATGTACTGTCCATTACGGGGGAGTAAGTTTACTCAAAATCTATCCCTGGTTTCTGTATATACCCTCGGGCTACTAGCCTGATCTTAAATCTAAGGACTTTACCATGCTCATCTCGTTTGCGAGTAAATATCAGTTTGTGCCCTATGGGTTTGGTTGTGAGGTTGGTCAATAGGGATCCAAAAACTTCACGTTTTCTAAGGGATTTGTATTCGTTTTGTAAGGCTTTCTCCCACTGTGGCCAATCTATGCTCCTCTTCGCCTAGTCTAGTGTAGTTGGGTCAGTCTCGGGGTGGGTGAGAAATGATTGAAAATCGTCCCACGGGATTTCTGCGGTCGGCTCTGATGGATTGTAATGCATGTGCATGGCTGCACGTGCTCGGGGGGTCGGGTTCATTTTTTGTTTCTTGGCTGGGGTCACTGAGACCGGGTTACCTGAACCAGGTACGGGACTTCTAACGATCCGGGGTCCCGAGTGGAATCCATCAGGGATGTTCTCGGCTAGGTTCTATAGGTTTATTAATTTTCTAACCTCAATTTCAGCTAGAGCAGTCCGTGGGTCTGGGTTTAGGGTCAAGGTTTCTAAATCCTGGAAGTTTAGGACTTTGTAGGTGGCTAGATTTGGGGTGCCCGGGACTTTGTTTTCTACAAACTTGCAGTTCTGAAATCTAGCCTTATAAATATTGTCATTCTTAGGGAGTTTGTATCGAATGACACTTGGGGAGTCATATCCAAGGTATATGGCTCTAATTTTGTGGGGTGTTATGGACTTTTGTTTCGGGTCGGAAACGGGGATCCATACTTCGCAGCCAAAGGTGCGTAAGTGGGCAATATGGGGTGTTCTACCGGATGCTAGTTCGAGCCGGGTTTAGGTTTGTAGAAGCATAGGTCTGAGCCTAAGTAATACAACGTCGTGTAAAACAGCATGACCCCACAAGGTGGGCGGTAAGTTCGCATGAAATAAAAGAGGTCTAACTATGAGCTGAATCTTTTTGATATATGCTTCTGCTAGACCGTTCTGGGCATGTTCATATGGAACCGAGTAAGTTAATTCTATCCCAGACGCTACACAGAAATCTTCGAATGCTTGGGATTTGAATTCTAAAGCGTTATCCATTCTAAGATAACAAATCTGATTGTCAGGGAAGTGGTTCCGGAATCTAATAAGCATCGCTAAGGTTTTAGGGAAGACCATATTTCGGGTTGTAAGCAATGAAACCTCAGCATGTCTCCCAGATGCATCAACAAGCACAAAGAAGTATTTAAACTGATGGAATTGAGGTGTGATGGGGCCGCACCAATCGCCATGTAGGTAGTGTAAGGCGGCTGGCATCTCTGTCGGGAGCTTCCACCTTGACGGTTGTCTTATTAGCTTCCCTTGTATGCATGCGGGGCACTCATCCACGCGCTCTGCGTCGTTGGTGCACAGGTTGTGGCCTGTAAGTTGAGGGATCATCTTCCCGATCATCGTCGTTCCCGGATGGCCTAGCCGGCGGTGCCACAAGTTGGCCTTGTTGTTGGTGGCTAGGAACGATGATATCATGCCCATTGGGGGTAGGCGCTGATGACATGCTCCAAGGCATCCATCGGCCTCTTCCTCACCTTTGCAGGGGGGCTCGACTTGCTTGATAGCAAGCTCGTATAGGCCGTTGGCTCCCGCGTGTGCGGTGGCGAGGATCGTCGGCCCTCGCCTGAGCTCCAGCACCTTTTCATCGTCCTCATGCGCAATGGAGACGTGGATATTATTGGCTCGTAAGTCACGATAGTTGATCAGGCTACGTGAGGCGTCTAGGGCATACATAGCCCGCGCACAGGTGAGGGGGGCTCCCCCGGGCAAAACAATCGATGCCCGGCCCTCACGGAACTTGAAGTTCCTTGTGCCTGCTATTGTGACTATGTCACAACTTTGCCACGGTTCGTTTCGAGTTTTGAACTCGAAGTACAACGGGTCTTATAAAATGGTGTGAGTAGAGACGATGTCTAGCAAGGCAATTTTGGCTGTGCTGACTGGCGCTACTCGCTGGACCATATAGTTTTCTGGATCTAGCTCAGTGAGTGTGAGGGAGGGTGCATCAAGGGTGTGTGTTTCCCTCTTGTCTTCCTTCAGTGACTGCAACTCTTTATACATCTTACAGACATACTGGGAGGCACGACATTCCTTGGCGTAATGACCGAGGCGAACACATTTATGATACGTGCCTTTGACTGTCCTAGTGGATGACTGAAAAGATGTTTCGCTTTTGGGTTTATATGCATACCTCGGGTTTCGGAGATTCTGATTCCACTCTTGCTTCAGCTTCCAGCTGCCCATCGGTTTTCGGCGTGGTGCTTCAGAAATGTGTGACTCCCGGTTGCCGTTGCCTTGTGCTGGCTTGGAGTTGTGTGTTTTCGCTGGGTTCGAGGACTGCAGTTGACGTTGTACTTCGCTTGTATGGATCTCCTTGATTGGGCGCGATTCGGCGTTCTTCAGCAGCAGTTGTTGTTGCTTCTCAGGCAAGATCAAGTAAGACATGAGTTCGGCATGCGTCGTGAACCTCATGTTGCGGTATTGCTGGGCTAAGATCGCGCATGTAGGTGGAAACGTCAAGAGCGTCTTGTCAATCAGCTCGGTGTCTGCTACTGTGTCGCCGCAAAGTTGGAGTTGTGCAACGATTATGTGGAGCTCCGAGTTGAATGCAAGAAAGTTGGAGAAGTCCATGACACGGAGAGCGATCCACTCGCTACGGGCTTGAGGTAAAAATATGGTCTCCTCGTATTTGAATCAGGCCTCCAAAGTTGTCCACAGTGCGGCGGGGTCTTCTATTTGGATATATTGCTGTCGAAGCGAAGGATCAAGGTGACGTCGAAGGAGAAGAAGTGTCTGCCATTTGTATGTAGCTGGAATCTTCTCCTCGAGTTCTGGGTTTAACGTGACGTCTAGTTCCTCAACGCATAAGTATGTCCGCATGTCTATGTTCCAGCCTAAGTAGTTCGATCCATCGGGTTCTAAAGGTTCAAAGATGAGAGGCTGTATGCGGCTGTCGCGGGGTGGGCGATGTGCCGCCATAGCTATAACCTCTATGGTTTCTACAACATGTTCAGCTTCAGGTGTCTCTGTCTATAAAGCCGGCTGCCTAAAAAATAAAAACAAAACTTCATGTATGTCTATACCAGCGGAGGATGATGAAGAGAGCATAAAAAAAACTAGAAGGACAGGAGCGAAGGTGCTGATAACGTATTAAGAGACGTGAAGCAAACAAACTAGATGAACAACAAGAATGAACTGTCTCTATGAGCACAGCCCTTGGTTTATTTATCTTGAGGCATTAATGCCTCGGGATTAACGGTAGCTGGTGGTTAACTGCGTGTTAATTAGAATGTCTACCTAATCCGGGTAGGTGAGCTGAATGCTCCTGATTAAGAACCTCGGAGTGAATGGATGTACATTCATCCTATTTTAACACTTCCAATTACCGCTTTCTTGTGGACAACAGTGGACCTCTTTGATGACGAAGAAAGACTCGGAAACAAGTGCGTAAACGAGCTGCTGACCCTCGTGAAGGGTGATTATCCTCACAAACGTTGTGAAGGAATTGTGCGACTTGTGCATGGGTTGTGAGTGGCTTGTTTGTGTGACAAACACAATCATGGTTCCAGCCACAAACATAATTGTGCGACTTGTGCAGCCACAAACATGAATCATGATAATCTGTTTGTGGCTCTTTTCATTGAAATTTGTCAAAATATTTGAGGATTTGTGTTCCTGCTCTGTTTTTATTTTATATTTAAAATTAGCAATTGGTTGTGTAATGAGGACGGAAAATCTAAATACAGGTCAGGGTTTGGATGGATGATATGCATCAGCCTTTCAATTTCAATTCCCTACAACTGTCAGTAGTCAAGGTAAGTGCATTATGAACTTCTTCATTTCAATTCTTGTCTTAATACTGATTCTTCAATGTGATCCTTGTTTGTAACTGTCTACCTCGAGAAGTTATATTTAAAGCGTGATACTTAGATACGCATTTATGTTTTCTTTTGACCTTTGAATGTAAGACGGAACCATATATATAAGCACATATTCTATTTTGTGGAATATTAAAAATGTATCAAAGTATAGCAAGACTTACACCTTTGGATCAAAGATTCTTCAACTAACTTCTTTTGTTTGGAGGCCATTATAATATCCAAACCTTATCATGTTCAAATTCAACTCCATACATGTAGAATACTATGGCCACCCGTGGCACCTTCTGTTGTTTAAGGGTTAATCATAAATATCATATGTGCAAAAGGTGCTTCTCATTTGTGGTCACCCTCTATATTAAACAATTTGTTTATGTAGATCTAGAGCTATACAAGGTTTCAAACTGGAATCATGTGAAGGTTGTCATTGCTGCAAACAACAACTGCGCAAAATTCAATCAATTAACAGTAATGTCTTTATACTTTCTACAGATCAATTTTACATTTGTAATTTGCTACTGCTAGTAGGCTTCTAAATCTGCTTTGTTCACCCAATCTCATTTGATGGCTAGTCTAGTTTCTACTTTAATCATTTTAAAAGTAAACGTTGAATTGTATTGAAATATTAGGCAGTTATTGAGAGTCTATTGGTATATAATGATCCTCATCTTTGTCATTACTCTCTATGTCTATTCTCTTTGATAATTGCATCCACTAGAATATCCCTCTTTGAACTTGAATTCAGTATAGTACGGATTTTGTTGTCTTCCTTAAAGGTATGAACACAATTTATGTGGCTAATTCTTGTTTTGTAAGAAACAACTTCAATTTTTGTGCAGTACCTTGTGTCATTAAGTATTGTGTTTAATAGTTGGATCAATGTATTTATAAATTAGGCAATTCATGAGTCATTATTTACTCCTCTCGGTCTACTAATGTCATGTTTTAAACTTGAGAGATGTTGTGGTTTTTGCTTGTATCACTAGTTTGAGGATTTGATGCCCTTTCTTGTGGGTGTTAGTTTGAGGATTTGGTGGCCTTACTTGTGTGGACTTATAAGAGTATGTTATGGATTAAAGGACTTGTTTGCCAATTTGTTCATTTGCTCTCTTTGTCTATAACATTGATAAAATGTTTTTTAACGGAAGATCTATGATCTTGAAAGTTACCATTATTTTACATCCAATACAATGTTTTCAATATAATGTATTTATGAATCATTCTTTTCAGTATACCATATTGCACACTTTGTATCGTTATTTTCAGTATACCATATTGCACAAAATGATGCTAATCAGCTTGAAACGCCTCAGATAACGGTGGGCAAAAATCCCATGCATTCACCAGTTCTTAAAGCCTTGGGCTTTCACTTGTAGACAAATTCAATAGATTCTGGAAAAACTGGAAATTAAGTGGGTCGCTAACAAGAAGGCTTGAATGACGACCAAGATTTTTGAGCAGTTTACATTGGATTTTGAGAGGAGGATAGAATTGGCACAAAAATATAAAGTGATTTTGCTTCTCGATAACTTCTCTAGGCATCAAGTGACAAATGTAGGTTCATGGTTGAGGGTGACACAATTAGTATTCTTATTTCCAAACACCACAAGTCGCTTTCAGCCTATGGATGCAAGAATTATTGCATCATTCAAGGCCCACTATTGAAAATTGATGATCAAAATCAAATAGATTGTCTTATTGTAGAGAAAGAATTTGCAATTGATGTCTATAAAGCTGTGGTAATGGTTGAGACGGCATGGCGTGTTGGAGTGACCACTTCAACAATTCAGAATTGTTGGAAGCATACATATATTCTTTCAAATCTTGTTGAGAGGGAGACAACAGAAGCTAGGCGTATGAAAGAAGTTGATGAAGTTGTTGCTTTACTTCATCAACTCACTTTGTTGTCAACAGGTTCTCAATTCTAGGCATTATCTTCTGAGATTTTTTATTGAATGGACAACTTTTGATTAGCTTTGCGTAGACACAAATTTTGTAGAATTCCAACTTACGGTTCAAAAGTTACAATCTAGTGCAGAAGTTTAGTGTGACATATCACAAATACTATCACTAAACTTTAATAACTTCTAAATTCAATAGAAATTCGAGTTTTTGTCCATTAAAAAGAAAGAGAACGTCCTCTTGGAAAGGAAATTGAGATCTTTGCATTTACCGTACGGATTTGTGAATTTCAAGATTTTTTAGGACATCTTCTACACCTCTTCTACTTCTTAAATTTGGTGCACATGTGCCTAACATGATCCTTTTCAAGTTAACATAATAAATTAATGGCCTGTAGTGCAAAAAGTTGCTATAGAAGGTGGTCAAAGTTTGTTGAAGGTGTTTAGTTTGACCTTCAATAAGAGATTATGTCTCACTTCAGAGGCCGATATCTTTCATCCGTGCGGTCAAACTTACCAAAATTTATACCACACACTCTCATACAACTCAAGTACAAGATCCTACGATTAAATTTTCAGAAAAAACATTTTGTATCATGTCGTGATGAATTGGCAGTTTTGGAGTGATTTTTGAGGGGAAAATGTCTTGGTCCTTGAGGGGTTAAATAATAACTATCAACCCACCGATGATGATTTTTTGATATGCTTTCCTTTCAACACCAAGATTTTGATGTTGATGAGACTATTGTTGATGTAGTAGCAGAAGTTGTTGGATTTGGTGCTGCTAAACGTGCTCTAAAGACTTTGAAGAAATATTTAAAACAAAGACCAAATGATGTTTTATCACACATCACAACCGTTCAATTATTTCAATAGGAAGTTTCATCTAATCGTGAGGAAGATTCTCATCAAACCACTATAGACTCTTAATTTTAATTAGCTTAGTTGGAAGAATCTTGTCAAAACTCCTACAATACAATTTATTTCATTCAATTACTTTAGTTGAATTATGATTTATCTTTTGTACTTTGATCCTTTATTTCTACAAACGTCATATTTTTTTAAATTTTGAAGTCTTACAAGTATTATTTCTATAAATGTTATTGATTATCGATATGAAATTCTATAATTGTAATGTGTTAGAATTCTATACGTGTTATAATTTTTTGCTTCCGACCTATAACACTTATAGAATTTGGACCGTATGCATATAACATGTGGTGAATGCCAGATTTGTCACCAGCTTACCATCGACCAGACTCGCAAGAAGATTTGTTTGCAAATGAATCAGCTCATTAGACCAACGCAGATGATGGCCGTGAGGGCTGAGGTGGACGTCCAATTAATCAGGGCGAGCCCCACCCTTGTCCAACGAGCCACCCAATTTTTACAGCCATGTTGACTTTTCAAGCTCGTTTTTGGATCCATCAAAGTAGAATTCTCTGTCTATTTCAAGGAGAGAGACGGTGCCCTAGAGAGAGAAAATGAGAGAGACAAGTAGACTTGCATGGTGACTTCCTGACATGTCTAATTTTGGGCTTGGCTGGAACGGTTTAGGGTTTAGGTTTTAGGGTTAGCGTTTCATGGTTTAGGGTTTAGAGCTTGACTGAAACCGGGTGAAAGATTGGTGTCGAATTCCTTGACTGCCATTGCTGAGAATGAGCACCGCTTTGGCGGAGGTGGAGATTGCGTGGTCTAGGTTGTGCACACTCACTACTACAAATTGGGCTCTTTTCGACACTATTTTTTCGACACTTTTTGTGAATTGTCGAAAAAAGTGTCGAAAACTTGTGCATATTCGAAGAAAGTGTCGGAAAAAGTGTTGGAAACTTGTGCATATTACAACACATTTTTGTAAACTTGTGCATATTACAAGCAAGTGTCGAAAAAAGTGTCGAAAACTTGTGCATATCACAAGCAAGTGTCAAAAAAAGTGTTGAAACCTTGTGCATATTACAACATATTTTTGTAAACTTGTGCACATTACAAGCAAGTGTTGAAAAAAGTGTCGAAAACTTGTGCATATTACAACATATTTTTGTAAACTTGTACATATTACAAGCAAGTGTCGAAAAATGTGTCAAAAACTTGTGCATATTACAACATATTTTTGTAAACTTGTGCATATTACAACATATTTCTGTAAACTTGTGCATATTACAAGCAAGTGTTGAAAAAAGTGTCGAAAACTTGTGCATGTTACAAGCAAGTGTCAAAAAAAGTGTCGAAATCTTGTGCATGTTACAACATATTTTTGTAAACTTGTACATGTTACAAGCAAGTGTCGAAAAATGTGTCGAAAACTTGTGCATGTTACAAGTAAGTGTCGAAAAGAGTGTCGAAACCTTGTGCATATTACAACATATTTTTATAAACTTGTGCATATTACAAGCAAGTGTCGAAAAAAGTGTCAAAAAAAGTATCGAAAACTTGTGCATATTACAACATATTTTTTAAAGCTTGGGCATATTACAAGTAAGTATCGAAAACACTGTCAAAAACTTGTGCATATTTCAACAACTTTTTAAAACTTGTGCATATTACAAGCAAGTTCGAAAAAACTGTCGAAATCTTCTGCATATTTCAACATATTGTCCAAAAATTGTGCATATTGCAAACAAGTGTCGAAAAAATGTTGAAAACTTGTTAATAATACAAGATATCGTCAAAACATTGTGCATTTACAAGCAACTGTTGAAAAAAGTGTCAAAAACTTGTGTTTATTATACAATGTATTGACATATTGTGGTAAAGTTGTGCATATTACAATATATTGTTGAAAACTTAAGCATATCACGTATATTATCAAATAAATTAAATATTATAAAAATGTATTGAAAACTTATGCACATACTTCATATTTGCACATACCTGTTGAAAAATTGTGTAGGTGCTTTATGAATATGTGCATAATGTCAAAAATAGCTTGTGCACAAACATAGTATTTGTAAAAACGTCACATGGCACATGAAAGTGTCACAAATGACATTTTCCCGAATACTAAAGAGATCAACTAATATTAGAACATTGACAAAAAAATACGTTGATAATTTAAAAACTCTATTTCTAAACGGTGACTTCTATGATAAAAATTGCATGGTCGCCAATATCCAATTTACTACCTTGGAGTTGAATAGTCCACTATTTTTTGGCGGGTACTAGTGATGAAAAGATACTCGCAACCCTCATTGTCTTACTAAAAAAACGTGTAGATATTAAGGGCTCTACTTCTTTCATAAATTTATTGTTCTTCTAATTAAAAAGGCATGATGATTCTATCCACCAGTTGGATTTAATATCCTACGATCATTTTCTGATTTGAAAAATGAAATAGCTTTCCATAGCAAATGACTACTTTCTAAACCCCTGGTCATTGTAGAGTTCATTTCACTTATACTAAAGAAGAAGAAGAAGAAGAAGAAGAAGAAGAAGAAGAAGAAGAAGAAGAAGAAGAAGAAGAAGAAGAAGAAGAAGAAGAAGAAGAAGAAGAAGAAGAAGAAGAAGAAGAAGAAGAAGAAGAAGAAGAAGAAGAAGAAGAAGAAGAAGAAGAAGAAGAAGAAGAAGAAGAAGAAGAAGAAGAAGAAGAAGAAGAAGAAGAAGAAGAAGAAGAAGAAGAAGAAGAAGAAGAAGAAGAAGAAGAAGAAGAAGAAGAAGAAGAAGAAGAAGAAGAAGAAGAAGAAGAAGAAGAAGAAGAAGTAGTTCGGTCTCCGAAGGAGACCCCCGTGAATATAGTGTTTGTTCATTCTCTTCACTAAGCATTTGGCCAGGGGACACACGCTAGTGTAATAGAACTATTCCCTCCTCTTGAGGGTGAACACTTTTCTACACTAAGTGCTTCCCTACAATAATTGCCTTAGAAACAACCGACATGTCATCTCCCCCAAGGGTTTTGTGGGTCCTCATACAACAAGGCCTTGGAACCCCCCACCATAATTGGATGGACTATGGTGTAGGCACCACACCGGCAATAGGACTTGAACTCACAACGACCTCACTGGTGTGCCATGACCCAAACCCCTACACCAAGGCCGTGGTGCCTTTTATACTAAATACTTCCACTTCTTAAGACAAAAATGACCATTTATAAGCAAATTCCAACAATCCCAATCCCCGGGACTTTACAACATTGACAAGCCAAAGAAGGTTAGACCATTATATATCCAACCCTAGATGGGAGAACATCCATCCTATAAAAGTAAAGCAACTCATGAACATCTACCACACAAAGTACATTACCTACTCAACTACTACTTTGACAAGGTGATGTGCCCGATGCTACCGTGACAACCACTTCGACAAGGTGATACGCTCGATGATGCGTATCGTGACATGTAGTCAAAGTCTATGATCATATTTGAGCACATATTAACCCCTAAAGGACAAAATGTTCCACAATCGGCTTTTTGGAGGTTCAATTAGGTTTCCATGGTGTCAATTTATAACATTCGTCTTTGAAAATTTCAGCGTCAATGGGCATTAGTAGAAACTTTGTAGGAGCCCATTTTTTTCCCTAAATTTGATATTTAAATAAAAAATTATGTTATCTAAAGATTTTTTTTATAAAGAGTAAATAAGGCGGTTATGGTACTCTAGAGAGTTGAATATTACTAATTCAAAGTTGAATAGTATAATATTTTCAAGTGGATATCAATGAAGGGGGTTAGTGGCAACCCCTATTGTTTCACCCAAAAACATAATATAGAAAGTATGGACCTCACTTCTTTCATAAATTTATTTTTCTCCAAACAAGAAGAAGGCCTCATGATTCCATCCACCATTTTGATTTAATATCCAATAATCATTTTTCGATTAAAAAATCAAATACCTTTTCTAAGTAAATTACTACTTTCTATACCTCTAGTCATTGCAAAGTCCATTTCTCTTGTACTAAACACTTCAAATTTCTTGTAGTGAATGACCTTACACAAGGTAGAGCATAGATCCATAAACTTATGCAATGTGTAGTAGAAAAATATGCCAATATCTTGAGTAAAAGTTCGTTGACCCTATCTTTGCAAGGAAGAAAAAATACATATTACACTATAGATCCAACAGTTGAACAAGTAAAAGCTTCTTCCAAGTCATCTTATGTCTCATATTATAGATGCAATTTTGGTGAAACATAGTCTCCGTCCTTGAGGGTTAAAATTCTAGGTTTTCTCTTTAGTTCAAAAGGTACTCTTCTACCATGTGCAATCAAATCTCATAACTTTTATGTGCATGTTCATTTAAGAATGGAGCAAACCGTATCCTTTCCTCCTCCTAGTTCATAAATGAGTGCTCTCATAGAAGCCTTCTATGCGAACAAGCCAAAGAGCTGGGGGGGGGCAAATTTTGTTTCCATTTATTTCAAATTTCAGTAGAACATCAATATTCAAATAGTGAACTTCTAGCACTTCAAAATTATACGACAAGAAGACATCACTATCCCAACCATTCCAACTTGGAGACAAATTTTTGCAAAAAAATGTGTATGAGGGTGTGTGAAATTGAATCATTTTCTTTATGCAGCACAACTGCAAAGTAAGGGGCAAAAAGAAATGAAAAAGGAACATGTTGGGAAGTCGCCTAGTTGCAAATCATGTCACTCATCGCTGAGTCACCACAACTGAACTCATGGCATGATGGGAAGAAAACATAATTGTCACGATTCATGTTCCTATTCAACCAGACAGCGTTGTAGTTTCTCATTTGATTAATGGGGGAAAGGGGGCAAATGCAAATGGGACTTGAAGTAAAAGGTGAAGTGAGATTCAGTGGATATTCATTCAGTATTCCATGCTGGCATTGGTTGCAGCCTAACATGAGGTGGAGCCATGATATTCAAGCTATGTATGATATATGATTTTTCTATAATTAGAGGATTTGTTTATAAATGACATGTACACAATATCTTATTAGAGACTCCACAACTTTATAAATGATATTCTATGTACCTCTAACATGCTTTTCAGAGGATATTAATTTGGCAGTTGGGACATGATCTAAAGTTTCATGCAAAGTTCTTCATGTCAATTTGACCAGATAACTCTCTTTAGCATGGTACATATATTGAATCCTTTCTTGCCACGGAGTTTAAGGAGACACTCACATGTATCTTTCGAGAGTTTACAGAAAGATC
Organism: Bryoerythrophyllum caledonicum; assembly: GCA_963971425.1. Classification (NCBI taxonomy): domain Eukaryota; kingdom Viridiplantae; phylum Streptophyta; class Bryopsida; order Pottiales; family Pottiaceae; genus Bryoerythrophyllum; species Bryoerythrophyllum caledonicum. Next base: position 7,447,165 of record OZ020518.1, on the reverse strand, counting down.
GTACTCGTATTGTAGAGTGGGAGGAAACGCCAGACATATTGGAATGGTCCAATTGAATCCATTCTCACGTAGATCCCTACAACACAACAAAAGTTAGTAACTGAGTAAGCACGTATATTTATGCAATATTGGTTTGAATGATCACATCAACTACACCGAGTAATACCGTAGGTGAATTATTGATCAGTTACTTCTATATTGAACCTGCTAGTCTACCCACTATGAGATTCTTATACTTACAAGACATTTAGAAATGTGGATGCAAGTGAGCTGGGGAGAGGCCCATTGAGACTTGGATTTCCTATCATTTCCCTTCTAAACTCATAATTGTCCATACAAATTGTTTGGTTAGAAAACAAATCGATATTGGTTGATTGGCCACTCTTAGTTAATATCAGCGTTATGCTAATTGGATTGAAATGAATTTTTTTTAAAAAGAAATCACCAATCACACTGTATTAGTCGCCAAATAACATGAATTAATTGGCCAATGTAACCAATATGACATCACTAGCTTTTAGTCTCCTTTCAGTTCCATGCATCTTGCACAAAGTGCGTGTTGTACAAACCCATAAATTTTCAATTGCAACGTAAACAAAATCACATGTCACATTTATACAATGGAGTCACCAAGTTTGTTAAATGTCGAAGTACTTACAAGGTGCTCGGACGCGTGAGGTATTGGAAATTATTGTTCTCTAGAAACACATCTGGTAATGTAGCAAAAATTGACACAGTGAATAGAAACCTGTCCACAATGGTGAGACCACCAGTTTCTAATAATCATTCTTTCAAAATACTCTCCCGGAAATTACGTCTCCATTGACATAATGGAAAAGATTCTTTTTAATTCAAATAAATTGTTTAAATTAAAGCCAACAGTGGAAAGTAATATTATGCCATCTTCTATTGTATGATTTTTGGTTCTCCGTGGCAATAAAAAGTTAAATATATGTATGATGCTAAAGAGTGTTATTGGATGAAATTGACGAACTATGTATGAAATTTTAGATAGGTATCAGCTGCCAAATTAATATCCTCTTATCCCCTAAATGTGCCTAAGGAATGTGTGGTTTCCCCTCTTACATTTGCATTGCATTTTCCTCATGTTTGGCTTATGACTTTAAATGATTTCTTTCAGGTGTAAAGCGTTTCAATGTGGATCTAATTGTCAAATTTATAAAAAAATAATGTCACCTTCTTTACAAAGCAAGGATTAATTCAAAGGCTCATTTTTGTGTACTCATCTCATGCCTACGTATTTCCCAAAAATTATGAAAATTTTGCTCGAGAAAGATTTCTAGTGAAGCTAGACACTGTTGGCAAGGGTATCAAAATTCTTCTTCATTTTCACCAAAGAATTACAATGTTTTTTTTGTAATTTAAGTAGGAACACAAATCTTTGTATCAACCATTGGGCTTTGCATAAAACTTAATCTTTGTCCACTGTTAAACATAGTGACCATGATTTTAGATTGTCATTATAATTATTTATCAAAACATCTACATTTAAATTTATATACATCATCTGTAACATTCACATATACTATGTTTCACTCTAATTTCACATTGATATTTCATTTTTTTCCAATTTAACATAGAGCATGTAATTTTTATCAAATGCTTTCCAAACAAATCATATATCCACAACACTCTTGTGTTGCAATAAAAATTAGAAAATTCATAATCAACACTTACAATCTATTCAAAATCTCTAAAATTCTATTTTTTCACAATTAAATGCTAAAAAATGAATTCCAATCATAAATTATTGTGTCCAAATTCAACAATACTTTCACTTTAATTCTCCTCATTATTTATAAAGCATACATTGATGATAATTATTTCCATACTCTCTAAAGATATGGAAAAAATACATTGTACGCTTACTCATAATTAGTCTATCAACTTCCTAAAACTAAAAAATCAAAAACAAAAATTAAAGGTATCAATCAAATGCAAGGTGTTAATTTTTTTTTAAAATCAAACAAGTATTTCACTTGTAATCTCTATCACCTCTACATACAATCTACCATGTTGGATCTTCAACTGCCTCTATAAAAAATATTTGTACTGCTTGCTCAGGAAATATGAAAGGCGGATCATTTGTTGGAGCCAGACTTGACATTGCACTTGATTTTACAAGCATCCTCTTTCCATCTAGAGACTCTTCATATTTAATCGTTGGATTGTTTTCATGTTCCCGCCGAGTACACCTATTCACATGAAAAACTATCCTCTTTGTCCTCCCAAAGTCAAGCTCCAAAATAGACTGTAATCTTCCCACATAATCAAGGTAAGACATCACAGGATGCCTATCACTTGTTGAAGCTACACTATCTTGTTCAAATTGGTGCAAAATTCTACAGTCAAATGTCACATTTTCTTCATCAGCTTCTTCTGTGCGAAAATGTGTACCATTGACCCACATTCTTTTATGCGATTTTGCATATCTCAAGCAACCGCCACTTAAGTCTTTGGCTATGATAGACATGTCTTGGAGAATTTTTGGTTTACGCAACCATGTTTTAAAATCGCTATATGTATTTCGACCATAAGATTGTGTTATACGTCTATATGTAGACGAGCTGCAAATTACAATGTACATTGTGCCCTTGGTCTTTAGTTCACTTGAGGCAGATAAATTTATTTTCACACAAATTTATTTTATAATTTCAATTACTATTTACCATAATTTCAAACATGTTACTAAATTATACATCAATAACTAAATACCAACTAAATAATCATATGAAGAAAATGATAATAAGAGCACTTACTTGCGGTACAATGTTAGCAATGTTAATAATTCCAATGAATTGAATAGTATGAAGTCATTGGCCAACCTTCTTGTACTAGGATCAAGGATTACATACCTCATAGCTCGTTCGGTTGTTGTACCATGCAATGTTTTATCAAATGATTCCCATGTTGCTGACCATTTTGCAAATGCTGGATCATTATTCATGTGTGTCTCTACCCGTTCAAATATTGCATATTTCTCAGCAATATGGGTCTCAGAATGTGTTTTATTCTTGACCATCCCTTTTAAAACTCTTAGATATCTCTCAGTAGGGTACATCCACCTTGACTGTACAGGACCACATAAAAACATTTCAGGGGCCAAATGAATCACTAGGTGAAAGGATATGGTGAACATAGCCGGAGGAAATGCCATTTCCAATTTGCACATAGTATCGGCAGCTAAATCTTTAACATAATCCTCTTCATTCTTATGAAATTGTCTTGCACACAAGATTTGAAATAACTTTGATAATTTACAAATGGCTTCATATTGTGGATGAGGCAACCGACCTCGAAGCACGATAGGCAATAACTCTTGTAACAATATATGATAATCATGACTTCTTAGGCCATGTAGATGATCATCCTCAAATGGTTTTTTTAAACTTGATTCATATTTTGTAGGAGTTCGTAATTTTTGGAGGCACTCCCTCACTTGCCTTTGGTTTTCTTGTGTAAGCACATATGGTGCCAAAGGTTTTCTTATACTTTCACCACCATCTGCTTGTGCTACTGTTTGCATGTGTAGCTCTTATCTTACATGAATTTCTTCCAAATCATTTCTGACTCTGTCGGTGTCCTTCCATCCAAAAAGAAATTTCAATAATATTTCACAACAGTTTTTTTCCACGTGCATTACATCAATGATGTGGCGTATAGACAAATCCTACAACACATCAAATTCTCTTTACATATAAGGATTCACATAATATTTATATAAGTAATTCCCTAAACAATGTAAATTTAGATTAGAGTTTTTGCGATTACTATATTACATCAAATAATTAGTTATGTGATCAAAAATGAAATCATATCATTATATCAAAACCTGCTTATAAAAGTCTAAGCATAGATAATCAAGATTAGTGATTACAAATTAGTGCTTCGTGCCTTAAAATAATTATTTATTACGTGAACAAAATTTGATTTAGATTTTCATATCAGAACCTAAACGGACTTTAAACCTAGATTAATTGGTCAATTAGTCAACCTTAGGTCCTTAACTATAGTCATTTATTAGCCCAAAGTTCAACCTTACATGTAATACACACAACAATGTTGTTCATGAAGGTAGTAATCACAAATTACCGCTTAATGCCTTCAAAAAAATTGTTGTATGACCAAAAATTCATCCAGAGTTTGATATCAAAACCTTCCAATGAAAGTCATGATAGAGATCATCAGTATCATATAAGCTATTATAAGATAACTTTAGTCCATAAATAACCCAAAGTAATCATTTGTCCTATGCCAATTACCTCAGAAACATCAACACCTTGGTTCTCGAGGTTAATTTTCTCAAATAAATAAGGTCTTATTTTCTTCTTCATGTTTAATCTATATATCATCTGCAATATGTATAAATGTGAATATTTCATATTGTTGTATAAATGTTAATATTTCATATTGTTGTATAACTTGATTTCTTGAAGATTAAACTAAATACCTTCAATAGTTTTGAATCAATAATATTCAAGACCAAATCCAATGATATGATTGATTACAAACCTTAAAGTAAGGTAATTCATAGAGGATTGACAAAAACTTCACTCCTGTAATTTCCGCCGGATCGAATTGATAATTATGTCTTGATCTGTGATAATCCTCTCTGTCCGATGCCCATGTCATCCATTCATTAGCATAAATCCCTTCTGCTTAAATTCGGTACTCTTCTTTACCATCAAAAGCTTCTCTCATTGATCGATATGGATGTCTCCCATCTCGCAACCAACGCTTATGGTTGCAGTACACAAACTTATTTAAAGCTTTAGAATATCTTGCACCCGTTTCTAGACCACATATTACGCAAGCACTATACCCATGGATAGTGCATCCAACAATAAATCCATATCCTACAGTATAGCATATCATTGTCAATATTTCTAAATATATGTAGTTTACATGATAAGATTAGAAAATTCTTTTCAAGGCGCCAATACCATATTTTTGCTATTATAATTTTTCACAATTATTGAATAGAAAATCGAATAACATTTTCCACAAAACAAATATTTGTAGTACATATCCAAAAATTCATCACATGCATCTTTATTGTTAATAACTTTTACTTTGTACAAATATATTATTTACATTGTTAGATTTTTTACTTAAAAGAATCAAGTTGTATAATTTTAATTAGTCAAGAAGAATATGCAAAAAATTCATTGTATGATACAATTATTTTACTAGCAATATGCAATACATTATATGCTGGCAGCTGTACATAAACAATATATGTTACAAAAGAATTTTGTATACCGCATACTCTATTATATTATTTGATAATTTAAAAACTGTAATATACAATTCTATATATAACACGTTCATGAAGATTTTTTTAAAATTTAAGGTTCTCTCACCTACGAGGTCGTGAAGTGTCCAAAAAGAAGAAGAACGCCGGTCTCCGAAGGAGGCCAGCGTGAATAAAGTGTCTGTTCGTTCCACTACTAAGACCATGCCCACAGGACAAGGAATTAGTGAGCTGAAACTACTTCCCTCTCTCGAGGGTAAACACTATGTAACAAGAAACCAAAGAACCACAAGTCAACCAACCAACCAACGAATCACAAACCAAGCAACTAGCCAACGAACTAACCACAAACCAGGCAAGTAGTCAAAAACCTTAAAACCAACTAGTCATGAAAATCAAGGCGGGGGGAGAATTTAGGGGGGGTCCTATGTATCGGGGAGGGCTTGGTTGTTTTTGATTTTGCATTTATGTAGAAGAATGGACATGGCATGTTGGATAGCTATGGTGTTAATGTTTTTAAAGGATGTTTTAATTGATTCAATGGGTATCTTGAAGGTGTCTTCTAGAGTTTTCATAGATGGGATAAAGGTGGTGGCCCGAGCGCCGGATGTGATTACCATAAGGGGGTCGACATTCCATCCGAGGGCGATGATGTCGTCAATAAGGGGTTGGTATTTGTCTATTTTGTTTTGGATTGTTTCGGGGGAAAATCTATCGTTGCAATATGTGAATTCAATGAATTGAATGGTGTAGTCTTGGTTGACGTTATCGGGTGGTGGGTCATTGTATGGTAAACCTTTGACACAAAGGATGTCCGGTTTGAGCCTAGCGTTGCAATGACATCTTTGGGTCGTACATAAGCATGGGAGTAGCCACGGGGGGACCGTATTTTCTTGTGGATTGTTATTGAAAGTGCCGGCGTTCATTAGTGTAAAACATCTCGATTTATTGTAGGAGGTGATTAGTTTTTGGACTTCCCATACTGCATTATTATGTCTTTTAACAATTAGGGAGTGTATGTGGTGGTTTTGGCATTTGAGTAGAACATGTAGCCATGTGTCGGGGTCCGTTGAGGGGCATATGGGGCATGTTATGGATGGAAATCTTTCTATTCCAAAGAAGAGTTGTTTGCGGGCGTTTCCCATGTATTGACCGGTACGGAATTTGATAAGGCATGTTATTTGTGAATCGGTGATGATGGGGTTTTTCCAAAAATTTGTAGAGAGTTCATTGTCTATGTCATTGTTGTTAGTCCACTTTTCTATGTTAGGAAAGTTGTCTGTGATTGTGTCAAGATTGTTATGTAGGTCTTGTTTTTTGAGGTATTTGCTCAGGAATCTGACCGGGCCTTTATCGGGGGTGTCTTCTTTGGAGGGCCAATCTTCTTTTTGGAAATAGTAAGGGGTGGCATGGGCGTGTTCATGTGGGTCTTTGGCATTTTTATGTGATTTTTCTCTTCTTTCTTTTGCAAGTTTATCCGCTTGTTCATTGCCATCAATATTAGCATGGGCTCGGACTTTGTGGAGGGTTGTGATTTGTTCTCTTTTTAGTATCATTTGGACCATTGATTCTAGTATGATTCGGTCAGGGTGACTATTATGGAGGGTAGGATGTGTTATTTGGGTGTTTAATAGATATAGTGCGTTAATGCAATCTGTAAATATGTGCACCGGTTCATTGTTGTATTTTGTTGAGACGATTTCTAGTGTTTTGTGGATGGCCATTAGTTCTGCTCTAAGGATATTTTGCAGTCCATGTAGTCTTTTGGCTAGTTTGATTTCTTTCGTAGCGTTGTATATTCCATAACCGGCTTTTTCTCTGCGCCAAGATCCCGGGCTAATTTGTTCTGGCGGTTTGAAGGAGCCATCAGTATAGTAGCTATATTCGGGGTTAAATTTAGGTGGGGTTTTAGTTTGATACTCTGGGAGGGGTGGGGGTGTTAAGGTGTAGTTTAGTGTATTGTTATTGTAGTGTAGTTTTGACCATTTTTTGCTTCTGTTGACGGGTGTTTGCATTGGCGTTGGTGGGGCCAACTTTGTGAGTATCCGGTGTATGTTCAGAGTCTTTGCTATGGAGGAGAGTTCTTCTAGTTGTTCTTGTGTGCCTAGAGTATGATTTTGGTGGTGGATGCATATTATTTGTAGGGTGGATGATTCAATTCTGGGTTTTTTTAGATCTAGTGGGATGGTGGGTTCTTCATATGTTATTGAATCCGCTTCGAATATTGTGATGATGTGTGTATCGGGAAAGGGGCCCGAGTGTGGATTATGATTTTGGTACCAGTTTTTGTCTGGGGTTATGATTAGGGTGGAGGTGTGGTTTGGGTTGTGTTTGGCCGCGAGGCGGGCCCAATGTAGAGCTTGTTGTGTTTCTTCTTCATTGTGTGGGTGGGCCATACCATTACCTATCCATTTGTGGTCAAAGGCTTTGCCTAGTGATCCGAATATCTTATCTCTTTCAAAGGGGGAGTAAAATTTGTTGAGTTTGGTGGGGCATGTGACGGGGGAGGAGAAATATGAGTGTTGGATGTTGAATGTGGAGATTAGTGAATTAAGTATAGGTATGGGTAGTGTATATTGTGTAAGTTTAAGGGGGTTACTTTTTGATATTCTATATTTGTATCTTTGGTATAGCCAAATGACTTCGGTTTCGAACGGTTGGGTTGTTGGTTCAATGTTTGTAGGGGTTTGTAGTTTAGTATTATATTGGTTCCACAACCATGTGAGCCTAGTGATTGGGATGGTAAAAATATGCCTTCCATCTTCTTCGTATAAGTGTGCTTGGTCTCTGTCAATTTTTATTGTGTTAGATGAGGTAAGAGTGTCTTTTTCGGGGTTGCATTCCGTTGTGTAGATGTTTAGTAGGGGAATTATTGTGGGTGGGGTGACGGACCTTGTGTCTTGGGGTGGTTTTGTGGGTGGTGAACTTGGATAATTTTGGTGTAGAATTTGTGTTGAGTTCTTTGATAATATTGTGTCAATTTATTTGTGTTATGTGAAATGGTGTTTTGGTTGTGTCTTGGGAAGAGGTTTCTTTGGGGGAGCCATTTGTTGTAAGTGTGGTTATTGTGAGTCCATTGGCATAGATATCTAGTGTAATTGTTTTCTATTTGATTTTTATCTATTTTTTCCTTGTATTCGTGGTGTATGATGTTGTCAATGGGATAGGTGGTGGGATTTTTGAGGATGTGGTTTGGGGGGTGGAGGTGGTGTGGGTGGTAGTGGGGAGGGTGGATCGATTATGTGGTGATATTTCTTGGGGTGATGTCATTGTTTATAGTGATGAATGGGTCTCTAATTGTATGAGAGTATGTATGTGTATTGGTATGTGTATTGGGTGGGGGGGGATATATTGGCTGACAAAAGAGTTGTCGTGCAATTTTTAGGGCACTTTTAATAAGTTTTGATGGGGTGAAGTGGTAGGTTTTAAATTCTTCATTGTTCATGATGTGTGTTCCATTGGGTAGGGAGATTTGTTTTAGTTCGTAGATATTTTTTGTTAGGAGTTTTTGTAATAACTTTTGAGATAATTGTGTGTTGAGTGTATTATGGTTTTGTGTTTCAAGAGTCCAAGCTTTTTCTAGTGCTGTAGTGTCCACAAGATTATTCCTCGAACAAAGATGTTTCTTTCAGGACCACTTCGTGATACATCATACACCATATGTCCACGCCACAATACATTCATATCATTGATCAAAGGTTTTAAATAAACATTGCTAAATGCGACTTGTCTTCGCCCTACACAAAAAATACAATACATAAATTTTACTTTAAATATAGTAGTGTACATTTCTAAAATGTAAAAAATTATATACACATATTCCTCACTATAATCACTTATATACTTGGACATATAGTTTTGCAGTTTGTTGATATTCTTTTCTACATCAAATAGAAACAATTTTCTTTTCACTCTAAAATCTATCCTTAAAAAAAAGAAAAAATCTATTTGACAATACTAAATTCTTATACTAAAACCTCAATTACCTTTGCATTCACGCATCTCTACCAATTGTATTGTAAAATGGAAAGAATTTACATACCAAGAATCAACAAACTTAATAACATCAATGATGGCTCATGGTACAACCAAGGGGGGTAATTGTAGTTAATAAGTGAAACTGCCCATATAGACCAATCACTTGCATTCTTGGAAAATGGTTGAAAACCATCTAATGATAGTCCCAAATGTAAATCATGAGGCAATAATCCAAGTTTGTCGATTGTATATTTCCAAGCATCCAAATCTTGAACACTCACATACATTTTGGTCTCTTTCGATTCCATAATTCCATCGTAATAACTTCGCTTTTGATAAGTTACTATACATTTCAGCAATATGGGGAATAATAGGAAAATATATTAAAGTCTTCCATGGAATCTTTCTTCGTTGATCTTTCCACCTAGATATGCCACAGTCTGGGCATTCTTCGGCAAACTCAAGGTCGTTGTAATAAAGGCAACAATCATTTCGACTTGCATGATATTTCTTCATTGAAAGGTCAGATACTCCCGTATGATCTAGAAATTTCTTTGCTTCATATCTATTTTAAGGAAGACAATCATTAAAAGGTAAAAGGACTTCATTCAAAACCTTAAACAATTTGTCTACGTCTATATTTGACCAGTTACAATCATCTTGTAGATTGAAAATATGCATGATTGCCGATATTTTACTGCATTTAGCCCCTGGATATAAAGGTGAGTATTCTGGTAGGTCTAGAAGTTTACTGAGGTCAGGAGGTTCACATTCTGCTTCAACCACATCTTCATCCATATCCAAAATATTTGATGCTTCTTGATTGGCTCTTTGTCCATACATGTCAAGAGAGACATCTTCACTTTCACCTTCCCATTCACCTCTTGCTAAATGCAGTGTTGTTTTCCATTCCGGAACGAGCACTTTCCCCTTACAAGCAACACAACGACAAAGTACTTGCCCAACATTGTTTTCTTTAGCCATGACTATGTCAAATTACTTTGATTCACATATTCCCATATAGAAAGGGCCCAACAATATCTTCATAATAATATTGTTATTCCATTGTAATAAACACACATTGAGCTCCGTATAATTAAGCCTGAGACATAAGAAGGGAAAAAACAGGATCATGTCAGGGTTGCTTGATAATAGGTTCTCAAAAATAAGAAATGTGAAGATTGTAAAGTATCTCAAACTTATAATCTGTCATTGACTATCAACTACAAGCACACTTATGATATGGTTTTTTTTTTTTGTCTTTGAAGATTTTCATGTTTGATTTATTTTGAAATTTTAAGTAAAGTCCGAAATTATGATTAATCTGCTCTGTAGAGCCAAAATGATAAAAATAGATTTTTTCCGAAAATTAAGTGTAAAAAGGGTTGTAGATATATGGAGAATTAAAAAATAATGATTAAGTTTACACTAAGTACTTAATTAATTGGAAAGTACCTATTCATATCCAAGAATAAGGAAATAATGGGAAAAGGGTTGAACTCGCACCCTTTGGATAGGTTGTACCTTTTCATGAATGGATATGAAGAGATGTGAAGATTTTGTGGAATTAATCTTAATGGTTAATACTAGGGAAAACCTCTTTCCAAGAGTTGTACCTCTTGGATGTTGAGTAGAATGACTAGCTTGAATTTTTAGCATTCTTGGCCATTACCATAGAAATTCCTTGGAGGAAGATTGGAGTGAGCCCTAGCTTTAGGTGAAAGAGCTAGTTGATGACTCTTAATGTTGTAAGAGTATTTAATTTTATGTATGAATATATAATTGTTATTGAATTTGCATATGTAGAGTCTTGTGACTTGAGTCATATGTATAATTGCAATATTATGTGAACTTCATTGCATAAATTTGACATTGTGTGTTGTAAATGCAAGTGCATGCATTAGGTATTAATTGTGGATAAAATTCTTATGCATGAATGCATTGTATATTTATTCTTCATGGAATAAGATAGGGAAATACCCTAACTACTAAGGTCGTGGGTGTGACCTTGTGTGTGTGTGTGTTGGAGCATTAATCATGAGTGTGAAGATTAATGGAGATAATGTGAAATTAAGTGACTTAGTGCATGAGATGTGTGATGCATAAGTACTTAATAAGATCTCAAGTGTGAGTGAGCATAACTTGAGTATCATAAGAATAAGAGTGGAGTTCTTATTCATGTTAATGCAATTTATGCAATAAACATCAAGAGTGGCATACCTTGATGCATGGCAAGAGTGTCATATTATGCATACAAAAAATTAGCATTAAGTCTAACCTTAATAGAAGGGATTCTCTAAGGTAGGCTAAGTTGTGAGTATTTAAGAATCTATCATAAGAGAGAAAATAAGGAATAAATCCCAAAGAAAGACTTAAGAAGAAAACATAGAAACTTAAGAATCTTAAGTCCAAGTTTGGATACATAAGCTTATGAAGAGTGAGACCTTAAGTACCATGAGACCTTTAAGTTTAAGGGCTTGGACTTAAAGGTTCGTATAATTGAGAATACGGGACAATATTTGCATTCAGTGAGATGCACTCCCGGTTCTGGAAGTTTTAAAGACAGAAACTTAAGAACACTGTAGGACCGAATTGGTCTAGATAGTGCAGGTTCTTAAGAATCAGTCCTAAGTGAGAAAGTGAGTGCTTAAGAACTCAAGGATAGAAACTGTGTTCTTAAGAACATGGACCCGACCAAGAGAGAAGCCTTAAGTAAAATTCAGACATCTTAAAGACAAAGTGGTACGAGTAAGTGTGGAACACCGTGGTCTTTAAGGAATAATTGTGGGTAAGTGAACTTAAGTGGAGACTTAAGAGGTGAACTCTTTAAGACTTAAGTTAACTTGTGTATGGGATTTTTTGAGACTAACCATTGTCTTAAGAACGTGATCACGTGGACCGAGTGGACGGACGTGAGAAGTGGAGCGTTTTTGCATGAGGTAAGAATGTGAATTCTTAAAGATTGTAATTAAAGAACCAATGCAATGAGACTTAATGGAAACTTCCATTAGCCCAGTGTGGCAAGTGTTTAAGGATTAGTGGCATAAGCACAAACTTAAAAGGACTAATGTTCCGTCTTAAGGCACGAGAGATCCTTGGGGTTTAGACTTTGTTTGTGGATCCCTTAAGAGTGATGCTAACAACCCTAATTTCCTAAAAATAGATAGATAACCTTAAGAATTAACCAAAAAGATAGCTTTAACGACACAATTAATCTCCAATTACTTAAAACTAGGCGTATGATCATCCCCGTAACGAATCCTATGAGGTGTGGGTACACTTGGGTGTTTTATTAGAGTGGTGAAAAATCACTCTACATTTTTTTGGCGACCATGCTGGGGATGGTACCGTCAAGTTTTTAAGTATTTTTCTAATAGGAAAGCTGTCAAACTTAAGTCAATTACTTAAGTAAACTATCATAGCATTTAGTTTTTTGTGAAGTTATAAACTTTGGAATTACTGAAAAAATTTATTAAAAATTAAAAATTTATATTAAAAAATAAATAAAAATAAAAAATAAAAAACTTTTAGTAAAGAGTGAAGACATGTTGTTACAACATGTCTACTTTTCCATAGGAGGTTTCTGAAGAAGCATTGAGTGACTTCTTTAGTGGTCCATATTTGTTTAGCGCCCTTTATCGTGTCTATAGAGGTGCGTATTACGGACAAGGATTTCAATTTTATGGGGCTCACCTAAAAATTGATCAATCATTTAATGAAAAATTTGAACAACTACCCTTAGAAATTAAACAATTAATTTTAAACAAAGTGTGGAATAAGGGTGAGGGTTTTAATGAAGTAATTGTCAAGAAAAAGACTTTATATTTAAAATATCAACTACACTACCTTTTTGCTCAATATGGTAGATTGAAATTTCAAACACAACCATTAATTTCTAGAGGCTTAGGGGCTTGGAACGGATACAAGTTTAATCAAGAAACTTATATCTTTGTTTATAGTAAACAAAACTTAGAGAGCAAAATATTCTTTTCCGACTTCTTATCTAAAGATCCAGAAGTTCCCATGAGTGTAGCCTTTGATTTATTATGTATTTAAAAAATGAGTTCCTCAAATGAAACTTTTAAGGAACAACGGACAAGGTTGAAAAGATTGTTAATAATTTATTCTAAAATTCAATACAATGAAGGGAAATTATCTAGACTTTTGGGGACAGAAATAGAACATATTAAAGACAACAACCAACATTCCATTAATAGGAAAAAGATCATCAATACTTTTTTACAAAAATTCAATTACCCAAGAGAATTAATAATAGAACCATTGTCACGAGAATTTAAGATAGAACCATTTACCGTGACTGATTGGCGTCACTATTGTTACCTCAATAGAGCAAATGAGAAAAATTGAACGCCTAAATTCTAAAAGTGAAAGAAATAAGTCCCTTAAATTCTTATATGCAAGAATAGCTTATTATGAAACTTTCATTAGTCAGGATAGGAAATATTCGGATATAATAGAAATTGAAATAGAAAGATTAATTGAGCAGGCAAAAGAATGGTTGAGTGAACTTGAGATAGGGGAATTGTTGGCATATTTGGGTTACCCCATAAATAAAGAGAAGGAATTAAACCTATCTATGGAGGCTCTCCATCTTTGTTCAAGTTAAAATTCTTTATAATTCCTTGAAATACCATACAAGTACCTCAATGACAAAATGAACCGAGAGAGTGATCCTTTATGTACCCCAGTTAATGGTGGGAAAATAATTAGGAGATTAATCACTACAATTTGTGCATATCACCGTATAGGACCTTATGATGGGGAATATTTGAAAATAGTCGAGAATGAGATAGACCTTTTTATAGGTATAGCCAGTGAATGGTTGGGAGAAAATGAAATGGGAGCCTTATTAACTATGTATAAGTATCCACGAAACATTGCATGGGAAGTTGAAGGAATGAAGCTTACTGAGGAAGCAATTTATCTTTGTTTAAATTAAAAATTTAAAAATTAAGTTCAGAATAAGGATAAAAATAAAAAACCTATGGGGATTACTAATGTCAGGAAAAGACAAAGAGAAAAGAGAAAAACAAAAAGTCGAGAGAGCTCAACGTTATAAGAAAAGGGTACATAAACAACCAACTATAGTGTTAGGAGTACATAATCCTACCTTTAACACTGTTACAACTCCTTCTCCCTTCAAACTAGATGAGGAAATAGAAATAGCCTTAGAAAAGGCATTGAGACAAACAAAAAGGGAGACAACATATAAAACACTTCCCGATCCTCCAAATTCTCCTCAGTCAGACACAAAGACACCACAATTTACCCCAGAAGAGTTAATATTCGCAGCCTTAAAAAATCCTAGGAAGAAATATATAGGAAAAAGAAAAGATAAAAAATATACCAGTCACTCTTGTTGTTCTAGTAGCCCGGAAGAAGTAAATTGGGAGATCCAAAGTGAGAAGGTTTGGTCTAAATCCTTAGAAAAGGAAGGATCGTCAGAAGAGGAAGAAGTGGATGAAAAACCTAACATTCATGATCAACAACTTGATGAGTTAGAGCGATTGTTTAGAACCCCCATACCCCAATCTTTAATAAATCGTACATATGAAGTAGGTAACTCCTCAAACCAAAGAAACTTTGAAACTCCCTATCTAAGTCCTTTTGCCCAAAAATTTGAGTCAAAATTGGAAATACCAATATTTACTCATAGTGAAGCAAAAGAATCTATTGACCATTTTCTGAATGATAGACCATTGAAAAATGAAGAAGAAAAGCATAAGTTTCGTAAGGAGTTATTAGAAGCTTTTAGCCAAATTCTTAGACCTACCACTTTAAACTTTGACATACAAGAAGAGATTGACCAATCTAGTGTAGAAGGAGAGGAATTTAAGTATAATCCTATTAAAGAGGAAAAATTAGATGTAGGTGAGCAAAGTGAGCCTAAAGAAGGTGAAAGTTTATTTAATAGTGAAAGTAAAGAAGAAGAGCACTCAGAACCACCAGTGCAAGAAGAAAGTCCAGCTGGACTCTCCTCACATACTTCTGGGAGGACTTCTCCTTTTGACTCTTCTTCTGCTAGTTCTACCTCTAGTAGGTCCTCATTATCCTCACCACCTTCAACCCCTCCTACTCATGACAACCCTCTGGTTAATCCCCTTGCTATGGCGCATCATAGGATGCTTAATATAGCTCCATTTCCCATATTCTATGCTGATTTGGGAGAAGATCTAGATTCCTACTTGGAAAGATTTCAAGTAGTAGCAATAGCTAATAATTTAGCAATTGATAAGTATATCACTAGTTTTCCTGGTAATTTACTAGGGGAAGCTCAAAGGTGGTATGCAGCATTAGATCCTCAACCAATAAACTGGGATGCTTTAAAAAAAGCATTTTTGACCAGGTTCAGACCTCAGTCTTATCATAATACTTTGCAGGATCAGTTACAAAGTTTTCAAATGTATCCTACAGAAACTATAGCCGGATATTATACTCGGCTTAGAAACTTATTGAATAGATGGCGAGATCATAATATGCCAGAAGCATGGATCATTAATACCTTTACTAGAGGTTTATTAGATCCTATGTGTATATACCAGGTTAAACTTTCCAACCCGGCAAATTTAAATGCAGCATATGAAGCTGCTAGAAATTGGGAAGCTGCTATGCAGCGATCTAATATGTTGTTACAGACAAAAAGGATTCCATATCAGGATCCATATCTTTTGCCTGTAACTACTCAATATGGGATGGATAATAGTGGAAGAGATTATTATCCTAGGTCAATATCTAGTCAACCCCAATTAACTATACAAGGACCACCTCATCCTAGAGAGCAACAACTTGCGTTGATGCCTCCAAGTCATGAGGAAAATGAGCTCCAAGCCTTACAAAAACAATTTAGAGAATTGTCAGTCCAAGTTAATGAAGGTAGAAATAAGCGACCTAAGGCTACTAATCAACGAACTAATATTTGGTGTAATAATTGTAAGGGACATGAACACTTGGCCACCGAGTGTAAATATCCAATAGGAGGAACACCTAAGCTTAAATGTGCTTATTGCGGTGCTAAGGGCCATGATATAACTACTTGTAGAAATATCAAGGAAGTAAAGGCCCTAGTACAAGAGCAACCTTCTCAAAATAATAACCAAAAACAACCTTATAGAATTACATCCAAACAACCTTTTACCAGACCAGGAAACAATAATAACCATCCGAGAGGAAATAATGGTTATAGTCAACACCAAGTTTGGAGAGGACCTAACCAAGATAGAAACAAAGAAGTAGTATGTTATAGATGTGGAGAGAAAGGGGGAAGTAGTTCCATACTACTAACCCATGCCCGGTGGGCATGGACTTAGTGGTGGAACGAACGGACACTTTACTCACGCCGGCCCCTTTCGAGGACCGGCGTTCTTCTTCTTCTTAGATGTGGAGAGCCAGGTCATTATTCTAGGGAATGCACAAATGCTCGCCAACAAGTTGGTTTTAATCCCTTATGTGGAAGATGTGGGCAAACGGGGCATGTTTCTACCTTTTGCACAGCCATAATTACTGAGTTTCATAATGTTAGGAAACAAGTTCAAATTCAAGAAGTAGAATCTTGTAATACTAGAAATGTAAACTATATGGCAATTGATACACCTCAAGATGTCTTTATCACGAGATCACAAGCCAAGAAGGCCCTTGAAAAAGAACTCATTAGTAGTTCAGAGAGTGATTATAGCAAAGTAAAACTTAATCCTGTGTTTGCTAGAAATATGCCAACTATACTAAAAAGATCAGAAATTCTTAAACCATCACCACAATTAATAGAAATAACAAATAGTGATTCTCAGGAAAATCCTACTCAAGTACCTATAACACCTCCTTCGCCAGAAAAAGTTGTACCTATAATTCCAAATGTGGAAAAACCAAGTACTTCCATGAAACCGTTGGAACAACCTACTTTTTATAAGCCTTCAAAAAAGATAATGAAAGAATCATCTATGTCTTTAAAAAAGAGAAAACATAATAGAATTATGAGATTAGCAGTGGGTATGCATCTATATGATATTCTCACAGATTTAGATAGATTACAACCTCAAATTTCTTTGAGACAATTACTTGCATTGTCACCTTATTGTAAGAATGAGTTAACCTCTTCTCTAATTAGAAAGCGAGCAAAAACACAAGAGGAGGACAATGTTAAAAAAACTAAACAAAAAATAAATAAGGAAACAAGTAAATCTCAACCCGAAATTGTGAACGTTCATGATATCTCTCTAGATCCAGGTGCACCTACAGTCGATGTAATTATAGATGGAACTTTAATTGATGGAGTCCAAATTGATAGTGGGAGTAGTGTCAACCTTATGAGTGTTGATACTATGGAAGAGTTAGGCATAACTAACATAGCACCTACTCCTATTATTTTAAAAATGGCCGATCAAAGTAGAGTCAAACCTTTGGGAAAATTGATACAATTAAATACAATAATTGGTGGAATTGATTATAAAATTGACTATATTGTCTTTAAGGTGAGTGAGTCTATTTCCACATATTCTATTCTCCTTGGCAGACCTTGGTTGTCATTAGCTAAAGCCAAGGACGATTGGGGCAAGGGAACTTTGACAATTGGGAAGGACAAAAGTAAAATTATTCTTCCCATGTTTCCTGCAAACTATCATGGTGAGACTCAAGATGATGCTTCAGATTGGACTACTGATCCAAACTCAGAATCTGAGCCTGAAGATACTAATGTTATCCAGGACATGCCTACGTTTAAAGGTTTAAGTCCTGGAGAGTATTTTGTCCCTCCTAGTCAAGTTGATGACTCGGATGCAGCTATTGAAGCATGGCAAAATGCTCCTATTTTTAACATTACTACTGAGGGAGAGTCAGATAAAGAAATTCCTTATGTGTCAGACTCGGATGAATTGCTAGGTGATAAGAAAACACCTAATGTTCGACCTTTAGTAAAAAATACTATAGAAATAAATTTAGGTACTACGGAAAATCCTAAACCTATTAAAATATATGATGAATTAAGTTCTAAAGAATATGAAGAATGGTTGGAATTCTTTAAGAAGGAGAAAGATGCCTTTGCTTGGACTTATAAAGATTTGAAAGGCATACCTCCTGATGTTTGTCAACATCGAATTATCCTAGAAGCGGATGCTAAACCTATTAGGCAAAGGCAATATAGGATGAACCCAAAGTATTCTCTAATGGTTAAAGAGGAAATTGATAAATTACTGGAGTGTAATTTCATTTATCTCGTGCCATTTAGTGAGTGGGTGTCACCTATTGTCATAGTACCTAAAAAGAATGGTAAGATCCGTATTTGTCAGGATTTTCGACAGTTGAATAAAGCCACTAAGAAAGATTTATTTCCTTTACCATTTTCTGATGCAGTCCTAGATGGTGTAGCGGGTCATGAGTGTTATTCCTTCCTTGATGGATTCTCGGGTTATAATCAAGTGCAGATTGCCCAGAAGATAAACCATTGACCACTTTCACTACGGACTGGGGGACTTTTGCATATAATGTCATGCCATTTGGATTGTGCAATGCTCCGGCAACATTCCAAAGAGTTATGACTCAAGCCTTCACAAAATATCTTAGAAAATTTATGGAGATATTTTTAGATGATTTTTGTGTGTTTGGTTCTAAGAAAGATCATGCACAAAATTTAAAGAAATGTTTTGATCAATGTAGAAAGTATGGCATCTCCATAAATGCTGCTAAGTCTGAGTTTGCCACTGTATGTGGTAAATTATTAGGTCATGTTGTTTCAAAAGAAGGAATATCGGTTGACCCAGACAAAGTAGACATTATTATTAAAATGGAAGTTCCCAAACATCTCACGGGACTAAAAGGCTTTCTAGGTGCAACAGGTTATTATAGAAGATTTATTTATAAGTTTGCTTTTATAGCAGCACCTTTGAATGTCTTAACAAAACAAACTTTACTACCGGGGGTATGGACAGATGATTGCACTAAAGGTTTTAACAAGTTAAAACGTCGTCTTAGTAAAGCACCTGTTCTAATTCCCCCAGATTGGACAAAACCCTTTGAAGTATATGTTGATGCTTCTAATATGGCAATTGGAAGTGTGTTAAGCCAGAAAGATTCCAAAGGTCATGATAGACCAATTTACTCTGCAAGTAGACAGTTGAGTGCCCCAGAAAGGAACTATTCTGTAACTGAAAGAGAAGGTCTTGGCATGATTTTCTCTGTTAAAAAATATAGACATTATTTATTGGGATATAAATTCACTTTTCATATTGATCATGATGCCTTGAAGTATATGATCAATAAGCCTCAATTAAGTGGTCGAATTGCAAGATGGGTTTTATTATTACAAGAGTTTGATTTTACCATTAATATCAGACCGGGGAAAATACATCAAAATGCAGATTTTTTATCAAGACTTAGTGAGACTATAAATCCACAGTCCATAGATGATAACTTTCCAGATGCACACATCTTTTCTGTTAAAGAGGGTGTGGAGGTACTTGATGTAATTCCAAAAGAATATGCCGACATCATCTACTATTTAACTAAGGCTACTTTTCCTATTGAATACACTAGCAAAGATAAAATTAAACTAGTCCATCAATCTTTGCCTTACACCATGATTAGTGGTGTTCTCTATAAGAGAGGCAAAGATGATATACTTCGACGATGTGTAAATCCTAGTGAAGTGTCAATGATTTTAGTAGGATGTCATGATGATGTCTGTGGAGGGCATTTTGCGGGCTGGGCTACAGCTCAAAAAGCATTGCGAGCAGGCTATTGGTGGCCCACACTTTTTGCCGATGCCACTAATTATGTTAAAAAATGTGATCCTTGCCAGCGAGTTGGTAAACCGACAGCCACTAAGGCTATGCCATTAACACCAATTTTAGCACAAATTCCTTTTGAGAAATGGGGAATTGACTTTGTAGGTCCCATTAAACCACCTAGTCGTGAGGGTCAAAAACGCTATATCTTGGTTGCAACCGAATATGTGACTAAGTGGGTAGAGGCCCTTGCCACTAGAAATGATGACGCAGACACTGTGGCAAAATTCATTTATGAACATATCATCACTAGGTTTGGGTGTCCAAAAGAAATTGTAAGTGATAGAGGGACTCATTTCATCAATGATACTATTGAGAAAATGTTGCAAAAGTATTTTATTAAGCACCGTAAGTTGTCACCCTATCACCCTAGAGCTAATGGACAAACTGAGAAGTCTAATGGTATTCTCTGCAAGATTATCACTAAGACATTACAAGGCAATGCATCTAATTGGGATTATGAGTTGAATAATGCATTATGGGCATATAGATGTACAATAAAAACTACAACTAAAGCAACCCCTTTCCAATTAGTGTATGGCTTGGAGGCTATGCTCCCGATAGAAGTGGCATTACCTTCTCTACGTGTGGCAATTTCTGAAAGATTAGATGATGAACAATCTCTAAGAGAAAGATTAGATAATCTAGAATGTCTAGATGTAATTAGAGGTCAAGCCTACATGAATATGGAAGCTATACAAAAACAAAGGAAAATTTATTATGATAGTAAATTACAACCAAAAACTCTAAAAGAAAATGATTTAGTCTTACTCTATGACAGTAGATTCCAGAAATTTCCCGGAAAATTTAAAATGCGATGGTTTGGACCATACAAAATACTTAAATCTTATCCTAATGGTTCTGTGGAATTACAAGATTTTGCAGGTAATGTGCATGCAACACGCTATAATGGCTACAGGCTCAAAAAGTACGTAACTTGAGGGCAAGTTACCTTTTAAAGAGGGGGGCTACACCCCTACTTAAAGGAAATTTTAAGAAAATCTTAAGAAAGAATTTTTAAGTAGTCCGGAATGACACTAAACTACCAAAGGGAAAGTGTAAAATTTTGTGTTTTAAGTCATAGTTAATTTATGATCATTCATAAAAAATATTCACAAAAAACTTTCTTGAGAGCAACCTTGTCATAAGGTATTATTGAAAAAATAAAATTCAAAAATAAAAATTCTTAAGAGTTAAATCATTTTGCATAAAGGAATAGGACTTAAGAAGTCATCTCAAGTTAAGTCACAGAATTAAGGTCACAGTGTGATGTCATGTCAGTTGTCTTAAAGAACTTCAGTGCTCTTAAAGACACAGCTGTTTTAAGGAACTTAAGCCGTCTTCAAGCACTCAAGAGACGTCAAATCTACAGTTGCCTTAAGAACTCAAAATAGTCTTAAAGACACAAATGACTTAAGAACTTGAGTGTCTTATTTGCGAGGATGTCAGAAATCCAGTTGTCTTAAGAACTTGAGTGAACACCTTAAGACAGTAAGTCTTGGGTTGTCCCTGAAGTTCATCTTAAAAAGTAAAATTGTGAGACAATAATAAACTTAAGCAAGGAGATGCCTTAAAACAGAAGTAAGCCGAAGCAAATTATGGAAAATGGAAAAACTTAAGAAAATAAAAATGATGATTAAGTTGGTAGGAAATCTGTGAGAAGCGACCTTGTCATAAAATGGAGAAATCTCATCATGTTGAAAGATCAAATAAAGTGCCATGGAAGGGACAAAAGTGGACACTTCACTCGAGGGAACAATAATCAATCACGTCAAAAGGATCATTGCAATGACTTGAAAAACGTGATGATAAGGACGAGTGGGGACGGGACTTAAAACCAAGTGGCAAAACTTGATGAGCCGTTAAGAAAACAAGCTGCCAAACTTGGCTATGGCTCATCAGAGAGTATTCACAAGTGCATTGTTCAGTCGCTGAAACAGAAGTTGAGAGGACAGTTGCATTGTTGAGAGTTGGAGTGTATCGTGAAGAATTGTTGCAAGTCGTGAGTTTGGTGGCTCTGTATTCGGGAAGCGAGGTGTCACCAAGAGCGGAGAAGAAATTGTCACACTTTTGCTGGTAAGTTCGTCGTTAAGTTATTCTGAATGTGAGTTCACAGAACAGAGGATTGTTGAATTATGCCATTTCGTGGTGAATGAGGTTGCTTAAGACCGCAAAATTTAACTGATCTTCCTTGCCAAGGTGCGAAATTAACGGAATAAAATTTACTGAGAGTAGATAACTATCTACGAGAGTAAAATCAAAAGAGTTTGTTAAGGGAAACCAAGAAACGGCATAACCGTTGTAACCACTTTGCATGTAATCTTTAGATATAAGTCTGCACAGATGAAAGGAAATTCTATGAGTGTAGATGCATGTCTTAAGAGTGTTTTGTAGCGTGAAGAAGACTGCGCAAACGAAGTAGACAGTGCAGGGAGAAGAACTCTGTTTTCTTGCTAAAAACAGGTGCAAAATGGTGAATCCAAATTCACAGAGTGGCGTTGGTTGTAAGAGAACAACAGACAGAGAAATCAAGATGAGCCAGAAACGGAAGACGAAGAAGGATTTCGAGATCGATCCTTCTCCGCTGAGGGAGTTGCCAAAGAAGGTGTATGAGGGCAACCGTAAGAATTTGGAGAAGGCAGGTCTCCTGCAATTCATCGAGTAGCAATGGCCGGAGGCAGATCTACCGCGAGTGCTGGCCTTCATGCTGAACTCCAAGCGAGGCGCACAAGACGAATTTTTAATCAACGGTGAAGTGGTTCGCTTTGACGTCGAGGTCGTCCAGCAGCATTGCCCAAGCTTGCCAAAGACGGGACCTACGCTGGTGGGATTGCCTTTGCTAACCAAGACTGAGCTCAGTCGGGTGTTCGAGAGGCCTGACGACGCCAAGGTGGGACGGGGATATTCGATCAGGAAGGCCAAGGCTTCGTGGAAGGAATGGCTCAAATTTATCAACCTTCGACTCTTGATGGCTTTTGATGGAACAGAGGTATTATCACCCAGCGCATTGGCTGCAGCGTACAAGAGCTGGAATGGAGAGCGACTCAATTGGTCCAAGATCATGTACGCGCATCTCCGACTAGAGCTAGCAGGGAAGAATACCCGCCACAACATCTTCTTCCATGGGACCACGTACTTCTCAGCAATTTGTCCCCCACTGAGGAAGAGCTTGACTGGAGGAGCAGAGGAGGTGGAAGAAGAATCAGGGAGGAGTTCCAAGAAGAAGAGATTGCGCAAGATGGTGGAGGAACCGGAGGAAGAAGAGGAACCGGAAGAGGCTTCTGAAGAAGAAGAAGACGTAGGAGATGAAGACATGACCAGTCCCGCAAGGGAGGACGCAGAAGAGGAGACGCCAGGGTCACCTGAAGCCCCTGCATCAGCGAAAGACAAGGGGAAGAAACCGTTGACGGAAGTGCAGAAGAAGAAGGTGAAGCCCCCGATCTCCACTGGAGGTGTCTTGAGTATCACCTCAGGACAGGAACCACGTCCACCAGCAGCAGCGAAGCTGTCCAAGACACCATCCAAGCAGATTGTTCCGTACGCTGCTCCCGAGGTTGCCACAATGGAGGACCCTGAAGATGAAGCTCCTCTCAGGCAAACAGAGAAGAGATCGCAAGGGGCAGATGGCACCAAACAGGGTGAGGTTCGGGAGTTGAAGAAGGCGAATCTCGAGCTGATGGTGATCCAGAAGGATGATCTCGTAGCTCAATACCAAGCCACCAACAAGGACATCTTGTTGGCCAAGGATCAGATGCAGAAGGACTTCCAACGCGAGAAGCTCCGGCTAGAGAAGGCGCTCTTGGAAGCAGAGCGAGCTAAAGAGCTGCTGGAGAGGGAGCGGGGTGAACTGCGAGGGAAGTTGGCCCAAACAACTGAAGAAGTTCAGCGCTGGGAGACTTTGTGCAACGAGCAGACGACGAAGGCACAACAATGCGAGGAGTTGCAGAAGAAACTGGGCCACATGGAGCAGGAGTACCATCGCCTTAAGGCGGAATCGGAGAAGGAGAATTCGGCTCTAGCTGGAGACAAGGAAGCACAGGTGCGAGATTGGCACACGTTGCAAGAAGAGCTCCGGCAAGCTTCCGGTAGCGCTGCCCATTGGAAGGACCTCTGCACTACGAAGGAGAGACAAGTGGAAGAACATCTGCTTGAGATCGAGAGTCTTAAGACTCAACACTAGCTGGTGAAGGAGCAATATCAGGCTGAGAAGAATCTGGCGAAGGAGTTGGCGACATTGCTAGCACAACATGAGAGAGAGGTGCAAGCGAGCACGGAAGCGTCGACCGTAGCTACGCCCGACTCTTCACAGGTAGCAGAGTTGGAAGAGAAGGTACGAGATGTCACCGAAGCTAATGCCCGGTTGACTGTACAGACGACCACAGATAGAGGAGTGAAGAGCAAACTCCAAGAGGCAATTTGGCGTGAGGACTTACATAGTCCGCCAACCTTTGCACTCTTCAGAGCTTACGAGTTGCAAAGGAATGCTTGTTTCAACATGATGTGCTTGAGCGCTGGAGACAAGTTGAGCCGGGCGGAATTCCAAAACCTGTGGACCGCAGCGGCGAACTTCGCCAACATGGAGAATTTGATCTGCGAAATGATCGTGAGGCAGGACCTTCAGCTGGAGGACGCTAGACAGTTGCTGGTGCCGATCGGTGATATTGGAGCCAGAGTGCTGCTATATTATTGGTACTTGGAGGGGCAGCTGCAGATGCGGAGGCAGTATAATCAACCAGATGTAGCTCAACGAATGGTAGTCATTCCTGAGGTTGATCTTAAGATCGTTCCCCTCTCTACGGACTACCTGGGTGAATGGAAGAACCAGATGGAGAAGCTGACGAAGCTATTACAAAATGAGCAGAGCTTCGTGGGATGCATGACTCAAGTCCAAGAGCGCG
The DNA here is from genome assembly GCA_963971425.1 of Bryoerythrophyllum caledonicum. Lineage (NCBI taxonomy): Eukaryota > Viridiplantae > Streptophyta > Bryopsida > Pottiales > Pottiaceae > Bryoerythrophyllum > Bryoerythrophyllum caledonicum. The sequence continues at coordinate 7,422,221 of OZ020518.1, read as the reverse complement.
AGGACTTGGCTCAGCGGGGTGAGATCACCATGGGACAGTATCTCTACGCCAAGGTCCGAGCTCACCACCGACTTAAGCGTGCGATCGAGGGAGCAAAGAAGAAAACGGTGGATGTGGCAGATGCGGTTCAGATGGCCACTTTCATGTCACCCCCTCCAGATTATAGACACACAATCTGGGGAGGCTTGCCACTACCAGTGACCGGATCGTTGAACAAGCAACGATTTCTCGGAGAGTACGAGAATCTGTTTAACAGCGAGGAGGAGGTGCCATTTCCCTCATGGCAAGCCATAGATTGGCTGTTGGAGGACTTTGGCTTGTCACCGCAGGTCTGGAGACAGTGGGATCAACTATATCTCAAGGCATCCCAGACGTGGTCAACGGTGCCACCAGCAGCGATCACGATGAGCTACCACCAGTGTCCCTTGAAGGGATATCGGCGTTACAAGTGGGCGCCCTGGAGTAAGCTCGACACAGTGCCTTACAACTGGCCACAGATTCCAGGGAGTTTTTCTTCTCCCCAGGAATGCAGTGATTCCTATCGAGCCTTTTTTGAGATTCACCGAAGACACACGGACCCTGTGTGTTTTCGAGCTGCAGTGTTTTGCAACATCCTATCTCATATGTGTATGCGATACAAGTGCGTGGTGAATGTCAACAGATTTGACGAGACCAAGCCCGAGTTTCACCAATGGACGAAGATGCAACAGATGCCAAGTCGCCATATGAGGACTTCGGAGTGTATGGTAATTACCAACTTCCTCCACGGTGCGAGCTCGGTGTTTGCCTTGGAGAATTCCAGCAAGCGTCAAGAGCAGCTGGTTGCCTGGTTGGGTTACCAGAAGGCACACGAGACGTATTTCTTCAAGCATGATGAGGATGTTCGTCGTAATGTAGAGATGGCTGAGCTGCAGCTGATTCTCCAGGAGTGTGAGTTCAAGGATGCGTACAAGCACAAGCGTCCTCGACTCGAAGCCAGACCAAGATCTTGAGTAGACATGAGGTTTTTTAGGAGAAGCTCTGTGCAGACAATGTAAATATTATGATGGAATTTTGTGATTGTAGCTAGAGTTTAGAAGTTTGCAGCTTCGAGAACTTAGGATATGGCTTATTGTGGAAGCCAGGATAATGAGCTGATAGCTGATTTTGAAAGACTGAACAAAAACCTGTAAAGCTGCAATCTTCTGGAAATATGAATGACATTAGCTACATGATACGATGTCATAAGATTATGAACACGAAGAAATGGAGTCAACAACTAATTAAGAGGAGAAACTGTATGGGAATGAAGAATTCTAGGAGTGTTCTACGAAAAATAAAAAATATACAAGTGGAAGTCAGCTGAAAGGAGGTTCGGTGACTTGGAAGTGTACACACAAAGAAGGAAATATTAAGCAGTAAGTTATGAAAAAAAAAAAAAAAAAAAAACCATGTTGAACTGCCTGTAACTACAGGAGTCAGCACTCTAGTCAAGCGTGGTGGGATAAGCCACGTGTGAAAGATACATACCCGGCACTAGCACCCGGAGGTTGCCACGACAGTATGTACCCGCGGCACACGTTAACCGACCACCAAGGCCTGCTAGATGAAGGTATCAGGTCTGTTAGCCTATATATCGTGAGCCGCAGGAGCCTTACCAAACAATATGGGACAAATGCTGATCCTAGTATGGAGAAAAATAGAAACTTCTATCACTGTTTCCATATCTGGTGAAGTGCACAACACATTTTCACAAATTTGCAGTATGAGGAATAACAAGGATCAAAGATGTATGAAGAACTTAGGAAAGAATGGAAAAAGAAGATTGATTTTCGGAGTCTGTGACTTATAAAGAACCTGTCAATACAGACAGAGCTCTGTCTATACATGGTTAAGAACAAGTTCGGGAAGAAATGAACCAGCTGAAAGAACAAATAATTTTCCTAATTAAAAAACCAGTACGTAGTAAGTTTATACTTTAAAGTCCAACTCCTTAAGTTCAAAATTTTAGAGAAGATCTCTTTAAGTACAAAATTGTAAGAGTCTTTAAAAACACTGTTTTGAGTGAGATCATCTTTTCTTGTGATTTTAAGGAAAGTGAGAGTTTAAGTTACAACCTTGAGCAGACTAGAACCTTAAGAACCAGACAAGCAAGAGAAATTTAGTTCCTTAAGGCAAAGAACAAATAGGATAGATCCTTATTTTCCTTAAGTAAGTCAGTTCTTTAAAAACTTGTTATGAGTCAGTTCCCTTAAAAAACCAAAGTCAGTTACACTTTGGATAAAACAAAAATCTTAAGACTTACATGTAGTGAGAGTTTTAAGAATATGTGGAGGGATAGTGTCTTAAGGAAAGAGCAAATTCAATTGAATTTGTAAAAATAAAAAATAAAAAATAAATTTTTTAAAAAAAATAATAAAAATAAAAAATAAAATAATAATCATAAATAAAAAATAAACTTAAAGCATATAGATGAAAGGAAAAAATAAGAGGGAGAGAACATGATAATTCTAATGAGAGAGTATCATGAAAGAAAAAAATAAGAGGGAGAGAACATGATAATTCTAATGAGAGAGTATCATGAAAGGGAAAAATAAGTAAGAACATGATAATATTAAGAGATAAAGCAAAAAGGCTATGGAAAACAATGTGAGTGATGTAGATGAGACGATTAGTGGTGAAGTAATACACACACTACTTGAATTGTATGATAGGGTAGCTCACACAAGTTAGAAAAAATAGAAATAAAAGAGTGTGGAAAGAAAGCTAGTAATCTAGGATTAGTAATTAGTTGTGAAGATGCACTACTAATTTATTAATCAAGAGATGTGAGGACTAATGAGTGCTAATTTTCTAAATTTGAATAAAAATAAAAATAAAAATTGCAAGTGGAGTGTAAAGGAAGATATGGAAGAAAAAATAAATTGAAAAGAAAAATTTGAAAAGCAATGAAAATTCAAAATGAAGATTTAAAAGAGAATGAAAAAATTCAAAGCTAAAATGAAAAATTATGGAAATCTACAAATGGAACACTTAACTAAAATAGTTAAGTTAAAAAGAGAAACTTGAAGCCAAGTATGTATGAGACATACTCATTAAAGAGGAGAACAATGGAAAGCAAATAAAGAAAATCAACAACTCTTAGAGAATAAAGACAAGTAAGAAGAAATCTATATGGAGCTTAAAGAGACTACAAGAAAATGATAGAAAGGAAGATGGAGTGCGAAAGATTATGTTCAAGGACAAAGGTCGTTGAAGTCGACGAGGACGTCTCCAAGCTAAGAGGAGGGCTATGTAGAGCCAAAATGATAAAAATAGATTTTTTCCGAAAATTAAGTGTAAAAAGGGTTGTAGATATATGGAGAATTAAAAAATAATGATTAAGTTTACACTAAGTACTTAATTAATTGGAAAGTACCTATTCATATCCAAGAATAAGGAAATAATGGGAAAAGGGTTGAACTCGCACCCTTTGGATAGGTTGTACCTTTTCATGAATGGATATGAAGAGATGTGAAGATTTTGTGGAATTAATCTTAATGGTTAATACTAGGGAAAACCTCTTTCCAAGAGTTGTACCTCTTGGATGTTGAGTAGAATGACTAGCTTGAATTTTTAGCATTCTTGGCCATTACCATAGAAATTCCTTGGAGGAAGATTGGAGTGAGCCCTAGCTTTAGGTGAAAGAGCTAGTTGATGACTCTTAATGTTGTAAGAGTATTTAATTTTATGTATGAATATATAATTGTTATTGAATTTGCATATGTAGAGTCTTGTGACTTGAGTCATATGTATAATTGCAATATTATGTGAACTTCATTGCATAAATTTGACATTGTGTGTTGTAAATGCAAGTGCATGCATTAGGTATTAATTGTGGATAAAATTCTTATGCATGAATGCATTGTATATTTATTCTTCATGGAATAAGATAGGGAAATACCCTAACTACTAAGGTCGTGGGTGTGACCTTGTGTGTGTGTGTGTTGGAGCATTAATCATGAGTGTGAAGATTAATGGAGATAATGTGAAATTAAGTGACTTAGTGCATGAGATGTGTGATGCATAAGTACTTAATAAGATCTCAAGTGTGAGTGAGCATAACTTGAGTATCATAAGAATAAGAGTGGAGTTCTTATTCATGTTAATGCAATTTATGCAATAAACATCAAGAGTGGCATACCTTGATGCATGGCAAGAGTGTCATATTATGCATACAAAAAATTAGCATTAAGTCTAACCTTAATAGAAGGGATTCTCTAAGGTAGGCTAAGTTGTGAGTATTTAAGAATCTATCATAAGAGAGAAAATAAGGAATAAATCCCAAAGAAAGACTTAAGAAGAAAACATAGAAACTTAAGAATCTTAAGTCCAAGTTTGGATACATAAGCTTATGAAGAGTGAGACCTTAAGTACCATGAGACCTTTAAGTTTAAGGGCTTGGACTTAAAGGTTCGTATAATTGAGAATACGGGACAATATTTGCATTCAGTGAGATACACTCCCGGTTCTGGAAGTTTTAAAGACAGAAACTTAAGAACACTGTAGGACCGAATTGGTCTAGATAGTGCAGGTTCTTAAGAATCAGTCCTAAGTGAGAAAGTGAGTGCTTAAGAACTCAAGGATAGAAACTGTGTTCTTAAGAACATGGACCCGACCAAGAGAGAAGCCTTAAGTAAAATTCAGACATCTTAAAGACAAAGTGGTACGAGTAAGTGTGGAACACCGTGGTCTTTAAGGAATAATTGTGGGTAAGTGAACTTAAGTGGAGACTTAAGAGGTGAACTCTTTAAGACTTAAGTTAACTTGTGTATGGGATTTTTTGAGACTAACCATTGTCTTAAGAACGTGATCACGTGGACCGAGTGGACGGACGTGAGAAGTGGAGCGTTTTTGCATGAGGTAAGAATGTGAATTCTTAAAGATTGTAATTAAAGAACCAATGCAATGAGACTTAATGGAAACTTCCATTAGCCCAGTGTGGCAAGTGTTTAAGGATTAGTGGCATAAGCACAAACTTAAAAGGACTAATGTTCCGTCTTAAGGCACGAGAGATCCTTGGGGTTTAGACTTTGTTTGTGGATCCCTTAAGAGTGATGCTAACAACCCTAATTTCCTAAAAATAGATAGATAACCTTAAGAATTAACCAAAAAGATAGCTTTAACGACACAATTAATCTCCAATTACTTAAAACTAGGCGTATGATCATCCCCGTAACGAATCCTATGAGGTGTGGGTACACTTGGGTGTTTTATTAGAGTGGTGAAAAATCACTCTACATTTTTTTGGCGACCATGCTGGGGATGGTACCGTCAAGTTTTTAAGTATTTTTCTAATAGGAAAGCTGTCAAACTTAAGTCAATTACTTAAGTAAACTATCATAGCATTTAGTTTTTTGTGAAGTTATAAACTTTGGAATTACTGAAAAAATTTATTAAAAATTAAAAATTTATATTAAAAAATAAATAAAAATAAAAAATAAAAAACTTTTAGTAAAGAGTGAAGACATGTTGTTACAACATGTCTACTTTTCCATAGGAGGTTTCTGAAGAAGCATTGAGTGACTTCTTTAGTGGTCCATATTTGTTTAGCGCCCTTTATCGTGTCTATAGAGGTGCGTATTACGGACAAGGATTTCAATTTTATGGGGCTCACCTAAAAATTGATCAATCATTTAATGAAAAATTTGAACAACTACCCTTAGAAATTAAACAATTAATTTTAAACAAAGTGTGGAATAAGGGTGAGGGTTTTAATGAAGTAATTGTCAAGAAAAAGACTTTATATTTAAAATATCAACTACACTACCTTTTTGCTCAATATGGTAGATTGAAATTTCAAACACAACCATTAATTTCTAGAGGCTTAGGGGCGCTAAACAAATATGGACCATTAATTTCTAGAGCCCGGAGGCACCTTCACGTACAAGCCCGGAAGCCCGGAAGCCCGGACGCACTCATCCTTACAACCGGGGACACTGTAGTAGCCGAGCCGGGGGCACCACCACTTACCGCCTAGAGGCACTATCACACCAACTACAGCACCGGAGAGGTCCAGCCCTGTGCACGGACCTTAGGGGAACCCGAAAAGACGAATCGGTACTCCCAAGACCGTCCACGAGGGGGCAGCCGGTACCCAAGAATTGCGAACCAGAGGAAAGGAAGTAGAACGAGGAAGTAGGGGGGGTGATGGCCCCGTCCCCCCTGGAAATGGCCTCGGTCAAAGCCATTTTTCCCTCCCTCCCCAAGGAACCTCTTGAGCTTACTGAGCTCAAGGAGGATCTCCTCCGCATGGGATGCCTCTCCCTCCTCGAACGTTGTTGGAGTTTTTGTATTGAGTCCACGGTACAAGAGTTAGGGCAGGACTCGTTGCCGGAACCCGAAGGAGAGAGTATCCGGGCTTGCCCAAATCGGTGGATGATGGAGAAGTGGCAAGAGGTGTACGAGTTCCCTCGGCAGGGTGCAGGATGGACTAGTTTGAAGAAAGAGGAGTATGCCAAAAGACGATTCAGCACCAAGGACTCCAAGAATGGTTACGGTTTGAAAGATTGCATAGACCCTCGAGCACGACGTGTCTTTGCATTCCTGGTACCTATTCTACACCCTGAAAAACCTACACGAGTCACCGTAACCCTTGCCAACACCGTGTACGGAGCGTATCTAGGGGAGAGGATGGTGAATTGGGCCATCATCGTGAAAGACGTAGTACTCCGGTTGTCAAAGAGTGTTAGCAATGCCAAGCGTTCTCCTCTTTGCCCCTTCTTGATCCACCTCTACCATCACTTCAAGGAAACAACGCCGGAAGAGACAACGGCGTACGGGACTCATTTGATGATGAAGAAGTTCCAAGGGACCGAATCGGAGTTCGAGTCAGGCTCTGAAGGAGGAAGCACTTCCTCCCCATCAGCAGAAGAGGTACCTCCACCCCCCAAGCGCCAGAGAAGGAGAGAAGGAGGAGCCCCTTCTACTCGGACTTGAGCTGCCCTCCGCGCAGCAGTTACCGGACCAGCACACCTCGGAGACAAGACCTACCGAGCATCCGAGTTAATTGAGGCCCTTCGTGTGTATGTAGAAGACACGGACAAGACATTGGCACATGTGAGCAGCTGGTGGGCAACCCACCCATCCAAGGACTAGTCGCGGCAATCAAGGGAAGCATAGGAGGAGCGAGTGACCTCCGTAGTATGGAGCAGAAGGTCCACCGACTCACCCTTGAGATGACCAAGATGAAGAGTCGAGCCTTGGAGGCAGAAAAGAGGCAAAAGGAGGCTCTTCTCCAAGCCAATGCCTCTGCGGAGGCATTACAGCGAGTGGAGGATGCTTTGCACTTACCTGCAAATGTTGTACTCAAGGCCCGGATGTTCGATGCGAGGTTGGAGAGAGACGACCACATTTCGAGCAAGAGGGTGATCGCATTCATGATGGAGCAAACCGTGAAGGTTGAGGAGGCTTATGCCAGCATGAGATTATTGGTAAGCAACCTCACACACATCTCACCCAAGTTCGTGGATGACTCCGACAGTTCAAGCAAGGATGGAGATTCCGACTCCGACTCAGAAGATCGCGGTACCGGCAACAACAAAGGGAAGGCGGTGGTGGACCTTGACAGTCCACCTCCTCTCGTGCGACCTGCTAGTGTCCCTGCGAGACCATCTCCTTCAGAAATCACCACTCAGACACAGAGTGGTTGGAAGGAGAGTTCAGATGCAGGAGTGGAACCCCCACCCTTGATCCGTCATCGCCAGCCACCCCGCAGCGACCTCATTCGTTCTGCACCAGTTATGGTCCCACCATCGAGTGTCTTTCCCCTAGGAAAGACTGCCAGTGAAAGTTCTTCTCACTGGCACCTCCCGATTCTTACATCCGGTCCGGATATCATGACGACTCCGAATCAGGTACCGATTCCTCCAGCTCGGTCCGAGTTTCCTCCAGTTCTTGTCTCCTTACCCGTTACCGCCACCGGGATGGGCACCACTTTCTCAGCTAGTGGCACCGTGTCCCGTCCATTTGCCACTCCGACTCATCCCACGGATGCCACTTTGGCACCCTTGATGACACTTGCTACGGCCGCGCCCACCCCTTCTTCAAGCCGAAGCTCCAAGAAGCGTAGAAGGAAGGAGGAGAAGAAGAGGCTCGAGGAGTTGGCGCAGGGTAGGTAGGACCCTATGTCTGTAGGGCCAGGATCTTGGTTTGTAGGTCATTGTTCATTCCGGGATTTGGCCCTCGGTTGACTTTGGTTTTGACTTGGGTAATAAGTTACCTTCTGACGGTGCACGTCGTGTGGAGTGACGCCACCACCGCCAAGAGTAGTTAATGCGCCGTTTTAGTTAGAAGGTATCGTTTGAGTTTGGACTCTTGTGTAAGTCCTTCGCAGTATAAGAGAGGAGTCTCATGGCCTCTCTCTGGACTGCTTGATGTGTGTATTCGCTTTCAGTTTGAATTCTAAACCTACGCTCTGAGAAGACCTTCGAAGGTTGGAGAGCTCGGATTGCATACATGACTGTGAGTGCCATTTCAAGTAGTCCACTCCTCAAGTCTGTACTAATTGTCCAATCATTGTTTCCTTGTTCCATCAAGTAGATTAGTCCGGGTGGATGGGAATAACAGGGGAGGTGAGAGGATAGTTAGTAAGGACGTGACTCTAACTCTAAACCGTTATAGTTGTTTCCTTGTTCCATCAAGTAGAATAGTTGGGGTGGATGGAAATAACAAGAGAGATTCTACGTGTCTAGGGAAGGACGAGGGGGGCAGTGACAGATGCACTATAAGAAACCCGTGTTTTTTGTGACAGGGCAACTAACGTGCAATTATGTTTTGTGCAGCATCCGGCACGTCAACGTTGACGTCCAAAAAAATCCGTTATAATTGACATGCAAAAAACATGCCAAAATCTCAAAAAACAGGCCCACGTTTTTTAAAACGTCACAAAAACTTGAGGGTTGAAGGTGTTAAAAATCTGCCATGTGGCTGCCACATCGCGTCCACATCATCGCCACATGGACGGGCAGTGCCACATTCCCAATTTTTTCATCCGGACCCTTGGTAATGTGGCCCATGATATGACGCATGACGTGGCATACGATTGTGACTAGGCTTGCATACGTGGACCCGCCATTTTATGACGTGACATACGATTGTGACTAGGCTTGCATACGTGGACCCGCCATTTTATGACGTGGCACCTTTAAAATATGACGTGTCATTTTTAAAAATATGACGTGGCATGTCCAATCAGCATAGTTTAATGCAATAATTAATTGTGGACAGTGTAAATTGGGACGTCATTTCTAACACGGTATGTTTTCTGTGACATTCGTTATGACGTTTTCTGTGACGTTCGTTGAGATGGAGGTCACCAAAAGCAAGCACCAAGTCAGCAAAAGCAAGTGCCATGTCACCAAAAAGAAGCGCCATGTCATCAAAAAGTACCGTATCACTTTAAGTTTCAAGGGTAATTCAAATTCATCCAAATAGATGGATGAAAGTGAATCACTCTTGATTCAAGTGTGATGAGATAGGAGAGAAGGCCTTACATATATATACAATGGGATGCACAAGTGGTGACAATCCATATGGGATTTTTGGATTTGTCATGGTGTTAGCATAAACATTCAAATGTCACAGTAGACGTCCATGCAGACGTTTGTTCCAACATCCTCTTTGCCTACGTGGCAGCGAATTTCAACCTTGCCTACGTGGCACAAACATTTAAAAAAAAATCCAATTTCTACCTTGCCTACGTGGTTCAAACATGTTTTTTGTGATGTCAGTAAGGACATCCACGTTTTTTGTGATGTCAGTAACGACATCCACGTTTTTATTTTTGTAGGGGTCAGCCCATCTCCACTGTGTTTTGACCGTTGGGCACTGTTTTACGGGAGGTTGCAGTAACAATCTCGAAGTTACTCATAGTGAAGCTGAAACCCCCCTGCCGACGTGGCATTGTCACCTTTCTGAGGACGTTGTCTAAAACATGACTATGTTCACTAGGACGTCCCGCAAAATAAATACGTTTATGCTAACATCTCTCCGTTTTTCCGCCAATTTTTCCATGTTTGGTGCAACATCAACCAGAATCCGAGAGCCCAAGGCTCGGCCCGTTCGCAAAAACATGTTTTGAAAAACACACTTGATCACAGCTAACGTCACAAAAATCACGGGTTTCTTATAGTGATGGATAAGGGTCTTAGTGAGTCTTGAGGGACCTTCCGGCGTACCGGTTGGTGTCGGTTGTGAAGACTCTTATCATTCCCTGAAGCACCCTACCTCCAGCCGCATCGGATGTAGAGGGAGGCTGAGAGGAGGACGGATAGTGGGCGGGTAGGCCCCTTGTTCACTTACATTACGCCCCTCACAGTCTCGGAAACACGGGTCTAATCCCCTCCTTCGGGGGGATCTCAGTGACGCCATAACCATCTAAGTGAGTGAGTAGAGTTAGAAGGAGAGAATGGGAGGAAGAGTCTGTGTTACTTGTGTCAAACACTAAAATCTCTGTGAGTTCTTGGATCATCGTCCGTGGTGATAAAAACCTCTGTCGGGTACGCATGTACTCCGGATGTCCATATTGTGCATAGGTGTAACTATAAGCCCTAGCTCTAATCTAAAATTTGAGTAATAAAAGTCCTTCCTACACGTTGTCGTGGAGAGAGAATTTGCCTTGGGAAAACGCAGGGTTCTTGGCTGCTACCAATTTCAGTAAAGAAAGAAGGGAGGTGTAATAAAGGCGATCTTCATTGGTGATAAATTTGAAATAATACAAAGTACGACTTAGATTTTCAATAAAGGTAAACTTCTTGACTCATCTTGACAAACCCTCGCAAGTGATTAAACAAGTAGTTTGAATGAACTTGGGGCAACAAAATCTTCTCTCATTCTATCAAGCTCTACCACTTCATACTTAACTTTATATGAGCATGCAATAGCTTCCTAGGAAGCTAATACAGTAAGGCTCATACGTACAAAATTTAAATATAAAAAGATCTATACAAATGCTTCTATGAGGAATCAAAGTCACTGCTCTAATTTGCTCAACGCAGCTGACTCCTTTCCACTCAATCTAGCATAACTCTCTCAAACCAACTCCAATCCACTAACGTGATAGCTTTTTGAAAAGCTAACAACAAGATTAACAAGTGATAAAATTCTAAATCCTACTGACTCTATATGCAATGAACTATAGTTGATCAAAGTCACTGCTTGAAACTTGTGGAAAACAACCCCCTCCTCTGAGAACACTCCTTCAATAGATCAAGTGCCACGACTCCATAGCAACTCGGATTTGAGCTTATGAGTGCTCATTGGAAAGCTAATACAATCAACACTATACACACAAAGATTCATTATCTCACTCTTTGTATACAAGTTTCTACATGGAATCAAAGTTACTGCTCTCGAAAATTCATGGCAGCAGTACCCTTGTTTATTCAAATTCACACCACAGCTTCTATATAACTCCGATTGGAGTGTGTGATAGCTTGTTGAAAAGCTATTAACAAGTTCTACAACACTCTAAAAATTGACATCAAAACTCACAAAACTCTACCTGTCACACTCGAAAACTCGAGCGTCTTTTTATACTAAATGGAGGAGGCTTTGGCCGAGGGAGGAGCGAAGAAAAGTCAAGGGCCTAAATCAGCCCATGCTTCTCTAGCCTTCCTTTTGACTCACCCTTGGACACCAAAGTCTATTTACCTCCAAATCTTATCCAAATCTCCCCACATAAGCCTAGCTTGACTTTTATTTCCTAACCTATAACTCTACTACAAGTTGGCACTATATTTCTCCCCTTAAACTAACCCCCAAACTAAACATTTCTTATTTCTACTACAAACTATAATACCATAGCACTCTGTTTAAGTTTTTTGATCACAAAAGAGTTAGAGAATAGCTTAAATATCATTAGAGCCCACGTACTGCCATCGACCGCGGCTTAGTTCGGCTGGCTAAGCTTTTCGTTGCACCTCGCCGGTCCGGGTTCGATTCCTTGGCTTGTCAGAGCGGCTGGCGCTCGCGCGGTCAGGGGACTGCCGGAATCAGCAGCAAATCCAGCTGGTGGACGCTCCTAAGCCCTGAGCTAGTGACAAGATGCAGTAAAGATCCTCTAAGATAAGCTTCTGGCCTGGTAGGGTAATTGAGGAAAAAACCATTTATTCTCCACAATTACCTTAACAAGCTAAATTCCCCATTTTTCTTCTCAATCTTATTTTTTATATCATGAACTATATTGCATCACGACAACGTACGAGGTAGGACGTACGAGGTAGGACGTACGAGGTAGGACGTACGAGGTAGGACGTACAAGATAGGTCGTACGAGGAGACAACATGCGTAAGAAGAACGGGGTACTTGGTGTAATTAACACCCAGGCTTTGTGATCTAAACCTTTATTCCCTCCTTTCTTTTTATTGTATCTATTGCTTAGTTGATATTGTATAGATTTTTGGCTTGTTGTTAGTCGTTGTAGTTCTCGGTGACTCTCTGTGGGAACGATTACCTTAAGGATATCTTTGTGTTAAGATGTGAATACTTGCCAACACGTACTACGACAGCCTCCCCAGCCCTTCCGAACCTCACGAGTCGTTAAGTCAAACATGGAATCAGGGAATTTGGTACGAGGGTGGCATATATTACTGCCCCTGGAAAATCAATATCAACCATCCGATATGTATTAGGCGCTGTAAATTCGTGGTTAACTGAACTGTAATGTGATAATGTAATTACTACTTTCGAGGGAGATAACGTAAGGTTTCCCTCACCGACAACGACAGTAGTCATGTTACGAGGATTCACGTACCGAGAACCAAAGCCGTTCGTGATAAACCAACATTTAAGGAGCCTCACTTCTCGTGGGGGTCGCATTGCATCAACTCTCGCGGCCTTCAACTTCGAAACAACCAGTTTCGCCTCTTCTTCATTGTGCGACCACGGCATAGGGGGCAGCATCGCTCTAACAAGCGTGTTCATTGCACAAAAGTGAAAGAATAGGTTGTGCTCCCACTGCAAACGCTCCCAATCTTCAGACAGCTCCATATCGAACTGCGCCAGTTGATCTCTGTAGTCAGCTTCGTGTGCTTCTTGCAGCTTCGCTGCTCGGCTTGGGACAGATAATTCCCATGGACTAATCTCCTCATGTCGCTCTAAGAACGCCCAAGTATCCCGCACACCATGTTTCCACAAGGGCCTTGGACTATCGCCCCACGGCTATGACGCCCCATTCACGAGCGGGGTACAGCTTTTCAATACCTCAGCAGGTATTTCTTCTTTGACGAAGGCTGTGCCAACGGCACATGCAAAACGTTGGGAGTTCTGCCCGTTGTCCACGACTTTCCGCACCATCTCCAGCAAATCCTCTTCGGACATTATGTTAAACATATCCGTATCGGGAACCAATCCGTGACATAAGAGAATGTGCAGAAGGGTTCTACGTAGTCTCATTGGAGGTCTGTCCTCCGCCTGTCGCTTGGAGTATTCCGCGTCTACCTCGGTCCAGAATTTTTTCTGCGCGAGAAGTCGTCGTGCATGCAACATCTCTATTCTAGACTCCAAGGCCGGATCACTGTGACTCGTGAGTATGCCTTCGACAACCCCTTACGATATCGGAAATACTGAGCCTGCCCTCGACTGCACGGGTCTCACCCGAGTGGGGATCATCTCCGCTTCTGTTGTTATCGATTCCAGACTGATCTGGATCTGCAATAACAGTATGCTCTCGAGACTGAACCACGTCCCTTTCCGCTCTTGTTGCGATAACCTCTAGTTGGACAACAACCACGTTATCGCCGTCCAGGACGTCAACTGTCGATTTCTCCATCTCCATCCGCGGATTGTCCGCGTCAGCTACCTCCATGGTAGCCTCACCGATTTTAGTATCCTCCTCGATAGGCGTCGCGGGCTGCTCTGATTGAACCGCAACTTCATCTTGCTGCAAATGGTCTTCCTCGTGCTCCACTTCATTCTCGTCCTCGTCGGTCGACTCCGACTGCTCATCACGCGATTCAGACTCCTGCCCAGAAGACTGTGAAGGAACACTTACACGTATTCGAGAGGACGACGCAGCTCTCTTTGGAGCCCTACCTCCACCACTCTGACGTGACCTTTTTCCACAGCCTCGCGGCTTCCGATTTGCTTTATCCATTGGTCGGGCATTCTTGAAAGCCTCGATAATCTGTACTTCATCTCGTAACTCGGACATGCGTGTGATAAATTGAGGTTGGTTGTGCACATCGAGATTCGGATAGCACAACCCGATCGGACTATCTTTGCCGTCGCATCGTCCATGGTTTATGTGCAGGTTCATCCGATGTTTCTGATGGGCCAGGTTGCAGTATGGACAATGGTAAGACTTAATCCCTGGACTACCTGCTTTTGTCCTGAAGAGCGTCTGATGTGGTCTGTGCATCTCAAGGATTCGATCCCTCGCCGCAGTTGGAGTCCATTCGTCTCTGAAGTAATGACTATCGACCTTGAAAACCTGCTCAATCATCTTCTTTTCCTCGTTGTAGCGCGGATGGGTGGCACTAATATCAACGCCTTCGTCTCGAAGCCGCTCCGTGCAGTCACATTTCACCATTGCGGACGACCTAACGCAGAGCACGACGAACCATTAATGTATTATCTTTGCGTAAACTGAATTGAATGCAGGATAACGTGTACATGATAACCGTAACGCACTATTCTATTATCGATGCGCATAGGCATTATCACTAAATCCTAGAAATCTCACACCAGGCGCACAAAATTCAAATTTTCTCTCTACTAACCCGTCGACAACCGCGTCCAAATCTTGCGAAGGCATTCTATGAATCGGAGAGAATACGACAGTATTTCATGCTCACCAATATGCGTTGTCACCGGTTGAAGATGTCAATGAATTCTCCAAAATGGAACTCGCGTAACTACAGCGCCATGGAAAGTCGCTAGCGTCTCCAAAGCCATTCGCGAATGGAAAGGGAAACGCGCAAAATGCCGACTTCATCATATCACCAAATCCACGCTTTGATTTCCAATTGATGTCAGCAATTACGAGCGCGTACTGGCGCCGCCAACTATGCGTACAGGCCTATATGATATCACATGCCTATCACCACCATCTTGCAACGTTATGGGCTGGCAATAAACCATTGTCACCGCCGCCATTTCCCACGTCCACATCATTTGCCACATATTGCAGCCTGTCCTTTCGACGGCTCTCCCATCTGACAAACTAGCCTCGATAACAACCCCGAGGGAATGAACATGATCACGATAAGCCATGGATGATATTGTGTGGATGAACACGTAAACGACTACGCAGCCATGCGAGAGCCGATGTGTGGGCCCCATATTCCACGTGGAGGGAGAGACCGGGTCGCGTTATCGTGTGAGGGCTTATCGTAGCGGCCGATAGCAGGTACGGGCAGCCGCTTATCGACCCACGTTGGGTAGGCAGATCGCGAATGGCGATAACGAGAGGAAGGAAAAGATGGCCTGCGGAGCTCAGAAAGAAGCGCGCGAAGACGCGCCGCGAGGGTCGGAAAGAGGCTAAAACAGGGCCCGACATTTCAAACCCAGGAATCTAGTGAGCGGCGGCCCCTCGCCATTGACAAAATCCGGATTGAATCTAGTGAGTGGATTGAATCTAGTGACTTCCCTATCTGGGGTGGGGTTCGTCAAGGCTGTCCTCTAGCGCCCTAGACATGTTCCTTCTCGTTGCCGAAGCTTTAGCTACCACGACACATACAGCGGTGGGCACATGTCGCATGCAAGGCATAACTCTCCCGAATGGCTCAACCCAGCAAGTGTTATCCCAATTTGCGGATGACACCACTTATTCTATTAGAGGGACACAACGATACCTTGCAGTAGTTCCGGCACTGATGGAGGATTTTGGGCTCGCCACTGGCCTGATTATCAATCGGACAAAGTGCGCCCTGTACTGGTATGGACCTGCTCCCGCCCCGCCGTGGCTAAACCTGTTTGGGTGCGCGATTGCACCACCTCGGGTTTTGTCCAAACTTCTGGGCACTCCCTTTGGGATTACCCTGGATACTACAGACGTGGAATCCTTCTTAGCTAACAAAATAACCAAGAAGCTGTAGTATTGGACTACGGCGCAATTGTCTCTGGCGGCCAAGACAGTGGTTGTCAACTCAGTGCTCCTCTCCTCACAATGGTAATTTCTTGGCCTCTAGTGTGGATCGAAACGAATCCTTAACATAATCCGGGCCTCCTTATGCAACTTTCTTTGGGTTGGCACGGAGGAGCACTCTCGCTCAAGGGTACGCCGGGCCGACTGTTGTGCGGATAAGTCGGTTGGTGGATTTGGGCTCATCGACCCACAGGAAGCGCTGGTATCACTGACCAACAAGTGGATGATCAAGGCGCTCATCCCAGGACACGCGCCTCTTAAAATCTTCCTTTGTCATTGCATCTCCAGTATCCAACCACAGGAGATTGGCTCCTGGCCTCGCAGCCTTCACTGGTTGCTGCTCCATCGGTTTTCGGCAGGATGTTACTAGGGTGCGAGCGTAGAGCGTAGAGCGTAGAGCGGTGAGCTTTCAATTTCAGATTTGAGAGCGGTGAATTGTTATTATTAGTATCAATAATACTTAAAATATGAAAATATTTTATTTAAATAAGAATATTCTTGAGAATATTCGTATATTCCCTATTTATCACCGTGGAAGTTGGTACCCATTACCGTGGAATGTAGGGTCTTATGTTTGGAAATTAGGTGGTGAAAACACATGTTGTATAACAAATTGGACAAGGTTCCCTTGGATAATTGAGAAATGTATCCTAGAATAAATAACCTTTATGGTACGGTAAACATGGTCAATGTATATAATTATATATATTAAATAATTTATGAATATATCGTATTACATAACGTATGTAGGTCACATCAATACGGGAAAACATATAGAAATAGAATAATCTAGGAACTTGGACCGTGAACTAAGATGTAACATCGTCTAGGATTCCCCTCTCAAGAATCGTCTAGGATTCCCCTCTCAAGAATCGTCTTGACCTCGTTGAAACTAAGGGTAGCGGCATGCATGAAGAGGTCCATCTCGACATCTAGTTTGCAGACCGACTCTAGGATAAAGTACAGATGCTTACAGTTTAGGTACGGACACCCACGTCTACCTAACTTAGCCATCGTCTCCTTGAACGCTGGGCAATTGCATTCTGGGAATGAACTAATCGACACTTGATAAATTCACTCGGTGGGAGCCGGTTTAGACTGCAATGTAACAATGCATCCAAAACCGGGTTGAGGTATCATAGTCACCTTGAGAATGGTTGCCTTCATCGCCCTAGCAGAATAAATATTCTTCATTTGCTTTGAAGAAGCCGCCGGACTGCAACGACGAATGGTCTTAGAGTTTCTCGTCTTTGGAAAAACATCCGCACTGTCCGGCACCTGAACATCAGACAAATCGCGTGGTGGTACGGCATTTGAAAACGTGCGGTTGATAGGAAGGCGTTCCTTTTGAGGGAGTTGAAATCCTGCATTCTCCAAGGCCTCAATTTCGGTGCGTGTGAGATCAGTCCCTATTTTCACGGGCCAAACAGAAGGGATAGGCGGTCGTTCCTCGGTCTCAGAGAATGGCTCAACCCATCTATGTCGAGAGCCCTTCACACACCTCTCAATATCATCTGCACAGAAAAATAATTGTTCCCGCAATTTGCGGGGAGCATTACTCGGGTGGGTCCAAACTCCAGTGTAAGTTGGTATTGGAGTGCTCTTTCCATTTTGGACGATTCGGGCTGAGCATTTCTTCTTCGTCACAGCCATTTGCGCCCAATAAGCCTTTGCGGAAAGCTTACTAAGTCGAGCAATATGCCATAGCTTCTTGTTCACTCTGGTCTCCTGCACAGCGGTCACGCGGCAAATATCGGTTCCAATAGAGTTGGACGGCTGAACCGGGCGTTTCTCGGCTTCAGTTTCTTCGTGGATTGTACTCAAAGTATGTGCACGAGCTCGAGTGACTCTCCGCCCTAGTCTAGGACATGAGTAGTTAACTGTGTCCGGTCTATGTGTTTTCTCTTCAGCTCCAATTGGAACATTTGTCCTTCGTTTTTTGGACCCGAAAACTTTAGCTTCCTCAAGGTGTGCATCACGAGTACAAAACTCTTCAGCTCCAGGCATGTTCATGGCGGCCGTGTTAAGGGACGATGGATCGCCTGTACGATGAGCTCGACGTTGGGCTGTCCAAAGATGGAGTTCTTCTCTTGACGGTCCGGAACCACCCGCTCCTCCTTTGAGGTATTGGTAGTAAGCTACCACTTGCAGAAAAGCTCGAACGTAATCGTCAACTACTGCAACATATAAGTCCCCACCTTTGTTGCCCGAAGCTTGAAGCCATTTGTTGTGTACCGACTCTGCGAGATTGCAAGATGGCATCTCTGCTAATTCCTCGGGCGTGTATTTCTCTTCCTGTAATTTTGTGAAAAACGTTAGATTTTCGGGTTTAAAATTGAGGAGAGGTTTCAGATTTCAAGAGGCTCTCGTATAAAAGAGAGCATTCCCTAAAAATAGTAATTTAAAAAATATATGTATTGCTTTACAAAAATATATAAATATTTATATAATTTATAAAATTACAAAATTATAAGATTCAAACAAATATTGTTCTGAAATGTATATTATTGTTATCAACAAAATAAAATCTGTTAGAAAGGAAATTTCAATGTTGGGCACTTACAAGTTCCATAAAACCTCCCCATTGGCGATATCGGAAATGCCAGAATGCAAGCCAAAACCCCAGGTGCCTGACGCCATCCTCAGAAGCAGCCACCAAAGATGTCGACCACGCTTTAATTGCCAGAAACCGTGTCTCAGCCTCCTCCATTGACGATGCATTTTTGTATCCAATGCATAACTGCTTATGTTGGTCTTGCAATTCATGGCGGATGTATTGCTTGGTGTGTTTCTCTAGAGATTGGGCCCAGTGGAAGAAACATGTCCTCTCTTGACCTTCCATGGGCACAATAGGGTTGCCTGAACCGTATACAATCCAAAGGGCATTCCGATTGGCCTATGCACTGTCAGCCATAAAACCGTGAAATTGTGGGTTAGGGACACCGTGTCTGGACATGGCATGGTTAAGGTTCTTCCAGAATACAACTTGAGCATCTCTGTCCTCGGATTGGAAATCACAACAAGCGATTGTAAGTACTCGCTGGTAACTCCAGTCGTACACATGGCACGCCATAGTTGTCCAGCTGGCAACACGTTTGACATGATCAAACATCATCCAAGCATGTTCTAGGTCACCGCCAGGTTGCATCCGTCGGACTAGGTCCACGCCACTAGCTAGGCCAACTTCGGATATCTTGAAGATGAAGACTTTGTCAGAGTCGTCTCCTTGCCCTGAAAACTGGTTGCGTTGAACGAAGGCCCAGTTACTAAGCCCTCTCAGTTTGGTGATGCCGTCCATGACTCCATAGCGACGCAGGTACTTGAACGCATAGACCCGGTTACGCGAACTTGGTGAATTTAACTCCTTACAGCTTTCAAAGACAGGTTCCAGTTGTTTCAAGGATAGGTGCGCATGGGGCTCGTTCTCTTCATGCAAGAGATAGTTGCGAAGATCCTTGCTAGTTTCCATAACAATCTTAGAAACTGTTGCTTGGGGATTCAGTTCGACATGTTCTTCTATTAGTGCGTCTATCTTCTTATGCATGCACCTATAGTCTCCAACCTTTACGGGGTGTTCATGATTTCCGATGTGAACGCAAGCTCGCTCTTTATTTTCGTCTCCAAAAATGTAAAATATCTTCGCGTTACATGAAGCAACACAGATAGGAGATTCCTTAGAGATCTTGCAGACAATGGTGGATGTAGGAGGTGGCGGACCACCAACAGGGAAGGGGTCCTTTGAAAATCCGTCCAACTCCACTTCGTTTACACCTGCTGCAGGCTCTGGTCGTTGCAGGTATGGACAGTTCTGATTGTGACATTGAACATGACCAACACAGTTAGAAGATCTGAAAGTCAGTCCCATTGTATTAGAGATGTTGGTGGTCATGGTTCTAGTCCACAAGTGTCCGTCGTAATGTTTGTCCATCCCCTCCATAGATTTGGCAGATTTGTTAGCGGCGGACGGAAGAGCGGGTGGAAGAATAAAGAGTGCGTCACCATTGAAGGAAGGGGGTAGGGCATCCACATGTTGAGTTATGATGTTAGCATAATCTAGTTTTTTAAGCACTGTCTTGGAGCCAGGCATGCTACCTAATTTGCGGATAGAGTGTAGGATGTTTTAAGGCTTTGTAGAATGTGTAGAGTGGAGGAGATGTAAAGAGGTAGACCCGCCAGAATACCGTGAAGTGGACGAAGGAGATTGAAGTGGCAGAGAAGATCTAGTAGAAGGAATAGATATGTTTTTTTCATCATCAGAGGACTCAGTAAGGTCTATGCTTACATGCAAGCCCGGTTCTACTTTGACAGGACGTAGTGCAGGAGTAGCTGTTGAGAGAGTTGAGGAACTACGTGGAGTTAGTAGAACGGTAGATGTAGCCAGGACAGATTTGGACAACCCGTAAAGACGGTACTTTCCAGTTGTGAGATCCCAAACGTGATTCCTGTTGACTAGCACGAGACTGGGTTCTACAACCATGGAGTAGAGAACATTGAATGTGACGAGATCAACAACGTCTTGCTCTAACCACAAAGAAGACGCATCGAAACCGAATCTGATAGAAAGCAACTGAGCAGTTATGCGAGCTACACCCTGAGGACCAGACGGTATGCATAGGGGGAGGGAAGCACCGGGTGATAGAATTTCAACAACACTAGGAGTTAGTCGCTCTGTAGACGTGGACGCCATGACGTTAGTAGAGAAGGTAAGTCTGAATAAAAGAGACTAGACTACATCCTCGGAGTGTATGTATAGTTTAAGAGGTTTGATTAACGTCCTGTAACCATGAAAGAATATATCATAATATTTAAAATTTAAATAAGATATTCAAATTATTTGACAACATGGTCTGACAATAATATTCAGGCGGTTAATACAAGGAATATAACTTTGTCTGGTTTGCGTCAAGATTGTAAGAAGTCTAATTTTCAAGTTTAATCTATTATTTTAAAATTGATAATGATAATCACTTAATGATTAATTTAAGTAAAGTTAACTTGTCAAGATTAGGAACGGGCTGTACAACTGCGTAAAGTTACGGGGGCCGTCATTGTCAAAGAAAGGCGTCAATTTTTAGTTTGTTTGATATGCAGATTAGAATCCCTTGCTCATCTGGAATAAGGAGGATTAGCAAAAGATCAAAAATTGAATGGCGCAATACACAAAATAGAAGTTTGGAGCCGGTTGCGTTTACGTGATTGCGAATTTTAGATACCATATTGACATATGCCATTCAAATAAATAGGTAGAGTTCCGTGGCTCTAACTCCCATCTCTCGAGTGTATTATTGCAGAGAGCGTCGAGAGTGATCTTGTTTGATAGCCTCGAAGTCGTAATTTTTAGTGGACACATGAAGGACATCGTCAATATCCCAGAGAGTGGTGTTGACACCCAACAGAAACGCAAGAAGAAGAGAGTAGGTTTGAAGTTTAGTGGATCTAAACAATTGAGGAGGAGCGCAATGAGGAGGAAGGAATCCATTGTTCCTACTGAGGGTGACAAGACAGGAGAGGCAAGCAATGTCACTGGTGGCATGCAAGCAGCTCCATTCCAAATCAAGTGTCGTGAGCAATCGGCGATCCTTGACACTCTCTCAGAGATGGAGGAGTATGACCAACTTGAGCATGAGGTTGAAGATCTGCTTGACGATGCATTTAATGGTTCAATGAAATATTGCACTTCCCAGACTGAATCGTACCAGATTGAAGACGATGACGGAGAGAGAGCAGTGGATTCCGCAGTTTTGGTAAGCATTGTAATATTGTGATTCCCGAGATTGATATAAAGTAATTAAGTAGTTTATAATGTTACTTGCACTTAAATTGGTTTAGTCTGAGCAGTTGGCGAATCTTGCGAACGATAAGGGGAAAGAGGTTGAAGTGCAGAATGAATCAGAGGTGGAATGTGGTGATAATGGTGATATAGCAGAAGAAGATCTAGCGGGTGGCAGAAAGCACGGAGAGGGCAAGCCCTCAACTACAGTCGACGAAGTATCAGATCTTAACCCAAAACCACAACAAGAGGTAAATAACGACGACCGTCCAACGTTCATTTTGTATATGCACAATTCTGGATATATTGAGTGTTACTTACTAGAGGAGTAGATACATTTATGGAGTAGCCACATTTACTGCTATTTTATATGTATTGGATTATCCATCTTCACTTGAAGTAATTGGGGAAATAAAATATCCAATAGTATATAGACTTTGGAGTATCATATTATTGGACGCTGGATACTTTTCGTTATATCCCTTCAACACATGCCGTAATACTTTTCGTGTGTTCATTTGTCTTTTTATTCTTGACTGTGTTAGTATAATACGGTCTATACAATATGCATATCTAAATTAAAATTTCAGTACTGATTATTGGAATTTTACAAAAGGGATTGAATTCAAGATTCAATCTTAAATCAAAACGAGATTAAGACCTCAAAACGTGATATTACACAATAAGCAAAATAAAATAGTGGAAATCGTACCATCGCTTTATACATGTTGTTCCAATTTCATTACAGTATTTTTAATTCTTGATGATTAGAATCGACATGTAATTTAATTCCAGATAGAAACTTTCATTTTTACTTTTGTCATAATAATTATTATTACGATGAATATAATCGCGCAGATGGGTGAGGGTCTGGTTGGGGTATCCAAAAAAGTTGTCCCATGAACAATTGCACTCTATGCTAGTGTCTCAAACAATCCATATTTTAATTATAATAAAGTAAGACTTCATTAGATATGGTTTTAGTTGTCTTTAGTTATAACGTATCAAAAAATATAAAACAAAATTAATCAAAGATTTTGAAGTAATTTTATTTGATTTTTTAGTTGAAAAAGTAAGATATGTCCCAATAACCTAGAATCCATAGAATCAAGCAAATAGAATATCAAACAATTTTATTTTTATATTATCTTTGAATATGCCCTACATTTAATTGTGTGAAGTAAAAAAAAAATTATTTTATCATTAAAATATTAATTAATTGTGCACTATAATGCTTGCAAATCCCAAAATTGAGCATTTTTTCCTCATGGATTCATGGAGCCAAAAAATTTGAATTTTTTAATAAAAAATCTATAGAATATATATACTTTGATTTCAATGAAGTACATGATTTTTTAATTTTATTTTAGGGTCATTTTACTTGATCAAAATGAACAAATTAGATAGACTTTGTAGGCTTTAAACAAAAATAACCTAATTAGTGTGTCCAAAAAGTGATACCCTTAGCTTACGATTGCCTTGATATTATCTTCACATTGACAATTAGAATCCGACGTATTGTACATTGTTCAACCTCACTTTTGTTCTCATCAATCATTTTATACAACTGAATTTATGGACAGAATAACAAGAATTTTATGTAGAGATGTTCTTCTTCTACTTCAGACCAAAAGGAACTTGATCTAAGCACTTTTTTGAAGACGTAACCGTAGGATCTTAAATTTTACTCGATTTCTTATTCACAAAGCGAATCTGGAGAGGTAATTATTCTTCATTCGTGAGAACAAAATGGTCACATGAGACTGAAATTCTTTCAAACGGAAACTCTAAAAAGCTTTTACGACTATATTGGTTTTTTCTGGTCCAACCCCTAAATTTTCTTGATGCAAAATTGCCTAAATTACAAAACTTGACCTTCTTGTACTTCAGGCCTTAAAAAACTTAATCTAAGCGTTCTCTAGAAGATCAAACCGTAGGATCTCAAAGTTAAGTTGACATTCTACCTGCAGTAAAAATTTGAACTGTTGATTCTTCCTCAATTGTGAGATTAGAATGGTTAAAGTTGGGTATCATCCCGAGGGTATCAACCAGAGGCGGATATAGGAGGGTATATTGTTTGATAGGATCAGAGGATGTCATCGTGGGCTGATCAGATCTCTTCAACCTATTTGGGTATAGCGGCCGTCCACTGCCGTGTTTGTCAGCCCTTTTTCGTGTATAATTAAGAATTAGGGTATTCCCAGGTGGAGGAACCTCACAGATAGTAGGTTTAGTTTTCTTAGAATAGAGGAGTCGTTGGTTTTGCAGAGAGCAAAAATAGGGTTTGACACAAAGATGGAAGGAGAAGCTTAGATTAGAAATCCAAGAGTAGCCAAACGAGAACTAGCCATGGAAGAATCAGAGACAATAAAGAAGTTACAAATCACAATTTTTGAGTCATTTTGTGATTTGAACTTTGCTAGGGTTTGGCTATTGATTGTGAAATCAGAGAGAAATGCCTGCTCAGATGGGAGGAGAAGCGTAGGAGGGAGGAGAAGCACGCTTTGGAGGACATGTTACAGGGATGGAGGAGGAGAAGGACGATTCAAACGTGGACGTGGTGAGCATTCAATCTCGAGATTCATTCTGGCGTTATTTAGAGTCTTGCGGGAAAACTATTGGCTTCACATTTGCGCAAGTGGAGCACGAGTTTGAAGGAAAGGAGCCAGACAATGTCATACCTGAAGAGGTGCATTCTCATTCCCTAACTTTACCTCATTGCTCAAAGATATTCACAATTTTAGAGATTAGTGTTTTGTGGATTCGTGTCTGGAAATCAGAATCCTTGCTAGATCACCGTGATTAATCACTGGTCCTCTCGTGGTCTTCCTCACCCGCTCCATGCTCTCCGGTTCCTCATTATGTTGCTGCTCTCTCTCATTCGTAGATACTGATTCCGACCCCTCAACTTCAACACTGCTGCTCAGTAGCCTCCGACGGCACAGGCTTTCGTCATTCTCCCTGATCTCACCTCCGATCCCTGGACCAATTGCCCTGGACTCGTGATTCATTTTTTTCCAAAGAGATCAGTTGATTTTTTTTCCCGATGGCCGCATTCTGTAACGTGATTTTTAGGGTTTAGGACCACGGTGGTCATGCTCTCGTATTCCAGAGAAACTTCAGTGATCGATTTCTCCTTTTTTAATTGATATTTTAATAAGTTGAATGTGATCGATTTCTCCTTTACGGATTTTAAGCTTAGCTCTACAAGATTTATATTAAATTTTTTTAAATTTTGTATTTGAATTGATAATTTGAGAGGGGCATATCATGAAAAATATTACAAGTGGAACCTATGTAGTGAATATTACATGAAGGTTGAGACCTAATTGTTACAACTTCTTTTTCATATCCATTTCAATACAACTAAAAAATACATATTCCTTGTTCACATATTCACAAATGAAATTTGCCATATGGTAGTTCACATATTGAGTCAAGATGATATGACTCTTGTATGAACGTGGATTTCCACGTTTATTCGTTTCTTTGAATTTGTCTTTTTTCCCTACACAATAATATTATATTATGGAGTAGTAGGAGAAAGAGTACTTAGCGGTATTCTGCTTTGAGGATTTTGTTGCTTAAACTTTAGATTGAGCAGCTATTAACGATGGGGCTCGTAATTGCACCCGGCTGCTAACTAAAGTACATAGCAAAATAGATGTGTGTAGAAAAAAGTTATCTCTGGAAGTTCGGGATTTTTTCCGTTTTCCGGGAGTTTAGGGTCCCTTTTACTTTAGGACCTTTTACTTTTAGATCTTTTACTTTGAGGGTCTTTTATTTCTAGGATGAGATTTCTTTAGGACTTCGACCTTCCAAAAGTGGAAGTCCTAAGAAGTTCCGTCTCTAAAAGTAAGAATCTAGATAAACATAGAACGTGCACTCAAGGGAAGTATGCAAAGCACCCGTCTCGGTGGCGACTCCCAACGGAACTTTCCCAGGCCCTAGAGCGCCTTCACGAGGACATTTGCGGCCCTATCAACCCTCCTTCAGGTCAGTTCATGTACTTTCAAGTACTTGTAGATGCAAATACTTGGCTTGCAGGTTCATCACCTTCCAGATGGTAGCATTCTCTTTCACCAAGAGTCCTATGTCAAGAAATTGCTCAAGAACTTGAACATGGCGGAGGCAAATCCACTTTCAGCCCCAATGATCGGCCGAAGCAAGACAGGAGACGACCTGTACCGCCCTTGCGAGGAGCAGGAAGAAGTGGACAAACAGCGCTATATCGCTACGGTCGGAGCACTCATTTACCTTGCAACTCACATGCAGCCGGGCATAGCATTTGCAAACTAGTTAGAGCGGCTGGCATGTATTCTCTTCAGAAACTCGACCCGCCTTAAGGGCACACTCTTTTCTCCACTTGAGTTTTGTCCCACAGGGTTTTTCTCAAGGAGGAGTTTTTAACGAGGCGTTCCTGCGGTCGAGGAAGAGTGTTAGGAAGAGCGACCTTAGGAAGCTCCCGGGTGGATTCCTCCACTCCTAGTTGACTTCAGTTAATGCCTTAGTCTAGATAGAGGCGGAGTATTCCCACCTACCCGGACTGTTAGATAGCTTTCAGTTATGGCGCAGTTCTCTTGACTGCGCCACCTACTTTTACACCAACCCCAGAGTATAAAGGCATGGCCTTCTTCCGGGAGTTTAGGGTCCCTTTTACTTTAGGACCTTTTACTTTTAGATCTTTTACTTTGAGGGTCTTTTATTTCTAGGATGAGATTTCTTTAGGACTTCGACCTTCCAAAAGTGGAAGTCCTAAGAAGTTCCGTCTCTAAAAGTAAGAATCCGGATAAATTTAGAACTTAGCTAGCTCTTAACTTAAGTTAAGTGAGACAAAGCTAGTTCGGATTTAGAGATAGCTTTTACATTAGGAAGTTTTAGTATTTAAAGGATGAGTCGTGAGGGAGAGAGAAACCTCTGGCACTCTCATCGTCTCTAAGGAAACTGAAGGTTCACAAGGCATTAGGGTTTTGTGTCGCACATCAAGACAGAAACACTGTTTCATTTGGCGTCGACGTCGTCTTCGGAGAGCCTTCTGCGACTCACAAAAAAGGTTTGTAAGGTCTTGACGAGCGGTGTGGCTTTAGGTTTTTGATCAACAGTCTACAGCTTACTTGTTTGGGTTTACCGCTTCTTCTGTCATTTTCGCAGTTCACCTACCTTCTCTCGAGTCCTTCGATTTCTATTTCGGAGTTGTGCTAATCCGTAATCGGTTCTTTTCTGCGGGTGAAGGTTTGGGCGCTTAGTCGGGTTGTAGTACAGTAGGTCTGTTGGTTATTGGAAATTCTTTTTTCCCCACCTTCCCTTCTCTATTCTTTGTAATCTGGTTGATTTCTCAAAACATTTCAGTGTTAGCAAGTTGGCCGCCCTAGAGACTGAGATGCTCTGATCAAAGACATGCCCTGATCGAGGGTCAGGCTGTTTGGCGTCAGGCTCACAGATGGGGTGATGAGGAAGAGTGTGAGTATGAGTAACCGAATATTTAGGATTTATTTTGCTCGCATATCGAGCTAAACTGAGTTGAGACGATCAGATTTTGTTCTCTCGTGACAATCACGGCGTGAAATATTTTGTTGAGGGGAATTAGGGTTTGGATTATCGTAGCATGTATGTTGATATTTATGTTTGTATTAGGGTTGTCAGGACGCTCGACGTCCCTAACGTCCGGACGTCAGGACGGAGGACGTCCTCGGGCCTATCGGGACGTCCGGTGACAAAACGAGTTTTATCAATTTACCCGGGGGTAAATAGCCGTCCGTAGCCTCGGCCGACCGCTCGGCCGTCAGATGCGACCACCCTCCGTCCGCCCGTCGCGACCACCTGGTGGTCGGTCAGTGGCGTCCGCCCTGCCGTCCGCCCGCCACGACCGCTCGGTGGTCGGTCGGTGCCGATCGCCAGGCCGTCCGAATTGCGGTCAGTGCTCGGCCGTCCGAATGGCGGTCGGCCGTCAGCCGTCCGCCTGGTTGTCTGAATGGTGGTCGGCGCTCGGCCGTCCGCTGTGCGGACGGCCCTTGGGCGTCCGCTGCGCGCTATATACCGTTAAAAGCGCATTTTCAAGACGCTTTCAACGGTATATTACACGTTCAAAAACTCCCAAAACTGAGGGAGTTATGGCCAAAAAACCCGTGCGGACGGCTAGGTAGTCATCCGTGCGGACGGGTGAGGGCCGACCGCCGTGCGGACGGCCCTTGGGCGTCCGCTGCGCGCTATATACTGTTGGAAGCGCATTTTTAAGACGCTTTGAATGGTATATTACACGTTCAAAAATTCCCAAAAATGAGGGAGTTATGGCCAAAAAACCCATGCGGACGGCTAGGGAGTCAGCCGCTCCGGCGGATGCCTAAGGCTGACCGCCGGGCGGACGGCCATGCAATCGGTGGGTCGGACGGCCAAGAGTCGACCGAGCGGCGGTCGGCCATAGAGTCCGCAGGGCGAACCCTCGTGTAGTGACAAGTGGCAGTTGGAGAGGCGGATAGCGGAGGGAAAATGCTACAGACGGATGGCGGGGCGGACGGCCATTCCAATAGGCTTGTGGTTAGTAAAGGAGAAAAATGAATCTAGATTTCTTGTGTAGTCTATTTTAAGTGAAACCACTATTCACAAGTTCTATTCTTCATATGTTTCCAAGTGCATAGGATATTTGAAATGGAATATTCATATATATTCGCATAATATCTTTGAGACATTCTTCAGACTAATAATGCACGTGACTCTTTCTCCTAATTTAGAGTGCACATGCAATGTCTATCTACCCAAAAAAGTAATGTTCCAAACCGCTTTTGTGTAGCCAAAGAGTGAAGAGAAGTGGAGGAGAGGGAAGGGAGTTGCTGAAATTTGAGGCTTCGTGGCTTCGTGGCCGTCCGCCAAGCTCTAGGGGCGGACGGCATTGCGGTCGACCACCAAGTGCCGACCGACTGGCCTTGAGTCGATTGATCAAGGTCATTTTTTAAGATCTCCTAGTGGATGTTTTTTTCCACATTGCGGCCATGTCAATGTAAACAAAAAGTATACATTTTATGTTACTTGTTTCTAAATAAACTTGATTGCTTATTTTTAAGTATAAGTGGATGTGTGGAATGAGAAATTTTTATACATTTCAACGTTTCCAACATAGAATTTGAAAGGAGTAATTATTTTGGCAAGGATATATGTAGTAAATTTAGAACTTGGAGGGAGAGGTGCAAGTGTTAAATGATACTTTCCAAAATCATAATGTCCATAATGTTCTACAAACAATGTAGTTACATCAGCAATGTCTTAAAATATTCCCAAACTCTACACGATTTTGGGATGGCAATATTTGTGTTCCAAATAGAATTGGAAGTTGGGGGTTTGAAGCAAGGTTGAACTTTCTAAACACACTTGGAATCAAAAAAACGAGCGTAGAAGTTAAAAGATGAAGTGTTGGACCGGCAGAATCTGACTTCTTTGTTCATATGAAAGTCCATATTTCTAATACACAATGCTCTTGACATTATAATTTATATTGCCAATTTCGGAATGGTATGGCATCTGAGAATCCGACAAAGAACCAATGACTTCTAAATGGATGAAGTACTCTATTGAAAGAGTTCATCCGCATTTAACGCATCCATTAGTTATCCAATGGACTGTTGCCATACCATCTTGGAATGAACATGTCAAAAATAAGAGCGTGAAAGCCCTCAAAAGCATTATTATAGAGATCTCAAAACTTAGAAATAGACTACAAGGTTGAGCTCATAAGCTTAAAGCATTGCATGTGGACCATTTTTTTATTCTTAGAATGCCATAATAGAATTAATGGTGCCGCATTTTATTAAAAGGTACGGGTATAGTCGTAGTGGCAAAAGGTTATGGTTAGATCTTCCATAGTTAGGTATGGCAGTGGCATGTATTCCGAAATTTACACATTAAGCAAGATATATTTCGAGAACCAACCAGTGACCACCATCAAAATTTGTATATATTCATGCTTGAATTGCATATCAATAAACATGTAGTATGGAATATCACTCTTGCACCTATTATGCTACTACTATTGATTTAAATAGATGATGCGTTCAAGGAAAAAACAATGATTATTTAGAATAATTATTTTTATTGTTTTCCTCAGAAAGACCACAATAATAGTTATCCTTGGAAAAACTATTGGCAACATCTGTAACAAGAATCTAAACTCATCTTACTCTTGCATCATATAAGTTTAACCCCCGCAAGCCTAAGTGTACTTTACAAGGTTTATTATGTTTACCTTCACTGCGATCATCTTTCAATTCAAGTGGTTAAATTTCACGAAATTTTGACCACATCATCTCATGTAAGTTGGAAAAAATTTCCTATCGATACATTATCATTAAGTTTTTTTTGCAAGGTGAACCCCTAAAATTCTGAGTATTTGTCATTAAAATGCACGTTTACTTTAGAATGTATATTTACTTTGTGCAAAAAGAAATGAGGGAAAAAAAAGCTTGAAGCTCTACTTTATCCCTCACATTTAGAATAACATGCTTTCAAAATTTCATGAAAGTTGATGGTATGGATTGAGAGATTATATATTTTGAAGCAAAAAACAAGGTTCTTTTTCACTTCCATGTATTTTAAGGATCATCTCCTTTTGAATTCTTGTGATGTAAATTTCATGCTTTAGATTAGAATCAAATTTTGTGCAAAAATTTGATATACAAAGTTAGGTCTTTGCAAGAAAAATCAAAGTGAAATATGAAGGGTGCAAAATATTCAAAAACATTGTGGAAGGGATTGGGGTTCAAATACTATTATGATATATATATTTATTTATTTTTGTGGTGTACCTAATTTGCCAGAAACTGAGAATCCCAACAGTAAAAAGGATGACATATAACGCATCATATAGTAAAATAAAACCGTAGAGCCAAACCATTAAAAATAGCTCTTTTCAAAATTTTAAGTGTAGTAAGGGTTGTGTATATATTCAAAAATTAGTGATTAGTGTTAAAAGTTCATATCAATTGGTTAAAATAGCTAAAATACATATTAAGCCAAGAGTTCATTAAAAGTTAGTTAAGATTTGAAGAGGTGCATCCATTTAATGAACGGTTGTAGAAGTTAAAGTACTTATAATACACACTTCTTTTCAAGAGGTGTCTTCCCTAAAATTTAGATTATACATAGCATTGGAAAGACAATAATTCCACCACTACCATGTTGAAGATTGGAGTGTGTCCTACCTTTGGAAGCTAGTTTTTTTGCGAAACTCTTGAGTATGTAAGAGTAATTGTTGCTATATGTATTGGATTTATGATTGATATATGTGATTATTCATTGTGTAATTATTGTCTTGATTTTGTGAATTGAGTCATTTGTAATACATTGAATATTAGTACTTCATTATAAATTAGAGAAATACTCTAATTTGTCTAACTAATACAATTTTGTTTGTATGAAGATTAATTATAAACATTGTGATGAGATGTGAGTGTGATTGAATTAAATTAATGTAAAACTTGAGTGCAAGTAAGAGTATGATTTGATTGAAGCTTTAAGTGGCATTGTAGATGTTTAAGGAGTAATTTCATGAATGAGATATTCATGTGTGTGTGTTAATGTGTAATCAGTGACCTAATGCAATACTTCCAGGAATGCATGGGCACTTGCCACTTTATAAAGATTTAAGTTTGAGTGTTGAAAATTAAAAATGCATAAGAGTAAGAGTAATTTTTAATACTAAGGATAAAAAAATTATCAAGAGAGATGCATTCCTTGATGCATAGCATGTTAAGAGTGTTATGTGCATGTTAATAAGTTGAATTAAGTTTAACCTAGAAAGGAGAGACTCCTTAAGGTAGATTAATCGCATTTGTGTTTTATAACAAGTGTAAAGACAAATGAATTTACAATTTCCATTACACTCAATTCCTCAAGGTGGATCAATCGCATTTCATTTTGATTTCTAAGAAGAACATAATTAATGATTTGTGTTGAAATTCAATGGAATCTTCCATCGGTCTATCTAGGCATGGATTAAGAGTCTTCACAGTTGACCACATGCACAATTGATAAAGGAATAATGTTCCTTCTAGGCACTTAGTCCTTGGGTTTAATGGATACTTTGTTCCTTTAGAGGGATGCATAACAACTTTAAATTCTTAAGAGTTTGGGTTAAACTTAAGTTTTGTTGATGGAAGAGAGTTTTTGTATAGAAATTAGAGTTAAATTAAAATACAATAGACGCTAGACCATCCGAGAAATGAGTTTAGAATCAAAAGGAGAATATGTGTGAGTCTTGGTGTTTTGTGAGTTGACCCATTTTAAACCTTACAAAAATCTAAACCCAAAGATGTAAAAATGTCCAAAATTATTAGTGGTTCTCTTTACACTACCCAGAAATGTGTGAACATTTTTGACTTTGCTTGAAAATCAGATCTTTCATTGAAGGCATGAAATATTTATTGACGTTTTTAAGAAACCTAGGTACGATCTAGTAATACAAAGACTCTTAAAATCGATGGAAGCTTCTAGCAAAATGTTTGGAGTTGCGCGGAGTCAAAGTATGTGTGATTAGAAGAGCATTGCTTTTTCTTTGGGAATCCAAGTGGGACAAAATTAATGTTTCTACTAGGCTTGCATTATGGAAATCTCTGTTTAACATTCCGCAATATCATACTACTAAAATCATAATCCGCGCAGTGAACCACGCAGCAATCAATCGCGCAGTCAACCGTGCAGTGAACTATAGGAACGGTGCAGTCAACCACGCAATTAATTGCGCAGCCAACCGCGCAGTGAATCATGTTACCTTTCTTTTAATATAGTTTGTAATATAAAAACTACATTAAAATGGTTGGACTTATGCGTTGCAAAGCATTAGCTTGAGTTTTTGGGTGTGACAAATTTGCATTTGTGTGTTGCAATTTGTGCTCTTGATTACAAATTTGACTTTCAAAATATTTTTTGAGTTAAGCACTAAAAGATTGAATTGTAAATTATGAGTTGTAAACTTGGAGTGAAAAAGTTGTGAAGTTGGAGTTGTGATCTTGGAGGTTGGCATACAAAGTTGGAGTTGCAAAATTGCATATTCGAGTTTTGGAGATTGAAATTGCAAGTTTTGAGGTGAGATTGCAAGTTTTGAGATTGTAATTGCAAATTGAGTTCGTGAGTGTGTGAATTTGAGATTGTAATTGCAAATTGAGTTTGTGGGTATGTGAATTTGAGATTGTAATTGCAAGTTGAGTTTGTAGGTGTGAAATTGAGATTGTAATTGCAAATTGAGTTTGTGGGTGTGTGAAATTTGCATTTGTGTGTTGCAATTTGTGCTTATCCAAAATAAATTTGGAACTCTTGATTACAAATTTGACGTTCATAACATTTTTGAAATTCCATATTAAAATGCAAAAAATCTAAAACCTAATTAATTTTTTTCTATTCTATTCTATTACATTATTAAAATTCATGTATGGGTTTCAAAGACATATTTATATTTTATGTAGATTGTTGTTACTTTTTTTTAAAATATTTTGCGATATAAAAACTACATTAAAATGGTTGAACTAATGCGTTGCAAAGCAAGCGCCAACTGCTAGTTCCAATTAAAATCACAATCATAGGAACGTGCACCAAGTGAAAAGTTTCTCCCCGGGGGTGATTTTTTCCTTCAAGGATTAGACCAAGGTCTTGCATGATCAATACATCTCAATAAAAGAAAGATCCATTAGTCGAAGGAATTTTTTTGAACCATTACAAATTTGTCTTCGCCATTCACATGGGATTCCATAATTTTAATGCTTTACGCTTCGGACATTATGCTGCCAACTCCAGAATGGTGTGGCAACTGACAATCCGACAAAGGACAAAGCGCTTATGAACGGATGAAGTATTCCGCCGGAAATGTTCATCCGCTCATAACTCATGCAATTTTCATCCGATGAGCAATTGCTACACCAACTTAGAATCAAAAGGTCATAGAGAAGAGTGTGATGTGCAAAAAACGGCGGGCCGTCCGCCGATCGAACGGCCAATCCAGCGGACGGCCGATGGCCGTCCGACAATCTGACGGCCGGCTTGCCATCTAACAATCGGACGGCCAATCGGACAGCCATTCCGACGGCCGGTGGGCTGTCCGCCAATGGGCCGTCCGCCGATGGGCCGTCCGCCGATCAGCCGCCCGATCAAACAGCTCGTGGGCCGTCCACTTGATCGGACGGCCGTCGCGCACC